>JARFIY010000158.1:1200000-1827500 GCA_036346155.1 Sinelater perroti | reverse complement strand
ATGTAGGATCTGAAGAAATTCCGAAATTAACAACGGGAACTCAAAGCAGCCTTGCGGCAAATGAAAATGGAAATCACCAGGGAAGACCGCATTACCATCGAAATGCTGAAAATGGGCGGCGAGCCTTTACTACAATCAGTCCGCACTCTGTTAAACAAATGTCTCTATGAAGCGAAGATTCCAACTGCTTGGCAATGTGCGGAAGTCATCTTACTATTTAAGAAGGGCGATAACGGAGACTTGGAGAACTACCGCCCCATTAGCCTCCTATCACATCTCTACAAACTGCTGACCAAGACAAACCGCTTAACAACTAAATTGGATTTTTACCAGCCGGTAGAGCAGGCGGGCTTCCGAAGGAACTATGGCACTAATAATCACCTACAAACGCTCAGATCCCTCATCGAAAAAACCACAAAATACAACATGCCCATCTATCTTGCATTTATAGACTTCCATAAGGCATTTGATTCCATTGAAATTCCGGCAATCTTAAAATCACTGGACAACGCCCGAATAGACACAAGGTATTCAGACCTACTGAAATATATATACGAAAATTTCACCATAAAAGTAAAAATTAATGATGAACTAACAACCAATCAAATTAAAGTCAAGAGAGGCGTGCGCCAGGGGGATACTATTTCGCCAAAACTGTTTACTCTAGTCTTGGAGGATATATTCAAAAACCTTGAATGGAAGCGAAAGGGACTAAATGTAGATATATATATATATATATATATATATATATATATATATATATATATATATATATATATATATATCGATAAAGTATTAGACAGATGGTGAACAAAATGTAAAGGAATGGGAATACTGATAAAAGAAAACCCCAAACTTCACACGTTACAACTCGCGGATGACCAGATTATCGTGGCGCAGGACGAAGAAGATTTAGAATGTATAATAAGAAAAGCCGAAGAATAATTTACAAAATAGGGATTGACAATTAACATAAAAAATCAAAATATTTATATATAGGGAAAGAAAATGACATGATAACTCTGAAAACAGGCGAAAATATAAAAGCGCGCTCAGAAGTGAAATACCTGGGAGTTGCGATAAGTAAGCAAGGACTGTACGAAATATAAGTTAAAGAAACAATGAAACAAGGACGACGAGCAATGGTGTTTTTAATGTAATTCTGTAGGATAAAAATATACGAAAGAATAAGAGAAACGTATATATAAATCAAAAATCCAGAGTATAGTATTGTGTGGAGCAGAAGTATGGTAGTCAAGTGAAAGACACAAGCCACTAGCAATGGATTATTGGAGAAGGGCAGCAGGAATATTCAGGTTAGGAAGGAAAAAGAGCGACTATTAAAAAAGAAGTAATGGGAATTAACAACGACATAGACGAAGAAATAGAATGGTATGGACACGTAAATGGGATGAAAGATGATCGAATACTTAAAAAAATAATTAGGTGGCAACCGAAAGAAAGACTACGAAAAGGCTGGAAGGAAAATATACACCACTTACTACAAAATGGAATATACAACATATGCGTGGGAAAAATAGACAACAGTGGAAGGAGATACTGGGCACCGGATAGAGGTCATAAAACGGCGAAAAGAGAGAGAAGCCTTAAAAATCCTAACATCCAGTCATTTGAAAGTAGTCCTTATAAATTAGACATTTATTAATGATATACATCAGTTTTTCGTATATGACTTCTGTTATGTTTTAACAATTTAATCGGTACGCCTCCTAGATCCGCAACATTACTGCTTTTAATTTATTTTGCTGTTTTCCTTACTTTTTTTACTGTTATCTGTTTTAAATTTATTCTATTTCTTGGCATATTCGCTTTCCACGTTTCTTTGTGTTGTGCCCTGTTCTTCTGTAAGCGTGTCTGAACAATATTGTTGCCATTTTCTATTGATATGATACTGAGATTCTTGAACTTGTCTTCTTTCTATAAGCTTTTTATCGCCTCTCATGCTTCTTTTGTTTTTGTTCTTTGTATGCAATTTTTCACTCTAAAGCATCTTTTTTCCAAGTTTTGTTCTTTGCCTTTATAACTATTTCATGCATTTTTCTTTTTATTTTTCCATAACTTCCTCTCACTTCCAAATCTCGTTTTGTCAGGCAGAAGTTGCACCTCTCTGTTTTCTTCTATTACCTCTTCTACTCCGTCACTACACCAGTTTTCTTTTGGTCTTTTTGTTTATAGTTCTATAGTCTCCAGATATTTATACGCTGCTTTGTGTTAAACTGTAATTTTCTGGCTTTTCTTAGTTTGTACAAGGAATCTATCGATTTAGGTTATATTTATTATTTTCTAGCTCTTCCTTCTCTTTAATGCTTTTTCTTGTACTTCTATGTGGACAGTACATTGTTGTTTTTAATAGAAAATGTGTCTGTAGTTTTTATCAGGGAGTTTTGTTTTTGGATCATGTAATTGATAACACAGGCCTGCGATGGAAAAATTGTTTAAAATATAATCAGCGACGTTTATAATTTTTTGTACGCTAATTACGGAAAAAATAATAAAAAAATTCCATCGCGCACAGTTTAGTCGGGTGGCAAGACTGAGTAGCTGCCAAACCTTTGTTTGCTTTCCTCATACAGTGTCTTTTGACTCTGTACTGTATACATATGTTTTCTGATTTATGTTGAGTTTATTGGTCATTCGGTTCACTTAAGGAAACATACCAAAACTTTGAAGTGGTCTTCAACAAACTTAGCTGTTCAAGCCATAAATGGACTATTTATGGCGGTTTAAAAGTCATTTCACTGCTGCTTGATCAACAGAGTGGTTACACAAAGTATCCATGTTTTCTTTGTGAATGGGATAACCATGACAGAAAACAGCATTACATTAAGAAAGAGTGGCTAGCCAGAAAAACCTTAGGTGTCGGTAGAAAGGATATTGAGAGGGTGAGTCTTTTAGATCCAAAAAAGGTTTCTCTTCCTGCACTTCACATCAAATTGGGTCTGATGAAGCAATTTGTTAAGGCCTTCTAAAAGACAAGAGAATGCTTTCGATATTTTTGTCAATAGTTTCCTGGTTTATCTGAGGCGAAGTTGAAAAAGGGAGTATTTGTTGGACCTGGCAACCAAAAACTTATAAAGGATGACAACTTTGAGAAAAAAGTGGGCACAAAAGAAAAAGCAGCATGGGTATCTTTCAAGCTTATTATAATTCGATTTCTTAGGAACAAATAGAATTCTGACTACAAGGACCATTGTAACTGAACTGTTGGAAAAGTTTAAGAGTTTAGGCTGTAACATGAGTCTACAGACAGTTATCTTGTTGATTGATGCCAGGTAAATTTGTGTATGTTTTATGTTAAAAATACCCGTTTATTATTCTGAGAGTAAACTACTGACATATTTTTATCAACCTTTTCCCGCTTCTATTGAGTGCTTTTCTAAATCTTCTTACTACTGGATCATCATGTCTTAGACCAATTCTAGCATCTAATACCCTGTTATTATTAATTCTTTTGTGTTGCTCCTGTCGCCTGGGAATTTCGTCAAATCTTCCTCGAATTTTTCTTTGTTTTCAATACTAGCATTTTCTGATGGCGCATATAATGCCACTAGGATTATCGTATATGTTTCTACTTGTAACTCTATTATCATTATTATTCTTTAACTGATTTTCTGTCAGCTTCTTGTGAAATACCACTCCTACTTTTGCTCTTTTAAGCTTTTTACTTTGGAATACAATGTAATATAGTCGCCAAAATCATTCCTTTTTTTATTTTTGTCGGTATTCCGATGATTAATTTTATATCTTCTTTCTTAGTCGACAGCTTTTGTATATTTCATGTTCCTACTATAGACTTTCTACCTTTTGATTTTCGTTTTCTTCTGGATTTACGTTTGTGGTGTCTAGAATCTTGAGCAACAACAGAGTTGTTTCCTCCGCATCCTTGGAGTGTCTCTCTAAACGAGGGGTGGATTTCCACCCGAAGGTTGCTTTTCTTCTGCGCATTTTTTATTGTGTTATTCCTTAAATATTGTGACGAGTTGCTAAAATATCGCCATCTTAACTTGAGAGTGTAAAATACAACGGATGTCAATCTAACTTTCGTGCTGTAGAATCCGGTGTCCCACAAGGCAGCATTCTTGGACCATTCCTATTTTTAATATACACCACTGACCTACTTGAAATAAATACTACTACAATTGCCTCATTCGCCGATGATGTTGCTGTGCTTTCCACTAGTGAAAATCATACAACAGCTTCCGAACAACTACAAACCCATTTGGATCTACTTACGGAATGGTATTATAAATGGAGAATGAAGATTAACCAAGCTAAATAATAAGTCACGTTCACTAATCGGCGAGCAACATGTCCACCTGTAATAATCAACAACATACCCGTACCTGAAATCTGAAGTGAAATACCTGGGACTAACCCTAGACCAACGATTAACATGGAAAAGACACATCAAGACTAAACGTAAGCAAATGGACATCAAACTTCGACAAATATATTGGCTTCTTGGACGAAAATCAAAACTGTCGTTAAATAACAAAATTCTGTTATACAAATGTATAATCAAACCTATCTATACTTACGGGCTTCAGTTATGTGGGAGTGCTAAACCATCAAACCTGGCAATCATACAAAGGTTTCAGTCTAAAGTTCTCAGAATCCTGGCAGATGCTCCTTGGTATGTCAGTAATCTCACACTTCATACCGATTTTAAAATTTCAACCATCAAAGGAGAGATCAAGCGCAGCGTTATTAAATACCAAAATCAAATAATCAACCAAGACAACGCTCTGGTAGAGCAGTTATATGAAAGCGGTCCAAAGACAAGCAGACTCCATAGAACCTGGCCTCAAGATTTAATATAACGAAGAAGAAATCATCCAAAGGAAAAGCATTAGTGAACGCTTCCCTTATACACTTTGTATTACATTTATCGCATTTACTTAATACTCCTTTCCTCTGGAAGTAGATTGTAAATATGCTATTATGCCATTAAAAAAAACTTGAGAGCAAAACAACCAACTCAGCAACATGTTTAAGTTTTGAAAGAATGTGTATCAACCTCGATTGTAAAAATGTACTGTTTAAAAGCTTGAAGCTGTGGTTTCAAATAATACCACTTTTTATTGGAATCTGTTCTGGACCTGTTCTGACAAAGTTATGGGCCTAAGAATATGTCTAACACAGAAGAGTTGGAAGGAAAAAGATAATTAAGAAAAAAATAGAATGCTTAGTTGAAATTAATTTCATGATTTTTAAATACCTGGTAAAGTCACCTATACTTCGAATTGCACTTTCCAAGCGACTACACATGGATCGGATGTCTTGAGGGATTGTTCCCCACTCTTCAATTAACGTCGCTCTCAATTCCATTACGCTCTTGGTGCAAGATTTTTGGCCCACACTCTTCGCTTAGATTATCCCAAACATGCTCAATTGGATTCAAGTCTGGGCTACACGGAAGCCAGTCTATTTTCGGTATACCAACGTCAGCCAGGCATCGCACATTGTCCTCACCAACAAATTCTGCAAACGAAACATGTTTCTTAAGAATGCCCTTAACGTGGCGGTTTGCTGTTAAACCTCCTCCGAATCCTCCACTAGGCACGAAAACCAACTCAGTTTTTTTCGTGTATGGAAAAGCCTGTCCAGAATATGCAAAAGCCACCTCTATATATACAACAATTTCTTGAATACAGTAATGAGCAAATCGCTTCCCGGGCTTTCTATAGATCCGACGTCTCCTGGCATATCTTAAACTCATTGGAGAATATCTGATTCCAATGGCCGAGACCCAATCGAGATGTTTGCTAGCAAATTTTGGTCGCCTTTACTTTTAGACTCTAGTCAGCTTTTTTGGTGTCAGGTTGGCTGCCTTCAGTCTTCTTCTCACTGTCCAAGCGCTGGCGGCCACACCTCTGATCGCACTCAGCTTTTGCTTGAGCTCAATACCAGTCATATGTTGATTTTTGAAGAATATTGAAACAAAAATCGATCGTTTTTCTCGTTTCTCACGCGTTTACGGCCGCCTTCTTGTCGGAGGACGTACCCACATGCAACTGCCTGGGTTGCTTCGGCGGTTGTGCTATCCATTTTCTTGCATTTTTACTTACGTCAACTTTGGATAAGTAACTGAATTGAATTACCGGAATGCAAGCGGTATAGTCGTCGCGCACGTGCGTTCCAATAGGCAAGATTCATAAACCCCGTTCGTGATACATATTTTTTGAATACGTCATCCGATTAATGCAATAGCAACAGTTTTTTAAAGCTCAATAACAAAGATATTACTTGCACGTTAATATTTTTATTTTCATTTTCTTTAGGCTAAAGCACGAAACGAAAATATGCGTGCAGCTAGTTGTACAGCAGGCAGGTACTTTCCACCTGGAAAGTATTTCGAAGTTAATGATACTTTGGTATGTCATCTTTGTGTAACCTGTGGAGCAAAATCTGAATTTTTGACTTCGAGGACCTTGTGCTAACTTAGAGGGAGCCGACAAACCTCGAAATTTTTGGACTTTTTGCATTATGACTTCTAAACCTTGCGTTTTTGGCGGAATATACCTATTTACCAAGTCAAAGAGCATTAAATTTTCTTCAAACTTCAATGTTCAGAAGTATTTTATGGCCCAATAGATACAATAGAGATACAATAGTTCAAAGACACAACAAATTTCTCAAATTATCAAAATAGCAAAAAATGCAGATTTTTGCCTTATAACTTTCATTTTTTAACATTTTTATGTAAATTATGTTAATTGTCCTAAATGTCAGCATATAGAAACTTAGAGACATGCTGAGGTGACTTTTATGCAAACTACATCTATCTGGGATGTGCCTTTTCCATCCAGCGTGTTCACATTGAAGTCAACGTTATCGAAGGTGAACTGGGTGGATGGAATTTGCTGACATCAACTATGTTTTCTTTACCTGCAGCACATACGATCCTTAAACCTAGAAGCATTATCATAAGTAGCCGAAAATCCTAACTTTGTTGGGATGTTTAGCAGAAGCTTGGATCCACACGTTTATTTGTAAAAATTATCGTATGCAAGAGAAGAAGCAGTGTCTCGGGGACAACATGATAAAAACCACTACAAAAATTATTAATAGGAGAGTAGGCAGTAGTGCTAAACATTTTAGAGCTCTAAAATAATTTTGTTTGCAGTCTTCACAATTTGAGCTCTTTCTTCTTGAGGGTCTCCTTTTTTTCTGTTTAAGTACCAGTTGTCAAACAAAATTTTTTGGTCAGTGTTCTTGAAACACACGACACTCCTTCTGTTGGGTGAATCGGAGATGATTATGTAATTTTTATACTTTTTGTCCAGACACTTTTTTACAGTTTTAACATGTAGACGAGAATTTTCAGGTACCTCAGCAAGCAACTGTGCAAGAGAAAACTCCCACTTCTTGAGAATGGTAAATATAATTTCCATGGCTTGATCTATGTTGGGAGTAGATTATCCCGGCCTTTTGTGGACACGTGCAGGTATTTTGTAAAAAATTTTGAATACAGTTTTAGTGGTATTCCGCGTTAACCGCAATTAAATCTGGGTCCATATTATTATGCTTATGCGGTCTTCAATTTTTTGTCCCCATTTATTACCTCGCTGTCTTGCGCATCACAAAATCGTGCTTGCTACCTCTGGGAGTGTCACTGTGACCACAGGATTGCGCCTTTTCTTAGGTAATTTGGTCTGTTTTTGTCTGTACTCTTCAATAATCTCTTCCTCGCATAAGAAGCGCTTGTTAAAATCAAATGATAATGATGGCTTAACTGAGCGGCTTGGGTTGGGGACAGATGCACGATGAAAAGAGGCCAAAAGCAATTTCTTGTTGTAATTTTCTTTTGACAGACCGTGTGAACTATAATTTCCTCCGCTCCTTCCAATAACCGTGTAGTAACTTCTCTCTTTTTAACTACAGCCACTTCATGTTCTCTCAGACTTTCTACGCACATGGAACATCGTGCTGACACTATTGAAGATAGTATATTAACTCAGTACCACCACAAAAATAATTTGTCTAAGAAAAACAAGTTGTAATGTTACTCAAATAAGAAGTCACCAACGAACGTTCACTTCGAACAGCTGCAACGAAACTGAACTGAAAACTTTACTTTAGGAACGTAAAAGAGCAGCTGTACTTGATCCCGTTACCCGAGGAAGGGGTTATGCGAGGTCATTATATTATAAAGACTTCTCTAACAATACCCTTACATGAAGAGGGTGGAAAGTTTTGCACCTAACATAATTTGAGTAATTTTTTGTATTTTTGAATCATTATATCTCTGTAACTATTTAGTCAAACAATAATTTTGACTAATAAAATTTAAATAAAATTTAATGCCCTTCAACTTTGTGAAGCTAGAAATGCATGGTTTAGAAGTTATACGCAAAAAACTGAAAAAATTCCGAAAATTTTTCGTCTCCCCCAAGTTAGCACAGGGTCCTCGAAGTCGAAACTTAAATTCTGTTTCACAGAGTACTCACAAACAACATACCAAAATATCATTAACTTCGGAATACTTTCTAGGTACCCTCCTTTATTTATTACCTGGCGCTCGGACCATAGTGAGTCGATTGTTTTGCTCTCAAATGTATATTTAACAGCCCACTGCGGGCCAGACGCTGTAGCCGTCCATTTTGCAAGAGATATTATATTTCCTTCCTACTCTCCATATCTGAAGGAAGCTACTACATCCACCAACCGGTGGACGCGCCCGGTGGGGACTACACACGGGTTGTTTTGTTAAGTTAGCAATTTCTCTTGCCCAAAAAATGAGAATTACTCGTGAACATTGTTGAGCGATGATGTGGATTATCTTACTTCGACTTTTGGTGATAAAACCCCACATAGAGCCAATGTATATCATTGGAATTTAATCACGATAGTAGTTTGCTGGCAGATGATTTAAGGAAGAGAGTCGAAAATCAGTTGTGGTGCCAGCAAACACCGACGCCGTGCGCGAACTGATAAAACCAAGATCATCGTGTGAAATTTAGGTATCCTTAGGCGTTAGTATAACTAACGTACATTCGATATTGCATAAATATTTAACCATAAAAGAGCTGTGTGCGCGTTGGATCCTTCATAAGTTAGCCATCGCTTAAAAAAAGGCTCGTGTCGATTGGTCAAAAGAAATGCTCAAGAAATACGATCGCGTTGCCGTTTATAACATCGTCACAGATGATTAATCTTGGGTTTATGCGTGTGAGCCCGAAAGCAAACAGCAGTTAACTGTAAGGGTCTTTCAAAATGAGCCAAACCCAACAAAAGTCGTTCGCACCTGAAGAACTTCGAAGTAAATGGTCTCCGTGATTTTAAACGGATCGTAAAACTGTCAACTCTGAATGGTACACCACTATTTGTTTTCCAGAAGTATGTGGAAAATAAAAAAGTGAACGCGCGTCGCCGGATTATTTCTCCACCATGGTAATGCAAGCTTACACACATCGACATAAACAATTGGCTTTTTGAGTACTCAATTGATGAGTTATCTGCTATACAGTACTGATTTTGCCCTAACGATTTTTTTTGTTGGCACACGTGAAGAACAAACTACGTGGACAATGGTTTTCGATGCCGGAAAATGCGGTTGATGCGTTCAAAACTCGTGTTTCGAAGGTATCTGATTCGCTACGGAAAAATGCCATGAAAATTGATTCCAGCTCATGCAACAATGCATTGGGCGTCTGCGAAAATATTTTGAAAAACAGTAAAAAGTTCCCAACAAAATATTTGCATTTGTTAATTTATCACAATTGATATCGTGTAGCATCTGGTGCTGGCCTGATAGAAACTCTGTTTTAAAAGAAGAACGAAATTCATAGGCCAAGGAGGGTCAAATGCGATCAAATTTTAATCTGGCGACCCTCATTCTTTCCAAATTGAACATCTGCTCATCAGCTGAGGCTTATCAACCGGTGCCAGCGATCGCTAACAGCCAAAGTCATCAACAGCGCCGGATTGGGCCGGAAGGGCCCCGAAATCGGAATGAGCCGAAGGTACGTCCGATTTCCAATTAAAAGGTCGGAGCACGCGTGCTGGCGATGCGCTGGCGGCGGCATCGCGCGCCTCTCAGCAGTTGCCGTCGTGTCGCGCGGGCGTCTGCTGTGCCGGCGCACTTCCCGTCGAGACGCCGAGCGCCGCTGTCGTGCCGACAATACGCGTCGATGAATGCGCCGTGATGTGTTGACAATGCCATTGTGATTGTTTGGTTGGGTTTTGTTATTGGAAAGAATGGGCTTATTTTGAGCAGCCCTCGCCCATTGTCGCCGAAATATATTGTACTTAGGTATTGTGCGCGCTCTCCCGCACCCTGAGCTTTGGCGGATCCGCCGCCGCCGCCGCGCCGATGCCGGCGTGGTCGAACTGCAGCGGCGGCAGATCCCGCCGTTTGGGCTGACGAATTTGCGACCTTCCGCCCAGAGCCAAATTGCGGCTTCTTTGGCCCAGTCCGGCCAGAATCTTGCAGCATCTTTAAAAAGAGTTTAGCATATCGCTCGTTTCGGGCCGCCACCGTAAACAAGTTGTGCGAACACGTGCGTGCAGGCCGAATCGAAGAATCGCTGGTAAGACTAGAGATTGTAAGCGCAGCTGCTTCTGTTTTAGCGAAAACGTCCCTGAAACGAATGGCAGGCGTTACCTCCTTCGAATTTCCAAACTGAATTAATCCGCAAAAAGCCCTCTCGTTATCAAATTAAGAGCTTTTAACACCGTAAATGAAATGCCCCGAAACAGTAAAATGTGTGCCATTAGCCGCCCCGAAAGAGCTTTCATAATTTAAAAATATGGTTATTTCGGAAATTGAGGAAGCGCGAGCTTTCGGCTGGTCCTTTCGACCATGTGCATCCGAGTAAAAATTCTGAAAATCTAAGTACTCAAGAGGCCATTCAAGTATTTTTCTAGCTCAACGTTAGCCACCTCACCCAATTGCTTCTAAAATTGTAATACCAAGAAATATTTCTTAATGCTAAATTAGTAAATATTTGCTTATGTAGGTTTAAGACGATTTGTTAAACAGAGCAATAAAGAGCTTGAAGCAACGTTTCACAGTTTTCAGCGAAATTATAAAATCGGGGCTGCTTACTTTCCTCGCTTAATCATCAGTACAACTTACATATGGTGGTGATAATAATTTATTTATCACTTTAAACGTGAAATTTCCTCGCTTTCGTCTATTACGAAAATTACGAAAAAGCTTTTTTTGGCATTTCGGGACAAAACCTCTTAACGTTTTTTATGCACTAAAACGCTGAAAATAGAACGATATGTTTTAAAATAATAAAAATAACTGGGAGAGCTTTTTTGTAGAAATTTATTATTGCTTCTTAGAAATTTTGAAGACAATATTGTCATTGCTATCCTTCTTAGAAGAAAGATTTGTACTTTATCTTTAAACAAACTTTTATCCTAAATATTGAAAATGTGCGATTATTAAAATTGAGCTTTCTAACATAGAAGTGCAGAATTAACTGAAATTTCTAAGGCTGGAATGTAGTAGTCCGAAAGCTCAAACTGTAAACAGCAATACTGAAATTCGCAGCTAAAGGCTGTGCTCTTTTTAAATTAAGAGCTTTCAGTTTTGTAGCTAACAACTGTTTTACTTGGAACTTTTTCAAAGCAGAACTTTGAGTTTATAAATTTGTGGCCATTATCGTTGAACATTGTTTTTATCTCTGCTTTTGTTTGCAAAAGTTATGCATTTTCATTGCCAGGGAGCCTGACACGTGCGCGTCCTTCGGATTCAGCAACGAAGTAAATTTAAAAACTTACCGGATTGCTTTTGCCCCTTGTGCCCGCTTGTGCTTTAAAATCACACTCAAAAACCCACGTTTAGTCTCGTTAATTCGGTGCCTCGGAGATAAGATGTCGTGACAGCAAGTTGCAATATTTTACAAAAATATGTTGTGAAAATTCCAGTCAGTCACCTGTTTTATTACTTAAAACTGTGCCGATTGATATCAGCCGGGTACAGCTAAATTTATTTTTTAAGTTTCGTGCTTATTGTTGACTACGTTGTTAGAATTTCATTAAACGAAGGAGACTACTTATGGTATTTTACCTCACAGCAACATTTTCTGTTGATTGTTCTTCACTGTTTAAAAAATAATAAAGTCAAAATATTGGCAAAAAAAACGTTAATAATTATTTATTTGCGTTGAAGCTTTTCAACAAAAAAATTATTATTAGAAAAATATCCTATGTTCCTATAGAGTGTGGGAGACTTAGAAGAATGATGGAAACCTGATACCCATTTTACAAGTTTCAGTGAATCTTCATACCCGACATTACTTTTTGGGGTGATCTTGTCCGGGGAATGTTTTCAGGCCAGTTTGCTACTCATCTTGTAGCCCTTTTTATGATCAAAGTTCTCATCAGAAAAAGAAGTCTTGTAATTTAGCATTCTTAAGCAAAACTTTTAAATTTTTTAGTCGTTTCATCGTTATGTCGTAGATTCCCCAAACTTTCTGAAATTTACACTGACGAATGGGTTGCTGCCAATCCCAAGGTGTCATTGTGGTGGTCGAGTCAGCCTGTTCTCTTTTTTGTACACTCAATCACTGAGTAAACTCGATCGACCTCCTGATGGGTAATCCCTGTGGGAAGGAACTTATGATTGACTATTTTTAATAAAGGTAATATTCTCAGTAACTTTGTTCTCTGCTCTTATATGTTTAAATATTCAATTCTTCAGTGTCACTTTTGTGTTATTTAGTGCTCACTTTAAAATGTAGGACAAGACCTCACCAGCAACTCGTGTTTTGATCGTTTCATCCTCCGTGGTATAGCGGGCTTTTCGTTAGTATAATTTAGAATTCAAAGTTTACAGTTTTCTCAAATAAAACGATTGTA
This sequence comes from Sinelater perroti, assembly GCA_036346155.1. Classification (NCBI taxonomy): domain Eukaryota; kingdom Metazoa; phylum Arthropoda; class Insecta; order Coleoptera; family Elateridae; genus Sinelater; species Sinelater perroti. The sequence continues at coordinate 1,814,663 of JARFIY010000158.1, read as the reverse complement.
AGCTGGTGAAATAAGGTATTGCGAGCACTATAATAATCTTTTGAAGTCAGTGTCTTCCAACAAAATTTTGTCTAACCTTTTTTGCTCTGTTAAATGCGCTTTATAGTTCTCTTACAAATCTTGCTTGCTCTCTTCTTTGAAATTATTTATTCTTGTCGGAAATTCGTTATATTGATCACAGCTGCCATTAGCTGGAAATTTGAATAGAAAATTTGTCATGTAAAATGTGAGTGTACAACCGTGCTTTGCCTATTTGGTTTTGTTTATAATCGCTAATATCATGTACAACGATTAAATTTGTTTATATTAAATTCGTTGACTGAACATTTTTGACTTTCCATGATTGGAAATTTTTTTATATGATAACGAGTATCTTCTGCTTTTTATTATTTAGCTGCTTTCTTCCTTTCTAATCAGGCAGTATTAAGCCCCCTTTAACATTTTAACCAACGCAGTTTTTACAATAGTTTCTGAAATGCCCAGTGTATTGCACACTTTCTGCCATTCACTCCAAAGGAATACATCAATGTTGTACTTCTCAAAATATTTGTGTGTAAGTAAGACGATTGTTCTTTGACCATCACTTTTAAAGCGCAAGAAGTTACAAACTATCGCTTAGAAGTGTTACTGTTACCCTCTATAAAAATTACTGAAGTTATTACGCCTGGTACTTTCATCGCTATTCTCTGTGCATGCATGAAGGTTTCAGTTGTTTAGCACAAGAACTCCATTTTAGCTTAATATCTCTTCTCTGCTTTTTGTTTGGCCATCTTACGAGCTTTATGTTATGTTTTTGAATCATAGACTGTTGTAAGCACCAAATATTGCGTTTTATTTAGTTTGCTCTCAGCAGGTTTTTCTTGTTCGGTGATAGTAGCGGTTTGCGAAGTTTCAGGACGGTATTCTGGATCCTAATTTAAGTTGTAGTCAGACCATTACTTCCAAAAAACCTAAAAATAGCAACGCTAGCAAAATAACTAAGCAAAAATCCAAAAAACATTAATAATTATTATTAGGTTTAGAACGCAACATTTGTTGTAGTACAAATTATTGAAATCGAAATAGTAGTACAGACAAACACTAGATTTTGGGCAACATCTATTAGCCAACGACTAGTAAGTACTTCTCCTTCGGTTTAAGAAATTTCAGGAAGGAATATCTGTCTTAGATCGGCATACCATAATTAATTTGTTTCAAAAATATTATCAACCTAAAAATAACAACGCCAGTAAAATGACTAAACCAAAGTCTTTCCAGAAATTCGAAAAATTTAATATTATTAGGTTTAGAACGCAACCTCTGTTGTAGTATAAATTATTGAAATCAAAATAGGATTGGGTCCAAACGCTAGATCTTGGGCAACATCTATTAGCGAACCCCCAGTAAGTACTTCTTCGATTTGAGAAATTCCAGTAAGGCATATCTGTCATAGACCGACATACCATAATTAATTTGTTTCAAAAATGTCATCAACCTAAAAATAACAATGCCCGTAAAGAGATTAAATGAACATTTTTCGGAAAATCCAAAAACAAATAATTATTATTAGGTTTAGAGCGCAACCTTTGTTGTAGTATAAATTATTGGAATCGAATTAGGATAGGAATCAAACCCTAGACGCTGGGCAAAATCTGTTAACTAACGCTCAGTAATTATTTCTCCTTTGGTTTGAAAAATTTTAAGTTGGAATTTGTCATAGACCCACATACCATAATTACTTTGTTTTAAAAAAAGCATTAACCTAAAAATAACAACGCCAGTAAAATGACTAAACGAAAATCCTTCCAGAAATCCTAAAAATTAATAATAATTATTAGGTTTATTAAGCTTTCCTATATACTGAAGTTACGACACTTTACCCCTTGATATTATTTGCCACACCAACCTAAAAATCACTAATTTGGTAGTTAAGGCACTTTACCTATGGGGTACAGAATTAAGAGCAAATTTAGCCCAGTGTCATATAAATTGAGATGAGCTCCTTAAGTTGAAGCTATTGATAATTTAGCATTGGAGAAAAACGTGACGATTTAGAAACATCTAACAGCTTTACGAGCCTTTACTGCAATAACTAAGCGTTGAGTCATTTTTAGCATTTAATTTGCACGCCTAATTTAATTACTTAACTTTACTAAACTTTTAGACTCTAATTACAAAAGAAACGCCTACCTGTTGATTACTGTTGAAAAATATTGTCACTTTAAGAGATTTAATGCAGTTTTAGTGTTCTCAATGTTGCTAAGAGGCGAACATGTCGTAAGTGCGAGCTTTTCCGGATGAAGTGGGAGCTAAACAGTTGTATAATATGTTAAGATTGTTTACCTTCTAAGTATTTTCAATATAAAATTGTTTAAAATTAGCGTTATTAACCTTCACTATATACTGAAGTTACGACAGTTCATCTCTTAATATTATTTGTGTCAGCTGCCACACCAACCTGGAAATCATTGTAAATTGCGACACTTTACCTATGGGGTACAGAATTAAGGGCAAATTTAGCTCAGTCTCATAAAAATTGAGGTGAGCTCCTTAACAATCTCTCGTTGAAAAGCTTATAATATAGCATTGGAGAAAAACATGAAGATTTGGAAATATCTGACGGCTTTTAGAGCTTTTTCTGTAATTACTAAGCGTTGAGTTATTTTTAGCATCTAAATTGCAGGCGTAATTAAACGACTCAACTTTTTTTTTAATAAATTACGCACTTGGCGCATACATTGCAACTAGTTAATAACCATCTAGCAATTTTATTTTAACAATTGTTTACTTAAATCTAAGTTACCTTACATCTAAGCAAGTTTAACGTTTGATGGATGTGTTCCTACTGGTGCACTCCACATATGGTTTAAAACACTCTTTTCACATGTTTTAGATTGCCCTTAATTCACTTACTTCACTCACACTAGCTCGAAGGGTTTTAGCCTTTTTAGTCTACGAGTAAGCTGATTGTTGTCGAGTAGTTGTAGCACTTCGACGTTTTTGTGTTCATGGAGTCTTGCTTCATGTTTTTTCGCGAACCTTTTTATTTGCGCACTGACCGTTGGCACTTGTAGGTCCTTGTGGATATCATCATTTCTGATGTACCAAGGAGCATTAACAATGTTACGAAGTACTTTGTTTTGGAAGGTTTGTATAATTTTCACATTAGATTTCTTCGTGCATCCCCAAAATTGCACGCCGTAGACCCATACGGGTTTTAGAATCTGTTTATACAACAGTAACTTACTATGCAGGGATAGCTCGGAGTGTGTTCCAAGTAACCAGCACATCTTTTTAAATCTAATGCAAAGTTCTTTGAGTTTTTTCTTGACGTGTTCTTTCCACCTGAGCTTGATGTCGAGTGTCATGCCCAGGTATTTCGCTGTGTTAGCGTGTGGAATGATCTGCTGATTAATTACTATGGGTAAGTAATTAACTCTTTTGTTGGTGAAGTTTATGTGAGTAGACTTCGCCTCATTTAATTTAATCCGCCATTTCTTGGTCCAACTAGTGACGTTGTTGGCGGCTGTTTGCAGTTTGTTTGTCGCTGCTTCTATCTCGTTGCTTGTAGCCAGCAATGCAGTGTCGTCAGCAAATGTAGCTGTCTTCACTCCATCGCTCACAGGGATGTCGCTGGTGTAGAGCAAGTACAAGATTGGTCCAAAGACACTTCCTTGCGGTACTCCTGCATCGATGTCTTTTAATTCTGAATATTCTTCGCCGTGTCTTACCCTGAAGTGACGGTCGGAGATGTATGATTTGAGAATCTGACTCATTTGCTTGGGTAGATTCTTTTCCAACTTGTATTGTAGACCCTCGTGCCACACTTTATCAAAAGCTTGGGCTACGCCAAGAAATATTGCTGAACAAACTTCTTTTTCTTCTAGGGATTTTTCAATTACATCAGTGATGCGATGCACTTGGTCGATTGTCGAATGCTTGTTCCGAAATCCAAATTGATGGTTCGGGATGATAATTGATTTGAGATGTTTTAAGAGCAGCTTCTCGAACAATTTGGATACGATTGGTAATAGCGAGATTGGACGGTATGATGTTTTCTCATTGGGTGATTTCTCTGGTTTCCGGATCATAATAACTTCTGCTACCTTCCACTGCATCGGTACCTGTTGTAATCGCAGAGCAGCTTTGAATAAGTGCGTAAGTTTCATTATGCCCTTTCTTGGTAGTTCTTTAAGCACATGCGCACTAATTAAATCATAGCCAGGTGCTTTTTTGGCGCTGAGGTTCTTTCGAATCTCCGTGGCAATTTCATTCGGGGTTATTGGATCAATGACCCTATTTTTCCAGGTGTTAATCGCGGGTAGAGGTTTGTTGTCATTAGCAGGGTGAGGTTGGAAAGTATTTGCTAAATGTTCAGCAAATATTTCCGCCTTTTCACTATCTTTCCTTGCCCACTCACCGTTTTCCTTGCGAATAGGTGGGTTTTGGTTTTGTGGTCGGTTTAACCTCTTAGTCGCCTTCCACAGAGAATACTCATTATCTTCATCGTCTGATAAATCTCTTAGGAATTCAGAGAATATTTCGTTTTTAACTGTTTAAGTTGTTGGCTTAGTCGATTTAGCAATGTTTTATCTGCAGGTGCTCTGCTTTGTTGCCATTTTTTACGTGCTTTGCGTCTCGCTGATACGAGATCTCTAATTTCTTTTGGGTAGTTTAGCCCAGTTGTTTTCTGTTTTGGCGCCGGAGTACTGTTCCATTCTGCTTCTTGTAGATTAGCAATGAACAATTCTGCTTCCGCATCTAATTGATCGGTTGTTTTTAGTGGGACATTTAACTGGATACGTTCTTCTACTTCTGTTCTGAATACGTCCCAGTCTGTTCCTTTGTTTGTTAGTGATGGTGTAATTAGATGATATGTTTTTCAGTATAAAGAAGTCAATTAGATCTGGTATTTTGTTGCCATCTGTTGGCCAATACGATGGCTTACCAGTGGAGTGGCAGACACAGTTAGCTTGTTTGATAGCATCGTACAACTGCTTACCTTTGGTAGTGGTAAGTCTCGATCCCCAGAAGGTATGTTTAGCGTTAAAATCCCCTCCAATTATGAAGTGATCTCCTAGTGTTCGAAATAGCCCGAGGTAGTCCTCTTTTTCTAACGCATATCTAGGTGGACAATATATTGCAACAACAGTATAGTCCTTGGATTTTGTAGAGACCTTTACAGCTGTTGCTTGTATTTCACAAGTTTCATAGTTATAATCTTCATAGTGTTTAATATTGTCCTTTATTATTACCGTTGATCCTCCCCTAGCTGTGTTATTTGGGTGGATCGTGTGGTATAATTTGTAGCCTTTTATTTTTAGGTAGTTCTCTTTCTTCTTCTTCTTGCGGTTCCTATCCGTTCCGGATGTTGGCAACCATTTGGGCTATTATAATTTTGTTGACTGCTGTCTTGAATAACTGTGTTGTGGTCATAGAAAACCATATTCGCAGGTTTTGAAGCCATGATATCCTTCTTCTACCCGGACCTCTTTTGCCTTGTACTTTTCCCTGCAGTATAACTTGAAGTAGTTGGAATCTGTTTTCGTTCCGCATAATGTGTCCTAGGTACTGGAGCTTTCTTGTTTTTATTGTAGTCAGTATTTCTTTTTCTTTTTTCATTCTTTGCAGAATTTCGTCATTCCTGACTCTCTTTGGTAAAGTGTATTTCCGAAATTAAACAGATGTCTATTTTTTGATCCCAAAAGGATAGTTCTAACTCATGGGCGTGTTGTAAAAGCCCATTTGCATTCCAAGCAGCTATTCTGATAGTTGTCATTTTTATTTCTTGCTTTTGGCAGTTGCCTTATTGCTGGTTTCAAGCTTTTGGACTCTGCTTAAAATTGCTTTGATAGCTTCATCTTGCTTATCAATTTTAGCTAGAATTCTTTGCAACGTGTGTTTCTTACATTTAGTTTTGATTCCTCAGCAGTGCTTTTATTGTGGCTTACCTTTAACCATTTGTGCATAACTACCCCCTGTTGGGTTGCGTTGTTTTGCTGGAGTAGTCTTGGGTAGGGTAGGAAAGTTCTGCTGAGTTTTCTCTACAACTCGTACTTCTTGTCCATTGGTTGATTTTTGATTGTTCCTTTTTCCCTCTTTTAAAGTTTTTTCTCTTCCCTTTTGAAGTTCTTTAGCAACCACGCAACCGCGGTAATTTGCTGGGTGAGCTTCTCCGCAGTTGATGCATTTGGCCTTAGCAAGTTTAGTTGCTTTGCACTCAATAGTAGCGTGACGTCCTGCACATTTAACACACCTTGCTTCTTTATGGCAGAAGGATTGGGTGTGCCCTCAACTTTACGAAACTTTTAGACTCTAATTAGGCGAGAAACGCCTACCTGTGGATTATTGTTGAAAAATATTGCCACTTTAAAAGATTTTAACGCAGTTATAGCAGCTCTTTGTGATGCTGTGAGAGTAAACTAAATAATCAGTATGTGTTTTGACAATTAATGGCAAGCAAACGTAAGTATTACGAAGATTGTTGAAAATTATCCTTTATTGATTCATATTTGTGTTTCTAATAGAATTTTCTGATACATTTGTGGAAGTAGAGCTTATTAGAAAAAGAGGAATTAGGAAGCTTAAAAGCATTTAAAATATGAAACGCTAAGAATATTAATTTTTTAACTTCAAACTTTCTTCCATTTATACGTTTTGAAAGTAACCAAGTGCGATGCCCTATTATTTTGGAAAATATGAACCTTTTCAAGTTCTAAATGTTAATTGTCGCCAAATTGGTTGCCAACAAATGCTGCTTTAAAACGGAATTGGTTAAAAAGGGGCAGATTTTATTGAAACTTTTAGCAAAGTAGTATAAAAATTGGATGGCACCGACCCTTAGTCGGAAGTTTTAACTACTTTACTTTAACGGTGCTAGAAAATCCTTTCTCTGTTTGTTAAACTAAAATGAGGTATTTTTTAGCTTAAAAATTCCTTTTAGTGTTATTATTTAGATCTTATATGTAACAGGCTTGGTAGTTAACCCTTAAAAATACAATTCTATATCTTAGCAGGTATCCCCAATTAACTGTTAAAGCTAATAAGTCACAAATCGAATTGTTTTTTTTTTGCGAAAAAAGGATATACGAGGTTGCTTCGTTTAAAATATTTGGAGATTGTCACTTATTGTCAGCCATGTAACAGGTTATGCACTAATTCGTTAGGAGAAATTTTCAAAAGATCACTATATCACGCACGATTTATGCTACTTTCTCCTTTACTGTCAACATGTTTAGGTTTTTATGCAACGCTTTATTCGGCAGGTACCAAAGTACAACTATTAGCATACAGAGCAGTTTGTTTTGAAGTAGTTGCAAAATTTCAATGTTTGAAAAACCCGCCACCTTGCTCATGTTGCTATCGATAGACTCATATATGTTTTAATGTGACTCTACATAAAGGAAACTTGTATATGCCATGTTAAATATCTGTACAGGTGGATATCTATATAGATATTTTGCATCTTCTGCTTGATGGAACTAATGTTTATCATTACTGGAAGGCAGTCGTCTTTTTTTAAGTAAAAACGACATGCACCGATTTTGTGTTTTCCGTTTCCTGACTCAATATTGCAATTGGTTCAGGCTGGTCTAGAACTATCATTTGACATGTTTCTGTCTATGTGGCAGTTGTAGTGAGCCTTGGTGTTGGATGATTTAAATTTGACCCAGGAACGCTTTCACGTGGTACTTCTAATCTATTATTATGAAGACTGGTGATAGCATTTTGCTGTTTGGCAAAGAAGAATTTGTCAATGATAACAACCGTCGTGCCGCATCTTATCAAAGGCCTTATGTATATTGAATTGATATCGAATAACGTAGTAAACTGTTGTACCGATAAGTCAACACACATATAAGAGGTCTTTGTCTGGTTTTGATATCATTGCTATTTATGCTACCTTCTACTGACTTAAGTAGTGCTCTGATTCGTTATAAAATAGTAGCCAAGGGCTTTATTCGATGTAATTCTTCGAGTTTATTTTTGGTAACATTTTTCATATGAGAAGTCATCTGGTAAGGCGTGTTCGTGTAGTTCTGTATTTTGCTCTTTTATCTGGTACAGTCTTAAAATAAATAGCATGAAGATTTTAGTATGGTGCTACTTTCAGCTGTTTTAGTAGTTTTCAACAACAGTGTTTATCTTTATTTTTATTTGCCGTTCTATAGAGCATAATCGGCAGTCTAATAAAAAACAACTCACACAACTCCGGGCACTTCAAGCGCGGACATCTCAAAGCACAAGCATATGCCTATCTTCTTCTTCATTTCGACTAGGACTTCGTCCTGTTTGTTTTAATTATTCTATGATGACGATTAGCTTTGTCTCCTTCATTATTCTTATTTTTGCGTAGTTTTGTATTCCTCTCATTATCTATTCCGTTGTACCTGTTCATTTCATTTCCTTTTTCTTCGTTTCGTTCGTTTCCTATCTTTTTGATATTAAATTTTGTTTTTATTTAATTGTTTAGCGTTACTTCTGCAATTGTTTTTAATATCCGTATTTTCGTTTCCATTTTCTGTTTTGTGATTTTAGCTTTCTCTTTTGTATTATCTGTTTGTACTTGGTTTTCCATCGATAAATATTTATTGTTTCACACAACACCTATTTGTGCTGCTTGCCTTGTTTGCTTTGCGAGTTACTAATGTCAAGTCTGTGATGCTAGCTTCTTCTGTCTCGAGGTATTAAATTGCATTACTTGTTTCACATTTCTTTCGATCTTTAATTTACATCTTACTAGGATCTTAGAAGTCATTCTTGTGGTCTTACTAAATTTTCCCCCTGTGGTGTTAGGTCTATGTATCAACCTTTGTAAAGCATTTTAATTATTTGCTACTAGGACATCGTCGTCTTTAACACAAAAAATTTATATCTCTTTTACTGGTTCAATTATTTTATCCTTTACTAGAATGAGGATTATTACTAGGTTCTGATATATTCAAGTGAAAGCTGGGTACTATCAAAGCAAATGAAAAGCAAAGTTCAGACTATGGAAATGAGATACCTACGCGGCATTAAAGGAATTATGAGAAGAGGCAAAATTAGAAATGACTTAGTAAAGAGGAACTAGAAGTAGAAGCAATCATAAAAAGTACCAACCGCTAGAAACTGCGATGGTTTGGTCTCACAGTACAGATGGGAAAGAAGAGTAACAAAAAGAATATGGGAGTTTAGATCACAACATAAAAGAGGAAGCAAAGACCAAGGAAAACATGAGACAAAGAAGTGGTGGAGAACTTAAGACAAAACGGGCTAACATGAAATGAAGGGAAAAAACTGACAAAAAGGCTATCAGAATCTACAGTTAATTTAAAGAGAGCACGAATTTTATTTTACTTTATTTTGAATTTTAATGAAATTTTATTTGAAAAACCTTAACACCCAACTGCAACTAAGGTTTAGATTTAAGAAAACGGTGTCAAAGAATCGCCTTGTCTTAAACGAATTTTGATCACTACAGGTTTAGTGTTTTCTTTCGTTGTGATTACTTCTGTAATGCTCTTTATATTTAAACCATCAACGATGTGTATGAATTTCTTACGTAGTTGTTTTTTGTTGAATATATTTAACGTCTTGTTCTTTTACCTGATAGTCCACATAACATAAAAACAGAGGGTTATTCTATTCTGTAGATTTTTCAATTGTATCATAGAGATTGGATCAGTCGTGTTTCTGTTTATTATAAATCCTTGCTGTTTCTCGGTTTTCTAGATGACTTCGAATTATTGATGCGAATACTTAACAAAGTAATACCTTGACGATTGTCTGGGTCTTTCCTATTTCCTTTTTTGCAAATTCTTATAGTAAAGCTTTCTTTCCATCGATGTGGTACCACTTTCTGTTTCTAATTTTTTGAAGAAGATATGTACAAAGTTTAGATGAGTAGTTTCTGTTACATTTAAGGAGTTCATTGGATGTTGCAATGGGTCTGGCGATTTTTATTTTTTAATTAAATAACCGCTTCCTTAGCTTCTTCAACTATTGTGTTGTCATTAATGTTATCAATTTTACATACTACCGTTAAAGAATCACCTTCTTTGCTCTCATATAATTCTTAGACATCCACTCATTATTTTCTCTTGGTTAGCAGCATTTTCCATACTATTTTTTATGCGCCCTGTAGCCATTTTCCATATGTTTTCTATATTTTCGTCAATAACTTTGTTTGGTATTTCTTAGTTTTTAATTTACTTTGTTTATTATTTGTAGATAATTTTTTCTATTTTTTTGTGTTGGTACTTTCGTACTTTAAAAACGCCTTTATTTAACTGAAATCTTTAACTCTTCGTCAGAACATAGCGATTTCATTTTATTTTTATTTTTATTAACATTTCACTTTCTCCAAACCTTTGGAGCAGCGACATTTATTTTTTGTCTTAAGTTTCATCCATGTTTTATCAGCGGAGCGACTTAATTATTCCCCTAGCTGTTGCTTTAATCCGTGTTAATCTAAAATAATGGATAAAAATTAGTAAAACATACATTGAGCTCAAGTTAATTAAAAAAATTACCCAACACCTGTTTACAGTAGCTAGACTAGAGACTAAAATAAATAAGATGTAGATTATAAGGTGTTTGGGATAAGAAGATCAATAACGATGTTTCCGAATTTTTGTCTTTGAGGAATATTGTCTTCATGGTATGGTTGATGCAATAGATCTGTTTATAGGATAAAATGACGTAAATCTTATAAAATAAACCGAGTGTAATGACAGTGATTTTAGAATTATTTACTTAACTCTCTTTGAGTTTCTGTAGGTATTTTTATTATAAAGTGTAACAATGATTATAATTTTGGTCTGCGTGTGCAGATATTTAATTTTAGTATTTGGATGCCAATACTCGTACTTAAAAAAGGTATCTGATAACATTTATAATGAATTTTCGATTCAGTAGCTAAATATTAGAGTAAAAAAATTATTATACATAGCCTGGCTATAAATATTGCTACGCACTGACTAGAGCAGTAAAATAAAACGATTAACTATTTTTGGTTCATATTTTCAGGATTTATTAAATGGCTATCGGTAAGCATAATTACCTCTGCTTAAGATTTAAGACGCCCAGGCAGCACGCACTATAACCCTTGGAAAGGTACTGACTGAAGCCGTTAGGGCTCGATTTAAAGAATCAATATTTCTTCTTCTTGTGGTTTCTATCCGTTACCGGATATTGGTAATCATCATGGCTATTCTCGTTTTGTTAACCGCGGCTCTAAAGAGTTACGTTGTTGTCTTGGCATATCCTTTTCAAGCATGATATACGTCCTGCTTGGATTTTTCTTTCCTATTATTTTTCCTTGTAACATCAGTTGTAGAATTTTATGTCTTTTGGAATTGCTCATTACTTGACCTAGATATTCCAATTTTTGCCTTCATTCTTCTTTCTTTTTTCATTATTTTTAGAACTTTTTTGATAGTTACGTAGTGACACGAGACCTTTAATATGCGGAGGTACATCAACATTTCAAATGCTTCCAATATTTTGCTTACCGCCTCTGTTAGGGTCCATGAGTCAACTTTGTACCAAAGTACAGAAAAGACATCTGAGTTATCTAACCTTTGTATTTAGTTTTTTAGTTCTATGTCATGTATAAAGGACGTTTTTCATTTTTATAAATGCTGTTCTGGCTTTGGCTATTCTGCACCTTATTTCTAGACAGTGATTTCATTGTTCATCTATCGTGCTCCTTAGGTATGCATATTTGTAACTCTTTCTATTCTTGAACCGTCAACGTTTAATTATCCAAGAGGTATAGTGTTTTTGCTGATTACCATATATTTTGCCTTTTCACAATTTAGTGATAGTCCATATTTCTTGCCAGCTTGATTGATCTTATTTAATATCGTTTTCAGATCGGTTAGATTGTTCACAAAATACTATTGTCATCTGCGTACCTTATATTATTAATGGTTCTACCACTGACTACAATTCCAATGTTATTATTCTCCTGTCCTGCTTCTTTAAATATCCCCTCCGAGTAAAGATCGAATAATACAGGAGACAAAATACAGCCTTGCCTTATTCGTCTCTGATCTCCAGGGATTGATTGAGTATAGGTTAGTAATTATCCCTATGTCCTTTTCGTCTATGACTATTTATCTAGACTTCCTACCATTTTTTGGTTATAAGCCTTGTGACAATCTATAAAGCAAGCCTACACGTCACAATTAACGTCCCGATATCTTTGAAATAGTACTTGTATACAAAATGGTGCTTCTCTTGTTTCAACAAATCCGAACTGCTTCTTTCCCACATGATCTTCGCATTTTTTATAAATTCTACTGTGTATTATTTTTAATTAGTATTACATTGGGAACATGACTCATTAGACTTATAGTGTAGTATTCACTACACTTTTTTGCATTTATTTTTTTCAGAAGAACCACGAAGGTTGATCTCAACCAGCCCCTAGGTATTATCCTTGTGACGTAGATCCTATTGTATAGTTTGGTTAGTACCCCTATACCATCGTTATTTAATTGTTGAAATATTTTTTTTTGTACAATAAATTAGCAATTAGAATGTGTATTCTATAGGCTAATGTGCTAACATAGGATCTTAAATATGAAAATCCTTATCGGTCATGATGAGGCCTCTACCACCGAAGAGTCCTCGTTGTTTTCATCGGATGTCGTTTGGCCAGAGACGTTTTAGCCTTCTGTTGTCTTGAGGATATAGAAGTGGGCGTATAAGAGGGTTGCTGTGTTGTAAGTCTGGTATGATTGTTGTTGCTTCTTTGCTGGATAACTTCAGTGATGTATGGGATGCGGAGGTCATTATGCAATGTATTATTAGACATATACCATGGAGCGTTAGTGAGTTCACGCAGGATTTTGGATTGGGATCTTTGGGCAATGGAAATATTAGATTTGCTGGCACAGTCCCACAATTCAATGCCGTATGCCCATATGGGTAGTAATATTACTTTATATAGTAAAATTTTTTCCTCGAGTGGTAGATGCGATTTTCTTCCAAGCAGCCAGTGTAACTCGTTGAATCTCAGATCTATTTGTTTCCTCTTTCTGGTTATGTGTTCTTTCCAATTCATTTTTTCGTCAAGATGTAGTCCTAGATAACGCACTGAAGAAGATTGTGTAATGGGAGCATTGTTGAAGGTGACCGAAGGACATCTACCTTTTCTCAGTGTAAAGGTTACTTGGGTTGATTTTGATGCATTAATTCTTATTTTCCATTTGTTGACCCAGTTTACAATTAGGTTCAGATGGTCCTGCAGGTAAGAAGCTGCGATTATGGGATTTTCGTGACTAGCCCGAATAGCTGTGTCATCAGCAAAACTACCGATTAAGGTATTTGTTGTGGTTGGGAGATCTGCTGTATATAATGAGTATAGCAGGGGGGCTAAAACACTGCCTTGTGGTACTCCAGATTTAATATCGTATGAGTCAGAGAATTCACCATTTACTTTAGCTCTAAATTGACGGTCTTTTAAATAGGATTTAAGTAGGTAGAAGAGAGAGGGAAGAAGGAGCTTGCTTTTATAAAGAAGGCCATCATGCCAAACTTTGTCGAAGGCTTGGCCTATGTCCAAAAAAGCCGATGTACAATATTCTTTATTTTCCAGGGATGTGTTAATTTCGTGAACTACTCGATGTCATTGCTGGATCGTTGAGTGCTGTAACCGGAATCCGAATTGGTGGTCAGGGATAACATTTAAAAATGAGTTTATTCTGCTGCGGATTAGTTTTTCCAGTAGTTTGGAGATAGCTGATAACAAGCTTATTGGTCTGTAGGAAGATACATGATTTGGGTTTTTGCCAGGCTTGGGGATCATAATTATTTCAGCAACTTTTAGTTGTTTGGGCCAATACTGTAGTCTTAAAATCGCATTCAATATATATGAGAGCATTACAATACCTTTCTTGGGGAGTTCTTTCAACATTTTTGGTGTAATCAGGTCAGAACCTGGAGCTTTTCTAATATTTGATTGAGTTATTACATCTATGATTTCTTTAGGAATGATTGGTTTTATAGGTTCTGCGGGAGGAGGATTGTTGTTCAGAAAATCGGAAACTTCTTGATTTGGTGTGTTATCGTGGGGAGTAAATACTTCTGCTAGACATTGAGCGAATAGGTCGGCTTTTCCCTTGTTGCTTCTTGCCCATGGCCCCGGGTGGGATCTTGCTTGCGAACTGGGGGGTTTGCGTGAACTGGTTTGAGAGCTGCTTTAACGGGTCTCCAGATGGAATTATCATAACGATTCAAGTTTAATATGTAGTTTCTAAACGATACATGTTGAGATTCCTTTATTTGGCGTTTGAGTTTTCTTGTTATTTGGTTATAAGCTGTTTTGTCGGTTGGGGAATGGCTACGGTGCCATTTTGCTTTGGATTTTCTTTTTTCTGCTATTAGTTTTTTAATTTCTAAAGGGATATTAATGTTACTAACATGAATTTTCGAGGGCGCCGTTGCCTGGTGAGCGGCTTGTAATAATATTGTGGTTAGGTTATTTAAGGCATCCTCTACTTCATTGGGTTCTTTTAGTCTTATTTTTAGATTGATGCTTTCGTTGATTTTATTCCTTTAGTCTTCCCAATCCGTTTTTGAATTATATATCTTAGGTGGCTTTTTAACATTTATTATAGTTGTGCTGACTGTTGCTATTACTGGTGAGTGATCGGAAGATAAATCTAAATTGGGGACAATGTCCAAATAGGAATTTGAAATGCCATTAGTGACGAAAAACTCCTGGAGGTCTTGAATTTTCCCGGGATCAGTTGGCCAGTAAGTTGGACTGCCCGTTGATAAGAAATTGTATTTCGCTTCGTGTAGGACCTTGGCTAATTCTCTTCCTTTCGTGGTAGTAGTCCGTGATCCCCATAGGGTATTTTTACTGCTGTAGTCGCCACCAGCGGGAAACTTTTTTAAGTTGGTGGCGAGGGGGACAATATATAGCACTTATGGTTATGTCAAATGGTAGAGTTTTAACTTTTATCGAAGTGGCTTGTAAGTAATCTTTTGCATATTCAGGTAGTACATAATGTTCGCTGGTGTATTTTATTAATATCGCAGATCCTGCGTGGGCTGTGTTGTCTGGGTGGTTAGTGTGGTAGAATTTGTATCCGGGAATCTTAAAGTATGACATGTTGGTAAGGTGGGATTCGCTGATTAAAAGAATGTCAATTAGGTTGTAGTGAAGGAAGGTTTTTATTTCTTCTTTATGTTGTAAGATACCATTGGCGTTCCAAAGTGCTATTCGAAGGAACTTAGCCATTACTTTTGTCCAATTAACATGGTTAGCATGTTTAGTACCATGCTATTCTGATGTAAAAGCTGGTTAAACATGTTTTTGAATTCTTCTAGGAACTTATTTAACAGTTCGCTGATGTTATCTTCTGTATTAACATTCTGTGATTGTAGTGTGTAATTAGTATTATTGTTGGCTGTTTTAGTGTAGTTGTAGTTTTGAAGTGGGTTGTTAACAATAGGTGCAGGTGTATGTTGATTAAGATTTGATAATGTTGGAGTAATATGAGGATTAAGATTGTTGTTTGAGACAGGGTTTCTTTTGTATAAACGATGGTAATATTCACAACCTCTGTAATTCGCAGGGTGTGGGCCTCCACATAAAGCGCATGTAGCTGGGGTGTCCCTAGTTTTTTTGCAACTGGCGGTACTGTGCGTATTGCCACATTTTACACATTTAAAGGATCTGTTACAGTATTTCTTGGAGTGTCCATATAATTGACATCGTGTGCATTGTATTACGTTGTTTTGCTTTCTTGGAGGTTCGACTTGTACAACGCAATGACATAACGTACGGATATCGTAGACTCTTTTATTATTGTCTGCTGGTTCTAGGTCCACAAAGAACATATTCAGCGGTGTTTTGTCCTTTCTGCTTAGCACATTAATGGTTATCCTTACCTTATGCCCCTGGGATTCGAGATCATCTATTATATCTTGAGTGTCCATGGAATGATGTAGGTATTTTATTACCACTCGAAGAGCTCTTTCCTCTTTAGGTTGATTAGTATGGTGAATGATATTGTTTTCTTTCATGTACTTAGATAGTTTCCTTAAGGTGTCAGGGGTGTTACAATTTATTTTTACTGTATCATTGGACATACTTCTAGAGTAGAACTGATCCTCTTAAATTATTTCATTTAATTTTTTTTATCATTTCTGGGAAGTTGGAAACTCCGTATACGAAAATGGGAGGAGGTCTAGGGATGATAACTGCGGTTTGGTTGTCGGTGCTTTCTGGGTTAGGATTTAAGGCACTAAATTTATTAGATAATTGTATGTTAGTCGGTGTTATTCCTTTGTTTGTGAATGTTTTTCTTCTCTTGACACTTTTAATTACTTGCCATGAATTTTCGTTTGATGAATTTGCAATTTCTTCATCGCTGGTTAATATCATTCTTTCTAGCTGTGTGTTGTTAATTTGCTGTGGGTGATCATAAATGAATTGTTGTGGGGCGTGCTGTGATTGTAGAAAATATTGAGATTGTTGAGGGTTTAGATTTTGCATGTAAGGTTGTAGTAATTGCTGTTGGTTAGGTGGGAATGTGTAAGGCTGCGATAGGAACGTTTGTGACATTTGCGTATTCGTAGCTGGCTGGTGTTGCATAATATTTGTTGATGTCATTGGGTTTTTAAAGGTGAAACAGTTGTTTATCACTGAGTTAAACGTTGAAATTAAATTAATAAATACATAAATTTGCCTGACCTTAAGCAAGGCTACGGCTGCGGCTCCGCCGTTGTGATAACTCAGGTATAGCTCGGCTCGCACGTTCGGTCTGCTTGAAGGCACTAGCAAGAATTGTTTAAATAATTATACAATTATTCCATCCGGACCGGCTGCTTTTCCATCTCTTGTTCTTGATATAACTGCGTGATTTATTTTTTTGTTACTGTAGGTCCCATTGTAAGATTGTTTTCTGTTTGCTTGGTTGGTCTTGTATCACTGAATAATTGTTTTAGATCATTTTCCCATAACTTGAGCTTTTCATTGATGTTAAACACAGCGCGTTCTTGGTCATCAACTATATTTCCAAACGTTCTTTTCTTATATAATCCCACGGCCTCTTGAATTTTCTTATGCACGTTGAAAGAATCATGTTTCCCTTCCAATTTTTCTATTTCTGTGCATTCCGCTCTCAATTATTGCAGGAGCCAGCGAAGCGAGCGACTGCTCTTATACACTGGTACACCGGGTGAATGCGACAATCTCCGTCAGTCTGTTGCATCTGTAGCGCTTTTACTACGAAATCGATCACTATGAAATTTGCCACAATGATAGAACTCGAAGCGAGTGAGGTAACCTGATAAATTATTTCGAAATCGGACAACAACAATACGTTCGCAATTTTAACAACTCGCTCCTGCAACTTCTCAAACAGCGTGCGAGAACATTACTAGTTTTTAACTTCTCTAATTCTTCGTCTAATGTTCCTGTCTATTTCTTTGAACATGTTTATGCTGATATTTTTACATTTCCTTTTTTGTTCCATATGGTGTATGTGTCATTGGGTCTGATATCTTTGATTGTTTTACATTTGTTCTCTAAATCCTTTCCTACTTTCGTAGAATCTCCTGATTTTTTAGTTTTTTGTGGTATGTAGCTCTTTTTATTTTATCAATTTAATTTTTAGTGTTCCCACTACTGGATTATTATTAGATCCTATGCCCGCTCTCTCATGTTTTCACTGCACTCATGCTATTACGAAATTTTTTATTGATTAGAATATAATTATCTGATTTCTTATGTTTCCTTGTGTATTTGCTGTGCTGCGCCACGTGCACAGTATTCTGGGTGGAAGTTTGAAAAACATGGTTTTTGCTACATATTTCTCTTCTGTATAAAAATGTATCAATATTAGGACATATTTTTGAACAAACTATACCCTCTAAAACTGAATAATTTGCAATATAATAGATTAAGATTGAGGCTACTAGAATGCCACTCTTCTACTATTAAAAAATAAGGCATATTGTTGTTCAGCCATGTTGGGAATGACTTTTGCAGAAGGATCCAAAGTTCACCTCGAAGGAGCGTGTGAATTCATAAGTTTTACTACATCGTCCAAAATATTCTGTTGATACACAGTGGCCGAAGTTTTAACTCCCTTTTTACCAAAATGAATATCTGCCACTCCATCATAATTCACTTTATTTAGCGTATACCCCGTATGTTTGTTGAAAGGTTCCTTCACTGTAAAAATTTTTTATACGCAAGCAAAATTTTTCTGTAGCAATCTTGCTTGTACTCAGTCAAATATCTCTTTTTTTCTCTCCTACTTTTGTTTATAGTATCTGTCAACAAATATGTCGTTTGCATTTTGTAAGCAGATAGTTCTAGGTCTTACTAATAATACGAAACATTGAAGCTTTGGATATTTGCATCCTCAAGACACAATCTAACTGACTTTGACAATCCAAACTGAACGTGGTGTTCTAGATCTTGGACGAACCTCGACACCTTCGGTTTCATTAAACAATTTTATAGCCTAATACATAGACATAAGGCTAATTTCGAGATGATGCAGTGTCCTAAAAGTTACCCTTTTTCAGATCCACACTTATCTAGTGCTTTTACAGCAATACGGTTTCTTTGTCAACAAACTTGAAAAAGAACACAATGTAACTTACAATGCCAACGCCAACATTTTGTTAATGTTATAGATATCTTGATACTCTATAAACCCTTAGCTGCCACACTTCTCTAGAATAACATAGCTGCCACACTGGGGCATTTCGTACCCCAACGATAAAAAATCGTATTGTGAAGTAGCCTTTGACTTTTTTAAATTAAAAAAATTGTTTGTTTATTATTTATATGTATTTTATAAGATAGCGTAGGTTTATACGTGAATAATAATGTTTACTTTTTAAAAAATTGTTAATTACAAAATGGTAAAAATGACCATTTAATACAAAAATCATGTTTATTTTATTTTTCAATATTTTAAGCTAAAAATGCAATTAGATACTCTTAAGATGTATACCTTTAAAGAAAAAATTGTTTGATAGTTGGCGTTCAGAAAAAAGTCATTTATTTTGAACTATGAAATGAGCTGTTTTGAAAAATTCGATTTTTCATTAATTTTTTAATACAAAACTGTAAAATATTGGTATTGCAAAAAGAAAATAAAAAATTTTAATACAACTTAGAATAAGCAGAATATTAAATGAAAGTAATAAAAAAAGATGTGTCAAACATCTGCACACGAACGACAAATATGGAAACGGTGTTTATCGCAAATTGGCGCTTCACAAACACCGCACGCTTCGTGAGTTTTTTTGTCTTCTTTACGAGTACGGAAAGCTCATCTCTGCCTTGATGGCAAACGTGTTCTCTGGAATGTGTCTTTTTTGTATCTTTTCCAAGGATAGAAGCGATACCAAATTTTATATCCCTTCGCAGAGTTGGTATTTGATACCGCTTAGTCAGGTGTGGCGTTAGCAAATGGATGTATAATTTTTAGAGACAATTAACAGCGGCACATTTTTTATTACTGTTGTTATTCTTTAACTTACATGTAAGAAGAATTCTAGCATTGACCGCGGCCTGGTCAAGTATTCCATAAAAACAGCGTGCCGGCCATCTCTCCGTTCGGTGCGTGACTGTGTACGAGTGACAAAGTTGATCGAAGCTACCTGTGCCGCCTTTCGTTTTGTTGCAGTGCACAGCAATGTTAGGCTTATTGTCTGTTATTTCCGTTGTATGTAAATGCGATGATGCTAGCAGCACTATTTTATTTTTCTTTGGGGTATATTCTTTGGGGAGAGTAAAGTCAATTTTTGCATGGCAAAACTTTGAACCTGGAATTTCTTTAGATGCAACTTTAAATTCTTTAAATTCTGCTGGAAGTAGAGGTATTGATGTGAACCAATTACCACACGATTAGTTCCATGAATCGGAATAGTCGCTTCACGAAAAAAATAATCAGCTAATGCCTCGTTTTGTGGGCGAACTGAATTTTTTCCTAGGTAAGGTATTGCGTTAATCTACAAGAAATAAGGCAAAATTAAAATTTTTCATGTTTACCACAATAAACAAAAAAATTAATGAATACTATTTACTAGGCACGCCGTTTGTGCATCGTTGTGAGTGATTAACTTTGAATCGTACATATCAGGCTTAGATTTTATGTACATCCGTAAACTACATCGCCCTCGGATAATAACTGTTCGTCAACTGTACACTCTGCACTTGGTGTGTAATTACGTGTACAATTCTCGATAAAAATTTTCCAAATTTCACGGACAGGCGCATATCTATCTTCTTTATCCCTAGTTCTTTATCTTCCAAACGAAGACATGAAGATAAACATGTGAATTTGTTCTTCGAGAAAACGCATCTGTATAGAGTAACACCATTCTTTTTATCCCACAGCCTGTTGATATCTACATCTGATGATTTCCATAAACCGGCATAATGTAACACACCTATGTATGCACGTATTTCATCAACATCTGTGGGATGATGATGTCTCAATTTTTCCTTCTATTACGAGTTGAGCGCAAACATCTTCAATTTTATTATCGGTATGTTTTACCATGATTTCAATCGTTTCTTTATTAAATAATAGATCCCAAAAATCTTCAATGGTTTCAGCTTGTAATGCGTCACCTGCTGGACCAGGGATTAATTCAGGGTGAACATCAGAAAGCGTCCCTGAAAGCAAAAGTAAACATAAATATATTCAATATATTCAAATATAATAAATCACACACACCACACACCACACACACACACACACACACACACACACACACACACACACACACACACACACACACACACACACACACACACACATATATATATATATATATATATATATATATATATATATATATATATATATATATATATATATATATATATATATATATAGTCCGCCATCTAACGTTTCTTTTTTTTGAACTAGCGGTTATTCGGTGAATGGCAACACTTAGATCATGACATTTTTGACAGAAAATTAGTTTTATCCTTCCGCTGAACGAAAATGGTTGTGTATACGCTTGAAGAACGCTGGGAAATATTGTGACATTACTTTGAAAATCATGGTAATATTGCAGAATGTGTGCGAAAATTATGTATGGAAAAGAGAAGAAAAGAGGCACCGTCAGCTCCGTATATGCTTTAGCTTGTTAAAAAAGTGAGAGAAACTGGCATGCTTATTGACAAGCAAACGCGTGAAAAACCAAAAACAGTGCGTACACCCGAGAATATCGCTGCTGTTGCCGAGAGTGTGCGTGAATCGTCAGGAATATCAGTTCACCGTCGTTCTCAACAATTGGACATTTCGGAGACATCATTGAGACGAATTTTGCGTAAATACCTTGGTGTGACGCCGTACAAAATCCAATTGGTTCAGCAATTGAAGCCACTTGATCATCCAATGCGTTTTCGCTTCGCTTCATGGGCTTGGGATCAACTTGAAGAAAATGCCAATTTTGGGGGAAATATCATCTTTTCAGATAAAGCTCATTTCCATCTCGGCGGTAAGTCAACAAGCAAAATTGTCGCATTTGGGGCACAGAAACCCCCACGAAATCGAAGAAAAACCGATGCACCCACAACGAGTCACTGTTTGGTGCGGATTTTGTTCCGGAGGCATCATTGGGCCATTTTTCTTCGAAAATGAGCAAGAGCGGCTGTTACAGTCAATGGTGAGCGTTATCGGGCTATGTTGAACAAATTTTTGTTCACAGAAATTGAAGAGGAAGATAGTGGCGACATTTGGTTTCAACAGGACGGCGCTCCGTGCCACACAGCCAACGTTACAATCTTTTGCACACTATCTTCGAAAATCGCATTATCAGTCGAAATTCTGATGTCGTTTGGCCGCCTCGGAGGCTGACATCGTTGGATTTGACACCGCATGCCAGTGAAACCTTTCGCTTGATCACCACGAGACTCGCTTCGCGTTCTCTAAATCAACCTCCATAAGTGAATCGGATGACGATGACAATTCTGACGCACTATATTCTGAATTGGAACCAGCATCAGTTTCTGCATCCGAAACATTTTCAATATCGTCATCGTCATGATCGTCGTCGACCGTCTCTTGGCGCAATGTTTTGGAGCGCAAATGATATGCCATCTAAAAATCCCAAACTAATTTTATAAAACGTTGTAAAAAAATTCTGAGTACCAAAATATTATACTTACGGTTATTTATAAAAAATAGAGCCAAACCGGTGTAAAAAAAATGTCAAATGATTGTTGCTGCCACACTGGGATCTTAGACGTCACCACACCACTTTTAACGACTGCCAGAACAACACTGATGCGCAAATCATCACACTATGGGTTTCAGGCAAAAGTGGTACCCTTCAACTAATAACAGATGGTGCCACAAGTTTAATTTTTTTGTAATAGTATGTTTAAATTGAATTTGAATAGGGCTGGGGTCACCAGCGCACACAAGTGCAGCTAAGGGTAAAATTGAACTTTAATCTTTTACTTATAAATCCTAAATTACTTTTTCGGCTAAACATTTCTGAAAAACTACCACGCGCTTCTGTGAATTGCAAAATATATATGGATTTGGTATATTACTTGCTGAAGCTTTGAAAGCACCATCTATGCGTTTTCGTAGCACTTTGGGATGTACTAACACGCGTTTATCAAGCAATGTTTGCTCACTGGAGTAGTTTGGCTTTAAGATTGGCGTGCAAGGCTATTTTGAGTGCAAAAATGCTCTTATCTTACACATACCCTTATTGAAAACCCAACAAATAAACTTGGGTTTTATTTTCACGAAGTATATGCATATCAATAGGTTACGACAATTATAATACAGGAAATTTTGTTTAACATTTTATACCATTTGTTCTAGCATTATACCTTACTGATACGGCACGTATCTCTGGTCAGCCAAATTTGCCCAATCAGATTAGATTTTTTATTTCAATTAATTATATATATATATATATATATATATATATATATATATATATATATATATATATATGCAAGTTTTGTTATGGAAGATTGAGTAATTTGGGACGAAACGTTTTGTTATCAATGACACGCCTAGACAGAGAACTTTATTATACACATTAAAAACCTATGACAGTACATTGCTTTGTGACATTATCGCTATGAAAATTGGAGCACTTATCGTGATGTCTTGCAAGGTTTGAAATTCCTTCTACAAAAACTTTCCCGCCTGAGAAGCCACTCTGCAACATCATCTTGAAGCGCAGTGTTATAGTCAAAGCGGTGCGATGCAAGCTACTGTTTCACGCGCATAAAAGATTTTTTGTCAACTTCCTGCACGATTTGATCGTAGACCACAAATGTGACCGTTAGTGTGTCCATCTTTAAGCACGTGACAGCATAGATAGTTTGATTCCTAAGCATTACACAGTTTGCGATAAATCGCATCTGAAAGTTTTTTCACACACAAAATCGTATTACTGCACGCACCTCCCATTAGACATAACCTTCTATGGCAGCGTTATTTTCAGTTGATCTAGCCGATTGTTTTGTTGGTATTTAGCAGTAAAGCACTTGTCCTTGAAATGAAAATGGAGTTTTATTTTGTAAAGATGCTGGTGTAACGCAGTATGTTCTGGTCTTCAGATCGATTCTAATTTTCATACCTACGCGTTGAACTCTCGAAATGGTGTTGGAAAATCTTTTGTTTACCATTGGTTGAATTTTTTACGATCAGGGATTCACAAACTTTCGATATTACTAATAATAAGTTAATACGTTTATTGGAAGTGACCAGCGTCTCGTCACCTGGTTTTGGCACTGACAAACATGCAGAGCAAATGTTAGGTTCTTAGAATTGCATTCAAGATTGTGTTGAATGCTCTTAAGATAGTTATTTTAAGATTCTCTCTGTTATAACTTGTAGAACTCTTTTTTATTAATTTTGTTATTGCGAAGGCCAAGAACCTGTTAGATGACTTATTTGCATTGGTGTTGATTATTCTCTAGATAGCCGCGAGAAGACCAATGTGAGAAGATTAGTTTTTCTTAGTGATTTAGAATTTTAATTTTTTGTTGCTTTTTAATGTGAATAATTAGTAGTTCTGTTAAGCTGTAAAATTGATTTTGGCATTACTAAACTCAAATATCTACAATAAGAACAAATTTACCCTAAGAACTAAGCGAAACAATCCCATATTCCTCCCCAGAATAACAAGAAATCCTTCAAATGGCAGCTTTTATTACACTGTTGTAGCAAAAACTCATGCTAACCGTTAGCTAAATGCCAAATCCTATTATTACTTTGCTCAAATCCATATGTCAATTAATCCCAAGGACTATTTAAATACTAACTGCCAAAGAACCCACATAAGTCAAACAAGAGGAAAATATCTAGTCGATTATATGATACTTGACATTACAGGCCACTTAAATTCTATCTCGTTCATTTTCCATCCCATCAACAGGATTAGTCATGCGACAATTGAAATAGAACAATGCCCAAAATGCCTAAATATTTCTTCCTTTCCAGTCCTCATGTGCTACTACGTCGTCGGGGTCCTCTCTATGCATTTTCGATACTGGACTGGATCATCGGCCAGTATCCGTACATCTCTTAAGTTTTTTCCTCGTTCTCTTGCGATCTGTGCTACGTTCTTTTCTTATTTTTCCCTTCGTCTGCCTCTACGTCGTATTCCTTATGGTCTCGCTTCTAACATCTTTTTTGGGTTATTTCTTATGTTCCACATTGGTTTTCCAAATGTACCTTGCAGACCTTTAATAATCTTCCAGAAGCCTCTTCCTCGTCTCGTATTTCTTCTCTAGGTCTTTTCCGAATTCTTCCCAGTTTTGGTTTTATTTATTTTTTGTTCATATTGCTGTTGGTTAGTTTCAGTCCTTCTGTGGATGTATTTCTTTCAGGTTTTCTTCTTCGCTTTTACTATGTTCTAGACTTTGGTATTCTACCATTTTGTTTTCTTGTGGTTTTGACAATCTTTCCATATACTTGTTCTGGCTGTTTTAATTTTTCTTTCTTTATTTCGCTCTATTTATTTTCCATGCTTCAATTTTCTTCTCTTTGTAAATTCTCTTCTCTTTTTTTTGGAAAGCCGCGCCTAGGCTGTCCTCGTATTCCAGTATTGACTGTAAGAAGTGTATGGTTCGTGAGTAACTCTTCCCCTTGTACTGCTTTGCTGTTACAAAGCGTACTGTAAGTTATATAATCTATTATGCTCTTGTCTTGTCTATCCTCAAATATGATCTTGTGTATTGTCTTATGATTTAAGAAGCTGTTTTCTATGTATAGTTAGTTTCGACGCAGAATTCTATCATTCTTCTTCCATTTGTATTAAGAATGATTTCTTCTCCATATTTACCGATAATGCCATGTCCCTATTGTTGCCTGTTTGTGTTTTCCAATTTTTATTATCCGAATATGCTTACTTATTTCCCTTGCATTGTCTACTTTTTCTGTAATTTATTATAGAATTCATCCAGTTCTTGTACATTTGTTGGGGCGTATATTTCTATTACCGTTATTTTTTCATTTAGGCGTAGGTCGATAGAGATTATATTTGGATTTATTGGTTTTCATTTTATTTATTATTGGGTCAACTTGGAATTTAGTATTACCCCTACTTCTCTTTTGCTCTAACTTTCTCTCGTTAACATTTGCGTTCCATTTTTGTTTTGTATGGCCCAGCGCTTCTATTTTGTATTTTTTCTCTTTTGTAGCTTTTATCTCTTTTCCGTTTAGTGCTTTAATATTTCACGTTCATATTTTTGTTTCAGCTGTCTTTGAATTATTAAATCCGCCTCGTGATTGATTAGCCCAACGAAGATGGGCCCCGTAGCTATGGACACTGGGCTAGGTTACATTTCTGGTACTGGGTCATAAAAGCCTATTTTTTTTTTGTGTAGCAGAGGGTACCACGTGCAGGTGAGGTTGACGTTTGGGCGTCACTCTTTATTCCCCAATGTTTAAATACAAAAGAAGATAATCACTCAATGCATATTTCGCTAAACAACATTTCTGCAAATAGAGCTTCTAGCCTACGAACAATAACGCAAGGCATACTACAGATTAGTTTTTCAGACTTACAACTTTCTTCGGAAGTAACAGATGCTCATTTTTAGGTTTTGGTGCCTTAAATTTATTATTTATATCTCACGACTGTTTTTGGGGCATCTCATTCAAATAATTTCATGTAAATTATTCGATTGCGTTTAAATCTGGGGCTGCTACAAATCCAATTTTGGGTGTCATTAAAATAAATCATTTTTCAAAAATAGACGTTAATAGTACTACTGACGGCTTCGTTGCGTGAGTTGTTGCTTAATATTATTGGAATTACATTTGTAACTTATTTGAAAAGTAGGGTTCATATATTTTTGTGTTTTTTCTTAAGTAATGACGGTTCTAGCATTATAGTGTTTATATAGAAAAGAATATGAATTAATGATTCTTGTTATTACTGTTCCTTTAAACGTCTTGTATCTATATAGTCTATATAGGTACAAAACGTTTAAAGGAACCCAAAATATATAATATAGTTCAACAGAAAATAACAAATGAGATAAAAATATAAATATGCAAATAGACGAAGTCAATATTGATGAAAAATGGAACAAAATACAAAATGTACTAACATCTGTAACCAAAGAACATCTAGTAAGTAACAGAATAAAAAAGAAACCTTGGATGACACAGGACATTTTAGATCTCATGGATCTGAGAAGAAGGAATAAGCTAAATGTACAAAAATATAAAGAAATTCATAAAACAATACAAGGTAAAATAAAAATAGCGAAAGAAAAACACCTGTCTGAACAATGTGAATAAATTGAACTACTACAAAGTAAGCATGACAACTTCCACATGTACAAAAAGATCAAAGAAGTAACAGGATATAAAAAGAAAAGTGGCGCCAATAATGTCATCAAAGATGCTGACGGACATATACTAACAGATATAAAAGATCAAATAAACAGATGGAAGATATATATCCAAGAACTTTACAATGACGAAAGGCCGGAAAACACCAGTTTAGAAGTAAAGGACGAAAATTTTAAAATTCTCAAATCAGAACTGAATTATGCACTAGAAAACATGAAAACAGACAAAGTTGCTGGCCCGGACGAGATACCAATAGAAATTGTTAAACTTTGTAACGATGAAACATTAGATGTTATTTTAGACCTTTTTAACACTATTTATGACACTGGGCAAATTCCCAAACAATGGTTGCTATCTACCTTTATTTCAATTCCCAAGAAAATTAACGCAAGAGATTGCTCAGATTACCGAACTATTGCACTTATGGGACATATTTTAAAACTATTCTTGAAAATAATTCATAAAAGAATTTACAAAACATTGGAAGAAGGAATAAGTAACTCCCAGTTTGGTTTCCGCGCAGGTCTTGGAACGCGTGAAGCTCTCTTTGGGGTTAATGTGCTATACCAGCGATGCATGGATATGAACCAAGATGTGTTTACCTGCTTCATCGATTTTTGAAAAGGCGTTTGATAAAGTGAAAGATGGTAAACTACAAGAACTTTTACTTAAGAAAGGCATAGATAGGAGAGATGTGAGGATAATTAGTAACCTATATTGGGGACAGAGTGCTAACATAAAAGTTGGAACAGAAATAACCGAGGAAATTGAGATACGCCAGTGAGACAGGATGCATCACACTTCTGTTTAACATCTACAGCGAAGCCATCTTTAGAGAAGCCTTAGATGAGGAATCTGCGGAATTATTATAAACGGAGAAATAGTTAACAACATGAGATACGCAGATGACACAATCCTCTTAGCAAGCAACCTTACTGACATACAACATCTGCTTGAAAAGTAAATGATCGCTGTAACCACTACGGCTTAAAATAAATTTTAATAAAACCAAATGGATGGTAGTTACAAAACTCCACACATTCAAGGAAACTTAAGAGTTGCAAACATATTAATAGAACGGGTAAGGAAATACAAATACCTCGGGACGTGGATAAAACAAACAGCTGATCAAACAACGGAGATAATAACTCGTATAGAAATAGCTAGATCCTGCTTTGCAAAATTAAAGAAAGTACTTTGCAACCGAAACATAAACATTGGGCTCAGAATACGAATGCTTCGCTGTTATGTATTTAATATCATGCTTATGGCGTAGAAGCTTGGACAGTTAAGAAAGAGCAAACAAACAAAACACAAGCCTTTGAAATTTGGTGTTACCGCAGAATGTTGCGTATAGCCTGGATTGAAAGAATAACTAACAGAGAAGTTTTGACAAGGATGAACAAGGAATGTGAAATAATAAATACAATAAAAAAGAGGAAACTAGAGTACTTAGGCCATGTAATGAGAAATCCCAAATACGCACTGTTCCAACTCATCATGCAAGGGAAGATAAAGGGAAAAAGAAATGTTGGTAGGCCTAAAATGTCTTGGCTAAAAAATCTCAGGTTTAATTGCAGCAGCATTGAACTATTTCGATCGGCCGTCGACAAAATCCGTATAAGAATGATGATAACCAACCTCCGTGAAGGAGAAGGACCATAAGAAGAAGTTATTACTATATACTAAATTGTACAGTTGGTGTCACAATAACGTCTAGTCGATTTTGATAAATATTTTTATATGAAAAATAAAGGAAAATACAATTCATTTCAACTGGTTGAGTTATCTAGTCATCATTATCCAACTTCTGTTAGCAAGGATTTTGCAAACAACGAGTACAGCTTTTATCCCTTAGTTTGTATTTAAAACTAGGCATTTATTTATTAGTTCGGCTTTATAACATTTTTTAGTAGGCCATAGTAGTTCTGCATTAATACCTCTATAAAACGGTTTAAAATGCTTTAAACCCTTGTTTACTAAAATAATTCCGGCAAGTAGCTTCACAGCGTGTTTAATCGAGAGTTGTAGTTTATTCTCACACACAGGTTAATACCCTTCCAAAGAAGGGCAAGCCCAAGAAATGTTTTGTTAGTAAATATGACATTGCTCTAATCCCCTTAAATTTTTGTCTGCTCACAAAAATTATTTTGAGGTACGTGTCTGTAAGCAGCGGTTTTTGACAAGTTTTAGGTGTGTCTGATGTGTTAATGGATTACCATGGATTGATAGACCTTTGCTTGGATTTGTTTTTTTTTTTCTAGTTCACATATAAATTTCCTATTATTGCAAGCATTTAGTGTGGTGCCACCGTTTCAAATCTCTTTGAGAAAAGAGCGCTCATTCACCTGCAGTGGAGCAACTGAGTAGCTGCAAAGCGTGTTAGAGTACAATTTCAAGAAATTAATTTGTTTATGGTACGCGTATACACACTCACACTTGTCTGTTATGGAAAGTTGTACATTTAATGTATTATGTGTGATATATAAATATTGAGTTTGCGTTACAGATAGTGAAAATTTCATAAACCACAAATAGATTTTTTATAAATTTTTGAAAACGTAGCTTGCAGTTGGATGTTAATAATATTGTAGCTGTAGATTTTGAAACAGCAAATCTCATATGAAATAAGCATAAATAGCATATTCCAATATTATCCGGAATAATTCTAACTGACTAAACTGCTTTGGGTTGAACTTCCGGGTACTTCAAAACTTTTCTTCAGTACGTTCGCATACATAAAAACAGAATGCGGCTGACAACAAAAGTACATTAAAAAAGTTTTGTTGCCGAAAACAGGCCATAATATTTTGTGGGAGTATTTGTACGTTAAAATGTCTGCGCTAAGCTTCGTGAGCTCTAATTTGGAATAATTGTTTTTAAATTTAAGTTGTACGGTTGCCAATCTACAGTTTGCAGCAAAATATTTCTAAAATGTTGTGATTTGAAACAAAATTAGTCTAAAAGATATTGGAAAATGGTATTTGAATTTTAAAACTACTTAAATTGATAGGAATAATTTAATTTGCTTGGTTTAGCTGAAAAGAAAATGAAACTCGGTTAAGGAAAACAAAAAGTCGATTTGCTAAAAATAATTCATACAGAAGAAAACACTTTGTAACTTCCTACTAAGCAAAATTTAAACAAATTTATGTAAACTGAATGCCGGATTTAAATTTCTCCGGATTGACAACTCCGGTACTTGACATATATCATCCAATATTATCCCAATTAGCAAATTGAAGATCTTATTACCAAATTTGATGATTTAGGATCGATAATTTGTGTAAATTATCGTAAGCATGAGTTGAGTTTTGGATGTCGGACGGCGCGGACGCGAATTTTATAGCAGGTGGCGATATATAAATACCGTATACGGGCTATACCACACCAAATGAAATTCGTAAATTTCAACGCGACGTAAAACGTGCATATAAAACAAAGCGGATTTAGTGGCGAAAAGAAAGAAAAGAGGAAAACAAAGGGTTTGTGTGCAGCGTTCTGTGATTTTAGGTGTACAATGCAGTGAATAAACCTAGAGCGGACGACAACAAACGGGCGGCGAAAGTGTGATAAGCGAGCGGTGCAAGTGCGGATAGCGATAAAGGCCGCGGTCAACGGAGTTCAGAGGAAAGATAAACAAATAAGCGTGCTATAAAACTTGAACAAATCTTAGGGGATCACATTTAAGAGCTAACTGGATGGAAAACACAAACAAAAGGGAACGGGAGTTAAATAGCAGCACAAAATTGGGCCAAGAACTCTGTAGAGAAAGCAAGAGAAAAAACATTATCAAATCCCCCCTGTTAAAAATCACAGGATCAGCGAATACCAAAATGTCGGAAATAAGTGAGCTGAAAATAATGTTTGAAGAGATGATGAAGGAAATAAAGGAAAACACGAAAGCTAACAAGGAGCTTAGAGAGGAGTATAAGAAGAAGGAAGAGAAGTGGGAGCTTGAAAAAGGCTACCTAATCAAAAGAATAGAAAAGCTGGAAAGAAAACTAGAGATAACAGAAAAGAATAGAAGGAAATGCAATATTGTAATAAAAGGGGTTGAATTCAAAGGACAGAATAAGAAACAAGTCGTGATGGAGTTCCTCGAAGAAAAATTACAAGTGGAGGCCAAAATAAAAAATGTACATACCATAAAGCCAGCACTAACAGTAGTGGAGATGGATTCTTGGAACGAAAAACAGGAAGTAATGCAAAACAAGAAATATTTGAAAGGAACAAGAATATACATCGAAAACGATCAAACTCAGGACGAGAGAAGAATACAAGCGGAAATCAGGAAAATAGCAAGAGCGAAAAGAGCAGAAGGAAAAGAGGTAAAAACTGGATACCAGAAGATAATAATAGACGGAACTTGCTACAAGTGGAGCGAAGGAGAACAAGGAGCCATAGAAGAGACTCCTCCTCAAAAACTAAGTACGCAGAAAATAAAAAAACAGACACAAAAGATGACGAACAGAGCAAAGGACACGGACACGAGTAGAGAAACGAAACAAAAAAGAGGAAAGCAGGAGTATATAAAAATAGGAACATGGAACATCAGAAGCATAAACGGGAAGGAGGAGGAACTCATAGAAGAAATGGAGAAACAAAAGCTGGATTTTATGGGAATAACAGAGACAAAGAAGAAAGGGCAAGGACATACGAGACTACACAAAGGATAATGGATGCTTTGGTCAGGAATAGAAAAATCTGAAAGGGCACAAGCGGGAGTAGGTTTAGTGGTACACCCTGGCAGAATGGAAACAATAATAAATGAAAGAATAATGGCAGTAGAAGTCAAACTAGGGGAAAAAGAAGAAACATGGCAAATGATTGTGGCGTACGGACCTGATGAAGATGAAAAAGTGGAAATAAAAAACCAGTTCTTTGAGGAACTACAAAAAGTAATAGATACGAAAGGAAACAATATTATAATTATGGGGGACCTAAATGGAAGCGTAGGAAAGGATAATAGAGGCATAGAGAGAATTTTAGGAAGAGAAGGAGAGCACAAAAGAAATAGAAACGGTACAAAAATTGTAGAGTTCTGCGTGGCAAACTAACACAAAGTTCGTACATAAAGACATACACAAATACACAAGGGTGCAACACAGCAGAAACGAGAAATCAATTATAGACTATTTTCTAGTGAACGGGGAGAATTGGCGAAAAATCAAAGATGTTAAGGTGAAGAGAGGGCCGGAAATAGGCAGCGACCACTACCTACTCCAAATGGATATGAGGGTGAGCCAAAAACAAGCGACAGAGAAACATAGAAAAATAACTAAGGAGAAAATTAAAAGCCACATGTTACAAGAAGAACACATCAGGAAGAAATACCAAGACATCCTAAAAAGGAGTACGAGACAAAAATATCAGAACAAATATAGAAGATAAATGGAAAACGATAAAACAATGCATGATAAAAGCAGCGCGCAAATGTTGCGGAGTGGCAAAGGTAACAAACACGGACTTTAAAAGAACGGCATGGTGGACAACTGACATAAAAACACTGGTAAAAAAGAAAAAAGAATGCTGGCGCAAATATCTACAAACAAAATTGGAAGAGGACTACAATCTATACAAAGAGAAAAGAACGCAGGTAAAAAACAAGGTGAAGGAAGCAAAACAGAAAGCGTGGGAAGAATTCGGAAACAAAATGAAAAAAGAATTTGACGACAACCAGAAACTATTTTACGGAACTTTAAAGCAACTGAGAAAAAAGAAAACTACACCCACAAAAAACATCAAGGATAAACAGACAAGCCCGAATCCATAAAGCACAACTCAGCTCAATAGCCTTACACCGAAAGGTAGAACGGTTTTGGATTAAGTAAGTAAAGTATCGTAAGCATCAGCGTTAGGTAAGATTTTGTGAAAATATTGCCGCAGTTAGCCGAAGTGTCGTTACAAATCTGATAACATCAACTTGACATCATGTACAATAACACTGGTCAGCAATGATTTTGGTTCTCAAACGCAAATAGCTGACCTGTGAAGATTTTCTTACGTTGAATTCAGAAATCTAGTGCGTATTTTGCTATTACGTACAGATCGGTAGATGTTTTCCAAAATTTGGTATTGAACATTAGGAACAGGTTCTTCAGTCTATTCATAAGTTGTCACCCTGTCCAGCGTAACTCTAGTTTTACCCCATAAAATTGTCAGCAGTTTATTATTTAACAAATGTTAACAGTTGAAAACACCTACGCAACAGTTCTGACTCATTGTTGGTCGTTCAGCTATGTTCATAACGTATGTTCAAACTGATTTATGCTTTGTGGCGCATGCAAATAAATCCATGATTAAACAGGTAACAAAAAAGGTATATTACCTCCCATACAAAAACAGCTTATTACCTGTATTTTGGGTGCTATATTTGTGATCAAGACAAGAAATGGGCAACTCATATTCTCTGTGTTTCGTGTGCAAACAGGTTGCGTCAATGGCTTAGAGGTTCTTCTTTATCTATGCCTTTTCTGTACCAGTGATTTGGAGGGAATAACAGGATCATTTAAAAAAAGTATTTCTGTGTTACCAAAATTCTCTGTAAAGAGCAAGAAGTTAACGTTTATCTTAATTTACCTTCTGCTATACGGCCTGTTGCACATGATCCATGTCTTCCTGTTTCTGTTCCCCCTGAATCATATGCTTTAAAACACGCTGTAAAGCCAATGAAGTCTGATTAGAGACCTTAATGTATTCAAAAGTCAAGCTGAGCTATTGAAAACACAATCGAATGTACTGGACAAGGAGGCAAGCGTTATCAGGAAGTATGGGACCCAGCCATGTTAGCAGATTATTGCTGGTTAGCAGGGAAACACCAGCAACACCATACAAACGGAAGAGAGTCAAGAAGGCCATGCAGTAAGAGAAGCATACTGAAATAAGTACTTCACTTTTTCTGCGATTTAACAAATTCGATTTGCCCATTTCTCCAAAACTATACGTGGAAAAACTGAACGAACATTTGGATTCAACATGCAATTTTCCATTAGAATCATTTATTTTCACCCAAGAACCAGGAAAAAGTTCAAAATTGTTGAGCTGCGTAATTGAACAATTCGAGAAGCTTCCCTTCAGGGAATATTTACTAGAAACCTAGGCCTTCATGCATATAAAATTTAAACTTGCTGATCTTCTAAACATCGACGATTCGTCAGTTGGTTTTTCTATCATTACAAAAATAATTTTCAGTTTAGTCGAAAAATATAATAAGTTTGCAAACAAACAAAACTGATGCATTTGGACTTTGGAAAAGCAGACACTTTGACGAATGAATTGTTGATTTTGATTTTGAGCAGGTATTAGCTGAAGATGATGCTGGAAATGTTGCGACCGTGTATGGCGATAGCGGGACGGCGCCACCTGCCATACTGCTCAAGTAGTCATCAATAATTTTCATCAATAAATAAATTAACCAGCAAGGTCTTGTAATTTCAGATAGTGCGACTTCCAAATCTCCGCCAGTAACCCATACACAGTTAACGACCTCAAGAGCGAAATCTGACGAGTTATCGATAAAACCAATCAGAAGTTGTACGTAATTGTGGTCGAAAATTTTGTTAAAAGAACCAAGGCGATTGTTTAATCGGTAATTTTGTATTTTAGTATAAATTTTGAGCTAATAAGCATCCTAAAAATTGGTAAAATCATTTAGTCTTACATATACTAGTCTATCTTACATTTCTACGATGTAAAAATGCATTTCCATACAAATTCGAGGTCGATTTTGTCTCGTAATATTTCAATATATTTTAGCGAGTCCCAAAATTATGAAATTGGATTATCATTTAAAATAATGTTTTTAGGGCGGCTTCTCTAGACGGGGTTGGCTATTATATCGGAAGATCTTTTTCTTGTTAGTTTTAATAAAGATTTTTAGTTAACTATACATCTGTTACATCCAATTCGACTGTTTTTAAACATAATATAAGATTGATTTCTATATTTTTCATCAATAATTGTAAAGTTTTTGCCTCATTTCTTTTTTTTTATTTCATTATAGCTGGCTCTGCAATATACAATGCAATACACGGCTTGATTGTTATAGTACAATTAAATAAGAACTAAACTACATACATTGAGGTTTAATCTAGTGGGGATTAACTGATAAATTACATTTCTATCTTAATTTGACATTGAGTTGGGTTTATATACCACATTTAAATTAAGTCCTGTGGTAGTTTACGCTTAAGACGCCTGTGAATCTTTATTTTGGCCTAGATTTAATTTGGTAGCACTTGATCACAAGGTTAGATTTTGGAAAAACTTTACAAAGGATTTATTAATGAAATCTGTAATTAATGGAACACTTAATTCACTATGAACTTTATTACTACGCACAAACCAAGGGCAGTTGATGGCGATTCTAAGCACTTTGTTCTGGATTGTTTGGAGTTTCTTCATGTTAGTCTTTGATGTGTTGCACCATATTGGACATGCATACGTAAGAATTGGTCTGAGGATTCCTTTGTAGATAAGTACAGCACACTCAGGTCTAAGGTGAGATCTGCGTTTTATAAGGGAATATAATACACCCAGTCTGTCGTGGCACTCGTTGAGTTTTTTATTGATATGAAACCCCCAGTTCAGTTTAGCGTCTATGTGCACGCCTAAATATTTAACAGCTGAGTCCTTTGGATTCCAATCTATTTCGTTATTATTTATTTTTATTTTTGTAATTTGGTCATATCTCTTGAGTGTAAAAATTTTTGTTTGACATTTATCAGAATTTATTTTAATTTTCCAGTTCTGAAACCATCCACATAACGTATTTATAGAGTTTTGTAGGAGTACGATTGCTGTATCAAGACTGAGGCTCTGTGTAATAATTGCAGTATTGTCAGCATACATGGCCAGCGTTGAGTTGAGATCTGTAGGTACGTCGTGAACTAATAAGTTGAATAAGGTGGATCCCAGAATAGTGCCCTGGGGTACTCCGGCCCGAGTAGGTTTACAAGTAGATAAGGTTGAGCTGATGCAGACTCTAAAAGTTCAGTTAGTGAGAAATGAGTGAATGATTTTGGTTAGGTAATTTGGACTGTTTAAAAGCCCCATTTTATATAGAAGTCCATCATGCCAGACCTTGTCGAAAGCTCTTTCCAAGTCTATAAATACAACCGCAGTGTATTCTTTCTTTTCAAACCTTCTTTCAATTGATTCACTTATTCTAAGAAGCTGGTGAGAGGTCGAGTGATGGGTTCGAAAGCCAAATTGAAGAGGAGGAATAGTATCATTTTGGTGGAGGTAATCTTGTAATCTGGAAAGTATCATTTTTCCTAAGAGCTTAGCCAGGGTTGACAGGAGACTGATAGGTCGGTAGCTGTCAGGGTTTTCCTTCAGTTTTCCTACTTTATAGATGGGGAGCACATTTGCAGTTTTCCATGCTGTCGGAAAGTATCCTAGTCTGAGACAGGCGTTGTATATTGAGATTAAGTAAGCCAGAGCCTTTTTTGATAGGTGCTTTAGCATTTAGTTTGTTATAATGTCGGGCCCAGGGGTCTTACGCTTAGGTAATATTGTTATATAAGATTTAATTTCTTGGACAGATGTAGGAGCTATTTTGTGGTTATCCTGTAACTGCATATTTGCGATTGTGCTTGTTACCTGCCTTTCTAAGTGTTCGTCTCGTTCTACAAAATTGGGCGTAAATGCCTGTTCAAGATGAGTTGCTAATAAGTTGGCTTTTTCATCATCGGAGGAGTATCTGGCGTTATTTGATGTCATAGGATAGATTATACTCGGTTGTCTTAATAATCGTTTGGTAGCTAACCACATAGATGGGTCACCGGGTTTAGTGTCTTCAAGGTAAGAATTGTATCTTTGGATTCTTAGACTGTCAAGTTCTTCTTTACTAAGTGACATAGTTGGTTGTACAGTGTACAGTGTACAGTGTTTTAAGGTATGGTAACCGGTGTCTTTGCCAATCCCTTCTATATCTATTCTTTCGCTTAATTAGATCAAGTATGTAGTTGGGAGTTCTAATATGCTCGGCAACTTTCCTTTGCTTCCATGGAGTGGTTGTTTCTTGTATACTTGCTTGCAAGGCTGATGTGTATTGTAGGACGGCGTTGTCTATATCCGGGGGAAGTTCAGGTGGTCCCATCCAACGGAGTTTTTGATCAAGGGTCGACTGAAAATTATCCCAATCAGTTTTACCATGCGCTAAGCTAGGCGGTGGCGGTATTATTTGGGGGGGTGTCGTGGAGGCTGATGATGACAGGAAGATGATCAGAGTCCAGTTCAGATGCCACTGTTTGATACACTGAATAAATGACATTTTTATGCAGTATAACATCTAAGATGTCAGGTTGATGGTCTGTTCGGTATGGATGGTAAGTGTAGTCATCAGGGGCTGATATTAATATACTGTGTTTGGCCATAATGTTATGCAACTTGATCCCGTCCGGATTACTAGCACGGCATCCCCATATGGTATTTTTGCATTTAAGTCTCCTAAAACTAACGTGGGCTCGTTGCTGCTGAACAATTCACCAATTTTGTCTTCAACAAGCCGTTTATTTGGTGGTTTGTATGCAGATGTAAGGGTTAAAGAGCCACTAGTTTTCTTGTGTTTTGATAGAAATGGCTTCTATGTTTTGAAGAACACCCATATGGAGGAGGTGGTGGCTGAATTTCTTCTTAATTATAATTGCAACTCCGCCTGATGCTTTTACAGCTTCTCGGTCTTTCCGATATACGTGATACCCAGGAATTCAGAATTTTTCGGTGCTAACAAAGTGTGTCTCTGTGATACACGCGATATCAACGTTGAGATTTAAGACCATTGGCATTCCAATTTGTAACTGTTATATTATTTATTAACGGAGGATTATTTTGATCCATTATTTAGCAATGTTGGTAATGACGTTGTTAGGAATGGCATTATTTTGTCTGAATGGGGGATTAGCAGTTCTATTAATTTCTTAAGTACTGTAGAGATGCTGTTCGTCGGGAGTGAAAACGTTGGGTTTGGATACAAAACGTCTTGGGGGCGATAACTCATTAATTGTGGTATTTTGTTTGTCTATTACTGCTTGGGCGTATGATCTGTTTTGAGTTCTAGAGCTAGAGTTTCTTGTTTGGTTCAGGGTTAGCTTAGCGTAATAACTACAACCTTCACAGTTCGTTGGATGCTTTTCCAAGCAGTTTACGTACTGAGGATTATCTCCTGGTCGTTTAGGGCATTCGGTAAATAAGTGATTGGCAGTGCACTTCACACAGCGTGCTTGCGAGTGGCAATAGTTACGTGTGTGGCTGTACAGTTGGCATTTTTTGCACTGGGGAATTTCCTTCGACTTTCTTCATATCTCTACTTCTACTATGTGGTTTAGTTTTGTTTGTTTGAAAATTTTCTTGCCTTCTTGGGTGTCATCGAGATCCACCGCGCATAGTGGGATCAGATATCTGTCTTTGTTGTATAATCTGGCTACTTTTTGTGCCGGATATTTTAGATTTGTTAATTCGTTTTTGATTTCATCTTCCGTAAGGGAGACAGGGGCGTTTCGGATTATTACAGATAAGTTGCGAACTTCTGGGTTTTTAAATGTGTGGTAGGCTAGATTGTTCTCGCTGTAATGCTTAGTCATTACTCGGTAATCCTCTATACTGGTGAGATTTATTCTTAATTGTTTGTTTCTAACTACAGTGGTAAATTCACTCGTAGCTTTTTCCTTAAGATCAGTAATTATTTCTTGAAATTTTAATTTGTCTGCATTATGCAGATAAATTGGCGGGATCTTTATTTTATTCTCCTTAGTATTTACAGATTGGGACGGAGCAGTAACAGAGGTATCCATGTCGTTTATTGCTGCAGAGAGTTTACCTTGATGAATGATTTTACCGGAATCCTCGATTTGTTTCTCCGTAACGTGAAATTTATTTTTGGTTATTAGATTTTCGGGTATAAATAAATATTTTCTATTCAGTTCGGTTACAGGTGGCGATAAGGTAGAGCTGGTTCGTTTAAGATTAGGATTGCTCATCTTGAATAAAGAACCCCTCCGCAGGGGCTCTTATTGGTAAAGTCTTTGTTTTATTCAATAGTAGATTTATGCGTTAAAGGTATTAAATTGTTAAATAAATAAATAGGCCTGACCTTAAAGACTCCGGCTCGGCGCGGCGATATCGCAGGTAAAATTGGCCCGCACACATCCACTCTGCTTCAATGTACGGACCGGACTCCGCTTCATTTCTAAAACCAAATTGGGTGTCACTCCTTTTTATATATACGGTTTTACAGTCATTTTTAGGCAGTAGCTTAAGAGGGTTGTTAATTTAATTACATTTTCAATTTAACCAGTCTGTGGACTATGTGGAGTTGTATATACATTACTAAGTGTTAATATATTCATGTTTTTTCTTTATTAATTTAAACATTTTTGTGTACACACCATCAGGCCCTGAGGGTTTATGTTTTAAATACATGGTCTTGTCACTTTCTGATTTTGATCATTAATTTGAGGTTCTGGTTTTTCATCAACAAATCATTTTTCACTATACTCTTTCTATTCGTGATCTTTGTTGCATGTATTTAATTTTTGTTGGTTCTTTATTCCTATACCTTTCTTTATTTGCTTTTGCGCCTTTGATTTTACCTTTTATTTCTTAAATTATTTGTCTATAGTTAGTTTTGTCTCTATTTTTTCAGGTCTACGTGAATGCATTAAATCAAATACTATCTTATATAGGTACGTTTATAACTTAAAATTTAAAATTGAAATACAGTTCCTACTCCTACTATAGTCGTTTTTAACCTGCTCTATGTTTCTTCTATTTCATTTTCAGCTTATCTGATACATGCAAGGATTCATTTTCTAATTCAGCTAATTTAGTGTTTAGATCATTTTTTTTTATTGTGTTTATCTACATCTAACTTTTCACGTTTTTTTACTATTCTTTTGAGTTTTATTTGCATTTTTACTACTATATATTTTTCATTTACAAGTACGTACTCTATCTGATTTCTGAAATATCCAAGTAAATATTCTAAGGACTGGCAATTTAAACCCTTGCCGAATGAGTCTACTTTTCCTTAGATTTATTTTATCTATCCTATATTTCCATATAATATTTTCAACTTTATCTTTACTAATTTTGCTTTAAAATCTAATGTTATAATATTTATATTTTCCTTTTTTCTCCCAAAGTATATATATTAGTTCTGTTCATCCCTTGTATAACATTTGCTAATTTAATTGGTCGATAAAAGCTTCAAACGTTTATTGTGACTATTTCAAATTTATAGTTAATATTTTTCTGCCGAGGATTTTTAACACTCTGGTTACGGAAAACCTGAGGACCGAGGGCCACTGTTCTATTTTGAATTGCTATGTATTTTTTTAATAGTCTTGCAGTCGTTTTTCTTATTTTATGTGCCGTGGTGCTGCTGCTAAAAAATTCCAGGAGCAGGGGTATTCCAATCTCTTCGATTCCCATTTTCATCCCTAGTACTCAGAAGAGCCCTAGCGGCCTTATGAATGCTTGTA
Organism: Sinelater perroti; assembly: GCA_036346155.1. NCBI lineage: Eukaryota > Metazoa > Arthropoda > Insecta > Coleoptera > Elateridae > Sinelater > Sinelater perroti. The sequence continues at coordinate 1,774,378 of JARFIY010000158.1, read as the reverse complement.
GTCTTTAAATTCAATATTTGAAAATTGGCTTTTTTGCTAGTTTTGGTCCGTCCCTATCTGGCCCAGTCGAAGACTTAGCAACCCCGCCTGGAGTCTAAGTTTATGTGTTTATAAATTTGAAAAATCACGCAACAGTAAACGAAAAAAATTGTTTCTCTTTAAAGAATAGTTAATACATTTTTGCAAAATACGATTTAATAAATTAGCTTTTACATCATGTCTGTTATTTAATATCTACCCCACCATTTATTCTATATTAAAAAAGTGCAAAACTTAATGGACATATTTTTTTTACGGTTACGCTTTTGAACAATAAGCTAAATGCATTTAAAAACTTCTTAAGTTAATTAACATTTTAATTGACTTTACTCTTAAATTAAAAACATGTGATTTATTATATATTTTCTTTGCCTATTTATTTGAATCTTATTCTTAGGTACCCTTTTTAAGTGTTAAGCTGAGAATTTTGTTTTTCTTCTCCGTTTCTTTTTATACTCAAAAAATTATTTTATTCCAACTAATTTAAGTCCTTTCTTGATTAGCGCAGCTGCTACACTTTTATTATATGCTCTCTTATTTAACCCTAAATTTTTGCAATAAATTACCATCTTCTTCAATTTTTTGACAATGTGATTATGTGCAAAAAGGTTCTTGAACTACTCTAAATGATTACGCCAATTACACCAATTTTGTAATTTTTTTTGTCAGTTTTTCTATTCTTTTTAAAAATTCGATTTAGAATACTTGTAGTCTACGTTTTATAAATAAATGATTTGAATTTTTACTTTTACTTTAGTTCTAAAGTCTGCTTAGTCTTAGCCGCAGAGCTAATTTTATTTGATATTGCTAAAAAAAATTCCTCCTCATCGAAAAGATGTTATTAATGCTTGGAGTTTAAAAATTATTAGAAATGTACTTAAACTTAAACTATTTTTTTAGATCTAATTTTTTATAAATTTCTATTACATTTATATAGAACCCATTGCAACATTACTACTTTTTCCGCAATCAACGCTAAGTTATCTGCATATATTGACTCTCTGATGATAACTTATTTTTTGCTTACTTAATAATAAGCCTTTCTACCTTTAGGTAGCCTAGTGGGGTTGAGCCCTGTATTGTTGTCTCCACTGTTTTCCATCTTGTGTTTGGTTTCGTACACCCTCCCATTTTATTCCCTTTTTCTCTGCCTTTTTTCTGATTTTTGTCTGACCATCTTGTTGTTGGACGTCCTTTCCTGCACTTGCGTTTCAAATACTCTCTTTGTAAGTCTTTTATTCGGCATTCGACACAGGTGTCTAAACCATCTGAGCTGTCCCATAATCTTTTTATTAATTGGCGCTATTTGTAAGTTTTATCTGAACGTTTGGTTTCTTATTTTGTATCTCCTGTTTTTATTTTCTATTCTTCTCAAGAAATGCATTTTTTTTGCGTTGATTCTCGATTTTTGTCTTTCTGTTAATGTCCAAGTCTCACTGCTGTATGTAAATATTGGCCTAAGTATTTTTTTACGGACTTCTGTGTTTATCTTTTTGGTACTTCTCTTTTAACCAAGAAGATCGTCATCATTGTATTAAACATATTTTCCGCTTTTTCCAATCTCTCATTTATTTCTTTGTCTACCTTCCCGTTTCCGTCTATTATTTCTCTTAAATATTTGAAACATTTAAGTTGCTCTATTTGTTTTCCGCATACTTTTATTTTGTGAATTTTCTTTGTGTTAGTTATTATCTTCGTTTTTGTTTTTCTAGTATTAATTTTCATGTTTATCTTCTATTTCTTTGAGATTATGTTATAAATTTTCTTTCATCTCTAATATCAAAGCAAGGTAATTTGCGAACAGCAGTTCTGTTTGTCTTAATTTCCAGTATCCCAATGTTAATTTTCTCATTTTCTTCTTGGATTTCTTTATTGACTCGTCTAGTACCACTGATAATAAGAGCGGGTTCAATAGGCACTCCTGTTTGACTCCTTGTTTGGTTCCAAATTCTCTGGATTCTTTGTTGTTTGTTCTTACTATGTTCGTATTTCCTTTATACATGTCCTTTATTATTTCCATGATGTTTCTATTTACTCCTCTTTTTTGTAACACTTTCTATATATCTTCTCTTCATATTCTATCAAGCGCTTCTTCCAGGTTGGTAACGCATATGTGTTTGTCTTTGTTCTTATTAATTAATTTTTCCCTTATTTGTCGAATTATAAATATAAGGTCTTGAGTACTTCTATTTTTCCCGAACCGCATTGCTCCTCTTCCAGTGTTGTATCGATTTTATTTCTTATTATCTTTTCTATTATTTTTGCAAATAGTTTTCCTGGGACATTTGATAGCGTTATTCCCCTGTAATTATTACAGTTTCTCTTTTTCTCCTTCTTGCATATGGATAAGATAATGTCCATTTTTCAATCCTTTGGTATTCTTGCAGTCATTAATATATCATTAATTATTTAATTTAATTTGTTTATTCCTTCTTGCCCCATGTATTTTATCATTTCCGAGGTGATGTCTTTACCAGCTGCTTTACCTACTTTTAACGTCTTCATTGCTTCTTCTGTTTTTTCTCTGTTATAATTTCTATCTTTTGATTTTCGTTTTGTTCTTCATTTTCTTCCTCTTAGTTTTGAATGTCCGTGTGTGTTAGTTCTTCGAAGTACTTTCTCCCCATGAGATCCATCATTTTATCTTCTTTGGTTATTATGTTTCCTTCTTCATTTCTATTAGGTATGCTGTACTTTTTCTTCCTAAATTGGGTTTTTGACTTATAGTAACTTTTTTAACTTTATCCAAAAAAGTATTTATGTTATTCTATTTTCATATCTAATTCTTTAATCACTTTAATAGATATATTTTTAAATAATTTTGTAATTTGTCAAAGTTGTTATGTTATTCTGTCGTTCATTCATTGCTTTAAAGCTCTAGGTTATTGTGTCCCATAAAGTAAGTTTACTCCATCAGACCTGCATCGTTAAAGAAGTTTAAAATGCAGTTGATGGGTACAACTGCCGTTTCATTCGGTTTTACATATTGAAACCGGAAGTGCTTCAACCTTTGGGCTCAGTGAACTGAATATTCACATAGGACGTGTAGTACTTTTTTTGCAGCCCACAACAATAGGTAATATATTAAGGTAATTTCTAAGTTTGGTTTCCTCCTGCTCAGTTTTAGCAGTTTTTTTCTCTTACTGGGCGAACATTTTTAGAGCTTTAGAGTACTCGTGTCTCTGTATTTGTTCTCATATTTAGTGATTCTTCTTGCGGTTAGATAAGGAACCCTCATGTTAGTTTTTGTTCAGAAGTTTATCTTGCAAGTTGGTCAGTTTTTAATTCTGGTCCTGACACCCACTCTAAGCAAACTATGTTGCGTTAGGTCATCAGTGTTTTTGTACAATGAAGTACAACTTTAGAGTATATTTTAGTACTTTATAAAGTTTTCAACACGGCTTGCATAATTTAGTTACCTCTATGCAGGCAAGCTTTTGTAGTTTGTTCAATTTGTTGATTACTACTCTATTTTTGACTTATGTGACTGTTGATATAACCACTCTTCTGCATACTTACAAAACCATCCTTGGTTATACTTTTGTAGTTCTGTTAATAGCTTTTGAAATGTGGATTGAAGGTCAGTTTGGTGTTTAGGATAACGTCTAAGCATTTGACTTTGTTCTCTATAAATATTGACTGATGGTTGATTTGTATTTCCTCTAAATTCTGAAAGTTCATTCTAAAGGTGAATGAGACGATTGAGGTTCTTTTAAACATCAAATTTTTTTGAACTTGCTGCACAACATTTGATATAATTCTCCCAAACTTTTTGTTGAGTACAGTTGTGCCATCAATAACGTCGTAGCTCAGCGAGAAAGTCGTCAATTACTAGGCTATGAAGAAAGGGCATATCTTGGCAAAGGTAGCCTTCCTGGTAGTATCTTCAAGGGTTGCTATTATTCTCTTGCTTTTTAACGCGGTTTTGACCCCTTGCGTTAAACATTGGTGGACGTCACATTCGTGCAGTGGCATTGTAACTGAATCAAGAAAAATATTATCGAAATTCTATGTCTATAAATGCTTTCAGAGCAATCTCTCGATTGTTGATTGCTCCTTCTGCTCTTGTAGTGAGTTCATGTAAGGCTAAGTTACAAGGTTCACTCGCTTGATATGCAAATTGGTTTCGATATAGAGAAAAATTCTTTAAAATATTGTCCATGATATGCTATCACTTCTCCTAAGTTTTAGGCTAATGAGTCTGAAAGCCTTATCCGGGCTTAGGAATTACGCCCTAGTTTTAGTATAAAACAGACCTTAACCTACGCCATTTCAACCATTTGGTGTGTACCCAAGTGCACATAGTAGTGAAGTAAGTGCTTTAAACAATGCTCTCATAGATTTATACAGTTTAAACCAGTTTATTGTAGGCCTTGTTATGTTGTTTAACTTGCCGGCTAATCTTCAGTCTTCTTTCCCAATTCTTCATTAGCGTTGCTTGTTTTTTAATTACAAATATACTAGAAACATTAAATTGTTTCAAGTAATATGAATGACATACTTATATAATATTTAAAATTAAAGATCTTTAGACTCAAACTTATAGCTGGTTTTTATAACAACAGTTCTTATTGTTAAACAAAAACATGGTAAAATTGTTAAGCTAAAAACATTTTTTATTAGTATTGTACCTTTTTAGAAAGAGCAATATAAAAATGTAATATAAAATGTTTTTGCAATAATGCTAGAATCCGCTCAAAAAAGCTTTACGTAGCATGTTATTTTAAGTAATAAAAAAACTTTTATAAAGCCGAATCAATCAAATTCTCTGTTTGTGTAGTATTAAAAAAGCTTGTAATACCACTATATTTGCATTATTTGTCGTACAATATTTTGAATTAATAGTTTACGTAAAATCGAAATATACTGAAAAACGAGGTATGTAAATTATTGAGTGACCTTGGACAATTTATACGCAACTTAAGAACTTGCATAGTTTTTTGTTAGAATATTATTACTTGTAAAATTTTTTTATTTATTAAATTATTTCAGAATATTTAACATTTATTAAAGTTTTAGACATATTTCTCACTATCTACAGTTAACATGTACGTAAAAGTCCACTAACAGACACCTTTATATACAATACCTTCTTTGTTACTAAATACACGTCGGTCGCATATTTACACTAATCTGCTGCGTTGAAACTTTTGAGCCTCTATTCCTCGTTGCTCATTTTTAGTAATTTTTCTACTAGTATATTATAGTATAGTGTATACTATGGCATATCAGTGATGGAACGTGGTGTTTGGTCTTGAAACCTTCTTAGCCTTTTAATATTGGAATTACTTCATCATCATCAAGCCGTGAAATCTTAAGATTATGGCTGACGCATAGTTGCGCCTTGAAATCCTATTTATGAGGGGGATTACTCCTCTTTCCTTTGGTTGATTACAGATCCTTGTGTGTCCGGGCTTCGCGAGTTATTATCTTCCACTCCGTTCTTTCCTTGCATTTCAGTTTCCAGTCTGTTATTCCCAATGTACTTATGTCTTCTTCTACTTGTTTTAGCCATCCTTTTTTGGGTCTTCCCCTTTTCCTTGGACCTAGTGGGGTCCATTGTGTTATTCTCCTTAGCGTCTCCGTCGGGGTCCTCCTCATGATGTGCCCCGCCCATTTCAAACTTGTGCCTTTATAAATCTTGTGATAGTTTCTCCTCTGAGTTCGTCTTCTATTTCTTTATTGGTTTTTAGTCTTCTTTCTCCAGTTGCTGTTATATTTGCTCCTAATATTGTTCTCATTATTTTTCTTTCCGCTATTCTTAAATCTTCTTCTTCTTTTTTGCTTATTATTGCTGTTTCTTGCTTATTCTTATTATTTCTTGCTTATTGCTGTCTTAGAATTACTTACTGTTCCCTAAATTTGTATTTTACAGCTTCGTACAAGTTTGAGAATGTTTTGATTCTGTTGCCAGTATTTGTTGCTTGTTTACGATTATAGTTGGACAAGTTTGTCTTTTTAACGTGGAGGTCGCATACAATGACTTACCTTCATTTACTTTAATACGTTTTTTTGGAACGATAGTTGAACCTTGTTGAAATTACTTTGAAGATTGTGGGAAGCCGTGCTAAGATGCCAATACCTTCGTGTCATCAACGATTATACCAGCTATTGTGAAGTTAACGGTAGTTAAAGCTGATGTGAATAATAGGTAAAGTATTGGTTCTATTGGGTACAAAGATGACTGAAGTTCATTATATTTAACAATGCAACTTTTGCTAATACGATATGAGCGTATGTTTTGGTAATAGTCAGGAGAGTTTAGCTTTGAGGTGGTCGTGCCAAAACTTTTTAGACACTTGGGTAACATCGATGAATACCGCTGAATAGTAAGTACATCGAAGTCTCTTGTAATTTTGTCTACTATTCGACGACTTTGCTTAATTGTGGACAAACGACCTAAAATTAACAGCAGGATTTAAGTGGACAAGACAAGCGCAGAATATAAGAAATTGGAAAAATATGGGAAAAACCTATATTTGTTACAAATATTTACCAAAGTCTTCAAAAAATATTACTAAGCGGAATTGTTATTTACTTTCTTTCTCTTTTATGTTTCGTTGTACTTCTTTTATATATCTCTGTTACCGTTGTTTTCTAAGTTTTCAAGTCGATGTATGTGCTTTTTTCTTTTGGGTTTGAATGGGTCTTCAGCGGTGGTTTATTTAATCTTGTTCTTGCTTGTCTATGGTCACTTAATACTTTTAATAATATCCTTTATTAACTGTTGTCTATTCAATATGATATAGTCTATTTCGCTTTTTGCTTGATCGTTAGGCTGATCCATATCCATCTCCTTCACTTCTTTTTTAAAGAACGAATTTATCAAATATAAGCGTCGTTGGGACAGAAACTCGATTAGTATAGATCTCCTTTCATTTTTTTGATCAGAGCTAAATTTGCTTGTTTCCCTCTGTTTCATCTTATCGTTTTCCCAGTTTAGCATTGAAGTCGTCCATAATTAGTACGTATGTACTTTTTTATCATAATTTTTGGTACATCTTCGTGGAATATTTCGACTTCTTCCTCAGGGTGTAACAATGTTGATGCGTAACACTGGATGCATGTTACTGTGCATTTGTTGGAGATCTACTATGGTAATATCTTAAATATGATTTTATTTATATCGTTAGATACAGTTTCTAATGCTGTATCTGCATAAGCATCGTCATTAGGATATCGTATGCTATACAGTAAATATTTTAATATTCTTGAATTAACTTTTATAATAACTATTTATAAAGTGAGATTTATATATTAACATCCATTTACTGATTGCCCGTTTTTGTGTTGTGTCGGCTAATCTGAGCGGCTGGGCCATTATTAGTTTTGCAAAGAGTCTTATTGGAAGACGCATAGTAAACCCCATTTGTTCCATTGGGGTTTTTATTAACCTTTAGTTTATTTAAATCTTTTGGCATTATTTGACAGGACGATAGATAGTGCTACTTTTGATGTCAGCTGCACCATTTCTGAAAACTTGGGCGTGTGAGTTAGCCTTGTGATTTTATATTTCTTGTTGTACTCAGCAAGTTCGATAAAAAGGAGCGGTGACTCTTTTGGTAATCTTATGTGGTTCTCTTTTTATTTTATTTGTCAGTAGTTGGATGTAAAGCATCAAACAATGCGTTCCTATTTATTTTAACATATATAAAACTTGGTTTTTTTTCTGGTAAAGCTCTTTTTATTGCCATACAATTATTTATATAGTTTTTACTGATTTTACTTACTTGACTTCTGAATTAATGGTACGATTAATTTTTGTTTCGCCCAATACAAACATTGAAGGTGGTTTGCGATCCGAACTACAGACGATTGGTTTTGTTCTTCATTAGTGTTTTCGTTTTGGAAAACCTCAAATCAAATAACGGAGTTTGGTCACTTACGTGACTCACTCATTTTGTTTTTTGAAGGATCCTAGGTTCCAGCTTATATCTTTCTCACTCACCAATAGAGGGCTCTTGTGGAAGATGTATCAGGCTTCGTTGGCTGCTTTTGCTACGCCTTACGGAAAAATCACTATTTTTGAGCGTTTGTGACTGTTACACTCTTGTGCATTGTAATTACCAAGTCCCCTGATATTAGTGCAGAGTTTCGCCGTTTTATGTCTCAAGAATTTATTGATGATGATGATGATTCCTGTATCTCTGTGAAGAATCGTGTTTTGACGAACCACCGACCAAATTGCATATGTTATCATCGGTCGTAGTATTGGTCTTGTATATTGTCAGTTTGTTCTCTGAAGATTGCTGCAAGATGTAGTAGCGAGCCTGGAGCTGTCCTTGCTGCTTTTACTTTTTTTGCTGTGTTGTCGACGTGGGTCTTTTAGATGAGTTTGGCGTCAAAGTTACGCCGAGGTATTTGGCCTTGTTCTCGCAGGGATGGCGAAGATGGCGATTGGTTTCAGTTCTTTTTTCTCAAATTTTTTGTAAACATAGCTACGGCGCTTTCTTTGGGATTGATTTGATTAATCATACCAATCCTCCGGAGTGTCGAGCGTGTCTTGTTAATTTCTTAACTGCCAAGTAGCATCTGAGCGCTGTGTCGTCTGCGTATTGGGCTAGCATCGTTGAAGACGTGGTGGGCGTAGATTTTGAAGAGAGTCGGAGACAGCATTGAACCATCAAGAAGTCGCCTTTACGATGACCTTGTACTACCGATTTTAATTCAGTACGTTCGGCTAGTCAAGAAGGATCAAATTAGTCTGACGATCGGCAGCAACATACTGATGCTGAATACTAGCTTATTGTCGAATGCCTTGGCCACGCTCTAGGAAAATTATTCCCGTGATTTATTTCTTGTTGAAGTATTTTATGATTCTGTTCACTCCGTAGGAATTGTAGGATGGTGAAGTAGCATTTGTGAAATCTGAACTGACTTTCCGGGATTAGTTTGAGGCCTTGGATTGCTGTCTTTGACTATAATGGATTACCCTCTCTATTACTTTTCTTAGGATCAGAAGTAGACTGATGGGCCAGTAATTCTGGTGAAAAATATATTTCTTTGTTTAATAAGCATCACGACACTTACGGTGGGGGAAGTGTTGTAATCTCAAGACAGTGTTGGGAATAGTGGTTACGCAGACGGCAGCTTTTTTGAAAGCTACTTTGATGGCTATGTTGGAAGCCACCAGGCCTTGGTGCTTTCTTTGGCTTTAGTGATCTTATCACTAGGAATATTTTATCGACAATCGCCGGTTTGATAGTTTCTGGGGCGCTCCTATCCTGCAACTGGCAAACGGCGTCGTCAACACGATCAAGCTGGTCAAAGTCAGCATCTTGGTAATCGGAATCGTATTGGTGCTTTAGGCTTTCGGACAAGAGCCTCTGTTTTCTCTACGACTAGAGGTTTTCTTTTTTTTTATGACTTGCCTTCCCAAGCGGCGTTCAGAAACTCTACGACAGCTGCTTTGACTTCTGTTATAGGTTTTCTTGTCCTCCGGGTATATGGTTTAGTTCAGTAAATAAAATTTTACTCGTAATCTACTAGAAAACATTTTATCATTATATTTTTTGCGGGGTAGCTTTGTATTTCCTATTAGTTACCATTTGCACTTGCGACTTTTGGTACATGATAGTTAAGTATTGTGTTATTTGAGTTTTGTGTAATAGTTTTTAAATTAAACGCTGTATATAAATAATTTGACAGTTTTTTCAGTGAATGTTGATATTTTTGTGACAAATAAAACTGTTGAAAAGTTTGGTTAACCTGCATAAACTAATAAATTTGATCAGTGCTTGTTGCAGCGGGAGAATGATAATAGGGAATTTTCAATTATAATTAATAATTATTATTATTATCTGAAGTCGCACTTTTACCTTGTTTCTTGACATCTTGCACCATTTCATCCTCAAATCTAATAGTTGATACCAGATAAAAGTTGTTAGCGTAACTTCTCAGCGAGAAATCATTGCAACGATTTTTATTCTCAGAACAGCAAATGTAGCGCAGAAACAGAGCCGACGACCTGCAGGTTAAGGGGCCTAGTGATAGACGGGCCCCATCTACACGCTGACAGGTTGAAAATCTCTGTTCACAGAAATTTGTTCACGATTTTTATGCCACATGGAAAATATTGACAATTTGTCATATGCAACGTGAATTAATGATACAACACGTCCGTGTTGTTATATTTACAAATTGAACTCACAATTATATAACCCATAAAATTAATCAAAGTCAGAAAAGTTCTTGATTTTAAGTAGTTGGAAAATAAAAGAGTAATTAATTTTTGGGTTAATTATAAAGTACAACTTCATTTAAAACTTAAAATGATAAATTAAATTTTTAGTTAACGAATTTAATCATTTGAAATATTAAAAATTTGAAACATTTTATTGTTTTTATTAGCTAAATTAGTCGTTTCTGTAATACTACTTTAATATAGTTAGAATCAGAGTAAAAGATCATAGACGACCAAAGAACATGAAACCAAAATTGCTATATTTGTATAGTATGGCTTTTGAAAAAACGAATTTGCAATTTGATTGTTAAGGAATAGCTTTTAATTAAAATGTTAATTTTTTGTTAAACATTACTGTAATAAATTTGTGAACGTCGCTATGGAAGCCTCGTTGCCTTGTGAAAATCTCAGCTAATATCGGGGTCGCTGTGATCAAAGAACAATGATACTTCTACAATTTGTGCATTATTAATAAGCCCGGCATCGTTACAGGTTTATTGAATTACAACGTTTGTTGAGTGGTTGTACTATTTAACGAAAGTCCACTATGTAGATCACAATAAGCGTAAATACATTGATAAAATGTAAATTATTGACGCCTATATTCAGCCTTTTCCATTCGAGGTCGTCGGTACTACTTCTCCTTTTGAGTCATTGGCTCCTCTACTTTTTTCTATTCTACGGTCCTCCCCCAGTAACCAAACTCTTTGTTTCATTTGCTATTTGTTTATGCCATTCTATGTCCGATTTAAAAGTCTCTGTGTATTGTACTACCTCTGTTACTTTTATTTTCAGGCAAATAATTTATTTTAACTCGATCTTTCAGTTTGATGTCCGGTATTTTTCCTTTCGTTGCCCGTCGCGTCTTTGCCAAATTATTGATGATGCCATGTTTGGGCTTCATATGTAACATACATTGATTAAACAATTTTTGTTCTGTAGTGTCTGCTGTTGTCTGCAAAATGTTTATTATTTAACTAAACGAGATATATGTAGTGCTGGGTATTTTCTATTATTTCTTATGTTGTAATGTTTTTCTTATTTTCTTGGTTCAATATTTTGGTTTTGATTCTTATATCCCAGACTGAAGATCTTCCATTTATGATTGCGGCTTTCTAGTCTAATTTTAGTTCGTTAAATTTTTTTTTTAATTACAATCTGTCAGTTACATCTGACAATAAGTAATTATGTTGATCGTATTGAGCAGTGTTGGAGAAGTCGCTCAATGACGACCCTCCTGCGATTACTTAATTAATTTGATTGTTACACTACATGTAAGTTAATTAAGACACTTAATGTAACTTAAATAGCACTAAAATCTATGCGGTAGATCGGGCGGGTTAAGTCTTTTGAATCTTTGCGTTTGAGCACTGTTGTCTAGTAGATTAACTGCCAAAGGATTAGGATGCACTTCTAACTTATTTAGGTACTTTACACTAAATTTTTTAATTTCTTCATTGACGGTGGCCACTCCTAAATCGTTTCGGATTTCAATGTTTGGAATGTAGTATGGGACATTAGTTATTAGACGTAAGACTTTGGATTGGTACCTCTCCAATATGTCAATGTTAGATCTAGAGGCAGTGCCCCATAACTGGATCCCGTAGGTCCAAACTGGTTTCAGTGCTACATTGTATATAAGAAGTTTATTTTTAAGCGATAATTGGGAGTTTCTACCTAACAACCAGTAGTATTTATTTAGTTTCAGTCCAAGCTCTTCTTCCATATATGAGTACGCCATGTAAGCCCTTTATCCAAGTGTATCCCTAAATATTTAACGCTATCTGCCTGTGGTAGTGGTTGACCGTTCATATTTACTTCTGGGGAGTGCCCTCTACATTTTGTGAAAGTCACATGGACTGATTTATTCTCGTTCACCTTGATACGCCATCTTTGGAGCCACTGCTGTATTTTATCTAAATGCGTCTGTAGTTGTTGGGCAGCACTGTTGGATTTGGGTGCATTGATAGGATGGCCGTGTCGTCTGCATACGTCGCTGTTATAGCGCTATTATCAGTGGGTAAATCGGCTGTGAAGATGAGGTATAAGACAGGCCCCAATACGCTGCCTTGCGGAACACCGGCTTTTATTTGCATCAATTCTGTTAGTTCATCCTGGTATTTAACCTGGAAGTATCTTTCCTGTAAGTACGATTTCAGGATAGTAAAGATTGGATGGGATAACTTCAGCTTAAGCTTGAATAGTAGACCTTCGTGCCAGACCTTGTCGAAGGCCTGGCTTACATCCAAGAAAACCGCAGCACAGTAAGCTTTTTCCTCAAATGTATTATTGATGACTTCAACGATTCTATGGACTTGTTCGATGGTTGCATGGTTTTTCCTAAAGCCGAACTGGTGATCGGGGAAGAGATCTTCTTCGGTGTGTGTCATCAAGATTCTTTTAGTAGGAGTTTCTCCATTAGCTTAGATAAGACTGGTAATAAACTGATAGGCCTATAGGACTCGACGTTGTGCGGGGTTTGTCGGGTTTTGAATTACTATTACTTGAGCGATCTTCCATGGGGTGGGAAAGAATCCTGTTCTGAGGATAGCGTTGAAGATGGCGGTTAACATTGTAATCCCTATTTTAGGAAGCTCCTTAAGTACCCTGCCCGTGATCAAATCCCAGCCTGGTGCCTTGTTAGGTTTTAGTAAGTTGATCATTTCTGTGACTTCACCAGCTTTGAACAGCTTTATTGGAGGTGAAAGTTGGTAAGGGCTTCCAGGTATTCTTTTTATGTCGTCATCTTCATCCGGATTTCTAGTTGGTATTTCTACAGGTTGGAAAACGTTTGACAGGTGTTCCGCGAAGATTTGTGCCTTTTCTTTGTTATTGCGCGCCAGGAGCCATCCGCTTTACGAATAGGAGGTACTTGTTGATTCGGTTGGTTCAGGGCCTTCGTTGCCTTCCATAACGAGTAGTCTGTGCTAGCTGTAGCTGATAGCCCTTCTACGTAGGTGGCAAAATTGTCATTTTGAGGGTCATTAGCTCCTTGAGTTCTCTAGTGGCATCGTTTAATCTTCTTTTGTCGTCAGGATACCTACTACGTTGCCATTTTTCCTTAGCCGTCGTTTTTGGGCTATTTTTCTTTCAGGATAATAGGATACCTATGTTCTACTTTGTTGGGTGGGAAATTTGGTGTTGCTTCCCAGGCAGCACTTTGTATTGTTTTGACAAAACTTAAGACTGCATTATCAATTTCTTCGTTTGTTTTGAGAGATACATCTAGATTTATGCTATCCTCAATTAGTACTTTAAAGTATTCCCATTTTTTTTTTTTGAGTTGTAAAGTTGGGGTGGTTTCTCTGTGGTCTTCTCTGTGTTATAATTGCATTAACAGTAGCTATCACTGGAGAGTGGTCAGACGTCAGATCAAAACTGGATTTTATATTCTTCGAGAAATACCTTTGATCACAAAGAAGTCCAATAAATCTGGATCTTTTGCAGGGTCCGTTGGCCAGTATGTTGGTTCATAGGTGGATAGATGACCTAACTGTTCTTCTTGTAATACCTGATATAGGATTCTGCCTCTGCCTGGTGGGGATAGGCGCGATCCCCAGTGGCTATGCTTGGCGTTGAGGTCTCCGCCCTCCATGAAGCGATTTCAAGAGATGTGAAGTATTCTTTCAAACAGTCTTTGTCAGGACGATAGTGGTGCATTATGCCGCCGAGATTACCAGCGGACCATACCAGTCCTCTATTTCTATACTAGTTGCTTGGAAGGAATCCCTTTTGTATTCTGGCAGTACACAGTGCTTTATTTGCTTTCTAATTATTACTGCTGATCCTCCTCTCGCTCTACGATCTGCATCTGGATGTTGGGTATCGTATATAACGTAATCGGGAATTTTGAAGTGCGTTTGGGAATTGAAGTGTGTTTCTGCTATTAGTAGTACATCAATGCTGTTATATTTTAGAAATACTTCTACTTCCTGTTTGTGGCTTTCTAATCCGTTGGCGTTTCAGATCGCAATTTTAAATAGTTGAACCATTGTTTTTACTGATTTTGGATACCAGGCATTTGATAGTCTCCCTCAGTTCTTTTATTTCAGATGTTAGTTCCGAAATCATTTTTTGTTGTGCTTCGATTGTGCTTGTAAATATGATATAATTTGCGTTGAGTGTAGGATTGTTGTTTGTGGCAGTTCTATAACTACATTGCGAGCTTACATTTATCAAACGTGGTGCTTCATTTGTGGATATTGTCTGTTCATGGAGATTTCCACCGGCTTGTTGTTTTTCTGGTGCAGGTTTTTGGGTTTGTTCTGCATTGTTGTTATTTGCTAAAGGACGTGTTTTTTGGATTCCTGTTTGTCGTACTTGTGGTAGTTTTCCTTGTTGTTGGGGATGTCTTCTATTTAGGATTTCGATGTAGACTTTACAGCCTCTGTAATTTGCAGGGTGGTTCCCTCGCAAAGTACGCATTTGGGAGCCTTGCCATTACTGCGGTTTTTAGGGCATGTTCTATAGTCGTGCTCCCTGCACATTTTACGCATCGATACGGAACAGTTGTTTCTGGTATGACCGTAGCATTGACAACGTTTGCATTGTGGGATTTGTGTTCTTTTATGGGTGGTTCAAACTTTACTACTGCATTTAACAAAAGGTCTAAGTTATAGATCTCTTTGTTGTTGTCTTTCTGTGCCAGGTCTATGAAGAACAGATTTTTTGGCATTTTGGTTTCGCGATTATGTACATTCATAACTGACTTGACTTCGTGTCCCTCTTTTTGCAATGCAAGTTTAATGTCTTCTACTGGGGTGGTGTGGTGTAGGTTCCTTATTACCACCCTGAAGTGTTTATCTTCCGGGAGGGTGAACGTATGTCTAATGACCTTGTTATCATCTAGAACTTTTTTAATTTTTTGTAGTTTTCTATGGTACGGACTTGTAGTTTTACCTTGTCGCTACTTATCATTTGATAATAGTATTCCTTCTTATCTATCTTTTGTTCGATAAGTTGAAGTAGTGGTGGAATTGCCTTGACAAATTGTAAGATAAAAGGTGGAGGTAGGTCAGCTTTTTTTGCTTTCACATTACCGTTGTTTGTGGTATTTTGGGTTTCTTCCTCTATTCCCTTGTTTAAAACGTCGAATCTATTGGTTATCGTTGTACTTTGTGTGTGACTTTGTTTTGACTTCGTTTGGCGAGTGGGTGGGCTGTCTCCGCTTCTTTTCTTTTTCGTTTTTCTTGATTTGACCTCCTGAAATTCATTGGGTTGAAATCCCTTTTCCTCTTCTGTCCTCTGTTGCGGTTTTTCATCAGCTTCTTCATATTCCAAGTATTCTGTGTTAATTGATGGAGACGGTAGAGGTGTTATTGTCCCATTCGGGTGTCCGTTTGTTGCTTGTGTTGGTGGATTTCTTTGATTGCTGTTCATTATTGGGCATGCCATTTGACTTTGTCCCATTAACGGCGGTTGGAAAATTGGGATATTTTGAGGTTGTTGATGGTATTGTTGAGGGTGCCACTGCGGGAGCCATTGCATTTGTATAGTCTGAGGCCACTGAGGTTGTTGGTTTGAGTGCCATTGAGGTATTGAACTAGGCTGGGTCATAAGAGCATTGTTGTAAGTTATAATATTTGGTATAAAGCTGTCAGTGTTAGAGCTAACTGGCACGTAGTGCTGATTGAAGTTTTGTTGGCCGTAATACAAGCCTCCATCGTTACTTCCTTCCATGGTGCTGTTTTAATATCTTAAAATTGAATAAAAATATAAATATATTTATTTATGAGGTTTAGCACACAGCCAAATGTGCTGTTATCTCTTATCAGAGTTCAGCTGGCCTTCCCGCTCTTTGATAACTTGGTGGATCGAGAGGTTATAATTTATAAGTAAGTTAAATTTACTCACTGTTTTGGTTGTAACTTGAATAAACGTTTTGATTGAGGCACCAAAACACTGCTATTATGTAGTTTATAATTTCACTTTTGGTGATATTGGAAAATTCACGACTTTAACTACTTTAAGTTTCTATGTTGTGTTGTGTCAGCTGTGTTCCAACACACTCCTCCTTAAATATGTCTTTTAAAGAGGTTACTTATCATCGTTATGTAGAATACCCTTTGGTAAAACAGTTGAAAAAAATGTAATTGCAGATTGGAAACAGTTCTTTGATATTGTTAGCTAATGAAACCTTATTATATAAGATTGTTATTGAATCAATTTGGACTACGGTTGTCAGTTTTGGGTTGTGCAAGTAGATCAACAGTAAAGTTATCCAATGCTTGTGGTCTACAGGCCTTCGTAGTTTAACCAAACACCACTCAGACCTCCAAATTTTATATGGAAGGCAACTAACCAATTTATACGCTGTTAAACTTTAGACATCCCTAGAACTGTCCTTTGATGAAATTGTTGCACCTTTGATAGAAGATTCTCAACTCAGGCAACTTAAGAATTGGCCAAAAGAGCTAGCGGATTAACAATGGAAGCCTTTTTACTCTCACCCAGTTACTATATAATATTATTTTATATGATATATTAGTATTCTACTTACTAATGAAATATGCTAATAAAAAAAGTATTTTATTTAAATTATCTTTAATTTTGACTTTCTTTCACTATTCTTGACTACCCTCTTTGCGACTATTTTGGTGATAGTGATTATAGTAACCAATGTATTTGTAGTAGATTCATATTATCATTTTGCATGGAAAACCAGGAAACTTGGCAATTAATAGTCCTCGAAGGAGGAAAGTAATACTAATTTAACTGCTAGAGTCGTTGAAAAATTGCCAAAGCTCCTTAAATGCGTAATGTATTTTGTCATACCAACAGTTTTTATGTTATTAAATAAGAAACCTAAACAAGGAAACTGATTTTAGTGTATTGCTATGTCCAGTTTAATATCATAGCGTAAAAAATGCAATGTAAACATAGTTCTACAACAAAAAAAAAATTTGTGTAGTCGTTCTGCTAGATATTCAGCAAGCATTTGATCGTGTGTGGCACAATGGGTTTTGTTCAAAATTAAGCAAATTCCTTAGCAGTACTACCTATTGTTGCAATCGTACCTATCCAACCGATATTTTAAAACCAAACTTGGGAATGAAGTTTTTGGAGTATAGTCAATTTCTGCGGAAGCGGGATCCTGAGCTCTCTACTTTGCTTGCTTTACTTTACTACAGACATACCAATTAGAGCGCTAGACTAAGCACCTTTTCATGCTCGCCTGTCATGTAGAACCTCACTCTACATCAGATCTACTGCAAGAAGAACTAAAACCTCTAAAAGACCGGTCAAAGAAATAGAAGATCAAATCAATAAAATGAAGTTTATACGTATAATATTTAGAACAAGACGATCGATGTGCTCTCTGTAATATTTAACAACATTCCTATACTGCAAGCGGATAAAGTTAAATGCTTAACGTAACTCTCAAAAACATAAAAAAATGGATTTCAGGATTAGAAAAATGTATTGGCTTATAGGTCGAATGTCACAGCTGTCATTAGAAAACAAAATTTTACTTAATAAAACTCTTATACAACCTATCTGGTTTTATGACTGCGAATTATGGGATTGTGCAAGTTGCCCCAATATTGACATAATACAAAGATTCCAATCGAAGACAATAAGGATTATCTTTAATCCTTCCTAGTATGCATCCAAGCATATGCTTCATGCAAACTCCAACATTGAATATGCGAGAGACATAGTTAAAAATCGAGCTGAAAGTCACCACGTGAGACTTAAAAACCTAAAAATATGAGTATTCCGTTAATATCCCTTCGCCCTTGTTGGCAGAGAGCGAGGCAGTACCATAGGATTGGAAGTTTGTTTCTTCAAGTCTTTTTCTAATACATACAATTAACTTTTAGAATTATTATAATTAATTTTGATTGTTAATATTAATAAACTTACAAAAAAATGTTCAGTCTAAGTTTTGCTTTCATTATCTCACTATTATATTATTATTTATCTTTATTTATAGACCATTTAAGTAGCTAAAAAGTGTTATGATTAGACACTAGGTGTTCTTTCCTTTTATATCCTAAGAACTTAAACAATTAGAAAAAATAGTGGATTCGAGCTTCTTTTATATATTGGAACATAAAGCCTTTTTTAAAGTTTCTCAAATATTAACCGCAGCACAGCAAGTTAAAATTGTTTCGGTGCTTTCTGCAAAATTACATTTTATGGCGATAACAGATTGTATCGGAAAAACTTGTTGTTGTTTTGAAACAGGGAGAATTAGCTTTTATAATGTAAAAATGCTGTTAACAAACAGATTTTATCTAAAATTGAGAAAACAAAAGAGCATTCAAATATTATTAAGTGTAGCAGAAGGATAATTTTTAATTTTTTGCCATCAGCTGCTTTGTTAAAAACTATAACAAAACGGTTATGATTGTAAAAAGTACTCAAGTATGTAAATGTTCTTATCTTGTAACGAAAGATTAATGTTGCCTTTATGTAGCAAGATAAACACAAACCTGTTGCATAATATTATTTTGTAAGGTTACCAAAATTTTTAAGCAAACTTTTGATAATATAAGCAATGTAAAACTTTATAACCCTGTTACTTTAACGTAGTATTAAATATATTTTATGTTTTTCTAGTATAAAATCTAATTTATTAGTTAGTTGAAGATTACTGTTGCGCTTTAGTTACCGCTTAGTTTGCTTACGGTGAGGGATGTTTCGGGTAATTTACGACTTCCTTTTATTTACCGAGTAAATTTTATATTGCCTTGAATAATGAAGTAACTTTATGTACGGAGAGTCTTTTTATTCTGTTTTTAGGTCTTTGGATTGTTGCCTTTGCAGACATTCTCGTACTGGAAAAAGCTATCAAGTTGGTTTATTTCGCTATTCTGTGTACTTGGAACGCATTTTCTATTTAAACGTAGGACTTCGTAAATCGTCGCATATGGTATCACTACTTATGTACCAAAGGGCATTCAGAATCGTCCATTGGATTTTTGAACCAGCGCGTGGGATGCTATTGGTATTTGACGCTTTGGTACAATCCCAAATCCGGGTAAAGAAGGAGGGTTGTGTTACTGTAGCCAGCCACTTAGCACATAGAAAATAAATACTGCTCTAGTCTTTTCAAAATGCCAGTGCATCTTAAAACAAAAATACCCCAGGTGAGTAGAGCAAACAGCTCAGAATCTCACACTGACATGCTGGTCAGCCCGATGGATTCTGGGGAGGGCAACAATTCACACCTAAACGAAATACAACAACAAAGAACACAATAAGAAGAAAGTGGAAATTTAAAAGAACAGTTACAGTCGGTACTTGGAATATTTAACTGCTGTGTACCAAACTAAAAGTAGTAGTATCAGAAATAGAAAAAATAAAAACGGATATTACTGTACTAACGGAATTCAAAAAGAAAGGAGTTGGAGAAGAAATACTGGATAACTACTACTACATATGGAGTGGAGTCCCAAAACATCAACAAGCCAAAAGTGGAGTATCCATATTGATTAAACAAAAGGGACAAAATACGTTATCTTATTTAAACAAATAGATAAAAGAATAATTAAATTGGAGATAAACATACACGGACATCCGACAATAATCCTGAAAACCTACCCGATAAACATTGCTTCTAAAGGAAAAAAAAGTTACCTTCTTTGACAAGTTGGCACAATTAGTAGAGAATACACCAAAATAGGAAAATAATTAATAGTTATAGGAGATCTACATAGCTGAGTTGGAAGAAAGGACGAAGAGGTAGTGGGTTAATTTGGAGAAGACACTATTAACGACAACGGCGAAGGTTGACTCTCTTATGTAGAGAAGAGGTATATATTGTGGCCAATACTTTTAAGCAACACAATGACATTTACAAATTCACCTAGATCAATCAGACAAACAGAATGCGAAAGCAATCATCACATGTCTGTAAGTCACCTCACATACAAAAACACAAAGAAAAAACGAACCAGACGCGATATTAGAATTAGAACAAGTAATCAGAGAAACCATACATAAAACAGACCTACTGAAACAATTCAGCATAAAAATGTTATATCAAAAGAGAATTAATAACAAACTAAACAAGGAGAGACCTCCGGAAGAAATGTACACTCACAAAAAAGGTAATAAAGGAAACCGTGGAAGAAGCTTCAGACCTAAAAAAACAAACAGATAGAGTAATTCTCTGAAGAATTAGAAGAACTATTAAAAATACGTACATAAAAAGGTTATCTAAAAAAACAATATTAAAACATGAATATGTAAATTTAAATCATTGCCAGAGTGGTCCAAGCGGTTGAGGCGCGGACTGCGATGCGGACGGACCCGTGTTCCATTCCCGGAGCTCTCTGATGCCTGACGGGTGGCCTATTCGGCCACTAAAAATAATTGAGTAACTGCGTTTACTCGAACAAGGAGTAATAATGGCGATCGTCTAAGGCGCGGTGCTTGCCACATCGCCCCGTATCAGAGATGGTTCGCGACGACCGGACAGAGAGAGCAAACATATGAGAGCCTTAACATCTCAGTTTACAGACCGTGCACCCACGCGCGGCGTTAGGGCCTCACCATTATTATGTAAAGTTAAGAAACCAACTAAAAAACAAAAACAAAATAATTAAAAAAGATGAGTATTGGAGAAGATTATGCATAGACATAGACATCACAATAGCATATAACGGACTAACAGCTGCATGGAAATTAATTAGAAAGATAAGAAATAATAGCAAGTCCAAAAGAAGTCTTAAGTACCATAAAGCCACAACATTGGATAAAGCATCACTCAGATTTTTTAAAAAACATAGAGACAAATACCAACAAGATAACACAATAAAGCATGACA
The DNA here is from genome assembly GCA_036346155.1 of Sinelater perroti. Lineage (NCBI taxonomy): Eukaryota > Metazoa > Arthropoda > Insecta > Coleoptera > Elateridae > Sinelater > Sinelater perroti. The sequence goes on along the minus strand of JARFIY010000158.1, from coordinate 1,753,379 downwards.
GATGGATACCAGAGATTAAAAAAGACAAAGTGCAAGAAGCTCTGAAAAAAACAAAAAACAAAAGTCACCAGGTCCAGGAAACATACAAATGGAACTCCTCAAACAACAAAACAGAAAAGGAACAAGACATTTCATCAAAATGACAAGAATTGTACATAGCTTTTCTATATAAAAAAGGAGACATAAAATTATGCATTAATTATAGAGGAATAATATAGTCATTCCTTCTATAGCCCGTCTACTCTCAACAGTAATAAGAAATAAAATAGAGAAGAGAAGAATATAATTTAGAAAAGAGCAAAGCGGATTCAGAAGGAAAAGATCATGCCATATTGATAACATACATTGCATAAGACAATTTAATAGAAAAAAAACAGGGAAAGGTGATAGACACTCATATGACCTGTGTAGATATAGAGAAAGTCTATGATAATGTATCTAGATGTAAGATATAGCAGGCGGTGAGAGAAATAGGTATAAGAGAAACATAGATAAACCTGACAAAAGGAATATATAACAATAACCAAAAAAACGATCAAGATTAGAAATAAAGTGACAAAACCAATTACAATAAAGGGGTTAAAACAGAGGTGTGGCCTGTCTCCGCTATTATTCAATATGTACATCGACAAAATGCTAGAAATCGGAAATGCTCTCACTACTTTTTGCGAATGAACAAATATTTGCACAGGATAAGGAAGATATGGAATTCATGTTAAGGAAATTCAAAGAAGAAGCGATAAGGAACTTAAGTGTTGACGTGACAAGATATTGAACCCTGCAACAATTTCATTTATTTAGGAACGACTATAAGCTCAGATGACAGGTGTGAAAAAAATATCTCCAAGACAATAACGATGTGAAAAACAACAATAAAGAATCTACACGGACTCCTATACAGTGACGACTTAAGTAAAGATACAAAGAAAATGATGTTCCATAGTATAGCAGAGAATATCAAAATCTATGGGGCAGAATTGTAGCCAATGACAAAATATGTTTGCGATAGAATTAGAGCAGTAAAATTGGATTACTTAAGAAGATGTCTAAAAGCAACCAGAAGAGATAGGATGAGAACAGATGTAATATGGGAAAAGATAGAAGTAACCCAGTTAATCACTAAGAGTTTAGAAAATCGAGCACTACGTTAGTATGGTCACGTAAAAATAGATGACCAAGGAAGGTTACAGAATGATTTCCAAGAGGTATACTAGAAAGAGGGCGATCAGTCTTAAATTGGAAAACATATATAAGAAAGATGATGGAAGAAAAAGATCTGAAAAAAGAAGAATATTGTATAGGGACATATGGAAACAATAAATGGAAAACCCCGTAGGGTAATGAACCGAAGAAGAAGAAGAAGAAAAAGTACAACCCATAGCTCTGTCTTATAAATCGCAAAAGGTTTTATGTTACATCTGTAACGAACGATCTTGTTTCCGGTGTTAATTTGGAGTTTCGACTTAAAGCCAACGCATTTGTTGTAGTTTAAATTGTGTTTGAGTTTTCTTTGGGGTTATATGTGATTTTTAGATTAGTATAGAATCATGTATTAAGCTCAAGTATTTTGATTTTAATGGGTAGTGTTAGTTATTTTGACATTTAGGCGCTCGTTGTGTCTGATAGGTAAGGTAATCTAAAATGGATTTGTTAGAGCTGACTTTTCTTCGGCAATCTTGAACACTCGGGATGAACTTGTAGATGGTTTGTGTCGCAATGAGTACAGTGCTATCGTCTGCAGAGGTATCGATTCGTCTGTTATTTGTTGTTGCAACATTGGACGTAAAAATAGACTACAGAAATGAGCCGAGTACATTACCCTGCGGCACACCAGATTTAATACGATAATGTAAGGATGAAACTTTGTATGTGCCGGTTTCAATCTCTAGCATTCTGTACAACAGATTCTCAAATATTTTTAATAATAATGGTAATAAACTGATAGGCCTATTACTAATCTGGTGAGAGTGGAGGCTTATCGGGTATTATTCCCGAGTGGTGGCAAAGTATGTTAATCTTAGTATGCTACTGTAAATTGCGGTTAAGTGTACTATGAGTTTTCTTGGTAACTGTTTCAGGATTTGGGTTCTATAATTTTTACATCCAGACATTTTTTTAAGTCTAAGGGAGAAAACGGAGGAGTTTCTAGAACGTCTTTAATCGTGTCGTAACATTATTTGGATTAGAATCTGGAAGACTTTATTTAACGGTGGTGTATGGTTTATTGGTCTCTTAAATTTCTTGTTGCTTTCCAAACTGAGTGGTCCTTTCTGAATGGACTAGTTATGTATGTCTCAAATGTTGAGCTTCTGAGATCTTTTAACATTTGACTTTTTTTATTATTATTTTACGAATACTAAGAGATATGCTGTGTTAACTTCGTTTTGTATGGTGCTTATTGTAATGCGTTAGTGAAGTATTAAATATCATTTTCAAGATCTCTAGGTACTTTATTTTAATGTTAAATTCTAAATTTCCTCTAGACAATAATGAAAGCTCACCACTTAATTTGCGAAGAAGTAAGCCTTTGTAGTTCTGGTTTAACAGCGATATAGCTACTGAACATTAGAATTTACTGAATTGTGGTACGATAAGTCTTAGTTAAATTAAATGTGAATATAGTTAGGTATTAAGTCAGAGACCACAAAATTCAAAGAGGTTGGGTAGTTTGTTTGGGTTTAAGGATCGGTAAGTTGGTTTTTCTGTCAATAAGTACGAATAGTCGTTATCTATAACAGTCTAAAACAGTTGCTTTTCTTTAGGATTTGTATGTTTAGTATTTGAATATCCCCCATCTGTGAATCGGCTTCCTATTGAGTTCAATAAACCTATTTTTCAGTGCTGATCGCGTGTTTAGAAAGACTGTTAATCGTAGTTAATGTGAATGGACTTAGTTTAGTGTCGGCGTGAACTGTTTATTCTATTCATTTCGTAAATTAATGAGTAGGGGCAAAATGTTTATTATTTTTGTTTAGTATCATGCTAATTTGGCTTATTAGTTGATTAAACATATTTCTGAACTTAGTGAGGATATTATCTAACTGACCAGTGAAGTTGTTTTTAACCGGTTTCGAATTATTCTAGAAGTGTCTATGATAGCTTTTAGGTTGAATACCCTTTGCAGACTGTAATTTGATAATCTCTTGAACACAAAGCATATTTAGCTGGTCTAATTTTAGGTTCCTGTCATGAAACTCACATGTCGTTTTCTTCACATCTGTAATGTCTTTGACAATGTGACTTTAAATGACCATATAACTGACAGCGTCCGTATTGTATTTTATTTTTCTTATTTGCTAGTGCAACACTAACTTTTATCTCTCCTTAAACATTTTAGATTGATTTTGTTTGACTTTAGTCTTAAATTTCCAGAGAAATACATTTATAGTTGTTTAGTGATTATATGTCTGACACTCACGATGTTTCTAACAACATGGACTTTTTTCTAATTTATTCTTTAGATTGGAAATTAAATAAAAATATATATTAATGGAGGTTACTTAACACAACTTTTTGTGTCCTATTTTTTTGGTTGATCCGTGTGGTGAACAATTTTCTCGTCATTTAGATGTCGACTTAGTGTTTTCTATATTTCTGGAAGATTTTATTTTTATGGTTTCATTCAACAGTGCTTTGCCATAATATGTCCCTTATTCTGTAGTTTGCGTGAGATTTTTAATCATTTTTTGATAGTCGATAACCTCGTATACAGATTGGTGGTGGTTTTGGGTTTTTAGAGAAATTGGTTGGATTTGAGTATATTTTAGCTTGAATATTAAACAAGGGTTAGAATCGGTTACATGTGAATACCATAGGCTTTCTTCTTTATTATTTACCATAAATAAGGATTGTCCGTTAATTTATTGTTTTCAATTTCTCTAATAATCTTTCACATATGTAAAGAATGGAAATTTTGTGTTCGTTTTTGGTTCCTCCACGATGAAGTTTATTTAAATTCTGGTTGAAGTGAGTACATGGTACTTGCTGCAGACGAGGTTGAAATTTTATTGAAATCTACTGCATTATTAGAGAGTTTGGAAGTTGGTAATGTTAAGGACAATACATTTGCATTATACGTGATAGGACACCACTTGTTAGCTTTAGCGATTGCTTAATTCGATCCGATGGGGTTCAGTCATTTACTTAAATAAATTTGGTTTGTTATTCTTACACCCTGAATATTAGACACTTACATGTTGTCGGGTAGCCACCAACAGTTTAATTATATTTTGTGTCTGAGACTACACTGAGAGTCGCTATCAACGAACTCGCCACATGGCCACAGTCGCACTATGTTTACATTTGACCAGAAAACTTTCTTAAAAACAGAATTTTTAAAACCACTTACAGTTTTTGATTTACATACATTTCTAAGCCCAACTTTTGCATTAATTTAAACACTCTTGATTTCTTACGTATTAACGCTGGTAAAGGCAGGAGCGTATTCTTGTGCTGCATATAGATATGAAATCAGTTTTTTCTACTATATTCCTTCGCGTCTCGTTGTTGCTAAAAATCTGGATATTCGACAACTAACACCGTGTATGTTGAGCTAAGCATAAAAAACCTTTCCCCCTTTTCTTAGTTTTACTTTTTTCTTATATTACTTTTTTATTACTTTGCTTGTTTCTTCTTTTTTTTATTATTTCACCTCTTCGCTTACAATCTGTCTTTTTTTTTTAGACAATAAGTAATTTATATAACAAACATAACAAAACATAATAACTTGCAGGGGTTGCTTCCAATAAAGCTTCCCTTTAACTAACAGTATGAGTAATGACTTTACAATGTAACTTAAATTAGTGTTCTATTCTTTACTTAACTAATCAAATCTGTCCATTAGATTGTTTGGCTTGAAACGTTTTAGACGTTGCACTTCACCAGTGTTTTCAAACAAATTTTTAGCAAGCACATTTGGATGCACTAGAGTGCTAGCACCGTAGTTTTCACTAAATTTTTTTATTTCCTCCTTGATGGATGGAATTTGTAAGTCTCTTGCGATTACGTGATTTGGAACATACCAGGGAGCGTTAACCAGTGTTCTTAAGACCTTGTTCTGAAAGCGCTGGAGAATTTCAAGATTTGAATTAGAGGCTGTACCCCATAGTTGAATCTCGTATGTCCAAACAGGTTTTAAAATAATTTTGTACAGAAGTAGTTTATTTTCAACTGACAATTGTGATTTTCTGCCGATCATCAAGTATATTTGTCTGAGTTTTATGCCAAGTTGCTTTCGTTTTGTAAATAAGTGCTTCTTCCAGGTCAACCGCCTGTCCATGTGCATACCAAGATATTTTGTATCATCTGCTTGCATTATCTGCTTGCCATTCAGCGTAACCGAAGGACAGGTGCCTTTGTTTAATGTAAACGTTACATTTACCGATTTAGATTCATTTGCCTTTATTTTCCAAGTGGTTAACCAAGAGTGCAACTTATTTAAATGGTCTGGAAGGTATTGTGATGCAATAACTGGATCGGCATGTATTGCTAAGACTGCAGTATCATCCGCGTACGTGGCTGTTGTAGTTTTGTCGGTTGTCGGCAAGTCCGCGGTGTATAGTAGATACAAGATGGGTCCCAAGGTGCTACCTTGTGGTACACCAGATTGAATCGTCACCAAATCAGTATATTCATCATAATATTTAACTAGGAAATGTCTATGTGTTAGGTAGGAAGTAAGGATAATGACAAAAATGTGTGGAAGATTTTGTTTTAGTTTGAACAAAAGGCCTTCATGCCAAACCTTATCAAAGGCCTGACTGATGTCCAGAAATGCCGCCGTGCAGTATTTCTTTTCTTCAAATGTCAAATTGATCACATTCATCAACCGATGTACTTGTTCGATAGTATTATGTTGATTTCTAAAACCAAATTGGTGATTCGGAATCAGTTTTTTATCATCTAGAATTGGCTTCATTCTTAATAACAACAGCTTTTTAAAGACTTTCGAAAGAACTGGCAGCAAACTAATTGGGCGGTAAGATGTCGCTTCGTTAGGATTTTTCCCAGGTTTTAACAGCATAACTATTTGTGCGACTTTCCATTGGTTGGGGAAATGCCCCAGTCTCAAAATTGCATTGAGCATTTGCTGTATTGCTTTATACCCTTTAGTTGACAGTTCTTGTAACACTTTACCTGTCATTAGGTCAAAACTTGGAGCCTTTTTGGGATTGCTATTTTGTATGGTATTTTTAATTTCTGTAAGACTGATGTTTTTAATTGGTGGTTCCATTTTATATGGTGCATTAAGATATTCACGTATCATTTGCTCTTGTTCTGGTTCATCTATACTGTTTGGTTGGAAGACTGCCGTTAGGTGGTTTGCAAATGCTGTAGCTTTCTCTTTGTTACTCCGAGCCCATTTATTATTATCATCTTTGATTGGTGGAACGTGAACCTGGGGCCTCTTAAGTTTCCTTGTGGCTTTCCACCGAGAATAGTCTGATGCTTCTAGTGGTGATAACTCGCTAAGATAGTCTTGAATGGATTGATTTTTAATTTGTTGAAGTAGCTGTTTCAATTCTCTTGCTGCTTTATTAAATTTCCTTTTGTCATCTTCGTTTCTTGTGATTTGCCATTTTTTTTCTAAGTTTTCTTTTCTCAGAAATTTTTTCTTTAACTATTACAGGACATTTTTCCTTAATGGTATCACAGTTGTAGTCGGGTGTTGTTGTCCATGCTGCATTCTGAATCGCTTTAGTTAGGTTTGCTACTGCGGTATCCACTTTTTCTGGGGTCCTTAACGTTATGTTTAAGTTAATTAGCTGGTCTAGAGTTGTTCTATACGTATCCCAATTTGTTTTCTTGCTGCATAGTGTAGGCTGCTTTTGTCTTTCTAAGATCTGTGAGTACAGTGTTATTATAACAGGTGAATGGTCGGATGATAAATCAAAACAGGTTTCAGCTTTGATTTGTTTTTCATTTATTCCTTTTATAATTCCAAAATCTAGTAAATCAGGTATTTTTATCCTATCGGTAGGCGAGTATGTGGGTTCCCTTGTTGATACTGCTGTTAGGTTCTTTGCTCTTAAGGCAGCGTATAATTGTCTGCCTTTTGGTGTTGTTGTCTGTGAACCCCACATTTCGTGTTTGGCGTTCCAGTCTCCTCCAATGATAAATTTATTCCCTAAAGTGTTGAAAAAGTGTTCGTAGTCTTCCTTTTTATTATTGAACTTTGGCGGCCAGTATACAGCTGATATATTGATTTGTCCCATATGATCGTTTATTGCCAGTGTTGTTGCTTGTAAATGCTATGTGTTATAACTTTGTAATTCATGGTGTTTGATACTATCCCTTATAATGATTGCTGTTCCCCCATGAACATCACCGTCCGGATGTCCAGTGCTATATATTCTATATCTTGGGATTGTGACTTTTTTGGGTGAAGTGCGACTCTGACACTAACATTATATCTATACAGTTGATTTGTAAGAATTGTTTTACCTCTTGTGCATGTTGGCACATGCCGTTGGCATTCCATAAAGCTATTTTTAGTGTTTGAGCCATTATGACATTTTGCTTACTAGCGTTGCGATTAAATTCATGATTGTGCCCATTTGACTGATGAGCTCTTTCATCATATTTTTAAGCTCTGTTACATCGCTATTCTGTTGACTGGATATGACTGGGTTTGTTTGATTAAAACCATTTACTTGTGGATCATGGTGTAAAGTTTGCGCATAAGTTATATTAGGTTGTACATGTCTTGTTGTATTAGGTGTGGGTTTACTTCTTAATTGTGGGTATAATTTTTGCTGCAGCTGTTTATGAACTTACATCCTTTATAATTAGCTGGACGACTCCCTTCACAGTTAACACATTGAACTTCTTTTTTATTTTTCTGGGGCAATTTGACGTTAAGTGTTCTCCTATGCATTTTACGCAGCTTGGTTTTTTGTTGCAAAAATTTTTTGTATGGCCATATTGTTGGCATCGCATACATTGCGGTATATTTCGTTTTGTGCGTGTTGCTTCAAAAGTTACACATGTATTCATTAGTAATTTTATTTTATAAATTTCTTTGTTATTGTCCTTTTGTTTTAAATCAATGAAAGATACAGGAAGACGTATATCAGTACTTGTTTTTTTGATGTTCCATACATTTGTAACTTCATGTCCTAAACATTGTATGCTGTTTTTTATTTCCTTAATGTTGGTAGAGTAGTGAACATTTTTTAATACGACTCGGAAACTTTTGTCTTGTTTGTCTTTGTAGGTGTGGGGTACTCTGTATTTTTATCTTTTAGCATTTTTATAATATTGGTGTATGTTGCGCTATCTGTCGGTTCTATTTTAACTTGATTGTTACTCAGTGCCTTAGTGTGGTACTTTTCTTTTGCTATTTTATCTAATTCCGTAACCAGTGGTTTTATGTTTTCTACTCCAGCAATAAAAATTAGTGGTGGTTTTGGGTCCTTTTTTTGTTCTTCATTACGTGAATTTGTTTCCATTGATTCATCTCCGGTAAGATTCTGAAATCGATTACTTAAAGGAACGCTGCTACTTAACCAGTATTTCTTTGATTCGCTCTGAATTGCGTGACCTTCTTCATCTGTATTTCTTGGTCGATTGTGGCTTTTTACGACTTGCCATTCGTTGGTATATAATGTTTGAGATGGTGTTGATTCTCTTGCAGGGTAATATATTGTTTGATTGGGTGAATGTGTATTGGGTTGTTGTTGATTGAAATTAACAGCTGGATATTGCTGTTATTGTTGTGATATTATCGTCTGAGAATAGGGCATGTTGGCTGGCACGTATGGTGTATCTTGATTATATATTGTTGGGAGTGGCTGCATACAGGGCGTGTTGTAAAAATAAGGGTTGTTGGCCATGTTGGCCTAACCCGGTGGTTAATTATTACCACTAAGAGTTGCAGTACAACCTTATTGCTTGAAATTCAAATGGGTACGACACAAACTTAAAATTAAATTGATAAATATGACCTTAAAAATGGGTGCGGCCCCGCCGATGCGATAGCACAGGTATCCGGCACGCACGTTCGCTCGGCTTGAAGGCTCGGGCCGGACTTGCTTGTAGAAATACATTTTACAACGGTATTTACTATACTTACTTTTATGCAATTTTGTTAGTTTAAATAATTTCGCTTTTAAATATTAAACCCAATATAACGTTTTTGATCTGTAGAGCGCGATCTGATTAATTAAGAGTATAAATTGGTTATCGTTTTATCAGATACATTAATGTTTTAAATTCTAAATTTGAAAGAGGGATCTTCAATTTCGTAGCAGAATTCAAGACTAAGTTTCTTTATTTTAAATTTCCTACTTTCACTACGTTTCCCATCTACCTCTTTTAATTAGTTTTGATCATTTCTGCGATTTCTTTAAATTTGTTATTTGAATTTACGGTATTAGATGTTAATATAAAAATAAAGAACCATTGTGTAGAGTTTCAAACTTAATCAAAACAGGTTTTTTGGTATATATTTCTTTCTTAGAAAAAATCCTTCTTTGACATAAATAATCAAAAAACAACTTTACCTATTCATTTGGGGAAAAGGGTTAAACTGATATGAATGTAGATATAAAGGCTTCTGACAAAATTTATTACTACGTGAAGTAGTCGCAGTTTAACATGGTTTCACTTATTTAAAAACCTACGTCTAGGGCAAAATTATCTAAGACTGTTGTTGCAATATTTTAAACGATTACCGAAATGTTTACTCTTTACTCATATTTCACATTCATTGACATTACTTGTGAGAGTATAAATAAATGTAAAAGATTTGTAGACATTTTTCATATGAATATATTTCTGCTTAAAGCTTTCAACTCACCAAATTTAATAGAAACTCTACTTCTATATTTTGAGCTGCAATGTTTGAATTCAGAAAACAAAAAAAAAATATTTAAAACCAAATATGCTCGAGTTTTTACAGATTTCAATGTTCAAAATCTTGGAACATAACATTTTGGCTAAATTTCCACTCGGTTCTATACTCAGCCCAACTTTTGTTTTAACGCCTAATAGTGTTGACAATTAAAACTAGTCTAAAAGATAACTATTAATTTGGTTCTAATATATTCTTAAACTAAGTACTGATCAGCTAAAGTTCATCCATTGATATCCTTTGGATTGTTTTAGTATCAATATACACCTCACTCGCGCACTATTCTCTGCTTTTATATACAACACATTACACGAGATCACGTGGTTTTGTCCTCTCCAATCTTTGGACGTGATGGTGATTGTCCAACAGCTGAAGAGCATCTGAATTAACATGAAGGTGAAGCCTGGTTTCATGCTTGCTAGAAAACTTTTTAATTTCTTCTTTGATAGTTGGAATACCAAAGTCTCTATGAAGATCTGTGTTACGAACATACCACGGCGCGTCTACTATGCTTCGCAGCACTTTATTCTGAAATGTTTGAATAGGTTTAATGTTACTATCACTGGCGCAGCCCCAGAGCTGGATGCCATATAGCCACACTGGTTTCAGAATCTGATTGTAAATTATTATTTTGTTGTGTATTGACAGCTTTGAATTTCTGCCAAGGAGTCAATAGTGCTGTTTATACTTCAGATTAAGCTCAGCTCTTTTTTCTTCACGTGTGTTTTCCATCGCAATTTTGAATCAAGTGTCATTCCGAGATGCGTTCATTTCATATAGTACAATTGTACCGTTAATATTTAGTGGAGGTGGCTCTGCTACTTTTTTGTTAGTGAAATATAGACGGATTTCAGTTCGTTGAGCTTGGTCCTCCATTTTCTGGTCCAGTCTACTATGGGATTGCTTGCTATCTGTACTTTTCTTGTAGAGCTTGCTTGAGTCTGGTCGACCGCCAGAAGAGCAATATCATCGGCGAATGTCGCTGTTGTTATATTATCCAATGACGGTAGGTCACTATTATAATAGATAAAAAACGAGTTTAAGTACACTTTCTTGGGGTACTCCTGCTTGTATTTCTTTCCAGTCTGAATAGTCGTCTTTCTGTTTCTGTTTCTACATATTCCTTCGGAAGTATATTGCTTAATTTGTGCATCAGCCCTTTATGCCAAACCTTGTCAAAGGCTTGAGCAACATCAAGAAAGACTGCAGAGAAAACTTGTTTTCCTCTAATGAATGTTGTGAAAAATGCGATGTACTTGGTCAATTGTGGAATGCCTTTGTCTGAAGCCAAATTGAAAATCTGGAGTTAGATTACTACTTTTTATGAGTGGTTTTAGTCTTTTAGGTAATAACTTTTCAAACCATTTTCAGACAATAGGCAGGAGGGAAATGAGCCTATAAGAATTCACTTCGTTAGGCTCTTTCCTGGCTTTAGAACATGATTACTTTTGCGATTTTCCAGCAGGAAACATGTTTTAGTCTAAAAGCTGCATTAAAAAGATAAGTGAGTAGGACTATATCTTTTCTAGGCAATTATTTTAGTATTTCATCAGTAGTCAGATCGAATTCTGGCGCCTTTTTCGAATTAATGTTCTTCTTTTGGAGTGGCTTGATTATTAATTTCCGGTAGTATATTTTCTACTTGTTCTTGATTGGGTGTAAAGATGTCGGCTAGATATTCAGCAAATAGATCCGCTTTCTGCTTATTATACCTGGTCCACAGTCCCATCTCTCTTCTGATTGGTAGTATATAGGTAATTGGTCTTTCGATCCTTCTGGTTGCTTTCCAGAGTGAATAGTCAGTTTCTTCACCAGGTGTAAAATTTTGCATGTAAGAATTTGTTGATTTTCTTTGAGTTTTTTTATCTCTATTCTCAATTTCTGGGTTTTATTGTTTAAGATGTTCTTGTTGGGTGGATCTCTGGACTGTTGCTATCTTCTTCTAGGTTGTCGTTTTTTTATTGACTAGTTCTCTGGTTTCAGCGGGGTAGTTTACACCCTTGGTTAAGTGTGTAATTTTCTTAGTGTTATTGTAAGCCGCTGCCTGGACCAGCTTAGTAGACTTTTCGACTTTTTTTTCTAATTGCTCTATCGTTCTTAAATTAATGTTCAGATTGACGTTACTTTGGAGATCAATACGGAAGCTTTTCTATTTGATGATTTTTTAATTATTCTTTCACTTAGTGGCAAAACGACTGCGGAGTAATTAGAATCCTTGTCAAAGTTTTCTTCTACTTCTATAAAGTTAGGCGATACTTTTCTAGAGATAAAGAAGTCGAGTAAATCTGGAATTTTATCTGAATCAGTAAGCCAATACGTTGGCTTGTCTGCCGAGTGATAATTGCAGTTTAGTACCTGTACTGCTTTTCTAAGTTACCTACCTTTGGTCGCAATTAACCTGGATCCCCAGCCTACATGTTTTGAGTTGGTGTCTCCTCCGCCAATGAATCTTTCGCCAAGGTGTTGCAGGAGTGTTAAGTATTTTTCTTTTTTAAGATTGTATCTTGCGGGCAATAAACAGCTCCCACTCTCAGTTTCTGTTTTATTGACATGATTACAACCACTGTTAGTTGAATATAATTCTTTGCAGATGACATTCTTTACCACCCCTGGCTTGATTGTCCGGGTGGATGGTGTGATATGTTCTGTATCCACTTATTTTAAGGTAAGATTGGTTTGCCATATGTGTCTTAGAAATGAGGCAGACATCAATGTGTTGAGTGTGTTTAAACGTGTTTGAACGTCAACCGATTGACATATCGTCATTGGCAATGCGTAAGTCTGTCGGTTCATTATTTTCAACTGGATATAGTTCCAGTACTTATCGACTTCTATCTTCGGCTTAACGTCTTTCGATTGATCCAGTGTTTTCATCTGGTATTGTGATGAGCTGCATTATGAATGGTTCTAATTTGCTTGATAATGATAATTCAGATCTGAATCTTGTTGAGCAGCTTTGGCGTATGGATATTCCGGTTCTAACTGCTGTTAGGATACTGCTGGAATTTTTTGAAGAGTTTCATTTGCGCCTACTGCATTTCTTTGTGCTGAGCAGCTCCATATGCCGTTTGTGTGCATGCACGTAGCAGCTAGCTCCAGCAGCACTCTATTGTGCATGTAGTTAGGAGTTCTTCTATAGAATTTCTTTGTATGTTCATATCTTTAACATGCCGTTTACATTTGTGGAATAATTCTATGTCGCTTCATGCCTCTATTTTAACGTTGATCATGTTATTGACTATATTGGATTCTATCTTGTAGACTCTTTATTGATCCAGTGTCTTCATGATCTCTTAGATGAGCTACATATAATGAATGTTTTACCTCATTATCTGATAATGATAATCTCTAAGTTGATCTGTGTTCAGCTTTAATCGTAGGATATTCATTCTAACTTGTTGGATACAGCTGGTTCTTGTTAGTTGTAGGATTAAGTTGGCACTAACTTACCTTTATTTTCTGCAGCTCCTTTTCAATGTGCCATTCCTATGCTAGTGCGTTTCTCAAAGACTTTAATTTGTGCATGCTGTACTCATCATGCTAGTTTCTATATTTCAGTTGTATGTTCATATCTTTACATCGATTACTTGTGGAATAAACTCTACGTTACTCAGGATGGTCGATGGACTGTCATGGTTATTGAGATATTGATTCTGTTAGATTTTATGGATGTCTTGCAGCTCTTTCAGTAGCAATATGGTAGCCTTCGCTTTTACCTCATTATTAGAGATGGAATCCTCAATCGTTTTCTCTGTGTTACAAGTATAATCTTAAACATCTGAGTTCTCTGTATTTAGTTCCTCGCTAGTTTCTTTCCGTTTTGTGGTTGTAGTAATTTACCTTGTAGTTGTCTCCTGTAAAGTTCATACTTGCCTTAAGTTGCTTGATTTCGTTTCCAAAGACTTGTAATTTGTTTAGCTACATCTGGAGATTCCATATTTCTAGGCTGTGTGGATGTTAAGATACCATACGGTATTATCTGATATCATATTCACTCAGGATAGCTCGTCGACCCTGGCCAGTACTTGCATGGTTCGGCTGATATCACCTCGTTTAGATTATTAGCCACTTGCTGCTTTTCAGGCAATTGGTAAAGCACTTTGGACGTTACCGTTTTATTAAACTCAAACGCATACGTTTTAGCTGCAACGTTGCAACTTCATCTGAGTTCGCTGCGAATGATTTCTTGCAGACTTTATCCTGTTGTAAAGTATGTTTTGTTCCTGAAAGTTAATAGACTTATAGCTTTTACGTCCAAAGCCGGTGTATTGATAGCATCAGATTGGATTCTCGGTTATCTAGCGCCATGTGTGGACAGTTTAGATAACATTTTGATAGTATATCTGTTCACATACTGCACCGGATAGCTCGTCGACCCTGGCCAGTACGGCAGGCCGGCTGATATCACCTCGCGTAATTAATAATGTTTAATCTTATTTAAAACACTTTAAACGTTGGAATGCTATTAACCCAGGAACTCAAGAATTCTGTTTACTTATTTACTTGGGTCAAGACTAATTCAATCGCTTACGACAACTCGACTTAAACGTAAACGATGTTTTGCTTTGAAAAAATTAGTTTACGGCCGGTGTTTCCAATAACATCATTGGTTCTCGTAATAGGCCATAATGACAGTTTGAAAGTTTTGTCTTCTGTTAATTTTCTGCACCTGCATATCTTACAATAGAGATACAAAATTTATACAATGTGTTAGATCTCAGTTTAAAAAGTAAGAGACAAACTCTTGGAAGTTGCTGATTTCAACCTCAGGACCTAGAATTTGTATATGTTATTGCAGGTCAACAATTCAAGCTTACACGTACCCACTGCTCCTTAAACGAACGGATTAAAAATTAGTTTGTTTTCCAATAACATCCCTAATAGTAATGCATAAAAGTTTTCTCTTCTTTAATTTTCTGACCTGCATTTTTACAAAAAAAAAACAAAATTATACAATTGTGGCAGATTCAGTTAAAAAGTAAGAGACAAACTCTTTGAAGTTGCTATTTACATACCGTCAAATCTAGAAGATATGTTTTGCAGGCAGCACTTTCTTAACATACATCATCATACTTCTACGGAATAACATGTTTTCTTCTTACCATTTTGCGAAAAATAGCCTGTAATGGGTGACAGTTGTAACATGACTCTCAACCGTTTATGGTTGTCAAAAGGTATATCGAGACGTTTAAATTAGACAAATAATTATAATGAATTTCTCAGAGAACCCGTGATTTAAGCCGTACATTTCACAACACTATAGCATCGTCAAAGAGTCAATCTCTACTAGGCTTTGTGCAGTGTTTGATACTTTAAAAATATTGTCTTTTTACGGGATCAAAACTTCTATGGTATATAACTGACATTTCAAATTTTCGATTGATGTAAAGGCGTTGTACAGGAAAATCTCAATAAAAAATATTTTCTGGCACACCGCTCCTACAGACCCGGCTCAAGAAAATCAGTTCAAAGTTGTAACTTACAATGTCTTTCCATCTCAGGTTTTCACTCAAAACATTTTACAATTTGTTGGTGATAAAGGTAAAAAAACAATCACTTGCATCGTGAGTAAGTTTAGAAGAAATCTGTTGACTATGTAATTAGCGAAGACAAAGCGTTGGAACTTTGATGCCAATTCAAGCAACTATTCCACTTAGTAAATGGTTAAGCAACAGTGAAAAATCTGTTTCCTTGAGCACCGGTTTTGCAATAATTATTCACTTAAGGTAGTAGGACTTCAATTGCAGTTAAGAGAAGATTCTTTCTTGCAGGATTCAGTAAATTCACCAATTTATTAGCACAACCGCAACTGTTTGGACAAAACGGACAATTTAGAATGATTCTTAAAAGTGTTACTGTGCAATTACATATATGTGAGAAGCTGAAAGTGCCAAGCCTTTAACTTAACTGTTATTTTAGCAAAGAGGAAACTAATAGTTTTAAGACCCAGTTTGGTCAAGTGTAGATATCAGTTGTGCGCTTGCTTCTATTATTCTGCCTTTATGAGTTTTATAAAGAAAGAAGCCTTACCCTGTGTATTTATTTCCTGATTCCATTGTGACATCCAGTTGGATTAGTTGAAAATTGACTAACATTTAGAATCGTTGTCATACGGGTATTTTTTTTTGGTTTGATACTTCGTGCTTGCGTCTCGTCTAACCTGTGGTGGCAATGTCCATTATTTCTTTATTATTCAAAATAAAAAAAAGTTGTACGTTTCTAAAAAACGATTGTTGATGCTAATCCTCTGTACAATTATCTAACTAATTTCTTATCATTTACAACGTATGGTGTATTGGAAGGAAGACGGATAGACATGATTTTTGTTAGATGTAGAGCTTAACAACAACTTGCGGCTGTCTATTTAAGTCCCCAAAAGAACTACAGGCTCTAATGCCGCTCCTTAATAGGTATGGTGAGCGGTAGATTATGATGTTCGTTTTTTGAACAGTTTACCATCTTTTTTACAACGGCTGAGCCCGCATTCAACAGTCTTTTTCTCTATACCATTCCTAGTAACCCTCATGATAGGTTTAAGCATTTAAGTACAGAGCACTTCTTTGTTGGTGGTTTTTTATTTGCCGAATTCTTTTACAGCTCCCAATCAGTCTTTGAGACTATTTACGCCAAATACTTCAATCGTTTTAGAGACCACTAAGTTAACACTTTCTCTAAATTTTTACAAAAAGATAAAGTAAACATCTGAGACACTATGTTCATCCGCTGTCAAGTATTTAGGTGTAGATTCTTTGTTATAATTGTTTTTAGTCTTTTGGAAAATTGTTCACAATTATGGGGGGGGGGGGGGGCGGTTTCTTCCAAGTTAAAAATATAGGGCTAATTTCGTCGTAACTGATCTCTCTATATGTGGACAATCTAGCGCATTTATTTGGCTGTAGATGATTTTCTGCTTTTGCAAAGCAAATTCTTTATGTTTCTACGAGCAAAGGAATTTAAGTCAAAAAACTGAGTACTACTACACGGCTAAAGTAGAACATCAAATTTGTGATTGCTGAAGTAGGGCCGTATTTAATTTTTTTAATAAAAAATTGAAGGGGATATTAAGTCAAGGAGATGAAAAGGCCTTATCACGAACCGCAACAAAGTTGAAATAGCTGACAATTTCTTTTTTTCAGTGATAATTGCAATTCTTTATGAATTAAAAATGTTTGAAAAAAAGGTTTGCAGCGATAATTTTAAAACTATTAAATCAATCTCTACCAGCTAACAAATGGGGCATTCGGCGCGGCGCTTTCAAACACGTGGCGAATTTTACGCTAGAGCTTAAAGATAAATTATCGATACTAGAACCGCGCACCTATGAAAACATTCGGAGAACAAAAAATTTCGAGGAAGCTATTCTCGGCTAGCAAAACATTCGCAGCAGTCAGGAGCAAAGTCGGCGGCTATTTTTCATCCTCAAATATAGACCTTTATGCTGGATGCGAACCCGACTTGCACGTTTGGTGTGCGTCAAGCGCTAATTGCTTTCATAGAAAATAGTTTTCTTTATTCTCAAATGGCCGCACATCAACAATAACGTGATGAAAATAATCGTTCGGGGCCTTCCTATTTTCATCTACCGAGAACAGTGGCGCTTTGAGCTTTATTATGGCTTTCATCACTTTGTTTTACGAGCTGAAATTCGTGACAGCCAGAAATACACGCAAAAACGCACGGACTGCTTATTACACCATAATGTTTGTTATTTCACGGTTATTACTTAATAATTTTGAGTTTACTTTTTTATTACGGCAGTATTAATAAATTTGGAATCAAAGCTCTTACATATGAAGTTTTAAAAGGTATATTCTAGCTTATAAACAACAAATATCAGGGTCGTATTTCTTTAAAAATAATAAGCAAACAATTTAAGGAATTTTCAAGACAAATTAATTGAGGTTTGTATAATTTTTTAATGGTTTGAGAAGTAATTAAATTAGATTTATTGTTTTTAAAGCATAATTATGCTGAAAACTGTTTCTCGATTTTAATGGTATAAGTGGTAAAATTGTTAGAATTTACGATGCACATTCTTATAATTGTAACAATCGTAACTTCTACCAACAAATTTAAACAAAAGACAGCTGCAAAAGATTGAAAGTATAGATACCAGTATTAAAAAGGAGTTTGAGAAGCTTTTTTTGCGCTCAGGGTATGTCTTCCTTAATGGACCTATGTTCACTGCAGCCTGTGGCTTATTGTGATTACCCTAATTCAATAAATTCACAACCAAACTGTAGTTGATGTCCCCTGAATCAGCAGATACAGGTCCTTTACAGGGTGTGTCTGGAAATCTTCCGGTTCCAGGATTGGTTTCCCGAATATATGTTGCCTTTTCCTGCACAGCGCATCGCACTTGCATAGGGTGTGTAAGGCTGTTTCTGTTTCCTTGCTACAAGGTTTGCGTGCAAGGTCACCTTTGAATTTACCAATTTTCCAGAGGTGTATTTTTACAGTCAAATGTCCTGTAAGACACCCTATATGGTTATCTTTAGCTGTGGCCTACTTAGATTAAGGAGTTCTGCAGCTCTCTTTTGGCAAGATCCCTTATTGAAGGTTTTGCTGAAATAATGTCCTGGTCGGTTGTTCCAGTACATTTGATGATGAGTGCGTGTCCTCTCCTTAATAAATCTTCGGGAAGCACTTTGTGAAATTCCTAATGCGGGTTCTGGGCCTATATAAGCTTCATTAGATCCCTACCGGGCCAGTTCAACGGCTTTCTCGTTGCCGTACATACCGCAATGCCCAGGTGCCCATAAGTTTTGCTGTTTTATGTTCTGCCAGTGCATTGAGTTCGTTGATGCATTCCCATACCAGTCTAGACGATGCTCTTGTGCTTGATAAAGCCTTTAAAGCTGCCTGGCTGTCTGATATAATATAGATCCGCTTGCTCCTGTAAGCCTTCTTACCATTTTCACGCACATACTGTAGTATGGCGCATATTTCTGTCTGAAAGACAGAAGTGTACTGACCCAGGGAAAAGCTTAGCTCTACCCTGGGAGCCTCAGCATATATTCCAGCTTGGTTTTAGAACCATCTGTGTACCAAATTAGGCTACCAGGTGCAATTGCCTGTCTAAAAGTTTCGCTCCTATTTCGATCCTGCATCACCTCGAATAGAGAGTCGTCACATATTTTTGAGGTCATGTGGTCCGTCCTCATTTCAATCAGAGGGCTCCCCAGACTGTTAATTATTCTTGTATGACCTGTACCCGTGTGTGTCTTGTGCAGTGAATGATACAGTCTGTAGTGACCTAATCTTGCCTCCCCCTGAATTACTATGTGAAGAGGTGGGACGTCTGGAAGAGTCTCCATTGCTGCAATGGGCGTGGTTCTCATCGCCCCTGTAATGCCAAAACAGGCAAGACTTTGTACCTTGCCTAGTTTTAGTTTGGTGGTTTCTTGTGTTACTTTGAGCCACCAGACCAAAGCTGAGTATGTAAGAGAGGGTCTAACCACTCTGGTGTACAACCAGTGTACCATACCTAGTTTTAACCCCCACGACTTGTCGTACATGCGTCTGACAACTGCTAGAGTTCTCACCAATTTGTCGACCACTTTCTCAATATGACGGTTCCTTTGATAAGCTTATTGCTTTATTCAAGATATTTGAGATTTAGTACAAGAAAAGTAGACGTCCTTGCGTGCTAGACTAATTAAACAGATACATTAAGAAAAAATTACCAAAAATGCTGACTTTAATTTTCTATTTAATAATTACTAAATTAACAATAACCTAATTTTTTCAACTAATATTAGACTGAACATTACGGATTAAATTAAAATGCATTGAAATATTCAAAAACTGTCGATCATTACGTACGAGCAACACAATAATTTTAAAATTGCGGGTCGTTGCCTAAAGCTCTTTATTGAGAAGAATAATGGGGTTTTCAGATCTAAAATTGCATTACGAATACGAGTACGTGCTGTGGATGCCAATGAATTCTATAATTCAAAATCAGAAAGTCTTTTCTTGCTTAAGAAGTCGCTAATAAAATCCATCAAAAGTCCGGATCTATTGCTGCCACTATGCTATCGCCTCTACAGCATTTCAATAGAAAGCAGAGATGGGGCACTTGCAATATACTTATAACATTTTTTTAGAAAACTTTGCCATATTAATATAGAGAACACAATTATATGGTAGTAGAGCGTAGTTGGAGATGATGAAACAAGAAGTTTAATAAAATTTTAGCATGGAAATTTCTAATGTTAGCTCAACTGACAAGTGGTCAAAGTTGTAAATCAAAAGAAAAACAAAAAGGCGGTTGCACTGTTGCTTAAGCAATACCTCCTAAAGTCGTCGACGTTGCCGACGTATGTCATAGCGTTCGTGATGTTTACAAGCGATTGATGGCAATCTTCAAACACCAATTTCACGTAAATCTAATTGTGTTGTTACAGAACTATTATGACCTAGAGTATACGTTGAACGACCATTTGTAGTCAGAGTGGAAGGACTGATCGTTCAAATAGAACTCGCTAGCGTCAAGATATACAAAGTGGAAATGGTAACCCAAGTGTGTGATACTGTTACCGGAGCGGGATGTAGAAGAATATACTATGTTGAAACTTACTGCTAGCTTAACAAAGCATGAGCTGAAGTACAATGCTGCAGTTTTGAAGATGAAGAAGGCACTCGTAAAGAACCAAAACATTCAACGATAAATTCGGATTGCAGTGAAATTGGAAAGAAATAGTGTATATGTCGAAAACCGAAGAAGATAAAGAAGAAATTTTGTAACGCTGAAGTGGATCAGAGGATAAAGCCGTAGATGATGCATGTACGGCTGTCAAGTAAATACTTCAGTGGTTAGTCGATAGCAACACCAGCGCACATATGGCAGACGAAAAATTGATGGCATTAAATATGAAGACTGCCAGTTTGAGTCCCATAAACACAAGTCACCTAAACTTTGAGAACCTGTACACTCAAGCTTGGGTGGGCCAGTGAAGGTATGATAGCTAACAGGAAATTGGAAGTTAATGCCAGCGAAGATGTGGAATCATATAAAAGCTTTGACGAGTCATTTTGGAGTTTGGGTTGTTTTCATTAATGACGGTGCCGAAGCAAAAGAGACTCAAATGGGACGCGAAGTCAGTCAAACATCTGTTTGTCCGTCGTCGAAGAAATAGAAGACTCAAATACTTATGAAAAATCTACACAAATTAAATGTACAAGAAAGGAACGCGCATAATTTGAGAAATACAATACCACAGTGCGAGAATAATTACGCTTGCGCTATAGTAGCCGATTTGGACAAGCCCCAGAGTTTAAAAGAAGCGATGAATTCTCCGGAATCAGAAGAAGCCAGATGAACAGACAAAGTCTTGCAAAGTCAGCAAAATATGGGATTTAGCCTATTTGCCGCTAGCAAGACCACTGTCATGTAAGAGGTTGTTCAAACTAAAAAGAAAGGCAGTCGGACCAATTAAACGTTTCAAAGCCAGATTAGTTTCCCGATGATTCTCTCAAAAAAAAACATAAATCATGGAAAAACATTTTTACAAGTGGTCAAATAAGACTACGCCCAAACAATATCAGTGCTTCCGACACAGATGGACGTAGTGTTCTATCAATTCGACGAGAAAACTGTCAACTCGAAGAAGATTCTGTGATGACACGAGTTTGCAAACTAAAAAATTGATTTATGGTATGAACAACACTCAAGATAATGAAACCAGAAGTTTTCTTTATATCTGGTGTCACAATGGTTTACGCAAGGGAATGTTGTTTTAAGTGTGCTCGATGGACGTCTAATGGTGAAGTTATACTGATGTGCTTATATGTGGATGACTGATGACCGGTACAGCACGCGTGATAGTCATTGAATAATTGGAATAATTGGAACAACACTTGGAAGTGCAAAATAGACCGGCCGATTGTTATATAAGGCTTAAAATAAAATGTTATCAAAGCAAATTAATTTTCAATTCATTGTATAAAAACATTTTAAAATTGACGCCTAAGTCCTTATATCGATACCAATAGGCAGAACTATAATAATGTCAAAAAAGACTCATCGAAGATAATAAAGAGACAAATAAAAGAAAAGTATATTATATAAACAACCTCTTCTTAGCGAGAGCATCGTGAGCGAACATATCCTTTAGTGTCGGAGTGAATTCTTAAAAATCCGAAAAAGGCAGATTGGTGTGGACTGAAATGATTATTGAAATATTTGAAAGAGCCCAAAGACATATCGCTTTACTACCAGAAGTTATCGTGATACAGACTAGGCATCGTGTGATGATCAATCACTGATTTTACGTTTTCTTTTCAGGCGGTGTTATAGTTTGGACCTCAATTCACTATAAGTAAATAGCGCACTTTATTGACTATACAAGTCGAAGGGTGCGATATGGTCGAGAAGACTGATCAAAGATATAGGCGCTTGCGATATGGATTCGATATCCAGAATCCAGAGTTCCACAAAAAGGACCAAACATGTCGATACTCAAAAAATTTTGTCATCTGAGACCAATACATCGCGACGAATGACTAGTTGGCCGATCTCCTGATTAAAAGATTACCAAAAAATGCATGGACACACTTGCGACTTGATTATATATTACAGAAGCGACCTGGATAATGGCTAATTGGATAATTTTATTTGAAATTAATTCTGTAGAGTAGATTTACACTGATTACATTGCGATATAATTGAAAGTTTTATGTCGGCAAATAAATGCCGTCCACGTCCTTTCCGAATGTCTGTGTACCTTTGATTTATTTAGTTTTGTTACTCCCTCACTATCTTGTTGAAGACTGAAATTGAGTTAACTCAATAAAGCCTGGCGTCCCGCCAAGACTTCAAGGGCTTTCATGAGACGTAATGCATCTTGTTGCTCCCCATGCAAACGCAGTCACGAACGTGATCGAGAACGAATTGAAAGCCCGAATCGTACGTCTCCTTCGCCCTGCAGATGCGCTGCGCCGCCGGTGCACTCGGGCCAAATTGGCCCGATCTGCTAAATAACCTGCCCGGGAGGCCCATAAATCCGCGAGGCAAATCGGGCGCCCCGTTCATCGCGTTTTATCAGCGACTGTTTATTTCATTGGGGGCGATTCCCCGTATGAATCCCGCGGGCTGCGCGGCCTCGCCAGGCGGCGAATTAATTTTTTTAATTGCGCGACCCGCACGCGCGCCGGCGCCTCGAAATTAATTTTTAATCCAATTTCCGGCCGAATCAAGTCGGGTTTGATTGTGCGCGGGCAAGCCTTTAATCCCCGCTTGTTTCCATTATGTCCGGGATTGCCACATCTATTAACAACTTTTTACTCCTTGTTGCTATTAACAATTTGCGGGGGCGGCGCCGGGTCGGCGCCTCGCACCTCTAGCCCGGGCAATAAAAGCAAATCTTAATTGCCCGCCGTAATTTCGCCGGGACTGCGAGTCAAAACTGAAACTAATTCGGAATCCATTAGGAGGCTCCGCCGCGCCGAAGCCGGGCGCCTTATTATTTCTTTTTAATCAGCCCTAGGTTGGAGCCCCCTAAGCGCGCGTCACTTTAATTTTGGGGAAACTGCAAACAATTAATTTCCAATGCGCCGCCATTCTTCGCGCCCCAAAAGAAGCCACTTGGCGCGCTCGCTTTATTTGTTTGTTTTCCAGCGGGGCGGAAGCGGATCCCGCCGTTCTCCAACTTTAAAGGGCTCTTCAGAACAGTAATTCGGGGTAAGCAGCGGAAGGCTGCAGTTCCAGTGCAAGCGCCGGAAATTTGAAATCGCTGGCTATTAAACAAACTCGCGCGGAAAGCTCGCGGCCGCTGTCGCGGAAAGGTGTCGGCCGCGCTGCAGGAGTTCAATGGGGAAAGATAGGGTGACCCGGGAAAGTTTCCCGGTTTAAAAAGCCCGGGAAATTGGGAGCGGACCTGCGAAGTTGCAAAGTAAATTAGGAAGTTTGGGAAGACAAAGGCGTGTTGCTAACATGTAGTGCAAGGGTCTACGCGAAGGACTGCGACTGCTCAGCACTTAAACGAATTGTCTAAACGTCGTTTGTTTGCCAAAAATTCCATGGTAAATTTAGCAAGCTACAAGAAGTGTATACCACTCTATTCAATAAGTAAGATAACTGTTTGGAAGCAATTTTTATATTTACTTTTTGAATTACTTTTGTCATCTTCTTCGATTTTTGTTTTATCGATTCAATTCAGTAAAATAGGATTTATCGAAGTGATTTTTTTAATCGACTGAACAGGAAGAAGTCATGGTACTTGCGAAGCAACATTTATTGCATTTTTAGCTAAAAACTTGGAAATAATAATTGCTGAGACACACCAAAATCTTCAGCGAGCTTTCTTACAATGAAATAACGATTTTCTATTAGTTTATTTCTAATTTTTCTTATATTTGAGGGACGACCAAAACAAGGTTTATCATTCCCAAACAGGTTATGCCAGTTATACATCATTTTCAAAGGAAGTTACTTAAAATATTTCCGGTTTAGTTCTATTAAGTGGTACATTTATTAGTAGGCTCGCAGCTAAATCCTTACTAGAAGTAAGAAGTGGGGATCAAAACTGATGTATCAAAATTTTGAAAGCAAAAGTGGGCATATCCAAAGAAATTTCAAGGTGGAAAAAGTGGAGATTGAGTACTTTAGGAAAAGAGAAAGTTTAAGATCTCTTGGGAACACTACGCAAAGAAAGAGTATCGTTGCAATCGGTTGCTCGTATATCAGCAAATTTCAAAACCACGTAGCTGAACTACAGCCGAAAATGCGAGAACTAAGGTCGTGTAACTGACAATTTCAACGTTGGATTCTTGTCAATAAGTGTATAAAATTAAAGCAGTAAGTAAAATACAAAGGACGATCTGTAAAATGAAACAAAATGATGATTCAAGTTATCCAGATAAAATTCCGATAATGATATCGTCTAATGCTATCTAATGAAAGATCGCTTGGATGGTACAGAAATTTGTTGAACGACAAAGAAGAGGATATTGAAGATTTGAAAACGCCTAAAGAAAATAAAATGAGAAGCACAATTCTAATATGCAATTTAGCAATGGGTATAGAAGTGCGTATTGTCAACTTTAAATGAAAACAAAGACGTAAGTTATTAATAATATGTCAACAAATAAAGATAGATGGAAGGAAGAAATAGAAAAATTACCAAAGAAGCGAAAAATACAAAATAGGGTCCCAGAAAGTACTTATGAAAGATCAAAGGGTATAGAAGATAATACTCCAAGCAAATACTAACACAAACTAAGGAAAAAGGAAATATGGCAACGACACGGTGTGAAAAGGATTTACGAGAAATAAATTTAGCCGTACGGGACATTAGAGGACTAAAAGGAAACGAAAAGAACTAATTAGGAAATTCGAAGATAGATATATAAATATTC
Source organism: Sinelater perroti (assembly GCA_036346155.1). Lineage (NCBI taxonomy): Eukaryota > Metazoa > Arthropoda > Insecta > Coleoptera > Elateridae > Sinelater > Sinelater perroti. Next base: position 1,728,166 of record JARFIY010000158.1, on the reverse strand, counting down.
TAGCGATTATATAACCTAAAGGAAATTGTAAAAAAGCTACATGATGTTATTAAGTCACGTCACAAATGGGTAAAGAACAAAAAAGTTTAGCGTATGATACAAACAATACGTTAAAGTGTCTAAAAAACTGGAAAGTTATTCGGAAGAATAATGAAAATTGAAATACAAAAGGAAAAAGTGCCAGGTTACATATAGTTAATTTTGTACAGTCCAAATGATAGAGCAGAAACTAAAGACAAGTACTGGGAAGAAGCATCAGAAATAGTGAAAAGTTGCAGGGGAGAATTGTGGTAACAAGAAATTTAAATAGCAGACAGAGCTAGCAATATAATAGAGAAATGTGGAGACACAGAATTTATTCTAGGTATAGGTAAGAAATCCATAAGGTTGATGTCCTAATAGACAACAGCCATAGGCGAGAAATAGAGAATAAGACCAATTATCTTTTGAAAGAGTACATAATAACAATATAGCAGATTTGAAAAAGGATACTAACAAGAAAACAATGAAGATTTACAAATTAGTAAACGATAAGTAGCTAGCAGGTAGAGTGAAAAATGAAATGATGAGGGAAAAGGCAAGGAAAAAATTATGTTTTAATATAGAAGAAATATGGGAAACCTTCAGAAAAATTCTAATTAATGCACCAAAATAAGTATGTCCTAAAAAAATATAAATTAGAAACATAAAAAATAAAAAAAGACAAAGGAAAAGGGTCAAAGATAAAGTGTTAAAAGCAACAAGAGAATTCTGGAAAAACTGAGAAAAATTGGAACAGGTTTTTATACGATTCTAAAATTGTTCTTTAAAACTTTTAAAAACCAAAGATGGGAACAAATATGACGCAACTAAGCACATTAACGATGAGCGTAAAGCAGTGCTAACTATAGAAGAAAATATAGTTGAAAGAAGTAAAAGATATTTTGAAAATCTGCCGAACAGGGAATATAATGGAGATAACAGGAAAACAATCTGCAGTATAGAAGAAATCTAACAACAAAGAGAACACACACAACAGAAGCGGTCAAGGATGCCATAAAGTGTCTCAAAAAGGAAAGCCACAAAATGTAATGTTCATAAAAATGTAATGTAGCATGGAGAGGAAATAAGTGTACTAAAGGTAGAACATTAAAGATTATACATTTAAGATTAGAAAAATGGAAAAGAGAATAATAAACACAAATTGCTTTTTTTGATCTAAAAAAGAAATTTGAGAAAATATGAAGAGCAAGTATACAAGAAAATTCCATTAAGAAAAACATTGACAAAAAAGCAGAAATATATTAAGAACCGTCAGTATACAGTTAGGTGACTTTTCGGTACTAGTATGTGTGTGGGGGGGGTAAAACAAGGAAGTGTTCCGAGTCCAACTTTGTTTAATCTGCTAATGAACGGTGCAGTAAAATAAGTGATGTTAAATGTGGGGTACAGAAATTAAAATCAATCCGATTAAGTGAATGCGCTTTGCTGACGACCATTGTTATATTTGCAAAAAATGAAAGAGGATTGAATAAGGTTTGCAGATATAGAACGACCAGAAAAGAAGAAACTAGAAGTAATTGTGGAGTAAACAAATTATAGTGGAAAATCGGATACAGAGATTAACATCGAGCTAAATAGAAAAAGTCGACAACTTCAAATATTTAAAAGTACAACTTTACAATAAGGTAAATCATAAAATAGAAATCAATGACAGTATAAAGTGCGTCGAAAATGTATTATAGTCTTAGTAATAATTTTTTTCAAAAGAAAGAAGGGCTGTAAAACCAAAAATAGGTATACGTATACTAACATACGACAGCGAAACCTGAGTACTGATAAAGAGATAAAAGAGCAAGATCCGAAATATAAAAATAAATTTTTTTTATATCTCCTTTTATTTGTACAATCAGTCACGGTGGAGACTATAAATACAATTGATGTGTGCTTAATCTATGACTATTCTAGGAATAACATGTCATGTAGAGTAATATCCCAGTGGACATCCTCTGTAGTATTTTAGAGATATAGCAATTTAGTTCTAGGCAAGTGACTAAAATCTGGTGGGAAGATCAGAAGGTTTGAATCGTTTAAGTCGTCTTGGCCCGTCTTCTTCTTGCAACAGGTTGTTTGCTAGCTCAATGGGGTGAAAGGTCAGCTTCTTTCTATAATTAGTGCTGAATCGTGTGATTTCTTCACGAACTGTAGGCAGTTTTAAGTCAGCATGGAGTAAGGCATTAGGCACGTACGATGGGGCGTTGACAATAGATCTAAGGACTTTATTTTGGAAGCGCTGGAGAATCTCTATATTTGAGGTGCAGGCGGAGCTCCAAATAGGGATCCCGTATGTCCAAATGGGTTTTAGGATAATTTTGTACAATAAGAGTTTTTTTTCGATGTATAAGTTCGATTTCCTTCCAAGCATCCAGTACATTTGATGAAATTTAGAACCCAGTTGATTTCTCTTAGTTAAAATGTGAGTACGCCAAGTTAATCTTCGATCTAAATGTAGTCCGAGGTATTTGACTACATCATTTTGGGGTATGGGAGTTCCATTAAGTGTAACTGCAGGGGAGGTTTCTTTGCGAAGGGTGAAGGTGATATGAGTAGATTTAGTTGCATTAGCTTCAATTCTCCATTTTTTTAGCCAGTTTTCAAATAGATTCAGATGGCTTTGCAGATTTCTAGATGCAGAAATAGGGTCCTGATGTGATGCTAAAAGAGTCGTGCCATCTGCATATGTAGCCGTGATTGTATAATTTGTTTGAGGTAGGTCTGCTGTGTACAGTGAGTAAAGTGTGGGTCCTAAAATACTTCCTAGAGGAACTCCGGATTGCACAGGATAGAGATCCGTGTAGGTTTCTTGATACTTTGCTTGAAATGTTCTGTTGGAAAGGTAGGATGCTAGGAGTGAGTAGTACGGATGTGGGAGCAAGAGCTTAAGTTTGTATTTCAGTCCGAGGTGCCAAATTTTATCAAAAGCCTGGCTTATATCAACAAAGGCTGCCGAGCAGTACCGGCGGTCTTCCATATCAGTACGGATTTGCTTAGTTATTCGATGGACTTGTTCCTTAGTTCCGTGTTGTGCTCTAAAGCCAAACTTGTGTGGGGGTATAAGTTCATGTTCTTCTATGATGTCGGTCAGTCGTTTAAGTATGAGTTTTTCGAGTACTTTGGAGAGGACTGGAAGAAGACTTATTGGTCGGTAGGACGTCACTTCATTTGGATTTTTACCAGCCTTAAGGATTATTATGACTTGAGCTGATTTCCAATGGCATGGGAAGTACTCAAGTCTGAGAACAGCATTAAATATTTGTACCAATACTTTAATACATTTTTCGGATGGCTTTTTAATAATTTCACCAGTAATGAGATCATACCCGGGTATCTTTTTAGTGCTAACCTCGTGGTGTATGATTGCTTCAGCCTCATTATATCAAACTTTAGGAACAGGCAGAGACATCTGAAAGGGAGCATCGAACTGGTTCAGAAACTCTTTTTCTTCAGCAGCAGTTAACTGAGATGGATATGGTTGAAAACCTGAGGTAAGGTGTTCGGCAAAAACAGTGGCCTTTTCCTGATACGTTCTTGCCCATGTGTTATGATTGGTTCGTATTGGAGGTAGAAGATGTTGTTGGTACTTTAGTTTAATCGGTTGCGTTTGTTGGTGTTAGTTCTTTAAGATAATTTTGTATGGAATCATTGCGTATCCTACACAGTAGTTTTTTGAGGTCTTTTGCTAGGGTATTATACCGTTGTCTGTCTACCGGGGCTCTCGTAATCTGCCATCGTTTACGAGCTTTTCGTTTCTCGGAGATTTTTTTGCTGTAATAGTACTGGAGGTTCTTCTCGAATTCATTCTTTGTTTATGTCTGGGGTCGCTTGCCACGCTGCACTTTGTATTGCTTGTGTGATGTCTGCCACAGCTTCTTCTATGTCGAGGTGAGTTTTCAAAGGCAGTTCAAGAGTTATTTGTTCGTCCAGTTTTTCTTTCAAAATAACCCCAGTCTGTCCGTTTGCTACAAAGAGATGGTTTCTTCAGTTTGCCCAATATTTGTGTATTCATGTTTACTAGGACTGGAGTGTGGTCCGACGTTAAATCTAAGCAGGACTTAACATCAAATTTTTTGGAGTTAAGACCTTTGATTAGGCATAAGTCGACAAGATCAGGTATCTTATGGGGGTCGGATGGCCAGTATGTTGGCTGAAATGTTGATAGATAAGTCATATTATAAGCGGACATAAGTTTGAATAGTTCTCACCCTTTGGTAGCTGTGAGCCTGGATCCCCATATTGTGTTTTTCGCATTAAAGTCTCCTCCGACCCGAAATCGATTTCCCAAGGTCCGAAAATATTCGAGGTAATGCTCATATTTGTTGTTACGCCTTGGAGGGCAATATATAGCAGAGATTGTTAGTTCTCCTAGGGTATCTAGAAGACTGATGGTGGTGGCTTGGATATTGTTGCGTCTGTATTCAGCTCGTTCGTAGTGTTTTAGATTTTTCCTGATTATAACTGCTGACCCTCCATGTGCCGTTTCATCTGGGTGGTTTGTTTTATATATGTTATAATTTGGTATTTTTATGTGACTTCTATTGGTAAAGTGAGTTTCAGAGATGAGCAGAATGTCTAAGTTATTGGTTTGTATAAATAATTTTATTTCCTGTGTATGCTGACACAGGCCGTTGGCTTTCCAGGGTGCTATTTTTAACTGTTGTTCCATTATTTGTTTTTATTAGCAATCATTGGCATGAGGTTTATAAGTGTACTCATTTGATCCATGAGGGTTTTCATCATTTGCTTTAAATCGTCTATTTCGTTTTTTGGTGATGGTACTTCTGGCTGATTTTGTGGAGTTCTGATATGTTCTTGAGTTATTTGGGCAAACTTAATGCCCGGTTGAACAGTTCTATGCTCAATATGGCGTGGTCGTAGTGGTGGGTACAATTTTTGTTGAATTTGTTTGTGAACTATACAACCTCTATAGTTTGCCGGGTGGTTTTCATTGCAATTTACGCACTTGACATTGTTATCTTTAACCTTTCTATGACAATCGCTAGTTAAGTGGTTTGAAGCACATTTAACACAACGTGGTTTATTTTGACAATAATTTTTTGTATGTCCAAATTTTTGACAACGCAAACATTGTGGAATTTCACGTTCGGCATGCGGTACTTCAAACTGAACTTTGGTGTTCAGTAGTAAATCTATTTTGTAAATGTCCTTGTTATTATCTTTAGGTACTAGGTCTAAGAAATGCAGTGGTAATGGAATTTTTGATCCTCTTTGCTTCACATTCCAAACGTTTGTTATTTCGTGTCCTTTCTCTTGCAAACTTGTTTTAATGTCTTGTACTTTAGTGGTTGGGTGCAAATTCTTCAGTACTACACGAAAGGTTATTTCTTGTCTATGCTTATATGTCTGAAATTCGGTGTTTTTAGCTGCAAGTGCTTTTATTAGCACAGTATATATCGCACTTTCAGAGGGCTGTACCTTAACTTGATTATTATATAGTGTCTTTAACGTGTATTTGTCTTTAGCCAGTTCATTGAGTAAGGTAATTAATGGCTGAATATTTTCAACGCCCGTGATGAAGTTCGGTGGTGGTTTGGGTTCAGTGATTTGTACATTTTGGTCCATGTTTTCACCTGCAAGTGGGGCAAATCTATTACTAAGACCGAGCCAATAATCCTTCTTTGAAGAAGTAGCATCTTGATCCTCATGAGATCTACTTCGTTTTTTGGTGGGAAATTGCCATAAGTCTGTGGTATTTTGTGACTGAGAATACTGTGCAGTTTGCGGCTGCATTATATTGAGGTTTGGAAAATTGTTGTTTATTGGTTGACTGCTGGATAAGGTTGTATTTTGTGCCGGTACTTATATGGGAAGTGGTTGAGAAAAGGAAGAATTTGTTGGCATTTGTGTATTTGAAATGGGAGGAAGTGGGTGTCCATGAGGGTCTAAGATTGTATGTGGAGGTGCATATTGCACGTAGTTCGGTGGCTGATACATTGTTAAGTAAATATAATTTACTTGCTGCTTGTATGTTGTTTGGAAATTATTTTGTGTAACTCTAAGTTATGAACACGATAAGCATATATAAATTGTTTTTTAAAATAAATTTGTGGAGTTGACCTTACTATTTATCTATTGCACTTATTTATCTCAAAGAGCAGCCGTACATGACTTTACTCGTTGAAATTCAAGCGTGGAAGCGGCTCCGCTGCTGCGATATCACAGTTATAGCTCGGCACGCACGTCTGCTCGGCTTGAAGGCACTAAAGCGAATGCAATAAAATATTTAAAAAGAGCGTTAGGAATCAGAACAAAAGTATAAAAATATAAGAAATGACACTATGGGAGAACAGCTACAGGTGCAAGCAGTAATAAAACAAATTGAGGACTACCAACTGATATGCAGAAATCTTGATGAATTCTAAACTTTTTCTGGGTACACGTTTCAGGGCACATTCGATTCGTAAGAGCCTTAGAAAAAATGTTACACTATATTTTTTTGCTATAGTACAAATGTGCATTTGTGCACGTAAAAAATGCATTTTATTTGATGAATTTACTTGATGATATTTTATTGCTCGCTTCATATATCCAAAGTAAGCTTAATCCCGTTAGTCGGAGGTTTTTGGGGTCGCTGATCACGAATGTGATGCTTAGAAAGTGCCCCGGTGCACTTGGAAGGGCATAATCCTGGGTCCGGGGGCGATTTTGGAGAATTATCTGAAATTTGTTGGTTTTCCGAGTTTAAACTGTCTGACATGGCTTTTGGGGTCGCTTATACGAATATAATGCTGAAAAACTGCCCGATGCACTTGGGGGGAGGGAACATAATCCTGGGTTTGGGGGGCGATTTTGGGAAACCAGCTTAAAGTTGTTTGTTTTTCGTTTTAAACCGTCTACATAAAAGTTTTTGGGGTCGCTGATAACGATTTTGATTCTCAATGCACCAAAATGAAAAACTGCCTTGGGGCACTTTGGATAAAGGATAGCCTGAGGCACCAGAAATATGTTTATATTTTTAATGATCGATATAATTTATCACCAATTCTGTAATAATTTTATCTTTCACCACATCGTCGTTTTTAGCTCTCCTTTCTACTATATCATCACAATCTGAGAGTGTACTACTTCTTACGTTGGTGCAGTTATTTCTTTGACATACTATACATGCAATAGAACATGAGAGTCCTTGTCTTCTGCAGCCACATAACTTGCCGCAACCAGTTTTACAGCCATATAAAATTAGGCTCATAATACTAGATGGTCTAGGCTAATTGATCATTTTTACCGAAACCAATTCATTGTTTTTCAGTTTAATCTCGAAAAACAAACAACTTTGAGCTGATTCCCCAAAATTGTTCCCAGCCACAGGATTCTGCTCTGCCAAGTACATCGGGGCACTTCCTCAGCATCAGATTCATTATCAGCGACTCCAAAAACACTTATGTAGACAGTTTAAACTCTAAAAATTAACAAATTTGAAATTGTTCCCCAAAATCGCTTCCAATGCCAGGATTATGTTCCCCCAAGTGCATCTGGACACTTTCTAAGCATCTTGTTCGTGATCAACGACCCCAGAGTCCTCTAAGTAACGGAATTTAGTTAATTTTGGCCAATATTAAGCAAGCAATAAAATATTCTCTAAATGCATTTTTTGAGAGCATAAGTGCACTTTCGCATTATAACCAAAAATGTATGTGGTAACATTTTTTTTCTGATGCTCTTACGAATCAAATGCGCCATGGAACGTCTCGATACATGTACCCAGAAACAAATTTAGAGGTTTTAGCGTTTTTTTTTTTACTAATTTGCCTCGAGTAAAGATTAGACCAATTCATAGAGAGTGAGAAAATAAAGTTACTTACTTACTTAGTCTTAGGCCTTTCTACCTTTAGGTGTAAGGCTGGATGGGTTGAGTCTTGCATTTCTGTCTCCATTGCTTCGTATCTTGCGTTAGATTTTATATTCCCTCCCATGACATGCCTTTTCTCACTACTTCTTTTCTTATATTGTCAATCCATCTTGTTCTCGGTCTTCCTTTTTTATTTTTCCCTGGCACTCGCGTTTCGTACACTCTTTTTGTTAGTCTATCGTCCGACATTCTACACACATGCTCAAACCATCTGAGCTGCCCTTTTATAATTTTTTCGTTGATTGGTTCTATTTTCAGATTTTGTCTAAACGTTTCATTTCTTATCCTGACCTTCTTGGTTTAATTTTCTATTTTTTTCAAAAACATCATTTCCATTGCGTTAATACGTATCTTTTGTCTTTCTGTAAGAGTCCACGTCTCGCTGCTATAGGTGATTGATGGCCTTACCACTTTTTTACAACTTCAGTTTTTATGTTGTTTGGCACTTCTCTTTTTCCCAGAAAGGTTGTCTTCATCAGATTGAATATTTTTCCCCCTTTTCTATCATCCCCATTCTATCATCTAATTGTTTATCCAGTTTCCCATTTTCTTTTATTACTGCGCCTAAGTATTTAAAATTTTGTACCTATTTTATTTCTTTCCCGTCCAATTCTATTTGATGTGTTTTCTTTGTGTTTGATATTATCATTGTTTTTGTCTTTCTTACATTTATTTTCATGTTTATTTTCTTTAATTCTTCCTCTATTACTTTGAGATTATATTGCAGGTTCTTCTTCGTATCTGCTATCAGGGCCATATCATCTGCGAACATAAGTTTTGTCAGCTGCGTATGTGTCATTTTCCAGTATCCCAGTGTTAGTTTCTACATCTTCTTCTTGGCTTTTTTTATTGCCTCGTTTAATACTGTTGTGAAGAGCAGTGGGCTTAGGACACAGCTCTGCTTGACTCCTGGTCTCGTTTTAAACTCTTTGGATTCTTCGTTGTTTGTTCGTACTATAAGGTGGTCCAACCAAAACGTACGATGTTAATTGTAAATAAAACAAAAAAATTTCAGCGAATTATCTTAATATTTTTTATTATGATAGAAGGATCTATGAAAATAATGTGTGAAACAAAATATCGGGCGGTACCCTCCGCTGGATAACTAACGAGGCTCTGGCGACCCAGTATCCAGGGGTATAACTGAATTCCAGTTGTCCCGAGGTAACGGGGCCCTCGTCGTTGGGCCAATCACCCACACGAGGTATAATCGATTCAGGGAAAAACGAGCGCCTCGGAACAGGACTGCTTAATAGGAGACGACCGGCAAGACAACGGATACGAATAGGGACATGGAATATAAAAACACTAACTGGGAAGATCTTCAAAGAGTATTAGAGAAAATGCAAAACAAAAACAGACACGTAATGATAATCGGTGATTGGAATGCCCGCATAGGAAAAGACAAAGATCAAGGATACGGTACTATGGGAGAACATGGAGGAGAAGAAACTCTAAACAACAATGGAGAAAGAATGCTGGATTTCTGCATAAATAATCAATCCACAAGATTACGTACGAAGCAGAAGAAAGAGGACAAAAAAGCATAATAGATCATATAACATACTCTAGAACTATGAGATATGCAATCCAAGACGTAAAAGTAATAAGAGGAGCAGAACTCAGCACCGACCACCGACTACTGATAACCGACACCATTCTGAAAACACCCCCCAAAGAAACACCAATAGTATACGAAAGATTAAAACTAGAAGAACTGGAAAACCAAGAAAAAAGGGAGGAATATGAAAGAGAAATTAAATAGATTAGAAGAGCAAGAAGCAGAGACAGAAGAACATTGGAATCTCAACGATAGATGGAAAAAGTTCAAAGAAACAATAATCCTGACAGCAAACGAGATATGCGGTAAAATAAGAGTGAAAACAGGCCAGAACCAAAGAAGAACCAAATGATGGAACGAAACGGTTAAGAATAAGATCAAACAGAAAAAAGAAGCGTGGTGCAGGTTCAAAAGAACAAATAGTGCCGACGATCAAGAAACATACCGAAGGAAAAGACAAGAGGCAAAGGAAGCCGTAAAAAGAGCAAAACAGGACTCCTGGGAAGAATTCGGAAACAAGTTAAACGAGAATTATATGGAAAACCAAAAACAATTTTGGAATGTAGTCAAGAAGCTAAAAGGAAACAGTGCAAAACAAGTACGAAACATAAGGAACCAAAACGGAGATTTGCAAACGACCAGTGAAAACATGGAAGGACCACTACGCAGCAAAATTTAAAACGAGAGAAGATGAGGAAGATATAGAAAGACCGTTAGAAAACCAAGCAAACCGAGAAGACAGCGAGGAAAATGCAGAGGAAGAAATAAGTGTAGATGAAGTAAGAAGAGCCCTGAGAGAAATCCGAAATGGAAAGGCAGCAGGTGAAGATAACATACCACCGGAATTATTAAAAAAAGGGGGATTCGTAGTAGAAAGATGGCTACAGAAAATATTCAAACAAGCATGGACAACAGAATCAATACCCCAAGAATGGGAAAGAAATGTAATCATACCAATTCATAAGAAAGGAGATACAACAAACTGCGATAACTACAGGGCGATCTGCTTAGCACCTGTCGCGCTCAAAGTATACTCAAAATTTTTATAAAAGCGTCTAAGAGCTCAGATTGAAAATAAACTCGAAGAAGAGCAAACAGCTTTCCGACCAAACAGACAAACGCAAGATCACATATACACTCTTAGATCTATAATAGAGAAATCACTAGACAGGAACAAGAACATATACTTAGCTTTCCTGGACCTAAAAGCAGCGTTTGATCAAGTACCAAAAAAACATATATGGAACGCATTAGAGGAACTAGGAACAAATCCAAAATTATAAAGAGTAATTCGAAGCATATACAATAATGTGACGGGAACAGTTAGATTAAACGGAAAGATATCAGAAGAGTTTAGAATAAAAAAGGGAGTTAAACAAGGCGACAGCTTAAGTCCACTTCTTTTCGTAGCCTACATGGATACAATAATAAAAAGAACCAAGAATCAAACTAGACCGACAAGATTAGGGTACCACAACCTAATTCCAGTTTACACACAAGACCTGATTTACGCAGACGATATTGTTCTAATATCCGACAAGGTAAATGTCTTACAAAGAAACATCCAAATATGGAATACCTGCAAGAAAAAGGAATGGAAATAAGCAAGAACAAGAGTAAAATTCTACACATCACAAAAGAAGAAAGAGAAGAAAACATATACGTAAGAATAGATAGACAACAACTTTAGATAGTAGAAACATACGAATATTTAGGAACAACGATAAATAAAGACGGGAAGATCGACCAAGAAATACGAAACAGAATGGCCAAAGCAAGTAGAGTCTACTACCAAATAAACAACACTCTAGTAGGAAAGAAGGAATTAAGCACTAAAACAAAGCTACACTTATACAAAACCATTTATACACCGACACTCAATTATGGATCAGAAACGTGGACGATGGTGGACAAGGATAAATCCAGAATAACAGCTGCAGAAATGAGGTACCTCCGGAAGATAATAGGCAAAACCAGAAGAGATAGGGTACGTAACAGAAGCGTAAAGGACGAACTAGAAGTAAAACCTCTAGTAGAAGAAATAGAGGAAAAACAACTAAGCTGGTATGGACACCTGGTTCGTATGGGGGAGGAAAGGATACCCAAGAAAATGTTAAATATGAGACCCAAAGGAAAAAGAAAAAGCGGAAGACCAAGGATCCAGTGGGAAGAATCAATAGAGGAAATGCAAGGAAAAGAGGAAAAAACATCACTGAAATACGGAGAATGGCAAGAGAAAGGAACACCTTAAAGAGATGGATAAAAGACCCAACACCGTGAGGTATAAATGGGGACAAAGAGAAAGAAGAAGAAGAAGACAAAATGATCGGCCAAATGCTCGCCACGGCTTCGATGGTCCATATTTTCAATGACTCTGAGACATAATTGAGGTTCAATGTCGTTAATGTGCCGAATTATCTCATCCTTTAGCTCTGGAATTGTTCTTGGCTTAGTGACGTACACTTTTCTTTTAAATATCCCGAAAGAAAAAAGTCCAACGGTGTAAAATCACATGATCGTGGCGGCCAATTAACATCACCACGACGTGAGATAACACGGCCATTGAATTTCTCGCGCAGAAGAGCCATTGTTTTGTTGGCTGTGTGGCAAGTGGCACCATCCTGTTGGAACCACATATCCTCCAGGTCCATAGCCTCAATTTCTGGCCACAAAAAGTCCGTTATCATCTCGCGATAGCAAACACCATTCACGGAAACTGCTTGGTCGACCTCATTTTCGAAGAAGTACGGCCCGATGACGCCGCCAGCCCATAAACCGCACCACACAGTCACTCTGTGTGGATGCATCGGCTTTTCAACAATCACTCGTGGATTCTCATTTGCCCAAATGCGGCAATTCTGCTTGTTAACGAATTCACTGAGGTGAAAGTGTGCCTCGTCGCTGAAGATGATTTTCTTTGTAAAGTCACCATTCACTTCTGTCTGTCCAACCAACCATTCGGCGTATTGCCGACGCTTAAAATGGTCAGTTGGCTTCAGCTCTTGAGTCAATTGAACCGTGTAAGCATGTAAATTCAAATCTTTATTCAAAATTCGCATCAGTGATGTTCGTGAGATGTTCAATTGTTGGGCACGACGACGAGTCGAGGTTGACGGCTCTTCTGCCACACTATCGCGAACAACAGCAGTGTTTTCTGCAGAACAAACTAGGCGAGCATGCACAGGTGTTTTCACATTTCCTACAGATCCGGTTTGTTGAAATTTACGCACAATTCTCCCGATTGTGGACACATTTGGTTGATTATGCTGACCAAACAAATCACGAAGTGACCGAAATGCATTTTCATTTGAACGCCCATTTTCGTAAAAGACTTCAACAATCTTAACGCGCTGCTCAATTGTGTACCTCTTCATGGTTGAATTTGTCAAACACTGAAACAAGGAAATGTCAAATTAAGTTGGGCAAAAAACTTGACGTTAAGGTGTGACTCACAATTAACATCGTGCATTATGGTTGGACCACCCTTTATGTTTATATTATCTTTGTACATATGTTTTATAATTGCTATGGTGGTTTTATTCACTCTCCTTTTCTGTAGTGCTTCCCAAACATATTCTCTTTGTATCCTGTCAAAAGCTTTTTCCGGTCTATAAAGCATATGTGTATTTCCTTGTTCATGTTTATTAGTTTTTCGCTTACTTGTCTAATTATAAATATTAGATCCCGTGCACTTCTGTTTTTCCTGAACTTACATTGCGTGCCCTCCAATGTTTTCTCTACTGTATTCTTACTATTTTTTTATTATTCTTGAGAATATTTTTCCTGGGATGCTGGAGAGTGTTATTCCTCTGTAATTGTTACAATTTCTTTTGTCGCCTTTCTTATATGTTGGCAATATAATGTCCGTTTTCAAATCCTTTGGTAATACATTTTTTCAGTTATTTTTGTTCACTAGAAAGTAGTCAATGATTGATTTCTCCCTTCTAATCTCCAATACTTTTATGTCCTTGTGTTTAAATTTTGTATTTGTTATGATTAGGTTGTTTTCAATACACATTTCTATTAATCTTTCACCGTTGTTGTTTAATGTCTCCTCTTCTTCTTTGCTCCATGTACTCTTCTTTTCCTCTGTTCTTGTTTCCGACTCGACCGTTTAGATCACCCAATATTATTAAGTTTTCTTCCCCACTATCTATTTGGGTTTGCATCTCCCCGAAGAACTTGTCTTTTTCTTCTTTTCTTGCGTCATCATTTACTCCACATGCTGTGATTATTGTCCATATTTCTTCGTCTATCAGTTTTATTTTTACCATTAATATTCTTTCATTGACATACTCTTCATCTATCATGTCCTTTAGTTTATCCGGGGCGATTATCAAACCCACTTCTTCCTTTTCTCACTCTTTCTCCTCTACTCCCGGCCAGTACATCCAGTATCCTTTATGTATTTCCTTTATATCTTTTCCTTTCTTCTTTGTTTCCGTGATTCCAAGTATTTCTATATTTTGTTGTATCATTTCCTCCATGAGTTCCTCTTCTTTCCCCATACTGCTTCTTACGTTTCATGTTCCTATATTAATCTATTTTACCCTCCTACTGATTCCTTTATTTGTTATGCCTTTTTCCTTGTTCCTATATATGATCTTGCTTGTATCTCTTTCCTTTTTAGCTTTATCTTCATCGTTGATTATCCTTTTTCCTTTGCGTTTGTCGTCATCTTTTGCCCCGTCCCCTTTTCCTATATTTATCAATTTCTTGTTTCATTATTTTCCTCATTTCTCTTCTTCACTTTGCCCCTAACGTTTTCATCTTCATTTCCATTTACCGGAAATCTCTCGCTTGCCGTTTTTCCTTTTTTCTTCCTTCTTTCTTTCCCTATATTTGCGTGTTTTCCGTAATTATTTTGTCTCATAGGTTCTTGGTTTTCACCAATTTGCTTTGCTATTTGCTCGGTTGTGTAACTTTTGTCATCTATGATGAGTTTGTTATATCTTAGACTTGCTTTGCGTCTTTCAGCCCGCACTTCTTTCATGTATGGGACCAATTGTTTCCTTTTTAGCACTTGTAATTTCTTATTTCCTGATGCAAACTCTATTAATGTTGATCTTGGTGTGGTTCTATTTTGCAGTTTTTTCCATATTCTTCTAACTTCTTTTGTTTCACTTTCTATATTTATTTCAATATTTATTTCCCTTAGTGTTCTACGTATATTTTCCTTAATAATTACGTCTGATTTGTTTTCCATTTCTTTAATTGCTTGTACAATTATTTTATTTTTTCGTATTTTCTTTTCCATGTTCTCGATTCGTTCCTCAATTTTTGTATTTTCCTTTTTCAGGTTGGCGTTTTCTAACTTTAGTACCTGCAATTCTGCATATAGTGTATCAATCTTTTTTTCTATGCGTTCATTACGCTTGTCCATTTTTCCAAGCTTGTTATTAATTGCCTGTAATAGTATTTCCATATTTTTGTGTTTTCGTTCCTTTTTTTAGTAACACCGTATAAATTGCTTGATTATTTATATGTTCTTTAGATAGCGCTTGGTTATCTCGCAGCTGTTTATCTTCTCTCTGTTGAAATCCCAATATTTCCGCCTTATATCTGCTCTTATACCAACTTTATGCCCGTTAACTACTCACTAATTTTACTTAATACTTTAGAATATTTGCACTTTTTACACTTCTACGTTCACTGATATTTAAAATTTGCTTTAGTCGCGTCGCGCTTTGCGTGTTAAACCTCGATTTACGAAATTATTTAACGCCGCGTTCACGTACGCGTCAGTTCGCTTTGCTTTGCAAAACTCAACTCCGAAAATAAAGTTAAAACAACAAAAAAAATAGTAGAAGACTTAGGACTTACGATGAGTCAAGCATTAATTATGGCGAAAAGAGGGAAGAAGTGAAAATAGTTTATTTAAGGAAATTAACGCCTTACACCTAAGGGTAAACAAAACTGAATATGTGTTTTTGTATGTGTGTTATCTGTTTTATTTGTTCGAATATGTAATATTCTGTTCATTTGTCCAAATTCAAATAAATAAAAATTTTTATTTTTTATTTATTTATTTTTTATTATTTTATGAAGTTTTTTCTGCTGCAGAAAATACCTCTATTGTAACTCATATGTTAGTTTTGTAAACATATAATAATTTAATGTTGCCCACCATCGTTATCTGTACATCAAGGCTAATGTCCACATTTTCACACAATTGCCTAATTGTCGTTTGTTCATTCGCGCGAATAAGCACACAGAGATAATTTTCAGTTTGTAACGCAATGGGATGAATTATACGGCCTCGCATTTACTGTTGGGCTCCATAAATTACACAAACGTCGGCGAAAAGCATAGTGTGAGACTTTTTATGCCTGAAAAAATTCTGCGGTGCAACTGATTTTATTTTATACACACAATTAATATAAAAAATTGTTTAGGAACTAAGATTTCTTTCTCTAACTTTATTTGTCAGACTTGGTGTGGTAAAAATTATTAAATCTTCCTTTCAGAAAACATTTCAATTGCTGCAAATGTTTTTACTTTACTTTACTGATTTTTAAAGTTCGATTATATAAATTTGGTATACTATCTTATTAGCATTTACCTACTTTTATGGTAAAATCGCCAAGGCGTTACTTTATGGTGCATTTCAATTTAGCAGCCTTAGCATATTTATCATATTCGGTTGTGCTTGCTAGTTTCGCTAATTTGTAAAGTGAGTATTTCTTACTGCCATTCTTAAAATAATTATGCCAAAGGTATGTGTCACACGACGTAATAATGTACACTAAGGGATCAGAATTAAATGGACACCAGGTGAAAGTTAGTAATCCAAAGTAGTAAAATAAATTCTACTACCTACAACTAAACGTTGGTGGATAGTTTAATGTTATTTAAATGATATCTGACTTATCTGCCTTATCTTATCTACGTATTTAAAAACATTTTTGTTTACCGTGAAACGGATTAAAAAAGCATTAAACGATTAGAACTGCCAAGATCCGGCCTCTCAGGATCACCGAAATAAATCAAATTGAAGAGTGGCAAGAGAATTTGTTAAGGACTTTTGAAAAACATTATCTGAATTGGCGCAGTTATCGGAAGAAAGGTAACTTACATAGTATGGGGCCATATAAATAGGCTATAAAAAGAAATCCTAGTTAACACTCTTCCAGAAAAAATGTCGAAAGAATTGAGCCAAAGATGCGTTCTGGAGCAGATAACTTTTGGCAATTTGTTATCCAATAAATCTGATGATACATTCCCTAAACAAAATATGAGGGAGTTAGCATAACGGAATGAGGTGCCATTTGGTATGGTAGCAGATTATGTTTAATTTCGTCTGAAGGTACCGTAATTTTTTTTATTAATTTATTAGCAAACCGAATTAATATACTATGGGATAATATGATAACACACGACCTTAATATAAAACAGTTCTTGATGGCGAAATGGGAATTCTTTCAGCGAGAATTTCACCTGCTTCTCATTTCAGGTTCAATGTCCAACATTTTTTTAGAGTTTTGTAGTAGAAGTGGTTGTATAAGTGGGTTAACATGTGCGTCTGGTCGGGTATTATGAGTTACACTACGTTCTTGTATGACAGTGGAAACCAAAGGCATAAGGAGATCATCGTGTAACGTTATGTTGGTTACGTTTTAAGGTGCGTCAGTTATCGTTCCAAGAATCTTGGATTGAGAGTGTTGGATGATTGCGGTATTTAATGCCATAAGTCCAAATAGGTCTTGTTGTCCTATAAATCAACATTTTATTTTCTAGAAAGAAATTTCCTTTAAATCAGCCGGTTTAGATTCTTGAATCACAAATCAATTTGTTTTTCTTCATTAACATGTGATTCTTTCAGGAAAGTTTTTTGTCGAGGTATAGTCCTAAGTAGCGTGCTGATAAAGATGTAGGTATAGACGTATTATTGACGATAACTAATAGACAGTGACCAGTTTTGGCTATTAGAATTACGTCAGCAACCTTCAGGTGAAGAGACCAATAGTAGAGACGGAAAATTCCATTGAATATATGTGTTAGGAGTACAATACTTTCCCTAGGAAGTTCTTTTAATATTTTCGGTGCAATTTAGCCAGGTCCAGGTGACTTTTTGGTATTTAGATGAACAATTTTTTTTTAATTTCTTTGGGAGTAATTAGTTTTATGAGATCAGAAGTTTCCATAAGCCTTTGTAACTCTGTAATTATTTATTGTATTAGTTCAGCATATTGAAAGCTAAATCCTTCAGACAGGTGTTTTTCAAACAGATCGGCCTTGTCCTTGTTACTTCTAGCCCAATCTTTAAGTACAAGCCCATTTTTGCGGATTGGAGGTTTTATGGTAACTTGTGTTGGTTTCTATATTGAATTATCATAACGGTTAAGATTAGTAACATAATCTTGGAATGACATGTCTTGCGTTTTTTTTTTATTTTAGCTTTGAGTTTGTTGCTTAATTGGTTGTATGTAGTTTTATCTACTAGTGAGTGATACCGATCTTGCTCGGGTTTTCCTTTTCTCGATAATCAATTTTTTGATTTCTAATGAAATGTTGGAAAATCTTTCTTGGATTTTAAATTTCGGTGTAGCATGGTTTTTTGCTTCTTGTAAGAGTAAAAGTATCTTATTTGTAGCTTCTTCTAGCTTAACTGATACTTTTAGGTTCACAGATTCATTGATTTTGGTTTTGTAAACTTTCCAATCGGTTCTTGAATTGTTTAGTCGTATTTTTTTAATATTCACTACTGTTGCAGCAATTGTTGAGATTACAGACGTGTGATCCGAAAACAGGTCGTAGTTCGATTCTATATTCATATACGAGAAGCAATACAATTTATCACAAAGAAATCCAACAAATCTGGCATTTTGTTATGGTCTGTCGGCTAGTAGCTTGGGGTGCCCGTGGATAAGAGCGAATACATTTTTTCTTGTAGTGTTTTGGTCATTTTTCTGGCCTATATAATAGTTAGGCATGATCCCTATAAGGTGTTCTTCGAATTATAATCACTTCCGGATATAAATTGGGATCAAGGGTTGCAAGGTTTTCTTTTTTCTTCAGATTATGCCGAGGTGGACAATACTGCTGAGCTTTTTATGTTAGTAGTGCTGTGACCTTAATCGATGTGACTTTGCATAACCCAGTAGTTTATGATATTCAATTATTTTCTGTATTAATATTGCACTACCAGCACGAGTTGTGTTGTTAGGATGATTAGTGTGGTAAAATTTGTGGTTTATTATTTTAAAATATGATTTATCTGTAAGGTGGGTTTCACTAATTATAAGTATGTCTGATGGGTGTTGGTAAAGAAAGATTTTTACTTCTTCCTTATGTTGTGTTACTGCATTCGACTTTCATAGAGCTATTCTGACTGATTTAGCCATATTTCTTCTCTATCAGCATTGTCAGCGTGTTCAAGACCATGTTGTTTTTCTGGATAAGTTTTTGGAACATACTTTCAAGAAATTTGCCAATTATTGAACTGATGTTTAAGATGCCGTCGTTATTCTGCGCTTGGGAGACATTACTTATATTATTGTTGGGTGCAGTGGCTTAGTTAGTTTTTGGAAGTGTTAGATCAAAAAATGTTAGTAGGAAGTTTACATTTACTGGTGTTGGTAGATGGTAGAGTTTATATTAACGCGAGTATTTTGTAGTTTTCTGAATGGAAACTCACGCATTTTTGCAGGTTGTAGTACTGTGAAGACCTCCACATTTTACGCACATGAATGGATGGTTGCAATAGGTTTTTGAATGGCCATATGACTGACACCTCATATACTGTATGATGTAATTTCTTCTGAATGGTTCGATTTGAACAGCATTATTTAGCAAGTGGCGTATTTTGTAGATGTCTTTGCTGTTATCCGCTGGTTTAAGGTCAACAAAGAGCATATTTAATAGCGCATTGATTTACCTTTGGTTGACATTGATAATATTTCTCACAATATAACCTAGATTTGTGGTTTAATTCTGAATGTCTTAGATGTCCATTGTATGATGTAAGTATTTTACCACGATTCTACAAGCTCTCTCTTTCTTAGATTAATAAGTGTGGTGAATAATGTTTTTTAACATAAAATTAACTAGTTTTCTGTAGGTATCTGGGCTATTACAATTAATTTTAATAGTATTGTTGGGTAGACTTCTAGTAGTATACTATTCTTCTTTTACTATATCAGCTATTTTTTTTTTATTTCAGCAAAGTTAGCTACGCTATAAATAAATAGGGCTGAAGTGGGGGCTTTAGGGGATTCGGTTGGGTGTTGTTTATATTTGTGGGTTCAGACTGGGGCTCAAAATATTGTATCTATTATTCAAGTTTGTTTCTTCCACTATGGGTTGCTTATAGGAGAAAGTTTTTTACCAGTAATATTTCTTAGGGTTTTCACTTCTGTTGTTTCCAGTAAACGGCATGTGTCTACTGTGGTGGGTGGCGTATGCGCCATGTAGGTCATGGTCGGTTTCACTGTGGTTTTATATGTCCATGCTTTCGTCTGTTGTAGATGTTTGTTACGCTAAATTGTATCATTTAAACTTCTTGCTACTTTGTTGGCCTTAGTTATTTGCCGTTTTACTTCTTTTTGCTTCTATTTTCCGATAGTTCTATTCCGATGTACATACGTTTCGTTTCCTGTTGGATAAGCTTTTCATCTACTTCTATCTTAAATCTAATAGGTTCTGTCGAGGTGGTCATACATTTTGTTTTTTCTGAAAATATTACCAAGTTAAATTGTTTACCAGTAGTATTAAAGTTGTTTAGTAGCCTTTGTAAGTCATCTTCACTTTCCGCGACCCAGACACCATCATTAGCATAACATAATATGATAATTTCAGTATCTTTAAGTTTGTATCCCTTCCCTTCGTTAACTTCTTTTATTATTTCGTCCATTACAAGAGTCGCCTTGTCCTATTCCATTATTCACCGCTATTTGAGTTGTTAATTTGCCATTCACTTTGACCTGAATTTTATTGTCTTTGTAAATATTCTGGATGGTTTTGATGATATTAAGGGTGATTTTAAAGTAAGTGTCTCTGAGTTGTATACGATAAAATGCTTCTTGCAGATCTATAAAACACACGTATGCTCGTCTATTACATTCTTTGGATTTTTCAACGATTTTTTCCTATTGCTTCATTGGCAGCCCTTTCGATATTCGCACTGAGATTTTTCCAGCTTTCTTTTGCTGTTTCTTCGTTTGTTGTAGGGTTCTCTTCTATATATTTTCACATTTTTTATTGGTAAGGTTGTTTAGTGGATTTATTCCACAATTATTTGATATTAATTTTTTTCCTCCGTTGTGTTTATTGTCATTTCTCTCTTGAATTTTATTTTCATACTTATTTTTGTTAGCAGCAAGCTGTGGTCTTATTTTTTAAATTATTTATTATTATTAATATTAATTAATATTGTATTTTATTTTAACACTCTAATATATGTATGACTAATATAATGACTAGTATGTTTGGAAGCACCAACAAATTCAGTAAAGATATTTTAATTTAACAATTACGACGATAATTTAAACTATCAAATACGGTACCATAATTAACATCGATTAAGTGATTATTTCTTTTAGAGAAAGAGGGATTATCATAATTCTTCAGTAGCTGTGGTAAAATCATCAAGGAGGGCTTTATAGTGTTTTTAATTTCCAACTATCCTCATGGGAGATGTTGCTAATTGATACATAATAAATAATATCATTTTAAACTGGCATGATTTCACGACACAGTTATTTAATTATGTTACTTATTTGAAGATGCTGAAGAATACAGTTTCCTCCCAAAATCTATGAAGCTTTTAAAGAAAAGCGACGGTATATATGTTCAAGATAATGACCTCACTGTTTAATTTTTTAATTCCTGGTTTCTGTTTTTTATCTTCATCAAATGATATTAGTCACTTTACTGAATGTTTTTCTTTTTATTGTAATTTCTGCCGTTCTCTTCATCATCATCATCAAGCCGTCCAATCTTAAGATTATGGCTGGCGCATAGTTACGCCTTGAAATCCTATTTATGAGGGGGATTACCCCTCTTTCCTTTGGTTGATTACAAATCCTTGTGTCCTGGCTTCTCAAGTTATTTTCTTCCATTCTTCCGTTCTTTCCTTGCATTTCAGTTTCCAGTCTATTATTCCCAATGTTCTTATGTCTTCTTCTACTTGTTTTAGTAATCCTTTTTTGGGTCTTCCCCTTTTCCTTGGACCTAGTGGGGTCCATTGTGTTATTCTCCTTAGCGTCTCCGTCGGGGTCCTCCTCATGATGTGCCCCGCCCATTTCAAACGTTGTGCCTTTATAAATCTTGCGATAGTTTCTCCTCTGAGTTCGTCTTCTATTTCTTTATTGGTTTTTAGTCTTCTTTCTCCAGTTGCTGTTATATTTGGTCCTAATATTGTTCTCATTATTTTTCTTTCCGCTATTCTCAAGTCTTCTTCTTCTTTTTTGCTTATTATTGCTGTTTCTAGGGCGTACGTCAGTATTGGCCTTATTAATGCCATATACATTTTTATCTTAGTTTTCTTGGTGATTGCTTTGCTTTTCAGAAGGTTCATGTTTCTTCCATAGGCTTGGTTTCCTTTGAGGATTCTTTCTTTTATCCGATCTTTGCCTGATTGTTGTATCGTCGTTCCCAGATAGTTGAAATAGGTAACAGTTTCGAAATTGTGCCTCTGCGTTTTAAGGTATTTTTGTGTGTCCTTTTCTTCTCTTCCTACTTTCATATATTTTGTTTTACTCTGATTTATTTCCATTCCATATTGTCTTGCTTCTTCCTCTATTTTTTCTATTGCTTTTATTAGTTTCTGTCTCGAGTTTGCCACTATTGTTATGTCATCCGCATACGCTACTATTTGGATGTCGTCGGTAATAATACTTTTTTTGTCTAGTTTCACGTTCCTTATAATGCTTTCTAGTACTAAGTTGAATAGAGAGGGAGAGATTGAGTCTCCTTGTTTTACACCTTTTTTATTTGGAATTCTTCCGTTGTTGTTTCTTGAAATCGCACTTTTGCTTTGGTTTCGTGTACTGTCATTTTTAAAAGTTTTCTCAACGTTTGGGACATCTTTAGTGTTTTTAGCTCTTTCATCATTTTTCCTCTGTTGATTGAGTCAAATGCACTCTTAAAGTCTACAAAGAGTACATGAACTTCTCTGTTATAGTCTCTTGTTTTTTGGAGTATTTGTTCTAGGATATGTATTCAGTTGATTGTTGACCTGCCTGGCCTGAAGCCATTTGGATAGTCCCCGAGGATTTCCTCTGCTTGTAGTTTCACCCTCTTGTTTATCAGATTTGCCAAAATTTTGTAGGTGCTATTCAGTAGGGTTATTGCTCTGTAGTTCTCACACTGTTCCTTATTTCCTTTTTTGTGAATTGGTGTTATTATTCCTGTGCTCCATTCTTCCGGCATTTTCTTTTGTATCCATATCTGCTTTATTAGAGTGTGTATTTGTTTATGTAGTTGTTGGCCCCCATATTTCAGAAGTTCTGACTCAATTCCATCCTCTCCCGGGGATTTTCCGTTTTTCAGTCTTTTTATTACTTCTTGGACTTCCTTTTCAGATGGGTATTCGTCTTCTTGTTCTAGCGCTGTTGTGCTACTCTCTTCTGGTTGTTCCGTTTTGTCTGGTTCTGCATTAAATATTTTTTTGTAGTAGTCTTTCTAGATGTTTCCTATTTTCTGGGGCTCGTATTCTATTTGGCTTTCGTTGTTTCTTAATCCCCTTGTTCTAGTTCTGGGTTTATTTGTTTGGTTTTTTATTTTTCTGTAGAACTGTTTTATGCTGTGGTTATTACTGTCTTGTTCAATTTCCTCGTGTTTGTTATTTAGCCAGTCGTTCTTTTTCCTTCTATATAGTATGTTTACGTTATTTCTTTTTATTTCGTATTCTCTTCTGTCTTGTTCTCTACTCGTGTCGATTCATTTAATTCTTGCCTCATTCTTTAGTTTTCTTGCTTTTTCACAGTCTTCGTCGTACCATTCTTTCGTTATCTTTTTTGTTGTCTTCCTTCCTAGCACTTCTTCCGCCGTTCGCTGTACGTGTTGTTTCATTTCTCTCCATATTATCTCTATGTCCGTAATGTTTGTTAGTTTGTTTTGTGTATTTTTAGCGTATGAATCTTGATATTTTTCCCTCGTTTCCTCGCACCCGAGAGCTTCTAGATTTACTTTTGTTACTTCCGTTTTGGTGTTATAGTGCTTCCATATGTCTAAGTTCTTTAGCTTTGTTATTACTAAGTAGTGGTCTGATTCAGCTTGTGCGCCTCTGTAGGATCTTGTGTCTATTGTCTTGTTACGTATCCCTTTCGTGGCTAGTATGTAGTCAATTTGATTTTCTGTTGTGCCTGCCGGATGTCTCCATGTTGCCTTATGTTTTTTGGGGTGTTCGTACTTTGTAGATATAAGCGTCATATTGCAGGCTCCTGCTAACTGACATAGTCTGTGTCTATTGTCGTTTGTTGCCTCGTGTATTGTCCCTTTTCCGTTTCCTCTTACTTCGCTCAGGTACGGCTCTCTCCCTATTTGGGCATTTGCATCTCCCAATATTATAATTTCGTCTTTTTTTGGCAGGCCCTCACACAATCTTCCCAAATTTTCATAGAATCTGTCTTTCTCGTCTTGCTCTGCGACTTCCGTAGGTGCGTAAATGTTAATAAATGATACGTGCGTATTTTCCATTTTTAGACTTAGTAATGTTATCCTGCCGTCCACTGGTGTAAATTCAATTGTTTTTTACTAGCTTTTTTCTAATGTAGAATGCTACCCCATTGCTCCCTCTTTTCCCTTCTCCGCTGTATAGGAACGTGTATTTGTCTTTTCTTATTTCTCCTGATCCTTCCCATCTTACTTCTTGTATGGCTGTTATGTCTAGGTTATATGATTCTAGTTCTTTAGCTATTTCTTCCATTTTGCCTATCCTTAGCAGCGTTTTGATATTCCATGTTCCTATTTTTATCTGTTTCTCCTTGTTTTTCCGTTTTGTCCTCTTCTTTTTTTGTTTTGTATTTCTTTGTTTGTCTGTTGGTGTGATTGGTTTCCATGTAATAAGTTGCCTTGTATTGGTAGTAATTGGTGTGTTTTCTCTTTTTCTTTTTTCGTTAGCTGGGTCGTATGTCCTTTTTGATTCCTAGGTTGGTGTTGGGTTACTTTTTG
Source organism: Sinelater perroti (assembly GCA_036346155.1). Taxonomy (NCBI): domain Eukaryota; kingdom Metazoa; phylum Arthropoda; class Insecta; order Coleoptera; family Elateridae; genus Sinelater; species Sinelater perroti. The sequence goes on along the minus strand of JARFIY010000158.1, from coordinate 1,703,585 downwards.
GAATGTTTCTGCTCGTTCTCGTTATTTTCAGTAGTTCTTCCCTTCTTAGGTCTTCTTCTGTTGGGGTTCTTTCGCTTGCCTTCCTCGTTGTCCCCTTGCCTAGAGGTGTATCCACTAGGTTTTCGTCGTTTTTTCTTTGTTCGTGGGTTTCGTGCTTTTCTATCTCTTCTAGCGTGTATATTTTGTGCTCCTTATATTGATATTTCTCCAACCCTTTTGCCTCCCTGGTGACTTTAGTTATGTCTTTTTCCACTTTCCTCATTATTTCACCTTCCTTTAGTTGTTCAAGTGTGTATGTTGTTTCGTCTCCTACTTGTAGTTTGTTATAACGGATATTTGCTCTGTATCCCATGTTTCTAGCTTCTTTCATGTGTATTAATAGATTTTTTCTGTCCTGTTGGATTTGCCTTGGATAGTATTCATTGCTCCATATATTACTACCTTTTAGTTTTTTCGCGGCTTTTAAGATTTCTTGCTTTTTACTCATTGCTACTAGTTCCAGTACTATTGGTCTGTTTCTCGTACTTCTTTCATCACTCCGTCCTATTCTTTTAATTTCTTGGACTTCCTTCTCCATGTCTATGTTGACCTCAATATCCCTTAAGATTGTTCTAGTTCTTTCTTTCAGTTCTAATTCAGGTTCATTCGATGCGTCCTGAACTTTGTATTATAATTTTCTTTTTGCATACTTCTTTTTCCAATATTTCAATGAGTTGATTCTGCGCTTTCAATTCCTTCTTGATTTCCTCATTTTCTATCTTTAGCTCTTCGTTTTGTATTTTAATTTGTTGCATTTCATTTCTCATTCCATCTATCTTAGTGTTAATAATTTCTGTTCTTTTATCTAAATCATTTAGCTTGTTTAATTTACTATTAATCTCTTCAAGTATCTTCTCCATTTTTTCTCTACTTGGCGGCCTGTAAAAATGAAAGCTGGCGCCAAGGAGTGGCTCCGGTTCTACCCCTCAGAGAGCTTTCCCCCTTACCTGCTAAACCTCCTGAGCGGTCTCTTAAAATTGTTTACCGTTAATTCGATAATTATTATAAATTAATTTCACTTCACTAAATCTTAAATTCTCCTTAATCAGGCCCTGTATGTTGTTTGCGCTTGGTACGTGTGGTGTGCGGCCGTGGTCTCGCTTATCGCTTGGAATTTTCTCGTCGTCTGCTGACTCTTATCTTTATGTCGAAAATATAAATTTGCTTTTCTAATATTAAATCTACTCCTACCTTATTTTTCTTCTTATTTAACGTGTCTACTCTCCCTTAATTCACCTATCCGCTCACCACCTTGCAAATAATTTCCTTTGAATCCTCGTTTCTAACGAAATCGTTCACAGGCAAATATTTTAGCTTTCACTTCACCAATCTCACAATTGTAAATCCGCCGTTCTCTTAACATTTCATTATTGTCTTAACCATTTCTGTAATTCTTAATTTAAAAAAGCCAACGAACAGCAATTTAGAATGTACGTAATATATATTCGAATAGAGATAATGACTATAGTCTATCAGACAAATTTGATGTTTTTATTTCATTTGGGTAGACAGTTAAAGGACATCAATTTTGATTGTGTAAATGTTTAAGGAATATATTGGGCCCATATTTCTAAATTACAAGAAAAATATATGAAACACCTGAATTATACTTTGCTAAACATAATATTTCTTGTATAATCATAAATGCTTATCAAGTAGAGTAAAATTAAATTGAGTTTTTAATATTTAAAGAATTACAGTAAAGTAGATTTGCCCTTAAAAAAATTTGCCTAAAAACATGATCTTAAGATACGAAACCCTTAAACATTCATGTTATGTTTAAAATGTAGAACATTTTTGCGTATATTTTAAGCCAAGGGAAAGCAAAGATTCTTTTGAAAAACCTTACCAGATTTTAAAAACCAGCAGGTATAGGAAAGTTGTCTTGAAGCTTTTCGATGCCTGATAGAAAGTTATGACTTGACTTTAGGACTTTAGTAAAATCCCAAAATTAACAATTGCTTTGGCATAAAAATATAAAAATATGGCGTTAACTTTCACATAATTATCAGATAAAGTTTATTTTAATTTTGTCATTTCCTGTTGACTAGTTCATTCAATTGTAAAGTATTACATAAGAACGCTCATTGTCAAGATTGGACGCGCAGAAAAGTACAACTGATGTACCTCCAGTACAAATTTTGACCCCTCTTCAAATGTAGGGAGTTTTGTAAATTATTGGAAAAAAATTGGCCAAAACCATCTTGTCCCGTATCTGGAAGTCGCTGATTGCAAATTCAAATTTGAATTTTTAAAAATTGTAATTAACAAAATAAGTAAATAATACTTTTGGAGTCTTTTAAATTCTCATTACTAAATCGTTGGAATCGTAGTTAAAAAAAGTAAGGCAAATTGTGTGCTTGTAGTATTCCAACAGGAAAACGTTGACGTTACTCCAAAAGCACTATTTATTAATTTTCTTAATTACAATTTTTAAAAATGTGTCTTTTCATATAAATATGGTTATGTTCTTACTATGGCCTTCAACACTTTTAGTAACTTTAATAAAAAATATTTAATTAAACAAAGAATTGTTAAACATTATTACTTTGATATCTTAATTATCATTTATTGGATCATAGAGCCGATCTGCCCTTTATCGCCGCCGCCCGAGTCGCAAGTTCGTTGTCAGCCCACGCATCTCGGTCTCCGCGGCGCGCTCATGCAGCGGCCGCTAATTCGCGCCGGCTTTAACACTGTGCGCGGCAACTAATGTTTTTCCTTAATTGCAGGCATTCAGAGCGTCAGCATAAATTCGCGGTGCGCCTGGAATGCGGAATGAACGCCGGATAGAGTCGTGCCTGCAAGCCCGCGTCGATTTTTAGTGGATGTGTAACCGTTCAACAGCAGTGCGAAACAGACATGGTATTTTGGACGACATGAGATCTTTCCTGACGGTTTTGCCATGGATAAATGTCACACTGGCATCGCTTCTGCTCTTCGCTGCTGTGCTAGGTGAGTGTCTGGGAGTAAGCTCTGTAATATTGACGGTGCAGCCGCCGTGCCTTGTATCGACTTGTTGCTTTTTAATACGTACCTGTCGTGCGATACCGATCACGGTGGATTAATTGTTGCATGCTCTGAGTCATTTTTAACATTAACCATTAACCAAAGGAAAAGTTTTATTAACTAAGGTAATGAGTGTTAGTTGTTGTCTTAAATCTGTTAAAAGAGCTTTTTTAGGACAGAGTACCAATAGAAATATGTAGTCAAACATAAGCTTTTTATTTAGCAAGTGTTGACGATGTAATCGTTAAGTACGACAACTTCGCAGTGTAAGAAAAATTTTTGAAAATCTAAATAATTTGACAACTTGGTAAAGTTCTTGTAAACTTGATCTCCAATGTCATACAATAAATCGTCACTGTTAACTGTTATAAATTATTAAAATTTTTGCTTTTTTTAATTCTATTAATGAGGATTCATTCTTCATATTTCGAACAAGGGGTAATAAAAGCATCGTCTAGAGATTATGCGCAAAAATCGGCAGCGAGGGCAAATATAAAGAGCCTCAACATTTCGTTATTGGTTTTTATTTTTTTTTCTATTTTTGTTATTATTTCTTTTAGTGCAAATATTTGTGCAGCACTTTGTTTTAACTAGGTTAAAGTGCTTATTGACTTGATTTTTAGACCTACGAGTGTGTACCTAATCTGTTTCTATGCACCCTAATCTTTATTTTTTAGTGGTGGCATAATACTTTACTTTTTTATATTTTGTGATATTTCCTATCAATAATTGATGGTATGTGTTTAACCCTGCTTTTATTGTAACATTCACGTCATTAATTTTTGTTATCACCTTTTGTGATATGTTGATGCAGTCAGTCATAGTGCTATGTTCTAATGCTGTTTTATCATTGCTGCACGGATTGCTTTTAATGAGTTGGTTGATGCAAAATAATTCATTTAGGTTTAATTTTGTTTGTTTCTTTTTTCATTTCAAATTTGGCGTATGTAAGGATGGATATAGCCTTCATGTACCATCTTCACGACTAAATGAGGCTTATATTTGTTTCTTTGTAGTGAAGTTATATTCCTGGTACTGATTTAAATTGCCTTCAATTGGAGCGGCAGATTCCAGTGCTTCCTCTTTCATTATAAGTTTCTCTATCTCCAGCAAGTTGATATTTTAGGCACAAGGGTGTGGTTATCTCTTAATTGCCACCCAAGACCCACCCTTTAAGAGCACGATTTTCCAGATAAAATGTTTTTCTTATTGTGTAATCTACAAAGATGACGACAAACACTAGACAATTTAACTTTCTTAAACAGGTTTTTTAGTTTTTATATTGTGATGTCTTGTGATGAACGTATTTTTTTAGATGTATTTATTTCCTGCCATTGTTATCTGATTTCTTCTTTAAATTACCGGATTGACTAATCATGCGCTACTAGAATTTTTAATCAACAATTTTTATGTGTATTGCTTAAGCCTAGTTGTTTTTTATATTTCAGCGTTGATGTTAATAAAACTAACAATAAAGAACAGCCTGCAAATAATAATTAGGGTTATGCTTTGTAATAGGTGAATCAACTAGACAGGTTATGCAATTTGTGCCTAGCAGATGTCCAGATACGATAATTTTTGGTCTTAAGAAGTTTCAAATATCTATTTTTCATTAGTTTGCGTGGCGTAAGTACTGTAAATTTTAAAAGATTTTAATTTTTTTATAAATTAGTTTGGCTCTTACATTGCTGTGAATAATGCGAGGCTCCATGTTTAAATGATATCATTTCTTTATTAGACCCGTTATATAATTCTATACTCGATTTTGTCGTAAACACTGTTACACGTGAACAGAACCCCCAAAATAGATGTTCTACAAGAACAAAACATTATGATTAAAAAAGCTTTATTTGAACTAGTAAAAAACTCGTATATTGTATCTGTAAAAAATCTACCAGAGCTTTTATTAGTTGGTAATAGTTTTTTGTAAGCCACCACAATGTATAAGATTAAAATTAGAACCTTTAAGATTGTCACAAAACGTTAAGAGCTTTTATTTTTTTATATTTGAACCTGGCTAGATAAAAACATATAGCATAAACATTGTTAAGTATAAGAATAAGAGCTAACAATGATGATATTATGTTGGTGTTTTATATTATTTAACGGAATTAGTTATACTACTAAAAGGGAAATTTATTTTTTTTTATATTTTCTGGTATAAAAATACCTGTAGTGGTTAATAAAAGAAATAAAAATACAATCATATTAGTAACCCCGTCGTAGGCTATTCTCCACTTCCCCTAATTATTATTAGAGCAAAGGATGGAGACTGTTCAATAATAAAATCTGTTCTTCTGATGATTGTTTTTATCCTCCAGGGAGAGAACTTTTGCACACGTAAAGAACATTTATTTAGTTGGCACTGCAATAACTTTTTGATCTTGTAAATCGTGTCTTCTGTAAATCTTCTATAGTTATGAAGCTTAAAACCTCGTTTTATAATGTGCGATATAGTGCTTCATGAGACTTTTCTTACCACAATCGCTTGGTTGCCAATTTAACAGTTGCTGATGTTCTTGTAACTTGAGCCAGCCCATCCTTATCTTTTGTAGATAGAGATAAATGAATTGTTTAATGATGCTATCCAATTCTTGGCTACCAAATAATTTGAACTTGCGACTTGTCACATTTTGTGCAGCGCAATCAAAGTGATGCAATTTTGTAACACTTTAATCCGTGTTCTCCACATTATGGGTCCAACAAAACTGGTGGAGTTTTGTGTGATTTAGGTCTGATATACATGAGCGTGCGAGTAATATTACGAAATTAAGACATACGAGTTTAAAATGCTTTATCAGCATTTATTAATTACTAATAAAAATACTAGATGTGTTCTATTGTATCATTTCTATGATTACTCATTAGTGTACCAAGCAGCTCGAGAACTGTTAATAGTATGGATTAATAAGGCCTGGATCAATTTACATAATCCTGGTGTCTGAGCACTTCGCAAGCTCCGCTTTTGGTTAAGTTTTTGAGATAAATTATATTAATTATAATTTATTATTTTTGCTGTATGTGAATAATCCCTATATATAAAACATACTTGTGACCACATTTGCAATGATTTTTGACAGTTAAGCAGTATTAGCAATAGATCTAACGTAAACGAAGGTAGAAAGAAACAGGTGCATTGTATTACTAACATTTCAAAATTACTCATTGTGTGCACCCAGCAGCTTGATGAGAATTATGATCCGCATAGATTGAGGACTTATTGTTCTGGTTTACCATAAATTCAGCCGTATTATCTGTGTTTTATTATAACCCAAAAAAGCGTGAACAGGCCCTTAGAGCCTGCTGAATCCAATCTGAGTAAAGAAACTTCTCTAAGCAATATAAATAAAGTCAATACGAAACAATTGTTGTTACACCATTATTTAATAGTAAATTAAAAATGTTAAAAAGCAAAATTATAAATAGAAGTTATATTCACTTTACTTAATTGCAAAAATAAGTACTTTGGCAACATAACCCTTAACTTTTAACTGAAAGTAATGATCAAGTTTTTGCTAACGATTCTTTTTATACTTTTGTTTTTGCATTTGTATTTTAAAAATTGTTTACGATTAGCATTATTGTTAAATTGCAACTTTTGAGTCATTACCTTAATATTAATTTTTCAATTTAACATATTTTAAATAATATTGTGCCCTGTTTACATAAATTTCATTTTAAATATTTGTTTCTTTGTTATTTTCAAACTCTTTTGTCATCAGGTGTCCTTTTATTTCTGTGTGCTGCGTTAACATACTTTCTGCTGAAATTATTATTTATTGTCAACAAAATTTCGTAAAATTAGTACTGCCTTGCTTTGCTTATTTTTGACTGTGCACTACGCAATGCTTTAAATCTGTAAACAAATAATCTTTTAGCAAAACATCTATAGAATATGAAGGATTGAACAAGGCTTTTATCTCAATTCGTTCAACTGTAACAGGGTTATCCAAGCAATACAAGTATTTGCATTATCGTGTGACAAACTCAGTTAAACGTAATTAATTAGTGTAGAATTTACTATGGTAAATTGTATGCCAATGTAACTTGACATTCATTATTCTTTCAATCCTAAGCAGCAAAACCTTTTGCTACCTACTACTCCACCAGTATAACATTTTGCTGGGTTTGGCTTTCTTCTTCTTAAGGTGCTTTCTTCTTATAGAAGGTTAACAACAACTTTGGAAAATTATTCTCTATATGCTATTCGTAGCAGCGACAGTAAATTTAGACCAGTCCAGTCTCTCACATTTCTCAACCATGAGCATTGTCTTCTGTCCAATCCTCTTCTACTCTCAATCTTGTCCTCTATTATCAGTCTTAGAAGCTCGTATCTTCTACCTCTGTATATATGTCCTAAGTAGCTTGTCTTTTGGCAATTTCAAGAATTTCTCTGTCTACGTTCATTCTTCTTTTGGACCGTTTCATTAGTAGTGTGTTCCGTTAGTGATATTTTAAGCATTCTACGCATTACCCACATCTCAAAAGCGCCTAATTGTCGAATCAAATAGGTTTTCAGCATTCAGGATTCAATTACATATAATAGAATCGAGTATATATAGGTTTTCACAAATCTGTATCTTATATTTAGCGATAATGTGGGCTTTGTTAGTAAGCTTTTCATTCTAAGGAATGCGCTCTTTGCGTTTTATATGCAGCAGCGTATTTCTGCTTCTGGATTCAAGTCCCTTGTTGTCCAACATCCTAAGTATTCAAATTGGTCTACCTGTTCTATTGGTTTGTTGTATATAATTATGTTGGTGTTCGCATTTGTGCTTTTGTTTTTGGAGATGAGCATTGTCTTTGTTTTTTCTGTTTACCTTAAAGCCAAATGCATCTCACTCCGTTGTTATTGCATCAATGCGTTTTTGAAGTCCTTCTCGGCTGTTAGCTAGTATAAAGTTTACTCCCACACCCTTTTCGACGTTTTCTAGTGCCATCTGAAATACCTTTTCTGAATACATGCTCAACAGGACTGGAGAGAGTATACAGCCCTATCTTACGCCTCTTCTGAAGGGGATGCTGATGGTCAATTTATTTTCTATTCTAATAGATGCTGTTTGCTTCTAGTATAGATTTTTAATTAGGTTGATGTTAATCTTGTGTATTCCTTGTTCATGGAGCATATTGATCAGCTCTGTGTGTCTTACTCGATCAAAGGCTTTTTCGTAGTCTTGGAATCTCTGCATTTTTGTAGTATATTAAGCTCAAACAGTGCTTCTCTAGTTCCAAAGCCTGAACCGTAACTAAATTGTTCTTCTTCTACATATTGTTTGCATTTGTAGATTGAGTCCAGTCACTTGGCATAATTGCTGTACAAAGTATTCTATTTAAGAAAGTTGTCAAAAGGTAGAGGCTTTCGTAGTCTAATAGTTTAAGCATTTCGGTATAGATATTATCTTTGTCTTTGAGAGTTTTATTGCGTGTTTCACCTCTGTTATAGGAATTATAATTGGTTGGTCTTCTTGGTCTATTTGTTTTGATTCCGGCTCCATTCTGATATCATCAAAAAGTTTCTTATATAGTTCTTTTATGTAGGACTTTTCTGAGTCTACTGTTTGTTATTATCTGTAACTAAAATACCTTGTTGACGAGTTTTATTTTTATTTCCAGTTATTTCTTTCATTTTTGTATGAATGTTAAAAAGATCATGTTTTCTTTGCAACTTTTCGAATTCTTGACGGCGTTTCTCTATCTAAGTCTCATTTGCCTCCCTTATAAGTCTTGTAATATTTTTGCGGATTTCTTTGTATTTATTATTATCCTTACATTTGCATTGTCTCCTTTCGTCCACCAATAATAAAGTTACTTCTGTCATCCATTTCTGTTTTGCTCTCTGCTCCTGAATTCCCAGTTTATTTTCTTGCACCTCATGTATTATGTCCTTAATAGATTGACAAGTTTTCTATTGTTTCTGTTGTCTCCAATTGTACAAAACTCATATTATTTTTTTGTTGTTTTTAGTTTCCCCAGTTTTTTAAAGTTATGTCTTGTCTTTTTCCTTTCTGAATCTTCTTTAGTTTTATCTCAAGTTTCCAACTACAGGATTATAATCAAATCCAATGTTTGATCCACGATAAGTTCGTACACCTTTAATTCCGTTTCTAGATCGTTTACTCTCAGTATGTAATCTATTTGATTTTTTATGATATATTTTTTGTTGTCTCCTAGTCCTTTCCAAGTGTACAATCGCCTTTCTGGAAGTTTGAACCAGGTGTTTGCTACCATTAAGTTTACTTCATTACAGAACTGTACCAGTATATCAACTCTATCATTCCGTTCTCTAAGACCATGGTCTCCAACAATATCTTCAACTTTTCCCTTGCCTATCTTTGCGTTGAAGTCACACATGATTATATTTACTTTATTCTTGTTGGTAATTCTTAGTAGGTTTTTGATGTCTTTGTAGAAGAGCTTTATTTTATGATCGGGTTTGTCCGCCGTGGGTACATATATTTGAATGATGTTTATGTTTTTCGGGAATGCTTTTATGTGTATTGGTATCATATAGTCATCGATGTCAATTTGATTTGTTCTGGGTCATTTAATTTTGCTTCCACAATATTTATGTTTATTCTTCACGTATTCCTAATAATATTATGTGCCTTTTCTGCTTTAAATATGGATTTTGCATTCCATGTTCCTATTTTAAATGTATTTTTTCTGTTTTTCACTTTTGGGTGGTGCCTAGCTTTCTTCGTAGGGAGTCTTGGCACCTCTTGACTATCTAAGGTCTGCCACGGACTGTGAGCCGAAATATGTATTCGATTTGCCATGTTTGTTTTCTTGGCATGCTCATGTGAACCTTTAATATATGGCATTGACCATGATTGGTTCCTCCGCCTTTTGAGATTTCTTCTCAAGTATAAATTAGTGCCCTTTATCTTGTCTCTATATAATTCCCAGAAAATGGGTTTCCACCTATTTTAAATCCGCCGAGCCGAAGTTCTTCTCAAAGTTTGGTCTTCGTCCATATTCCTGGACAAAGTGGATACGATATACCCCGCACCGCTGGATCCCCAGCAGAACTTAGCCATTAACGTAATAGTCAGTCCTCCCCGCGAAGTAGACGCGCCTGCTGAGAATTACTTAAGTGGGTTCAGAGAAGTTGGCTCTGATTCACCTTAGGCCGGGTTAATGCTTGTGTATGGAGCCACAAGCAAAGGCGTGTTTGGCTTATATTTTGAATATTCACTGCACTCAACTCACTGTTATAATCTTTTACAGCACGTTTCGATTTCTTTTAAAACTAGTATCTTCTGTTCATTAAGTAAAGAGAGCTGGTAATTTCAGATATTTGCTTTAAATCAAATCTGGACTTAACTAAATCATAAGGAAACAACAAATTTGTTGATTTGATTAAGATGTCAACAGCTTTGGAACATACTTTGAACTCTCTTGCAGAGGCCGCAAAGATTTGGAGCGATCACCCTCCACTAAGGATTGAAGATTGAAAATTTGCATGTCCATAATGAAATTTCTTATCTCTGCATTACCTCTCTGAACAAAAGTTACTACAATGCATAACACCTAATTTAAATTTGTATAAAAGGATTCTTCTTATTTACTTACTAGACATTATGGTAAAAATTATTTTATAGCAAATGTGGTAATCTATGTAGGTGTATTAAATACAAATTAAAATTAATTTTCTCAATTTATTGTATAAAGCAAGAATTACTTTTCTGCATAATTTTTTTTCTTAAAAATACATTTTTTCCAACAGATAAGTAGTTTTGATCTAGATATCGCAAGAAAAAGGTGGTTGTGCCCTTTAAGTGCTTCTTCTAGTGGTCTAACCAAATGGTAATCTTAAGACAATAATTTCAGACATTAGAAAGGATGTCCCAGGATAGTTCAGAAAAAATCGTCAATTTTTTGTCGAGTTTGGGCCGTTTTATGGGAGGTAAAAAATATTCAGGATAAATTTCGAGGATAATTGCCTTAGTTTAGTCCTACATCAGAATAATGATGCAAATATCTTTCTCAGTCGCTCTCGTTCTCGAGCTACGTCGGCCACGTTTATTTTCAACTGCCTTACTCTACAAGAAAAATGTATAAACCATGAGTATATTTCAATTTTTATTAAAGATGTTGCTACCCTCAAGTCTTCCTAAACTTTTGCAAACTTGATAATTATCTTAAAGATGACTAAAGAAGAGCAGCGGAATCTTTCATGCATTTCCACCTGCAACGCTTATAAACCCTGCCCCCTCTGCTGACCTTACGGAATTTGAAAAGGAAATTCTGACCTACTTTTGATTCGTCCACGGCCATATTTAGAAAACAGTAAAGCAGATTATCAAGAATTGTATAAAAGCTCATCTTGCCATTTTTAAAAATCCGATATTTTAAGTCACACTGTTAATTCTAGTTCAAAATTTTTAGTAGGTTTTCACACAAGGTGATACAATAAATCGTTGTTTTCAGTCATTCTTTTTCAACGTTTCGGGCGCGCGAAGCTTTTCATGCGTGCAACCACATTTTTTAATCCAGGCTAACCCTTGCGTAACTGTGCAATAAAAGATTCATTGTTGGTGTTTTTGGTATTCATACTCTGGTTTTGCTGTTGGTGTTTGCATATCCTTCACGAAAACGGCTGCTGTACGGGAAAGCTCTTCAACCTGTTTAGCATAAACTTCGTGCTGCGCATTGAAATATCTATTGTATATTTGTGTGAAATTTTATTCTTGACACAAAGTATGTGATTTTTGAAAGCGCGTACAGATATTATTTCTAATACTCGCTAATTTTAAGTATCTTCCGCTACCAAACCTTTTCAGCAGGATTAGATCATCAGCTCCGCAATAACGATTTGTAAATTTAGGAATCTAGTCACCCGTATTCATAGCGGCTGGTCCACTTTAGAATAAAGCAGTTTGTGTGTTAATAATGTCCGGCAAAACCTAAGGGAAACTATGTAAATGCGAGATTTGTTTTAAACCCTGCTACATGATCACTTGGTTGTTTCAGTTTAGTGTGGCTATTAAATGGGTTAAAGCGGTCGGATTAATATAAGTGCGGAAGCCTCCGCAATTAAATGCGAAAAAGTCTTGGCCGGTGGAATAGTTAGACGATTAGCAAAAAGTTTTAGATTTCTTGGTAGTGGTTGAGACAGTCGTTGTTTGTATTAGAAATGCATATGTGTAATCACAGAAAATTGAGTTTGGTTACTCTAAGACAGCTGTCGTGAGCATATTTGTAGGTTTCTGCTTTTTTTATTCTTGTCTGTTTGTTTCATATGAAATGTGTAATTCTGGATATTGAAACCGCTGTACGTTAGATATTATTGTCACAAAACTCTCGATTCCCCATTTTCCTTTTAAAAAATTACAGTTACTTGCCTATTTATGTTCTGTTTAATACTACCCTTTGTTTTTATTTATAAAAGAAGCAAACGTTAGAACTGCAGGTTTAGTGCTTCTTTATCAGGCTTTATTTTTACTGAAAAACGATAAAGAGGACTATCGGCAAAAACTATTTTATTTGGTTTAACGGGTACGATTACAAACATCTTTGATCTTAGGCACTGATTATCTTACCTTACGATAGCAACAAACAGGCGGGTCATGATTTTTCTTGAGTGATTTAGTCCTACCTTGGCAATTTCTTATACATAATAATAGGATTTTAGCACATCAGAGATATGTAAGAAGAGTTTCCTACATTATCCAACTTTACATTTTTAATTTTATTGAATTAGATCCTAGATCGTAGATATTTGATCGCAAAATATTGTAAATTTTAGGTTTTTTTTTGATTTTGATAAAGGGTGGATTGGTGATTCTTCTTAATCCGAAAATATTGCACTACCATTTTGAGGAATTTGTCGATTTGTTCATTCTATTATGCTATTTGTTCCAAGCCTAAACTTTGTTATAATAGTTGTGACGTCCGAAAGTATTGCCAACGATGCTGATATGTCAGGGCTGTTTGCTGACTAAATGCTACAGAGAAGAGGACCTAAAATCCCTCCTTGTGGTAATCCATTCGTACAGCTTTTATTTCAGAAACTGTAAATTTTGTTTTCATATAAAATGTTTCTTCTTCAAGTAAGGAAGAGATTATTGTATTTGTTTTCAAATCCTGTTCAATTATTTCGTTAATTTGTAGTCGAATGATCTTTTTTGAAGCAAAAAGGTGGAAAACTATGGAGTATATCCGCCAGAGCTTTATCTAGAAGCTTAGAGAGAGTAGTTAACAGGATTAAAGAGTGATAATTTATGTTTTCGTTATTTTTTCCAAACATATCAAAGTTAAGAATGCACGTTTCTTTTCAACTACAGAGAAAGTAACCAGTTTGCAGAGTGCATTAATTAGAGAGGCTAAGCATGCTAAACTTTTGCTGACTACATACTGCAAAGCCAAGCTCAATTATGGCGGTACATTCCACGTTTCGGTAGTGCAGTTATAATTTCTTTTGGAGATGTGGGTTGGATCTTTCAACTTTTTTCACATTTTTCACATCTCTTGTTTGCTTAGACCCATATGTTTTTGCTGCGATTGGATTCAAAGTTATGCAATTTCTTTGTGATGTGTCTGGTTATTTAGTAAACTTTCTGTTTTAAAACCTCTCCTTCGTTGCTGTTACTTACTAGTCCATTTCTATAAGGTTGATTATATACAGAGTAGCGCAGAATTTCCGGATCATTTTATTTGTTGTGTAACTTTCGAAAAAGAAACGAAGATGAAATTAAAGTTTTATTCTTGTAGTTTCTTTTTACGTTATAAGTGAAACATCATATATAGCAAATATCTTCCCATCTTTTAAATGCATGCAGGTGCCCGTCTAGCCACATCTTTTAGAGAATTTTCTCTTTCAAAGCTTTAATTGTATGGGAATTATTAAGGTGAACTTTGACCTTGAGATAGCCCCAAAGAAAAGACGTCGAGTCAACGCAATGGCTATCTCACGCTTGAGATGCGGCGATTTGGAAAGTCGCTTCCTAAAAGATTTACTGTGGATGTTATGGATGTTAGTTGTAGCGCCATATTGTTGAAATTAAAAGTTACGTTTATAAGGTAATTGTGTCAGCTTTGCTCTATAGCGTTCTTAATTGACCTCCCCAAAAAATATGGTCCAATAATGCATTCACACTTTTTGATGCATCAAAACGTTACACGGCTTGCATGCAGTGGACTCTCCTGTGTTAAACAAGGATTTAACTTTCCCAAAAATCGAAACTTTTCCTCAATTTATACAAGATCTAAATACTAAGGATATTAAAAACGTACTTGTCGGTCTTCACGTTGAAGAGCTTAGAATTTTGTATGTAATTTTGTATCGCCTTCTTTCAAAATTAATTATAAAAAACATCACAGGATTGTCGGTTGAGGAAACTCTCTAGTGGAATTCTCCAAGTTTTAACTACAAAAAAGAAAAAAGTAGATATTAAGGGATAAATAAAAATAGTTATTAGCTTTCAAAATAATCAGGTAATTCTGTACCTCTCTGTAGCTCGGTGGAAGGTTTTAATTGGGGCTTTAAGATCGTGTTGTAATATCTATACCCATCTTTGCTTTTTAGGTCTTTTTATCTTGCAAGATTATATTCCAGTTTTATTTGGACGATATTACAGTTGATCGGTCCGCTTGTTAATTAAACAGGGGGTGGTTTAGGTTCGAATGAGATGAGAAAGTACAAAAATATTAACCAGTAATCGGAATTCAATTAGGTGATCGCTAAAATGTGCCCAGGTGTCGATATTAGGATTATATAGTTATGTCGTTTAGTTTTAGATGCACTCCTGTAACTTCTAAGCTAAAACCAGGAAAATTGGAAATTACATTGCGTTTGATGATTGCCACTCCTGTCGCTGCTCGGGCAATATTCATGGTATCTTAATAGTTTTGGTTAAATGAGTTTCTGAGACGCAAGCTATATTGGCTTTAGGTCTGCCCAAATTAATTACAAACATTAATCGTTACTTAGCGATACCATTTGCATTCTACTTATAGTTAAGAATTGTCAAATTTTCAGTTATTAACTGTAGCCAACCGCACTTTATACTGCATATAGTAAGAGTTTTGGCAAGGAATCTATTTATTACACCCTTCTTTCAATTCTTTGAGGTGGCAAGAGGAGATCGATTGCAAATCACAACATAATAAAGCGTTCTACTTGTATATCTATTCTACTGTCCTTTTTATTATAGAAAAAATGTTTAATTAGCTTGGGCAGTGAATAAGCTATTTTACTGATACAGACAGAATATCTTATACTAGTATATATGGAAATTCATCTCAGTTTAGGAATAACTAATATTCAAAGCAAACTTTCATGTTTATTTGTTAACTAATCTTATAAAGTAAAACGTTGATTTTGGTTTCTAATTGATGAACATCTTAAATAAAATAATAAAACTGATATATTTTTTACGATTTCTACGTTTAAGTGTATCTTGACTCCCAATTTTTTTAAAGTTTTATGACATACAAATCATACGACTAGAGTCGGGTTAAGGTAAAAAAAAGAGTGACAAAATGCAAATTCAAGGCGAAGAGCTTTTTCTTAAAACGACAACTCATCATACGCAAGCAAAGCAGATGAAGTCTACAGAGACAATAAACCACCTCCTGAGACCTAGCGGGGCTGGTAGCCTGTGTACTATCTCCTCCTTAACGATTTTTATCGTGTCAGCGTTGCATCAAATGTTTGATCAGGAGAAGGTCACGTTCCAGCAGACAGAATGAAAATTTTTACAGGCTGTTTCTAAGATTGAGTTTCATTTGGTAGTTTATTAGTAAATATATTGTCTTATGTTATGACATAAAGTTAACATATTCCTCTTTAAATTCAGAATACTATTTAAACTTCTGATTAAGCACTAAGATGAGAACTTTGCTATTTACAGATTCGTCGAGGTAAATTTACAAACGTAGATAAAATGAGCAGAGGATACGAAAACAGAGTAGCTTTACTCGAATCTCTTTGCTCTGGAAAATCAACAACAGGTTTTATTTTGTGGTTTGACTATAAATAGACTCAAGTTTACGACGTGGCCAAGAACTACAGGAAATTTGACCACCAGAGGGTGTTTACAAAGTAAACAAAAAAGTGATAAATTATTTTGCGAATTGAAAAGAATATCAGAATCTTGGGCAAAGCATTACCGACCTGGTAAAGGAAATGGGCGTAGCGAGATCAGCGGGCAGTTCAGTAGTGCACCAGGACCTGCATTACAAGTCTTTTGTCCTAAAAAACCGCCAACTGTTGACTGAGAAAAACAAGATGGGCAGGAGGTTAGAGGATCCAAGTACTACTGCACGACATCGAGCACGACAGCGTTGGCTTTCATTTCTTTAAGGGAGGCCTGATGGTGAATGCCAGTTTAGTTACAGAGTTTTAATTTGGCACCCATCCCTCTTAATGCTCTTATGGAGTCTGTCCATTGTTGTTTCAAGTCGTCCAAGTTGTGAGGTTTGCTGGCGTAGACCCGAACCTTGACTAAGCTGCACAGCCAGAAGTCGCATGGTGTCAGGTCGAGTAAACGTGCTGGCCATGGGAGAGGACCACCTCTACCAATCCAGCGTTTACTGAATGTGTCGTTCTGTGTCGACTGTAATGTGCAGGGGCACCGTCTTGCTGAAAGTACCCTCGCTGGAAAATGGCAAGTGGTACGTTCTCATCCATGAACGTGCTGAGCATGACCAAGCAATTCTCTCTCCTGACGGTCTGTTCTTCAAAAAAGAAGAGTCCAATCACTCCAAATTTGCTCAAGGCACACCAAACGTTCACTTTGGGGGAATCCCGCATGTGCTCTCGAACTACCTTCGGGTGCTCGGTCGGCCAGATGACACGGTTGTGCTTGTTCATACGACCGCTTTGTGGAATGTTGCTTCGTCAGAAAACGTGAACAGAATGTAAGGCTCCAAGTGCACCATTTCCAAGAGATTTGTGCAGCACTTACACGTGCTTGCTTGTCTGCGCTTGTGAGCTGCTGCAAAATCTGCAAGTGGTATGGCTTCATTCCTAAATCACGATGCAAAATTCTAACTGGAGACCTTTGCGAAATGTTAGTTTCTAGAAAGTCTGCGCGTGGACTTCGTTGGGCTGGCTACCATCGCTCCTTAGGCGAGGATGATATTCTCTTCAGTTCGCTGTTCTCCTTGCAATCTTTTGAACGGACCCCGTCCGGACAAACTTCTCGTAGATCCTACTAATTGTCAGGCGCGATGGTGCACCCGTGCGGTCTAGTACGATGCTTGGGGACTGAAAGACCTGCCTCCAGGCAGCTATTTCTTTGTTACTCAATGAATAATCGTGTGTTTTTCATGTTTTAATTTGCGAAAGAAAAATATTTAGTCCCCCATACAGTGTTAACATCTTTTTGCCCAGACGGCCTTACAAACAACAGTGGACTCTATAAGCGCATTGAGAGGGATGGGTGCCAAATTGAAACCCTGTAATCAAATCCCTCCCTTGTAATTTAAAGTAATTAGGCACCCATTTAATATTAACATATTTTTGCGCTGACTTCGTTATTCATCGCTCAGGACGAGGATGATTAGTTCTCTTCAGTTCGTCTGTTCTCAACAATCTTTTGAACGGACCCCGTCCTGACAATTACCATTCTCGTTATTGCATCCTTTTATTTATTTATATGTCAGGCGTCGATGGTGCTATCTTTCTGTGCAGTACGTTGCTAATAAGGATTTGTAATTAGATCTCTTTGAACGTTCAGGCAGCTATTTTCCTTGTTACTCATTATGAAAATTATCGTGTGTTTTTCATGTTTTAATTTGAATGTAAATATTTAGTTCCTTTTTTAGTTTAACATTTATGTGGATCATTCAGTTCCTAGAATTCTACTACCACTATTAAATTATTATTTTTATATGGCTGTTTATTACTCTTCGCCCGCTTTCTTGTAAATTTTATGACGCTTTTTGTTTTTGTAAAGTTAAACTACATATTCTTTTTTATTATATTGGCAGCACACATACGAAACGATGTCTGTTTGCCCGCTTAGATCAATACCGTGCGATTAAGCTATTGGGAGAGAGTTGTTTTTTAAGTTTCCGTCTAGGTGTCGTGTTCTTACTGTTATTAAGCAGCGCTATTTGTTTCAGGATCAGAATACAGTAGAAAAGATAAGTTTTTTTAAGTTTTTCCATAAAATAGGTGTGCAGTGACTCTTCCATTATTACAGCTATTTGTTTCAGGATCAGGGTTTGTAGTTAATATTAGTTGATAAGTTTGTGGTATCCATAGTAGGAGATTTTTTCATAAATTATGAATTTGGTACTCTTCTCTTCAATATTTGACACTTTTCTTCATATCAGGGTTTCAGGTAGTAAAGGCCTATCTAAGTTTCCTGATAGCTGTTCAGGTCGGTATGCCAAGTAGTAGGACTGCTTTTCCGAGTCGAAACAATTTATTGAACAAATTTTGGTGCCACATCAGGGCTTAAATCTTCAAAATCCAGGCCCCTGTGGCACTTTTCACACAACTTCTGGTATCGATGTGTTCCAGGTCGCGAAGGCCTTCACTAAGCCCAGCCGTCGGTCAGAGTTCAAAAGTTGCTTAACTTTCAGCACATTGTCGTCCGTTTTCGAGGTTGACGGACGCCCGGCGCGTTGGTCGTCCTCGAGCTCCTCCTCCGAAACAACTTGTGCCACTCAAATATCGAGGACGGCTCATGGTATCCTTCTTGTAGGCATGCTAAGCTGTCCTTTCATCTGCTAGATCTATCATATTATCAATTTTGGAGAAACGGGTTTATAATTTATTTATCAGCTTCACAATCTTTTCTTCTGGAAGAAAAACTTATTTAGCAATGTCGCCTTGTTCTCAATTGAGCCTAGAATGATGTAGAATAACTACCCCGCCATTTCTTTATTTTACTTAGTCATTGCAGGTGAAGAAGATCTTTATCAGTAAATGTTGGTGGGTCTAATAGAAGTATTCCTACAACGGCTTACCGACAACAGCAATCCTCTTATACGCTTTTGAAAACATTATAAGGAGTTATTGTTTGCCCTAGGCATGAAGACAATCAGCTAGCACATACTTTAAAATAATTATGTTTTAAAGAATTGAATAATACCCCGACCTAAGGTTGAGTTTCCGGACTACTGCGTGGTACGCTGATCTAATTAAGTTGTCTTTTAATATTAGATATACCGCCAGCGTAGTCCCGTGGTTGAGGCGCGGGTTGTGATGTGGACGGAGCCGGGTTCCATTTCTGGAGCTGTGTAATGCCTGTCGGGTAGCCTACTCAGTCACTAAAAATACTTGAGCACTCGAACAAGGGGTAATAATGGCGACCGTTTAAAGCTCATGTTCCCACGCGAGGCGTTACAGCCTTACCATTATTATTATTAATATTAGATATGTAATTTATCTGTTTAATTCGGGGTTTTACGAGGGCACATAATCTTCACAATCATTTGCGCAGTATTTAACAGTAAATTATGTGTCACTGCTTTGACAAATTTACTCTTGCTTAATACAGACATGGCTTTTAGTAGTCTTCTGTTCTGTATATAAAATCAAAAGTTAAAAGGAACTTATGCATTTTAGAGGACTGCGGTAACAGTATTATTCGCGCAATAGTTGTTTATGCCTCTTCACGAAAGCTCTGATTCAATTACAGTGAAAGATGCTTAAAGTCTTTAAAATTTTGTATGCAAATATGCTTCATGCTGCGCAATCTTGTGCTCTTGTATAAATATGAGACTGTTGTGGTTCATCACCGATAAAAGTTTATGCAGCTTTCCTTATCGGCAAACTTCCTGCTATTAGAGTCGGAGACTCTTCCAACAAGGCGTTTTTGCTTATACGTTCTGAAGTAAAGAGTCGAGTATTTAAAAATCAGTATGTGGATTTTTATTTCGACAACATGTGAGCTGTTTTCCAATCAGCCTCTTAAATTAAAATGTCAAGTTAATACTTTTTTTTAAATATTTTAATAATCCCGTTTAGATAAATGGCCTGTAGCTATTTCCATCTTTATTATTGATCGTTTCAATTTATAATTTATTTAAATGCGATTTGTTAATGGATGATGTTAAAAAATTGTTTTGGGACATTTATATCATTAACTAGGGGTTGTCCGGACTTTTTTTACATAGCATTTCTTTGGTATTTATATCATTATTTTATTTAGAAAAACAATATCTATGAATACATTATAAACGTTGAACTTGAACAACTAAATCCAATAGGTTGGTGCTTTGAAATCTTATTACGTTGCTGGTTTTGTCCAGTAGATTTATAGCTATAGGGTTCGGATGATTTAAGTATTTTTCTTTTTATAGGTGAAACTGATTACTTCTTAACAGAGTTCCTACTGTAAATTACGGAATCTCAAACAAGTTATGGAAAATTGGTAATCATTCGAGGAACTATTGACTGGCACCTTTTCACGATTTCAAGGTTAGATAAAATAACTGTGCGCCATAGATGAACACCATATGCAATATGAAACCTTTTTCTATGAATCAATCGTATTTGTTGTTTAGTATTTGCTGTTTAGTTGTTTCCATTTTTCAAAATGTGTGTTCATCACGTAAGACATCTGTTATGTGCATTCTGAGGCATTTGCTTGACTCAGCAGCTGACTACTGTTCAACGTAACCCGCAGCTATGTCTTTATTCGTGTGGTGAAGATCACAAGAGTAAATTTGTACATCACTCGTGTGCTCTTGTAGTATTTGTGTTGCCTTGAAGAGGATTTTCGCGTGAGGATAGAAGTGGCAAAGTTGCTAGGGAAGTTTTAGTGCATCCTGACATACCCAAAGTCTATAAGGTGCACAAAACTGGTCCTCAAACACTACCCTACTTTTCCTTATTATCAGTTGTAGTACTTTCGCAGGGGTTTCTAGAAGACCTTATTATAACCTGTTTCTAATATAGCTTTCATGACAGATATGTTTTGATTTAATTATTTGATCATATCCCAGAGCTACTCTAGTTTGAGATTGATTTATTCTCTTTGTCGCTTTCCAAAGCGAGTAATCGCTGTCTCTGAATAGATTCGTCTTTTAGTTTAGATTTTATATAGCTTGGTTGAATATATTCTTATTTTGCAGATTTCTTGTTAACTGCCATGTTCTCTGAGTTTTATTTTCCCCCTAATTTGTGCAGAATATTGAAAGTTGTATATTTCTGCATAAAAATCACTAAGTATACATGTCTTTTAGATTTTAAAGAGGTCTGTGTAGTTAGAGATCTTGTAGGTTGTTCTCTAAAACGTGCCCAATCCACCGACTGTATTGATTATACACCGATAGTGGTTTTTTTGCTTCTAATATCGTTGTGCTTATACTGACGAGTGTTGTAGTGTAGTCCTCTTTTCTGTAATCTTTGTACTATAAGGATCTAATAAATCGGGAATTTTAGTTGTCATTTTTGCCAGTAGTTAGAATAATTACTACTTATGAAACCTTAGTTGTCTGTATTTATATACATAGCTCTTTATTTGGGGTGATGAGCTAATGTGAACCTTAGTGCCAAAGAACGTTGCAAATTGATCGCTTGTTCTTTTATGCCTTAACGGGAAATGTACTGCCATATATATTAGATTTGTAGCTAGGATATGTTCTTTTTTGTATTTATTAGGTTCGTAATTTTTTATTACTGCTGATCGTAAGTTTGAGAGTATGGTATTTTAATGTAACTTCTGATGGAAATTAGTAGGATTTGTATACCTTAAAATAACATGTTGGCATTCCAAACTGATAATTTGTATGTTTTAGCCATCAATTGATTTTGTTAATGATAGAAATAATTAAGTTTAACATTGTGCAGAAATTTTTTAAGTTTTGACTGCATTTCGGCTGGTCTTAGTTACGTTCTGGTCGCTCAAACGACTGGTATTGAAAATGTGACGACTGCAGCCACGCGCCACTGCTCCAGTTTGATTTATTATTATTTTTGTCACAGACTTTAGCTAGACATTAGAATTTCTCTGCTTCTTAGTGGGTTGGACATCCTTTTTTGTGCTTTGCTGTGTGGTCTCCTTTGTGTAAAGCACATGTAGGTTTAGTATTGCTGCATATTGATGTTGAACGTCCTTGCCCCCACTTTACACATGGGAAGGGTTTATGATCTTTTGCTTTGGTGTGATCTAAATTTCAATATTAAACAATTTTTTCTGTGTGACGGTACATTCAACAGTGGCTTCTGGATTATCATCGCCCCAAATGCGGAAATTCTGCTTACTGATATAGCTATTTCACCAAAAGTGTGTTTCGTCACTGAACAAAATTTTCAAATGAAATTGTGGATCAATAGCAATATTTTCTTCGGCCCATTCACCAAATGTACGGCACGAACGGCATCAATCCTGTACAAGTTGAATCTTGTGAGCACGTAAATGAAGATCTTTCCAAAAATTGGATCGAAAAAGTTTAATTGATACATTTGGATCATCATCAATACTACGTTGCACACCATCAATCGTTTGCTGTGTGCGCACTTTACGACGTCTTACGGGATGCGTATTATAGTTTAGAGTGAACGTATTGCAAGAACGATCCACAGTTTCTCGAGTTTCTACGATTGGTTTTATTACTTAGACGCTTCGAATGGTCGAATGGTATTTACTGAAAATGATTTTCGATATCCAGAACCTCAGGTTGTTTTTGGTAGGCTAGTTGAAATTTATTTTGCATAGTAATGATTTGATGGATATTTTTCCTTGACATTACCATGATTCAGCCCTGAGGTGACATATTATCATTGCTATTTAGAGAGAATTGTTGTGCTCGTGTTTCTGGCGGTTGTCAGTCAAAATTCTAAGGAAGATAATATGAAGAATTTTTTATGCCGTTTGTATTATTGCAGATGTTGATAATAATTCGTAATAAATTACGGACGGTTTTGTGCAAATTTTCCGTTAGGAGTGAGTGGCCTGTTATATGAAGATAAGATATAATGTCCGCCCGTCCACGCTTACGCTGTTGCACATGTGGAATTTACCAACACTTTTGGCAATGCTTAGTTTATAGCAAAATATAAACTTATTATACTACGATCTGCACTATTTCGCCCGAACATGCGGCTTTGTGGCCTTCACTGATTTCTTTTTGTTGCGCTTGATATCACTAGCGCCTGACCTCGATATAAGTATAACCAGCACAACATGTCCGCTCTTTGCGAACGTACAAATCAAACTCCATAAAAGTGAAAGGACATTCAAAGTACTGAAATTTGGAAAATGTAAATTTAACTAAAACTAAACAAACCAGTATTTAGTCGAGAAACTTGTACAAACGTATGTTAATTGTAACAATTTCGCTGAAAAAGGAGAAAGTACAGATTTTAGATTATTAGCATCGACATGGAACTAAATACATAATATAGCATTGAGTGCACAGGATAAGTTGTCATGTTCTGTTTGGCTCAATTTTGTAAGTGGTACATATTAATTATATTTTGGATCTTATAGCTAACAAAGTTCTTTTTACAAACAACTACGTTGGAACTTATAAACATGTGCAACCACAGCTTTTCATCAATATTTATTGCTACAAATATCATTGTTATTTTCTGAAAATGTTTATGTCTATAAAACTTGCACCATTGGAGAGTAAGTGGGTTTTAACTTTTTTTCACACTTAGATTTTTAACGAATAAAATATTGTAAGCACATACCTAGAAGCTATTTTTGAAATTTTTAGTGTATAGATTTACTTAATAGAGATATGCTCAATACTCTTTCGGTTACATGTTTTTCTAAATTGCAAAGCTTCTTAAAAAATCTTTTAGGAGACTTTTTCATAGACAATCTTTTAATTCTGTACATATTTACAATCTGTTATATAATAAGTAAATGTTTTGTTTAATAAACAATACAAAGTGGCGTGGTGAGAATAGTTTAGGCTTAATCAAACCTGTTGGTTAGGTCTGAGTTTTTACAACTTTTAGATCTCCTAATTTTATTGCTATTGTTTAACAGCACTGTGGTTAAATTATTGGGATGTATTATTAGTCTATTTTCATATTTCATACAAAACTAATATTGAGATTACTTTGTGTCATTTAGTTTCGCATATATGTACTAGAGAGCGTTAACTACACATGTTAATTTTGACATCTTTGGAGTATGTCCAAGTTGGAGAGAGTAGCTGAAGCTGAAGCTGAATTCTATAAGTCCAAATAGATTTCATAATAGCGTTGTGCATTAGTAGTTTGGTTTCTAGCTGTTTTCTCTTGGTGAATACATGTTTTCGCCATGTGAGCTTCTGTTTGGAGCATCCTAGTATTATCTAGTGTTACTAATGGGAATGTAGCTCTTCTCACCGTAAATGTGATGAGATTTGGGTAATTGTATATGTTTGTTGATGCCACCAGCAGGATTAGCATCAAATACCAATATCCCAAAATACTACCTTGCGGGACAAAAAAGAAATGAAGAGAATGTCTGTGGATTTTTTTGTTGTTTAAGTAAACAGCATCTGTATTTCAGATCTTCTTCTTCTTCTTCTTCAAGTGCCTTGACCGTTATCGATCGTTGGCGATCATGTTGGCTACCATATTTGCTATTTTTATATTATATTCAGATAGGATTTAATATTTTGTAGAATTTATTTTTTTATTTTTTGTCGAATGTTTGTTTGATATTAGTACGTTTTGAGCTCAAGATCGTTAATTACTTTTTAACAATTCTGTTCCATCTTGCTGTGGTGATTTCTAAATCTAAACTATTGATTTAGGATAAGCGTTCTTTGCTCTAGCATGGGTTTAAGACATTTTAGCAGTAACAGGTCTGAATGATGCTACGTCGTTTTTGTATTGGCTTTGGAATTATGATTACCTGTGCAATATTCCATACACTCGGAAAGCACATAACGGCGTCGAATATATATGTTATTACTTTTATACATTTATGTACGACTTTCTGCAATTCTCTGGACATTTTTTCGGGTTAGTTTCAGTTAAAATTGTTTTATGGTTTCTTTTATATAAAGGTTTTGGAAGGCGTTTTTGTGTTGCATTCCTTTGTAACGGGAATTGCTTGAACACACTTTCCAGATGTTTAACAATAGATAAAGCTTTTTTTGTCATTTCTGTCAGTATGTAGATTCTGCCGTCGCTAAGCATCGTAGATTGTTTTTCCTCGTTGTGACTACTTTTTATTATTGTAGTTCTGAAGCCCTATTCTGAATTTTTGGCATTTCTCTAGTTACAAATTTATTTCCTAATGTTTTGATGAAATGATCGTACTGTTCTGCTTTATTATTATGTTTGGATGCTGCCGATACATTTAATTCTCTGATATGGTCTTTTGTAACGATATTTATAGCTTAAAGATAATAATGTCTATATTGTTTTAATATATGCTAAATTTGTTACGATAAAGACGCGTACGGAGCTTTCACAGCTTACAAGCGAGTAATAAGCGGTTATGATTGTACGTGAGTGATATCCGACGGTCAAGTTCACGGCCGTAAATTATCGCCTAACAATGTTTCAGGGAACTCCAATACAGCCTACGCCTAATGAGGCGCTATTAGTTTAACAAAACTGTGCTCTATTTCAAAAAAATAGCGCGAGATCGTATAATGAACAGGCCTATTTTATTGCTTGGAAGAATTGTGAGTATGAACGAAATTGCATAGTCAGCAAATTTAATGCAACGCAGCAGCAATTCGTAAATATGCAGAAAATGCGTGCAGAACTAGAAACCAAATACAAGGGGTTAGAAAAAAGTCTGAAATAAAGTTCACCAGTTCAAAAAGAAAAAGAAAGTCGGTTAAATACTTCACTGATGAGGAAGAATTGGCCAAGGAGACCGAACGAATAATGGTAAAATACATAAAAAAATGGATACGTCACTCACCCCTCCACAACTCAGTCTAAAGGATTTTGAAAAAGAACATTCAAAAACCAAAAAAGTACCGCAACCGTCTCAAATAATAGTAGACGGAGTTGACATATTTTAACACACTCCATGACCTCATAACCAATATGATGACCGGGTATAAAAATAAAATCATTAATGATAAAACTGTTAAAATCAACGTCGCAAATAGAGAACACTACCAAGCTCTTACTAGGACATTATATTTAAAAAAAATATTATGGTACTCATATGAAAATAAGCAGAAACAACCAATTAAGGTAATAGCCATTAAGTTTCATCATTCTTGCGATTTTGATAAAATAGCGAACGACATGAGAAGAAGAGGTTATAAACTTCTTGAAGTTATTAGAAAATTAAAGTATAAAACAAAAAGCCACTGAACATGTTCATGCTGCCATTCAGAAATGATGAAGATATTAATAAAATCTTTAACATAACCGATATCATGAGCATAAGAGTTCAAATTCAGACAATTAGAAAATCAAGATTAGTGCCACAGTGTAAGCGGTGCCAAGCTTACAGACATATGCACAGGTACTGCGCTAAAGAAGCCAGATGTGTGAGGTGCACTGGAAAACATCTCACAGCGGATTGTGAAGAGCCAAAGGAGGCAGCTCCAAAATGTGTTCATTGTGGGAAAAAACGTCCAGCCAACTATCGTGGATGTGTAGTAGTAAAAGAGATGCACGAAATTCAGAACAGGCAACTCAAGAAACCCAGTCGACCTAAACAACCTCAAAGATCCACTCAACCTAAAACAAATACAGCTTTAACACAACAAGAAACGGATCTAAGAGCAAGACCTGCAACCAAGCAGTGTCTGATAAAACAAACATAATGAGGAAAAATAAATGAAACAAATTCAACCATTGACAAAACGCTTCAACAAATATTAGAGACGTTGAATAAAATGGATGAGCGTATTTCCAAATTGGAATATCGCCCAAGTAGCTATCCCTAAAACTAAAAATGGCTAGCCAGTTAAGAATACTGGAGTGGAATGCTGGATTGCTGCAACAACAACAAGAGTCGCAAGCAGTCTTTGACATAGAAAAAATTGATGTAATTCTTATATCTGAGACCCATTTCACGAAAGGGTCATACATCAAATTTAAAGGATTTAAAATCTATTATACAATCTACCCGGATAACACAGCAAAAGGAGAAAGTGCAATTATCATAAAGAAATCCATCTTACACCATCAAGAAATGGGATACCAAACAGTGGATATGCAGGCCACAGCTGTATGCATTAAAAATAAATTATATGAAACAATGGCCACGGCTGTATATTGCCGACCGAGACATGCTATAATTCTTTATAGCATATTATTATGTTCTTTCTGAACAATATGTAAATTTCCTCAATAGCCAAGGAAATAAATTTATCACTGGAGGTGACTTTAAATCAAAGCACATACACTGGGGGGTACCATGACACGACGCCGAAAGTCAACACGCCGAAAGACATTACGACGAACCCGCAACGCCGAAAACCAACATGCCGAAACCATTGACGACGAAAGTCGTTATGCCGAATGGCGATTCACAGATAATTGTATTTATCATATTTATAATTATTTTATTTTTAGAATAAATCAACTTAACATTTTAATTGGTTACTTGATTAGATTGCAAGGCGAGTAGCGATTTAGAGGGACAAATTGTTGAAACGGGCACGCATAACCACTTGCCGCGTTTCGGAGTGTCGCCGCGCGAGAAGTATTGGAAGGTATCAAAGAAAGAGCGGCCAATGGAACCGAAACAGCTCAGCAAAACAGTGTCCAGGAGATTGCCACCAGTGGGAACTATGACGAAGCGCATACAGCGAACACGAAAAGCTGTTTGCAAACCATTGCCATCACCAATTTCACTCAACGACTTGCCAGAAGAATACACTAAAACATCACAAGGCGAGCCATTTCTGCTTTGTAAATACAATAAATATAATTATCTGTGAATTGCCGTTCGGCATAATAGCCATTCGCCATGTTGGTTTTTGGCGTTTCGGGTTCGTCGTAATGTCTTTCGGCGTGTTGGTTTTCGGCGTCGTGTCGCGCTACGACAATGAGGATCTAGGTTAACTACAACTAAAGATAAGGATTCTTTAGCAGCGCCAGCACAGTTTAAATGCGAAGTATTATCAACTGGTAAGCCAAGGTACTGGCTCACTGATCCGCATAAAATTCCTGATCTTAAAGATTTCTTTGTAATCAAAAATATCTCATCAAATTGAAGAAGCGTGGGATATAAACTCAGATCACTTGCCTAATCTAGAAAGAAAATCCTCCGAGCTTAACTAACAAGATGGCAGATTGTCTAAGCTTTAAAATCCAACTTGAGGAGCTAATTGGGCTTTCAGTACTACTGAGAACAGAAGAACAACTAGATGACGAAGTTGATCTGTTTGTGAAAAACATTCGGCAAGTGGCATGGGACAACACACCCCAGCTTATCCGTAGAACAAAAGGAAATAACTATTCCAAAGAGATTAGGAAGATCCCCAAAACTGGACGGAACCAGAGCAAGATGTCGTCATTATAGCTGCTTCAACAAAAGATGTCTCCAATGAAATTAAAACAAACGTTAATCCAAAAAAAGCTCCTGGCTTTGACGTAACCACTGGCGAAATTTTGAAGCAACTTCCAAGGAAAGCTGTTGTAAAACTTACCAATCTTATTAACGCATCATTCAGACTGAACTATGTTTCTAAGATGTGGAAAGTCGCAGAAGTCATCATGATTCTAAACCAGAGAAAATTCCTCAAGACGTAGCATCATATAGACCTATATCGTTGTTACCAGTCATTTCAAAATTGTATGAAAAAGTACTCCTGAAGAGACTGAAATCCATAGTAGAGGAAAATAATCTAATTCCTTGCCACCAGTTTGTATTCAGAAAAGACCACTCGACCATCGATCAAGTCCATAGGATCACAATCATAATAAAATTTTTAGAAAAAAGATCTGTTTCATTGTTTTTCTGAAGTCGCTCAGGCTTTCGACAAAGTGTGGCATAAAGGCTTGTCTCGCAAGCTAAACCACAACAACTTTTACAACCTTACTTATCAGAAAGATATTTCAGAATTAAACAAGGAGATGCTTATTATGAGTTAAAGGAAATTAGAGCAGCGGTACCACAAGGTGGTGTGCTAGGGCCGGTACTTTACCTATTACATCCCAAGTATTAAACATGAAACAATAGCAACATTTGCTAATCATATCGCAGTTTGCTGCCGGAAAAGACCATGAAAAGGCAGCTCAGAAACTTCAAATCTCTATTAACAATAATTACACCTGGACTAAAACTTGGCGCATCAAGTTAAATGAAAATAAGTCTGTACATATCGACTTTACTAACAAAAAGAGCAATATCTACCTATCAGAATCAACGATACTCAGATCCCCTATGCTGACTGAGTTAAATATCTGGGAATCACCTTAGACGCTAGACTTCGCTGGAAAGTTCATGTTAAAAAGAAACGTGAAGAGCTTAGCATCATATTGAAAAAATATTGGCTACTTGGGAGAAACTCTAAGTTGTCCTCAAATAAACTGAAACCCGTATGGATGTATGGCATTCAACATCCAAGTGATCCAACGTTTCCAGAACAAAGCACTAAGAAGCATCGTTGATGCATCTTGGTACTGCCGAAACAGAGACATCCATCGGGACCTTCAAATGGACACTGTTGGTCAAACCATCGCCAAATTTGCCAGTAGCCACGAACAAAGGCTACTCAATCATGTAAATGTCGAGGCCATCCAGCTACTGGATAACACACATCTAATAAGAAAACTCAAGATGATGTAGCCTTTTGAGTTCGTGAAAGAGTGATAGTGCAAAGCAGAGCATTGTGCAGGTCGTGCTACATGATAAGTTTAGTGTAGTTAACACTAGAACACATGGCAAACTAGTGAGTAAAAGACCTTAGTTTAAGATTTTCAAAGGTAGTAACTTAAGTTAGAATAAAATTACTTATTGATCTATATATATGTTAGATTATAATAACAATTTTTAAAAAAGCTGTATTATAAATGACGTGCTTCGGTGTGCTCTTCCAGTAGGGGGTGTAGTGTAATAGATAGAGTAATTTGATATATTTATATGTTTTTTTCCGTGAAATATGCTTTAAAAATAGCATCACAACAATTTTTTTAAATTACTGAATACATGTGACATCCTGTGCGCTAGCACCACCTGTTAGGGTTCAAAATAGCCACTATAATAATTTGCTGATGACAGTGCTTAGCAGGCTTAACACTGTACTTATCTAGTCCATTAGTTTCTTTTCAAACTTTTGAGTTTCATTCATATCATTAGTTTACTGTGGGTAGCAACTGCGTTTGGTTGATTTGTATTGTTTATGTAATATAACTCTTTTTTCATGTCTTTATTAATTGGGTATTTACAATCTGTTATAGAATAACATTCATTAAATCGTTTGGTATATAATACGTAACATGAGGAAGTAATATCCAATGATAGTACTTCGCGATACTGCAACAAGTAAGGGTTAGTTGAAAACATAATCTAATTAAGTTTCATACTTAAACTATAACTAAACCTAATCTATAAATCGTTCAGGTAACTCTAACGAGTCACATCTTTGGAGTCGAGTGACATATTGTCTGTCTAGTAACGCCACAGCTAAATTATTAGGATGCGCACTAAGTTTCACTTGATATTTTTCACTAGCACTTTTAATTTCCTGCTTAATTGTAAGTAACGGGACATCCTGTTGTAATAATCAGTTAGGAACATACCAAGGAGCATTTGTGATGATCCTGATTGTTTTGTTCTGAAATCGTTGTACTATTTATATGTTTGAATTACTGGCAGATCCCCAAAGCTGGATGCCATAAGTCCAGATTGGTTTTAAAATAGCCTTATACAGTAGAACTTTGTTTTCCAAGTATAACTGAGACTTTCTCCCTAGCATCCAATACATGTTTCTCAGTTTTAATCCAAGTTGCATCCGCTTTTTCATGATGTGGGTCTTCTAAGTAAGCCGTCGATCTAAGTGAATTCCTAGGTATTTTACGTTGTCATTTTGCGGCAGTAGGGTATTATTTAATGCTACCGGAGGGCAGGTTTCTTTCCGGAGGATAAAGGTTACCTGTGTCGATTTTGTTTCGTTCACAAGTATACGCCATAATTTCAACCAGGTTTCTATTCTGTTGGGGTTTCGTTGGAGTAACAATGATGCTCTTTGAGGATCAGTATGGGATGCTAATACTGCGGTGTCGTCGGCATAGGTAGCTACTAGCGTTTGTGGAGTGGTTGATAAATCCGCTGTGTAAAGTACGTACAGGATAGGTCCTAGTATACTTCCCTGCAGCACGCCGGCTTGTATTGGGTGGAGACTCGATTGCCCATCTTTGAATTTTACTTGAAATCTTCTTTCCGATAGGTAGGACTTAAGTAATTCATAATAAGGCAATGGGAAGACTTTCTTAATCTTGTACGTCAGTCCAGTGTGCCATACCTTATCAAATGCTTGGCTTATATCCAAAAACACAGACGAGCAGTATCTTTTGAGATGCAGGTCGTGAGTTGCTTTAGTTACAACTCTATGAACTTGCTCTATCGTGCTATGGCCTTCGCGAAATCCAAATTGATGATTGGGTATGAGGTTTTGTTGTTCAAGAGTTGGCTTTAGTTTTTTTAGGAATATCTTTTCAAACACTTTTGACAAGACAGGCAGTAAACTGATCGGGCGATATGAAGTAACTTCTTCCAGATTTTTGCCTGGTTTAGGTACCATGACTATCTGGGCCATCTTCCACTGATCGGGGAATATGCGTAATCTGAAAATGGCATTGATTGTGTAGGTTATCAGTTGTATTGCCTTTCGTGGTAAGTCCTTCAGGACTCTGGCAGTTATTAAATTATATCCTGGTGCTTTTCTTGGGTTAAGGTTTTGTATGACACTATGAACTTCGTTAACCCTTACTGGTTTTATTGGTAGAGCAGGGTTATTTGGTTCTTCCAACGCTTGATGTATGAAGTTTTCATCCTCCATCGAGCAGAGTCTATCATGAGGTTGCCAGGTGTTCTGCAAAAGCATCCGCTTTTTCTTGATTAGTACGTGCCCAGGTCCTGTTGGCTTTTCTTATAGGTGGCACCGAGGGTTGTTGTTGTTTTAATTTTCTAGTCGCTTTCCATAGTGAATAGTCGGTAGTTTCCTTGGCGGTTAAGTTAGACAGGGAGTTTTGTATTGCCTGGTTTTGAAAGTTGGCCAAGAATGCATTTAAGTCTCTAGTTGCCTGGTTAAGTATCGTATTATTTCTAGGATTTCTGGTGGTTTGCCAGATTCCTCGTAGCCTCCGTTTTTCTACTATTTTTTGTTTAATTATTATGGGACAGTACTCCACATTTTGCTGATTTTCTCGATCTGGCGTAGCTTCCCATGCCGAGTGTTGGATAGCTTGATTTAAATGTTCAACAACATCAAAGATGTCTCTTTCTGTTTTTAAGGAGAAATTAAGCAGTAGTCGGTCCTCTAGTAGGTCTCGGAAGTAGCTCCAGTCAGTGTTTCGTGAAAAGAGCTATGCAGGTTTTGTATTCTTAGCACTTGAGTACTATATTTATGAGTATCGGTGAGTGGTCGAGGATAAGTTAACAAGATTCGATTTTAAATAATTTTGGAGACGCCCTTAATGACACAGAGATCCAGTAGATCTGGAACTTTGTTAAGATCTGAGGGCCAAGTAGGCTCTGACGTACTTAGATAGTGCAATTATTTTCTTCCATTGTTTTATAGAGTTCTCAACCGTTACTGTTACTGGGAGCCCCAGATTTGATTTTACATTGTAGTCCGCAGCTATGCAACAAGGACCAAGGGTGCTAAAGAAAGACTTAAATTGTTGTTTTTAATGATATGTCGTGGAGGACAATAAACCGCTGAGAAAACAATGTCTCTATTTTTCTACAACTGCAATAGTAGTAGCTTGGAGGTAATCAGTTTGAAATTGTTTCATTTCGTAATGTTTGATTGAGCTCTTTACAAGTAGCGCTGTTCCTGCATGTGCTGTACCGTCAGGATGAGGAGTGGTATAAAGTGAATAATTTGGTATTTTTAAAGAAGTGTTATTTGTGAGATGTGCTTCAGAGATCAGTAAAATATCTAGATTGCGAGTACGTAAGAATGTTTTTATCTCCAGGCTATATTGAGCGAGGCCGTTGGCGTTCCATTGAGCAATCCTTAGAATATTAGGCATTAGTATTCATCTTAGTTATCATGGCTGTGAGTAGGTTTAACATGGCATCCATGCGTTCCATAAGTTTAGTTACCAGCATTTCCAGTTTAGTTTCTGTTTGTTGTTGCGATGTAGTCTGCACTGTTTGCGGATTGCAGGTTGTAGTGATTTGATCTTGCCCATTTGTATTATTTGTTTTATGAGTATATGATACTCCTGGCTGGACAAATTGAGTGTTAGTGCCAAGTTCTCTAGGGCGCAGAGGTGGTGGCTTTCGCCTTGAACCGCTTTATATCGCGGCGCATGCTGGCGGCTGTGATGTTCGCACGTTTTGCCGTCGCACACAAACGGCATATGCTTTTGCTCAGCCGACAAGTCTGCATATACCGTCGGCACCTTTGATATGAAAGGTGCTGTCAGAAAATTATCCGCAAAGACTTGCAGCCAGGCGCGAAGCCCGGCGATATATGCAAACAGTGCGCCAATTCGGTCGTGTTTTAATATCCCGCAACATACAAGAGGACAGCGCAGCAAGGTGGCACCGTGGAACCATCGCCAAAGCCGAACATTCAGGTGAGTTTGCATACGTTGGTTGATATCGGTAGATGCTTTGCGACGGCCGTTTAGGGACGATTTGGCCTTATCGGTTGACGTTCCATGGGCCGATACGTATCACACGCACACGAGATTGTTTTTACACGCCATGTCTCCAGGAGGATATTTTCGTTTTTGGATTTCTTTTGCTACTATGCAGCCTTTATAATTTGCTGGATGGTTACCTTGACAATTAATGCATTTAACATCCGTGCTTTATGCTTGAGTTCGCAGTTTTTTGTTAAGTGGTCTCCTGCACATTTAACACATCTTGGACTTCTGTGACAGTAATTTTTTAAGTGCCCATATCTCTGACAGTTTTGACACTGTATAACTTCACGTTTAGCATGCCGAGGTTTAAATCTAATTTTTGTTTTCATGAGGAATTCGATGCTGAATATTTCCTTATTTTTTTCTGATTGTTCTAATTCTACAAAGAACATTGGCAATGGATTTTTAGTAACTCTGTGTTTTATGTTGTATATGTTTAGAACTTTGTGTCCATGTGCAGTTATTTCAGTGGCTAACTCTTTGAGGTCAGTACTTGGATTCACATCTCGTAGAACAACTTTATAATGCCTATCGTTTTTGTGTTGGAAGGAATGAAATTCCGTGTTTTTAGCTTTTAAAATTTTAATAATTGCGCTGTATATTTTTGCGTCATTTAGTTGTATCTTTACCTGGGTATTTCCGATTACCTTAATGACATAATTATCTTTGGCGTGTTCTTCTAACATATCCCTCAAAGGTTTCATGTTATCTACGTCGTAAACGAAGATTGGCGGAGGTTTGATTTCTGTCGGTTTTTCTTCCGCACTATCAGCAAGAGGTTGAAAACTATTAGATGTTCCTGGAGCACTAAGCCAGTAATCGGATGTTTTTGCTTGTTTATTAACACGTTGTAGTTCCGTACAGCCACGTTTTGATTTTCTTGTGTTTGGTGTTTGCCATAATTCTTCATTGTGTGGGACTATTGATGCCGGTAATCCGTGTTGTTGTGATTGTTGTGGGGGATAATAAAATTGCTGATTTTGTTGCGGCTGAGCTTGCATAATTGATTGAGTTTGCATAGGTGTTTGTTGCTGTTGCTGCTGTGGGAGGGTTTGTTGATATATGCAAGGGTCTGATTGTTGATCAATTAACGTTGGTGTGTTGATAGGGTACTGATACCCGAAATTCGGTGCGCCAAACATGACTGCCTTTTTGTAAATAATTATACGATTTAGTTAAGTAGATTTCTACGTATAATTTATTCGTGGTGATTTGGCCGCTGGCCTCTCGATAACACTGTACTTATCACCGATAAACCGCAGACACAAGTTGTATGTCTTTCCTCTTTGAAAGTAAAATAGGAACTGAATGTAACTCTAGAAGCTTTTCTTTTGCCTGTTGAGATTATAATACTCCAGGCTGAACTATTCTCGTAGGGATTTTACTAATTGTTTGTGTTAATGTCTGGTAAAGTCTTTGTTGCAACTGTTTATAGAACCAACATCTTTTATAAGTAGCAGGGTCTGCACATCTGGTTTCTTTACTTTTCTTTTTTTGCACTCTCTCATTAAGTGGTTTTCTGAACATTTTACGCATTTAGGCGATTTTTAAAAATAATTATTTGTGTCTGTTCTTCTGGGACTTAACACAGTGAGATTTTGTGGTAGTTTAACATTATATATGTATATGTTATTTTCCTTGGTGAGTAGATCAATAAAAAACGTAGGCAGTGGATTTTCAGGTACATAGTGTTTGATAATCAACTGTTTCTAACTTTGCCTTTAATAATTCTATATCCGACGAAGAATGGAGAAAAAGTAAGGCATAACTCGAAGTAAGTCAATTTGTCGAAGATGCTATTGCATTCGGTGTTTTAGGCTTGATTGGACATTTATAAGGGCCCGAATTACACTTAACTTGAACTTAATCAGAGACTGGCAATAATTGTGTACAGCAGCTGGAGCTAATGGCAATAAATGAGAAAGACCTGCCATAAGTACATAGACACTTTATGTTCCAGCAGTAAAACGGCGGGCACTACTGCAACCACAAGTCCTGCAAGGAGCTACGAAACGTAGGCCCTTTTCATATCCGCCTTTTATGAGCTCGCGGGAGTCCAGCTGCAACAAAAAGCGTGATAAGAAATTCATTGTCAATCCTGCACGACAACAGCAGTTCGGCTCGATAGCGAATTTTAATATTCCGGGCGCTGCGGGCCGCTTTAAAAACTGCTCCTCGCGCGGTTTTTTGCGGCAGTCATGTGCACATGCTGCCCGCCTCACCTTGGGCCGACAATTTGATAAGCGCACCCTCTGCAGCAGCCTGCTCCAGCGCGGCCGGAGTTTTATCGCCGAAAATTAATAAACATTTCGCATTTACGGCTAAGTGGGCTGTAGCGGCGACCCCCATAAAAATTCCGGCAGCTCGCGTTTTGCTGCTAATTGCCACCCGCCCCCCGCGGCCGCTCGAGGAATCGCCGATTGCACCTCGGAGATGAGGGCGCGATCGCACACACAACGCGCTAATAAGTTGGGGCAATTAGAGCCGCCCGGCGCGGCCAGAAGCGCTGCTGATTAGATTCGCCGGAAAATTATGCAAATGCTCCTGAAAGCGGCGCCGCGCTGTTTGCGCGCTGCACTACCGGCGCGAAGCGGCGGAATGCGATTACGAAAGTAGTGCCGCGGGTGGATCCGGCCGGTAATTCGCAGGGAAATGAATCGAACTTGGCCGCGCGCCCCCGCGATGCGCGGGTAATTTGGAGGCGTCGACACTTGCACGTGCGGGCCGTAAACAATGGGCGCCGGGGCGCCCGGGCAGCTCGCCGAATCCATTTTTATTAACGCGTTAATTATGGAGTGGTTGCGTTTTATTCGGCGCCCTAGTAAAAACGCCGCGCGGCGCAAATTGCCCCCGAACACCCCGTGAATAAAACATACTAATTGGGTTCCCCTCTTATGGGCGCCAATTACTGTTTTACTGCGCTGGGAAATCTTCGCGCAGATTTGGGGAGGCTAACGCGTTTTCAGTCACTTTACCTCTCAAGTATGCTAAACGGCTGCAGATTTTCAGCAAACACACATTAAATTTCTTTGGAAGTCTCGTTTTACGCGACATAACAGGCTAAGGGGGTCGGAAATGACTAGCGCAAGGCTTGATTAAAAAAGGAAAAGCTACAAGGTGACAACAGATTTTCAGGTTTACACGAATTTACTGCAGAAATATGCTGAAGTGAGGATTAGATCTCTTATTTAATCTTATGTATGTCTTTTTTTAATATACATGTCCCCACAATTTTCATTTACTTTAGTTTTCCAACCTTTAATTACAATCTTTCTAAGATCTCCTTTCACCTGTTATATTCATCGATTTTGGTCTTTTTACTTTTTCTCTTACTAAATTGTTTTGTCTGCGCCATTCTTTGTCGTTATATTTGTTTCCGTACTACACCATTACAAATGTCGTTGTCTCTATTATTGTTTTACTTCCGAGCATTCTACTTCGTAGCGTCTTTTTGTTCCCTTGAAATGCTTTGTTACCTATCACTAATCTTTTCCTCACTCTCCATCACTTCATAACATTACCCCCATGTATTTAAGTTTACTCACCACTTTAAATTCGTATCCCTTTATACTAATATTTTATTCTTCTGTGTCTATTTTTATTATTTTTGTTTTTTTCACTAATTCTTGTTTTCGTTCCTGTCTTATTTCTCTTAGCATCTGTCTCATCACTGTACGACTTTTTACCAAAAATAGTACATCATTCGCGTAGGCTATCGTTTGGCTACCATCTGTCCTTCCTGTCCCCTTATGAATTCTTCGCAATGCGAGTGCTAAGTTAAATAACGCCGTGGATAGGGGGTTCCTTGGTCTCGCCCTTTATTGTTTTTCATTTTTCGTTTTCACACTTATTGTTGTTTCTTATTGTCATTTTTATTAGTCTTCTTACTGTAATATTTATTTCTTTCTTTTATTGGATTAATGAACTTTTTCTCATGAATGGAGTCGAAGACTTGCTTAATACTTATAAATAATTTACTTTTTCCATTTGATACTTGTGGTGTTTGTGTTATCTGCTTCACTGTTTATACGGCGTCTATCGTTGATTTTTGTTTAGTAAATCCACATTAAATTCTTTGTGGGGTCTATTAGTTTTTTTTATATTAGAAGCGTCGTGATTGTGTATGTAGCATTTAATAACGTAATTTTGTTTAGTCCTTACATACTTCTTGATCTTTTTTTGTGTATTGTAATTATTTTTCAGTTCCCTATTCTACAAAAATCCCTTCTTCCGCACAGCTTTTCCAGCAATTCTTTCCCATCATACTTTATAAGTTCTGAACTTATGAGATTTTTCCTTGAGTGTTGCTATTATTAATTTTTGTAATATATTTTTAATTTTTTCTTTCAATTGTGTTTCACTTACTATGTCTTCAGTTCCCATTTGACTTTTGAAGCGAATAGAC
This sequence comes from Sinelater perroti, assembly GCA_036346155.1. NCBI lineage: Eukaryota > Metazoa > Arthropoda > Insecta > Coleoptera > Elateridae > Sinelater > Sinelater perroti. The sequence goes on along the minus strand of JARFIY010000158.1, from coordinate 1,665,471 downwards.
GTGCTAACCGCCGCTCCGAGTGCATGAAAGTTCAAGTGATAACGATTTTATACACAATAAACAGCTGGCCGAACCGCAAGTAAATTATTTCTCATTATCTACATTACACTAAGCTTAAATATTTTGCAAAAGTAACGGACATAATAACTAATAATCACTAGCAGTTAATAAATGCTAGGAAATTAAATCAAAGGTAACTGTGTTTACCTATTAAACTTCATTAAACAAATTCAAAATGTTAATTATAACCAAAATGGAGTACCATATAATAATCCCATGCAGGTAATCCCAATAAACAACGTTATACCGGGTGTTACATTAGCTAACACACAAATGCCGCAGTACTATGACTTTCAACAACAAAGTCAATCAATACGCACTAGTAGCAACTTCTTCATACCGCAACAGAACATTAACTCACCAGCCCATCCCACTCAACAGCAGCAATCAAACAACGAACGCCAGTACTACAGACTGACCTCAACCAGCGATGATGAAACTGAAGAAAACCCCAATGAAAACTCCAAAGAAAACCCATGGCAAAAAGTAAAACAAGCCAAGCGAAGAGAAATAAATATACCCAGCAGTCAAAACATTTTACTACAAAATAAATAAAGCCATTTAACCGATGCCATGGAAGAACAAACTAACACAACACAAGTAGAAAACAAGGTCCCACGACCCCCGCCAATCTTTGTCTATGGCATAATAAATTACCAACAAATGATAAACAAATTAAATGAAATCATAGAAATAGAGCAGTACAGCCCAAAATTTCTAGCTGACAATACAATAAAAATCAATTGCAATACCTCTGAAACTTACCGAAAACTGATTCACTTCATGCAAGTAAAAAAAATTGTGTACCATGCATATCAACCGAAGGAGGAACGAGCCTATAGGGTAGTACTCAAGCACTTACATTTTACAACAGCACAGAAAGCATTAAAAAAGAACTTAGTAAAGACGGACATCAAGTCAGAAATATTATGAACGCAAGAAAACGAATAACAAAAGAACTTTTAAACCTATTCTTTGTTGACCTAGCGCCAGCACAAAGCAATAAAAATATTTATAAAATACAAAAAATACAAAACCAACTAATAACTATTGAACCACCCAAAAATTTTAAAGGTATATCACAGTGCATGCGCTGTCAGCAATATGGTCATACTAAAGCTTATTGTACTAAACCCTATGTATGTGTTAAATGCGGAGGGACTCATATTGTACAAACATAATTGTACAAAAAACAAAGACACACCTGCACGATGTGCATTATGCAATGGTCCTCATCCGGCTAACTATAAAGGCTGCGAATTATACCAAGGCTTACTAAAAAAATCCAACAATGCTAAAAATAGACTAAACATTCAACACAACCCGTTAACAGCCATCTATACAGAAAACCAACCTCAATCAAATAGTATCCAACAAAATTTAAGCTATGCAGGAGCAGTGAAACATAACAGAACCAACGAACAAAATACATTACGCTCAACACACACAGGAACACCCTCCATCAGCCTGTGCAAATTCCTAGATCAGTTTAAGGCTATGTTTCAGCAACTCGTACAACAGAACAGCATGGTGATGAATCTGCTTACCAGGCTGATAAGTAAAATTCACTAAATTTCTAACAATAGCCCTGTGGAATGCCAATGGCCTTCTACAGCACAAAAATGAAGTTGCAATATTCCTTCATCATAATTCAGAAAAACACATTTTACAGACAGATCATATTTTCGCATACCTAACTTCACAACCTACATAACCAATCATCCAGATAATACTGCACATGCTGGGACCGCCATTTTAATAAAAAGTACTATAAGTGACATCGAACTGCCAAAATATGTAACCAATCACTTACAAGCCACAGCCATTAAAGTAAAGACAGTCCCATACGAATTAACAGTAGCAGCAGTATATTGCCCACCACGGCACAATATCAAAAAAGAAAATTTCAAGGAATTCTTCCAGACACTAGGGCATAAATTTGTTGCAGGTGGAGACTATTAGTAAGCATACGTTGTGGGGATCTCGACTAATCACAACAAAAGGCAGCCATTGGGCTAATCTCATACAGGAAAATAATTACTTCTTCCTTTCAACTGGTACACCAACCTATTAGCCGTCAGACCTCAATAAGATCCCAGATCTTTTGGACTTTTATGTAACAAATGGGATCTCGCAAGCGTATATGAACGTAACACCATGCTACGATCTCTCCTCTAATCACTCGCCGGTAATTGCAACAATCAGTCAATATGCTATTCATAAAAAATCAACGCCCAGACTTCATAACAAAAACACAAATTGGGAACATTACAGGAACAAGATACAAGAAGATATAAAATTGAGAATAAGTCTGAAAACTCCAGAGGAAATTGACACCGTCCTAACCACCCTAGTAAACATCCTCAAACAGGCCGCTCAACATGCCACTCCTCACACAGAATTCCAAAATCACAAGTATATAATACCTACGGTCATTAAGAGGCTTATAGCAGAAAAAAGAAGAGCCAGGGCAAAGTGGCACTGTACCCATGCACCAGCAGATAAAACTGTACTAAATAGATTAAATAACCAACTGCAGCGTCAAATAAAAGAAATGAAAGAAAAGTCATTCCATGATTATGTTACCAATCTCAACAGATACGACAATTCCATATGGAAACATAAAAAAAAACCTAAGGCGCTAATACCTCCCCTCCGTAACACTGCAATAGCATATCAACAGTGGGCTAGAAGTGATAAGGAAAAGGCCGTCCTATTTGCAGACTACTTTGCCGAAGTATTTACGCCTAATGATGACCTTACAGACAATGATATAGACAGACATTTATCCGAGATCCCTATCAACATACCAAAGATCAAATCCTTCACTCCGAAAGAGATTGAGAAGGAAATCTGCTTATTAAATCCTCGAAAAGCTGCAGGAATAGATAAAGTGACTACAAAAATGTTAAAGGAGATGCCAAGGAAAGGGTTAGTTTTACTTACCTACATTTTCAATGCTATCGCAAGACTAAACTACTGGCCAAAACAATTAAAAATTTCCGAAATAATACTAATTCTTAAACCAGATAAAGAACCCAACGACGTATCATCGTACCGTCCTATAAGTCTGTTACCAATTATCTCAAAATTACTCGAACGACTCCTCCTGCAAAGAATAAACTCTGACCCAATGATAGAAGATTGGATACCTATGCATCAGTATGGCTTCCTCAATGACCATTCCACTATACAGCAAGTGCATCGAATCAGTCACCAAGTAAATCAAGCATTAGATCAAAAGAAATACTGTCCATCAGTTTTTCTAGATGTCAGTAAAGCCTTTGATAAGGTATGGCATACTGGATTACTATATAAGATCAACGAACTTCTACCCATCACCTACTTCAAACTGATAAAATCTTACCTAAGTAGTAGAGAATTTTGCATCAAAGTCAATGACGAGGTGCCGGTCCAACGTCCAATTAAATCTGGAGTGCCCTAAGGCAGCGTCTTGGGACCCCTGCTCTATGTGCTCTATACAGCCGATCTTCCCACCAATGAAAACACAACAATGGGTACGTTTCCCGATGATACTGTCATTCTCTCAACTGCCATTGACCCACTCATAGCATCGACCACTCTACAAAAGCACCTAGACCAAATACAGACATGGACTCGTAAATGGAAAATCAAAATTAATGAGACAAAATCTGTGCAAGTAAATTTTACACTACGAAAAGGGTTATGCCCGCCATTATATTTTAACAATATACCAATACCGCAATCTACAAGTGCAAGATATTTAGGAATACACCTGAACAACAGATTGACGTGGAAAGGACATGGAGATAAGAAACGTAAACAGATTGACTTGAGGATGAAAGAACTCCAATGGCTAATTGGACGAAAATCTAAGCTCACGCTTGAAAGCAAACTGTTACTCTACAACACCGTAATTAGACCAATTTGGATGTATGGAGCAGAACTATGGGGATGTGCGAGTAAATCTAACTTAAACGAAAGCACCATGGTACGTCTCCAATCTGACAATTCACAATGATCAAAAATTCCTTACGTGAGGGACGCCATAAGAGAAAAAAGTACAAGACATCACAACAAACTGGAAACCCACGTCAACCCCTGTTGTACCCACTGCTTGATGCGCAAAATGGTAGAAAACTGAAACGAAACTGACCAGCAGATCTGAAACAGGATTAGCGAGGGCAACTCACTGGAGAAGTCCTCTTCACACCAACCACGACTATCCTAATAATTAAAAAACAGCATATTAGCTTATAGAATGACTTGTAATTCTGATTGCTAATTAAATGATATATAAAAAAAAACTTACTATATCTTGTTATAGTGTGAACAATCCTTTAAAATATATTGTTCATTCTCCATGCACTGATTGTCATTTTCAGCCAGTTTGCCATCTTCATCATTGATTTCAGTGGTCTTTGGTTTGTATATATCGTATTTTTACATTTATTAGCCTCTTCAATTTGCTTTAATTTGTTTTCCATACTTTCTCCTTTTATTTTGATCTCGATTTTTTTGAACTTCTTTCTTGACCTTTCGTATTCACCTTAAGTTTACTTTTAGTTTCCTTTAGGTTATTTCTTTACATTTATCGTCATACCATTCTTGACCAGCTCTACTTACTGCCTTTCCTTATTGGACCTCTACTACACTATTTATATATATTTTTATTCCTAACCATCGTGTTTCTATTTTACCATTAAGGTATAGGCGAAAGTTAATGCGATCACGATCTTGTTTCTCTGTCTGTCTGTCTGCGCACGTGTGTGTGTGCCTGTCGACACGATGTCTCCGAAACTACTTAACCGATTCTTCATGCTTCGTATTTGGTCAATAGATATCTTAGGTCTATATCTTCCTTAGTAATAAATTTCAGACCTGTAGCTTTCTTTTGACCCGAGATACGAGATCACAATGCATGACTTGCTTCACTTTCGAAAGTTGCCTTTCAGGATTTTACATCCGTTTTTTTTATTTATATATTCTTTTGGTTCTTCTATTTTTCACCGTATTTATTTTTAGTATTTCATAGTTTGGTTACATTTTTGTTCCTCTGCGATTCTATTTCACCTTTTGTTTTAATATTGCTGTTGTCATTCTAGGAATCTGTAAATATGTGCGTATGGCTCGTACTGTCGGTTTTGGTTCTTGTTAATTAATGCATAATCTATTTATGTGTATGTTTTCTGATCAGGTGATTTCTATGTTATTTTATGTCTATTTTGGTGTTTGTATTTAGTTCTGCCAAACTATAAGCTTTGTTCATTGTTGTTAGTTTTTTCATGGATTGTGTGTTTACCTGCTACAATTTTCTTGCTTATTTGTGCATTAAAGCCTTTCAATGCTGTATTATGCTTTCCTTTGGTAATTTGTTTGTTACCTCTTTTTTCTCATACGACACTCAGATTACTGCATACACGTTTAATAGTGATATGTTGAAATGTCTCGCTTCTATTCCCAAATAGGACATTCTTTCATTTATTTGTTTAAAGTCAATAACGCTATTTTTAGTTTTTTCATTATTATAAACTACTATTTGTCATTTCCGAAGTACAGTAGTGTGTATTTTCTTCCGTCTATCCTTCTATATCTTATCTACCTTAGTTTTTGTAACGTCGCTATATTTATTTTATATCTTCCCAGTTCTGCTGTTATAGTCTCCACTTTTCCCGAGTTTGTTTATTCTGCATACTTCTTCAGCTATTTATAACATTGCTTCATAGAAGTAGACTTATTTTGTCTATGATCCGTGGGTATTCTTCTTCTTGTCTCTTCTCTTTAGAGAGTAATATATTTGCGAGTATTTTCTAAACATTTTTAAATTTTTTAGTTCTACTAACTTTATTTGTGTGTGAATCTTGGCAGCTACTATTCTCTGTGGTACTTAAATGAGAGTTTTCAATTTTTTTAAATCATACTCATACTGTTATGTCCAAGCTGCTTTGCTTTATGTGTTATTTTGTTTATATCCTTGCAAAAAACCAAATATTCTCTATATGGTTTATATATAAAATTCAAGCATTCTCTGGCCTTTCGTATGTATTTCTTATTACAATCTATATTTGTATGTTATTATCTATTTGCCAGTTTCCAATTACTATTACATATTTGTATTTGTAACCCTTTATAAAGCGCTTACATATCTTTTAGATTGGCATTTGCTGTAGGTGTATATATTTGAATGAATTCTACCAAAGTTCTAGATTATTTCTTATGAGTGTCTGCATATCTCACATTATTGTATTCATTTATTCCGCTTCATTTCCTCCTCATATTAGATAAGCCAAGTAGTTGTAGGTTATATTTCTCTATTTGTACGATAATTTCTTTTCGGTGAAGAATTCTATAATTTATGTCCCAAATCTAATCCTTGTTTTCGTTAGTTGTCTTGGGTTAAACAGTCTAGATTCAAGAATAGTTTTATTTCTTTGAATTACAATATTTAATGCTGATGATAGGCCCAGATTATTATCTAGCAGGGTATACTAGGGGTTTACATTTGGACAATTAGGTGATCCATTACACCTCTATTAATTTAAAATTAATTTTATTTCTGTTTAAAATATGTTATTTATTGTAACAGCAAACTTAATTTAAGCTTCGCTTAATTTAGAAACTAGTATTTCTAATTTGTTTGCGCGTAGCTAAAATGACATAATTTCTAAATAGTCATTTCTAATTGGCCACGCAGATATTTGATGGGAGTAATTTAAATCAGTCCTATTTTTTGTATTTCTTTAAATATACCGATCGACAAATATTTTTGTGTCAGTTTCGCTGCTATACGGCTTTTATATAAAACAAAACCGCATTTAAAACTAAAAATGTCTTTCTACTCCAGGGCCTTCATTATGTGACGCAAATAAAAAAAATTAATGAATTGAAAAAAACTATGCAAGATAAAACTCGAATTGTTTTTTTTTATTATGATAATGTATAAATGGAGTTCAGTGCATTACGTTTTCAAAATGAAGATAGTCACTTCAACCCTTTTCTCAAAACTCTCTATTGCGGCTTTTCAGATGTTCGCAGAAATGGCCGGAATCTATTCTGTGATGGGATTTTTGGGTTTGTCAATGGACTGGAGTTTGTTCCGATAAACCTTATCCTTAAGATAAGCCCAAAGAAGGAATGACATGGGTTAAAATCGGAGAAATTTGGGGCCATTCGATGCCACTTTCTATCTTACGGGGGCGTCTGGACTTCTGATTCCCTTTCCTAAGACTTCTGTAGAGATGTCTTGAGTTCCATGATCTTGCTGACACCAGTATTAGTTGACTTGTCGTTTGTCTCTCACAATTAGAACGAATTTCTCAAGAATTTCTGAGCGATAAACTTCTTCATTTACATATTTTGTGAGAAACAGTGAATCTACAATTCCATGGTGGAAAAATGCACACTATACACTAACTTTTTTTGGGTGCAATCGACGAACTTCGGTCAAATGTGGGTTTTTGGTACCCCAATGTCGCTAATTTTGTTTATTGGTATAACTATCTAATTAAAAATAAGAATTATCTTTGAAATGAGCGTGATTTATGTCCAACGTTTTGGCCCAAACCATCTCCATGATTACTTTTACAAAATTAATTTTTTCAACATTGACCTCAGTCAGAGTTGTTTGCAGTTGATTCTTCTATAAAAATAGATTTAATTTCTTGGTGAAAATGGTACACTTCCTGTATTCTCAAACTTCTCAGTCAGCCTACTATAACATGGTAAAACAGACAACTTAATTATAGAGCACATTTTTTCATGATATTTTACCTCGCTATTGTAGATAAAGTAGTGTGCTTGTCAAGCTTCGCCTTGAAGGCTGTTAACGCTTCATTAGCACTTCGGCCCTTCTTTAAAAGTGGTCACAATGAAGAGCCTTTCTTCGGTTAAATAGCTGGTCTTAGCTGACGCTATCTTTCAATAATAAATACTTAGAAATTTTGGCTATTTTCGTCAGTTTTTCGTTAAATAGGCTATGGGAGAGTTGTAATGAATATGCAATTTATATTAACAATAGTAAACAGATGACTCCCATTTACACCTGTGTACATTCACAATACACACAAATATAGGCCATTCTTTCTATTTATGTTGATGAAATGATCCATACTATAGATATAGCGGATAAATGCAAAAATACATTTTTCATTCTTCTTCTATCATTTTTTCTTTGTTTTATTCTATTTTTTTTCATTTGCTTTTTATAATCGTGCAGTTTTGTTTTGTCGAACAACTTCCAATGTTTTTATGTTCTACCTTTTTCTTTGGTTTTTTCCTAGATGTCTACTTTAGTTTTTATAGTCTCATTTTTCTAAAGTGAGCAAGCTGTGCTATGCGAACCAACTAATAAGCTTTTGTTCTTTTAAGGTTTACTTTTTCTTCTACCTTTTCGACTATACCAGAGGACAGAACAGCTTATGCTGTTCGTGTGAGCCTTACGGATAAAAATTTTAAGATAAAAAAGGAATTGGTCGCCTACTAATTATTTTCAAACATCAAGACATCTTATATTTTTCTGACCATTCATAATGTTGGTGCCCTTACTAATGCATTTGAGGTCTCTGTTGTTAACAGGAAACTTGTTTTAGTCAATTCAATAGTCTAAAAGAAGATTGTACTGATAATAGCATACTGGTAATGTAATTTTTAAATAATTTTGCTATATCTTCTATTAAATTGGGCATTAGTATAGATAGTTATATTATTATTAAAGTTATACAGTGCAATGTCCCTTTCCCTAATGTTTAGGAAAAGACTTGCTTAAATGAATATAAAATTTATTTCTCCCTATTAAAAGTTTATTTAGAGGCTACTAAATGTGTAGATGATGAATAAAGACTCTCAAAACTATTACATTACTAAATTAATGTTTTTTTTTCTTTTTTTCCTTTCCCAGTCATCTTCTACTTTATCTATAAAAACTTCTCTCATTTTCTTTCAGTTTCTCTATTTTGAGCTGCTTGATACTAGTTGACTGCTTTTTAATACCATCCTACCGTCTTTGTTGTGACCTGTTCATGCTTTTCATCACTTTATACGGTCAGCATCTCATACCAATTTCACTCTTTTGTGCTTGGCGAAGTGTCCTACTTATTTTAATTTTTTCAGTTTCTTTTCATAGAAGATCTCCAATATATGAAACGTTTAGTCTGCTAACCTATCCTTTTATTTTTGTGCCCTAAATAAAAAGCTGTTGGTGCATTTTGTTTATTTCGTTTGTTTGTAGCCTGTGTTCGAATTTAAATCGCTTTCTAATAGAGTAATGCTTAGTTTGTTGTTTTTTCTAAAACTCAAAATTTATTCTCGGGATATACTCTTATACGCTGCACATACTCGGGCTTATTGAATCCCGTTCAATCCCGATCAATTTTTTATAGACGATGGGGAATATGCCTTAAATAGCTTTCCATTTTTTAAGTTCCTCGATCATTTGGTCTAGTAGCGTAAATCTTATGCTTAAGGTACTCCATAGAAAAAAGTCGGGGCAGTTGAATCTGGTGATTTAGGAAGTCAAACCCCATCACCAAAACGAAAGATTAAACGTGCTGAAAATATTATTCTTTGCATACCTGTCGCTATCTTACTGTCATTTTACACTATCGTAATGAAACCAGGAGTATCTCAAAATCTTTAGTTTAAGGGTTTTCGGTCACTGTGCTGTAACACCCCCTAATAAGGGTAAGAGAATTTCCTGTTTGATTTTCAAAAAATACTGCACTAAACTGTCATCCAATGTAGATATTAAAATTGTTGTGGGCAGCACGAGGGTTTTTCTTTTCTCCAAAATACGACAGTTTTGCATATTAACATACTCAGATAGGCCAAAATCGGCCTCATCGCACATTGTGAGCTATAAAAAAGGCATTTTTTGTTATCGAGTTATAGTATTGAATCAAACTAGATCTTGTACGCACGCTTTAGGTGCAAGTTGACAATGGTAAAATGTTTTGTTTAGTTCGCAAGGTGTTGTCTACATAAACATCAAATCCTAACTTTCGATAAAGTGTACGTTTAGAATTTGGATTACTCCTATATTACCCATGCGATATATCTGGTTCATGGATTGAACCGAGTCGTTTATGAGAAGACTGATTTGATTTGATGCTACTTTGGGATTCAATCTTCTTACCTTCCAAAGAAGCCTATATATATTTATAGAAGATAATATTAAAAATCAAGATCAAGGAACTGTAAAACAAACTAAGATTAACGACAAACCTTTGCATCTGATTTTAATAGATGCTCAAAATGTTGCCGCATAGCAACGTTGGTGTTGGCCGTACCTCTATACCTAGTGAAAGACATTTGATAGATTTTGGTACGATTAGTAAATTGTATGCTATAAGACTTTGGAAAATAAATAAGTGTTGGATCTGCAAGAAAACATTCGAAACCAGAATAATAAAAACGACATTTGCAGATTTTGACTCTTTTTTGAATAGCCTTGATGATGACATTATGCTTACTTTACTAGAAAATTACTCAAGGATTACAAACGAAGAGATTACTCAGAGTTTAAAATTAAAGTGCGTCTCCATTTCGATCTTTAAACATCTCCATCCTCCCCAAGCTTGTTATGCAAGTGCTAGAAATAAATTGGTTCCATGTCTGCGGACATTTCTCTATTATAATTATATATTATATTATTTTTAGATTTAATAGCGACTGTTAATAATTGACTGTTGATTACAATAAAGTACAATGTACAAAAAGTTAGTAACAAGTAGGTGAACGTATAGATTTGGCTTTTGCTAATGGTTTGGTAAAATTACAATCGTGAGAAGGAAATACTGTTTAGCAAATTAAATGTAAATAGTCACGAAAAACGTCTTGTTTTGGCTAATCAAATAGGAATTATACATATATACGTCATATATACATACATAACCTTGAGCCTTTCTTTTTGCTTTCATTGAATTCTACTCTAAACTTCTTTGTTGTTATGCTTTTATCACTCTTGCTGTCTACATCTTCTTGGATTTTCCTAATTTATTCATTGCCATTTGTTAGAAACGTCTATTTTGTCGTTTTGGCTATTTGTATACACACCTTAAACATTATAACTAATTTTTTTGTAATACTTCTTTCACAGTCGTTATTCTTAACTGATCTCTGTACATAGCGTTCCTAATTTATTTTGTCTGGTTTTACCTTTATTGTTGCTAAAATATTTTATTTCTGTACTTCTTATTTTGTAATTTTTACTTTTAGCATTTTCGGTTCACTTAGAAATGTGTTTTATAGCGTTAAACGTTCTTTCTACAACGTCTGCGCATTTATTTACTTCATCGTATTTCAATTGCTATTGATACGTGTAATTCAAATATTTAAGTTCTTTTATTTCTTTCTCGTCTTTTTTTAATTGTATTTATAGCCAGATCAACAATTGCATTGTTATACATAGCACGGATGTTACATATGATATATTTGATGCGGGCAAATGTAAGGAGACTATTTGGCTGTCTTGATGCACACTTCACAATAGCAGCGTCAGTAATTTGCGATGTCGGTTAATATAATACTCTGTGGTATGGCGCCGTTTGAGTCTTGTGTGGATCTGTGTTTAAAGTAGTTTGTAATAAAGTGCGCTACTACACTCATTAGAGTTGTTTATAAATTTTTTGGCACTCATTTTAATGTAGTCATCAATAGTTATAAGTCCAAGCTTGTAGCGCAGTTGAGTATTTCGGAGGTACCAAGGTGCATTGTTGTAGATGGTTGTAGATGTATTACACCATATTGGTGATCCAACTAGGAGTAACGGACAAAGGAGGCTTTTGTAGATGAGGACCGCACATTTAATTTTTAAGGGAGATTTGCGGTTAAGTAGAGGATACAGCTGCTTGAGGCTGGTATAACCTTGAAGTAGTTTCTGGTTAATATGAAAGCTCTAGTTGAGCCGTAAGTCCAGATAAATGCCCAGGTATTTGCTGGCGAATTCAGGGTATCGGAATATTATTAACGTGACTGACGGGATTTGTAACTGTTTTAAGCGTGAAGACTTTGGCTGACACTTTTCGGGGCTTATTTGGGTGTTCCATTGTTGCAACCATAGTAAATTTGATTTGTAGGTTGTTAAAGTGCTAGTATGGCTCTATTCAGAGAGGTTGTTTCGGCAAGAATTGCTATATAATCAACGAAGGTGGCCAGAGTAGCTATGGTATTGGACAGGTGAAATGTGTAGATGCAGGTTAAGGTTGACCCAAGCACGCTGCCTTGCGGGACACCAACGTATATGGTCTTGGTTTTCGAAACTGCTTAGTTCACTTAAACAGCGAAGGTTTGGTCTTCCACAAACGATAATAAGAAGGCTTTTGAGATAGAATGATCAGATTGATGTCCAGGATTTTCTTTTTCAGACCTTCAAGCCAGACTCTGTGGAAGGCCTGTGTTACGTCGAGAAATAAATTGCTTGCTTTTAAAGCAGTTATTCTCTGCAGTTGATGGCATGTTGAATGGAATGTTTTGAATCCAAACTGGTGAATCGGGAGTGTTGAGCTTGTCGAGTGGAGTAGTTATTCGATCAAGTATTAATTTTTCTAGCAGCTTAGAGAGCGTAGTTAACAGACTTATGGGTCTATAGCTGTTGACTTTTTTTTTACCTGGTTTGGCAAACATTAGTATTTGGGCGTGTTTCCAGGACAGAGGGAAGAAAAAATCTTAGGCAGGCATTGAAGACTGAGCTCAGGTGAGCTAGAGCTTTCTTAGTGAGATGCTAAAGAATGGAGTTAGGAGTAAGGTTGTAGCTGGGAGACGTTTTAGGTTAAAGTGAGTTCTTTTGGAGATGTTGAGTGAATCTTGTCTGGGTTTGGAATATTTGTTTCGATGGACGTTATCACGTGGTTGAGGTGTGTGAGGGAACAGGTGATGTTGGATGTAAAGCTTGCTGCTAAATGTCAAGTGAAAGCAGAGGCTTTTTCTTCATCGGAAGTGTAGTGAGCATTACTTGATTTATTAGTGAATGTGGCAGTTCATTAGTTTGATTTAGAATCTTTTATGGTTTTCCATAGTCGCCTATTCCCTGAACTGAAGGTGGCTATGTAATGTTTTTACGGAGTAGGTTTAGTTCTATTTTGATCCTGTAGGAAAGGTTGTTTAATCAGTTTTGATTAGAACATTTTGTGTTTGTTGACATTCGCGCCTGAGTTTGCTTTTCTTATTGATTAGATTGATTATGTACCTCGGTGAATTGTTGCGGTCGGGGGAATGGTTGCACGTGTTGGTGTGCAAGGTTGTCGTGCGCTGTCACCGATAACTGTTCTGAGGTTGTCAATGACAGAGTCAATATCTTGGTTGGTTTGTATGTTTGGGGGTTTGGTTATTTTACTATTCCAGAGTTTTTCGAATCGTCCCCAGTTTATTTTGCAATTTATTATTTTTGGGTTTTGGTTGTTTAAATGCTAAGAAGAACACTAGGACTAGGAGGTGATGTAAATTGAGTTCAGTTATACATTGTTGATAAAATTTTTTGCTGAAGTACTTTTGTAGGACGATATCAAGTATGTCGGGTTGGATGCGGTAACTATAATAGGTGTACTTGTCCGGTGCGAGAATTCGGAAGGAGTTGCCTATTGCGAGGTTTTTCAGTTGGATTAAATGCCTTACATCCCTTCAGAGTATATTTAGTGTTAATATCGCCAATGACCAGAAGAGGTTGGGTTGTATTAAATATAGTTTTAGTGTCATCATCTATTAATCTTCTATTTGGTTGGCTGCATGCACTAGATATATTTATGGTACTGTTGTCGTCCAGTGTAACCTGAATTGACGTCATTTTAATATTTAGATTGGAGATGTCAGTCTCGTATGTTTGAAATTATTTTTGATTAGATTTGTCACTCCTCCAGCTGCGGTTGGGAAGATTCGATCTTTACGATAGACGTGGTAGCCAGAAATTTTGAGATTGGTTGTGTCGTCCAGGTGCGCCTTAGTAGTACAAGCAATATCAACTTTGTATCTTGCCAGGAAAGCGATAAATAGTGAGCGTTGGCATTCCAGTTAAGGATTGTTAAGCAGTGGATTGGTTGTGACGAATTACGGTTTATTAAGAAGTGCGGGTAGGAGGTATTGGTGAAGAATGTTTATTTGATCCAGGTAGGGTGTGAGTAGGTTGAGGAGTTGTATGAGGTGGTGAAGATCCATTGTGAGGTTGACAGGTTGGTGTTGAGGTTTGCACCGCTTTTAGCTTTGTTCGCAAAAGTCTGCTTGCTGTTGGTGAACCAGTTTATGATGTTGGTGGCTTTAGGGGCTGTAGTCTGAGCTTTGGTGCTCTGTTGCAGGAGTTTGAGATGATGTGGACTGCTACAATAGTTCGCACTGTGGTCTAATTTTTACATTCGGTATCTAGGTGGTCGCCTGCGTATTTGACGCATACAGTTTTTTGTTTACAATAACTCTTGGTGTGCTCATATTGTTGGCATCTATGGCATTGGAGTATGACTTTAGATTTCCTTCTAAGTTCGACGGTTACAATGGAGTGAAATATCGCTTTTAGTGAGAATATGCGTTCATCTTCTTCGTTATTGGTTAATTTAACTGCCCAGACTGGCAGAGCATTGGGTGGAACTTTAATCGCATCCGGCTGCTTCGATTGTGGCTCTGTGCTAGTAGATTGTTGCTCTGTTATCGAAGCCTCCAGCCGTGGCAGCAGGTAATATTTGTTTCCTTCGATAAGGCGGTTCATGCGTCCCGTTTTTAACGTCACACTATTTAACTTGCGTTTGCTAGGCGCTTGTTGATTCATTTTATTTACATGGGATGTTACTGGCAGTTACTTGTACAATGTTGAAAATAATTTAGACTTACCTACTGCGTTTAAAGCAAGGAAATATTCTAAGGTCAATGTATCGCACTGTTATCGGACGGCGTGTAAAACATCCGCTCCGATTCACTGCTCGCACTCGACTTCTTCTTTCTCTTCTATTGTGATGTTGCCTTACTTCGCCTGCTGTATAATTACTGCTTTGCTCTTATTTAAGTTTATTTTGTATGTTTGCTTTTTTATTTTTTTATTGTTTGTATTTAGGTTATAGTTCTGTCTCTCTATTTCTGCTAATATCACAATGCATCCATTTTTTTCACTATTTTGCCCATGAAGAGTATAGGATGCAACACATATTCATGTCTTATATTTTTCATTCTTCCAAAAGCGTATGGTTTATTTTCTTGGCTTGTTATATAGAGTCTTAACATCTGCACTTTATTGTATATGTTTATCTGACTTTGTCGAATGCTTTTTGTAGATTTATATAGCATATGTAAACTTCTTCTTTTTATATAGCGTTTTCACTGATTTGTCTAGGTATGGAATTCCTCGTACTCTTTTACCTTTCCTTAAACCGCATTGACATCAATTATTGGGTTTCCTAGCTGTGTTTTAGCTTTGCCTAACATGCTAGTAAAGTTCTTTTTCAAACATAACTGCTAAAAACCTAATTGTACGTATTTGAAATTTGTGTATTTAGAATAGTTTTATGTATTACCGTACTTATTTAACTTCTGAGTTCTTTATTGGTTTTTATTTTATTTTTACGCAAGCATAATTCATAAGCGTGAATACTGCTTTCGATAACCGAAGCTTAAAATTTGTTGTGTATATGCGCTTATACAGTCCGACACATTTATTTACTAATTTCGTCCAAAAGCACGGAAATTGTGTTTGTTGAGTTTGCTTGTTACTTAAATTAAAATTAGTGGAGCTTTGAGCTCCCTGTGTGGATAGTAACCAGGAAATCTCTAACAGTACCGGGATTTGCATATTATTTGCCAAAAACAACCTTCATTTAGCAATGAATGCAGTCTAGAACTTGACCATTGCACTGTTTTATCTCTATTGTTGCGGCTATTGTTTAGAGTTTGCACCTCTAGGGTGCATTAGCGATTTGAATTCGCAATAGTTTTGCTCTGTAAAATGCAGCATGTGCACAATAAAGCCTTTATTTCATTTTCAAAAATTTGTAGAAATAATTTATGACTTTATTAACTGAGTTGCGTGGCCATTGTATTCGGTTGCTCCGAGTGCGCAATTGAACGAAATCGAGCGTTCAGAGTGCACTTTATTTAGGAATTTGGTGAAAAAATTTTGTTAGAGCCGGAGCCGAATAGAATTTCGTCTAAGTGGCAAATTGCGCGGTGTTATTTTAGCTTCCGCGATACCAAGACGCCTAAAATTTAGTTCGGGCAGAGCAAGCATTCGTTCCGCTCGCGCGGCCCGAAAGTTGGCTGAATATTGACAGCGCCTGCACTTTAGGGCTGCTTTGCGGGCATGTTTGTGCACTTACGCGGCACTGAAGCCCTCCTCGAGGTGTACTGAAAGTGTAGTCGGATCATCAAGGCTGTACGATTAGTTCGCAGCAGCAGAGAGCTTTTTGCGTTCTGCGCTCGACAAATAAAGCGCCGAAGTGGCGGTTTCTTCGAAAGTGTGCTTTTGATCTCGACGTCTGCAGTGCATGTTTACGTTGGCCGTAAAGCGGGTTTAAGCGCTTTATCTAGATCAGTTTTTTACTGATAGTTCCGTTTTAGTTATAGTTTATGTCCCTTTTATGGCGCATTTTATGTAGAAAAATATTTGGGCCTTAATGTAACGCCAGGGGGATGTTTCAGGTAAAAACTTAATTGGTTTAAATACAGGAAACAATGAAAAATATATACTGGATTAAAAATGATCTTCTTTACAATGATTAGTGTGAGAATATTGCAATACCCTGTATTTCAGTACATGTTAATTATTATATACAAATTTGTACTATTGTTTTTTTGCCTTCCGATAGTATTTTGCCTCTTGTATTATAAGTCCCTTTTGTTCCGTTATTTTTATTATCACTTTTTTCCATGCTTGTTTTGGTTACCCCCTTTTGTGTCTAGGTATTATCATCGCTTTCCACACTTTTTCACTTATTGGTCTTCGTTTTATAGGTTCATGTATCCTAGTCATTTCATCTGATTTCGCTTAACGATTGTTATTACTGGTTCAACCCCAAATTCTTTCCTTATGTCTTCGTTCTTTATTTTGGCAGCTCTAATAACTCCCGTCATTCTTCTGAAGTATATCATCTCTGTAGATTGTATTCGGCTTTTCAGATTTTTTTGCTAAACCCTAGATTGGAAAGCCCTTATCAGGACTGGTCTGTAAATCGTTGTAAATAACTTTATTTTTGTTTGTGCTGTTATTTTCTTCTTGCCCGTAACATTTGTTTGACGCATACTGTAGCCTTTAGTCTGTCATTTATTTTTGTCTTGTTTTTTTCTATTCCACTGTATATCATAAATATTTTAATGAATTTACCCGCTTTACTTTTTGTCCCATTGATTTATCTGTGTATTTGTGCCTCTATCTTCATTTAATATTAGCATAATTTCAGTTTTATCCGTGTTTATTTTTTTTTCTGAAGACGATTATTTCATGTAATTAAGTTAATTTACAGTTCTTTTCTGAACTAGCAAAAATTGTAATCATCCGCGAAAGCACATTCCAAGATTTTCACCGTCTTCATATTTTTATTCACCATGTGAAGTCCTCTAATCTGTGGTATGAGTTCTTGTATAACACTGTCCATTACTACTATAAACAGAACCTGGCTTAGTACGACGCTTTCCCCGAATCTTGACCGCTACTAAATTTTTCAGATTCTCAATCGTGTGTTCTGTTATAGTTTTGGTTTTTTATGTAAAGCTTTTATAGCTTTATACCCATGCTTCTTTGTTCTAATAAATCTCACACTGTGCTTCTTGGGATGTAGTCAAAAGCTTTCTTTAGATCTAAGTACATCTAAATATAAATATATACCTCTTGATTCTGTCCTAATATTTTATCTGTTAATTGTTTTATTGTGAAGGCGTGGTCATGTGTGTTAAATTTCTTAGTAGAACTACTCTACGATTATATCAGTTTTTATCTTATTTTCTTTATCAGTTTACTTTCTAAGACTCTTTTATGTACCGTTTCCTCCACGACTTTATAATTTTTGCATTTATTGTGATTATTTCTTTTAAACATTGATATTATTACCTCTGCTTCCCAGTTATTGGAGAATGACTGTGTCCCACGCATTTTAGGATATTTCTGTTAGGAGTTTTTTTATAGCTTTTATTATCTTGAACCTTATATTATCTTGAGTTGCTATTTCTCCTTTTTAAATTTTTTAACTGCCACGATTAATTTGTCCTTTGTTATTATCTCCAATTTTTTTTGTTCTCTCGCTGTTATTTGTTCGAATGTTCTTTGCTCTTCATTTTTCTCTTTACGTGTAGTAGAGTCTAATAGTTCTTGAAAGTACTTTTCTACCTCTCTATTACATTCGTTTCCTCTATTGACATTTGCCCGTTCTTATTATTTACAAAAATATAACTTTGTCGTTTTTTGCTCTTAGTCATTTTAGTACCTTTTAGAATAATTTTCGCTTTCTTTGTTTTTCTTTCCATCTGTTTGCCAAAATCATCATGATGTCGTTACCATTTACTTCACAAATATACTTTGTTCTTTATATGCTTCATATGCCTTCGTCGTCATCTTGGTTAACTATTCTATTTCTGTTCTTCACCTGTTCTTTGATTTGCTAATCACACCATGCTGTTTGTCATTTTTACTCTGCATATTACGCATATTTTGTATATAATGATATTTTTAAACTTTTGATAGCTTTGCTTTACAATAAGAATAAGTTTTTGTATTTTGTTTTTACTTTTACAGGTTATATTTGGTTTTGATTTCTACATTTTATTGCTACTACTTCATTTTTAATTTAGTTGATATTTGTGCACTGTTTAGCTTTTTCAGCTTCTCTCTCTCTCCTAAGCCCAATTAATTATGTAATTAATTAAATCCATTTTTGGATGTAGGCCTTCCCTAACTCCTTCCACCTATCACGATTTTGTGCGATTTGGATCCAATTTAGTCTAGCTGTACGTTTAAAATCATCATACCAACGCACAGGTAGTCGTGCTCTTCCTCTCTTATGCTCGTACGGTCTCCATTCAATTATTTTACGGTTCCATCTATTTTTGTCACTTCTCGCCACGTGTCCTGCGTAACTCCATTTTAATTGGGCAATCTTAATACCAATGTCTGTCACTTTTGTAATTGCTCTTGTTCTGTCATTCCTAACTTTATCTCTCCTTGTTATATTTAACATTGCTCTCTCCATTCCCCTTTGTGCTATTCTCATTGATTCTATGTTGCTTTTTGTTATTGCCCAATTTTCTACTCTATATGTCATGGCCGGTAAAATACATTGTTCGAATACTTTTGTTTTCAGGCGTTGATCTATTTTTGTGTTTTTCAAAATGAAGGATAGTCTTCCAAATGTGATCCATCCACTTTTTATTCGTCTTTTTATTTCCTTCTTTTCACTGGTTCGTCCTAGTTCTATTCTTTGGCCTAGGTATATATATTCTTCTACTCGTTCAATTTGAGAATCGTCAATCCTAATTTCTACATCTGGACCAGGGTGCATTACTTTTGTTTTTCTTAAATTCATTTTTAATCCTATTTTGTTTGACTCTCTATTTAGATCAATGATCATTTCTTTCAAGTCTTCTAAATTTTCCGCGAGTAGTATGATATCATCAGCATAGCGTAGGTTAGTTAGCCGCTCTCCGTTTACATTTATTCCTTTATCTGGCCATTCTATCTTCTTGAACACGTCCTCCAGTGTTAGGGTAAAGAGTTTCGGCGACAGTGTATCACCCTGTCGCACTCCTCTTGCAAGTGGTACTGGGTTAGTTTTCGCGTGTAATGTATATGTTGCTGTGACTCCCTCGTTTAGTTGTTGTATGAGTTGTATGTATCTTTGATCTACTCGACTGATTGCTAATGCTCTATATATTGCCCAGTGTTCAATGGTATCAAACGCCTTTTCATAATCTACAAAGGCCATGCATACGGGGAATCCATATTCGTTTCATTTTTCGATGATTATTTTTATTGTTAATAGGTGGTCTCTAGTGCTGTACTCCTTCCTGAATCCCGCCTGTTCCCGGGGTTGATACTCATCCAGCTTTCTTCCTAGTCTGTTGGTAATAATCTTTGTTAGCAATTTGTACAAATGTGACAATAAACTGATGGGTCTATAATTTTCAAGTTTTGTGTTTTCTCCTTTTTTGTATAATAATATGACGTTTGAGTTTTTCCAGGTTTTGGGTATTTGAGTTGTTTTTAAGCATGTGTTTAATAGTTTTGCTATTTTTGATATTATCCCCAGCCTCTCTGATCATATCTATTGATATTTCGTCATCTCCTGTAGCTTTATTAAATTTCAATTCTCTCACTTCTTCTATGGTTATATCGGGTTGTTCTTCGGATCCCACGTTTTGAATCTTTCTAGTTCTAATGGCATTATCTTCTATTTCTTGATGTACTTTGGATTCATATAATTCGGTGTAAAACTCTTCTATAATTTTTTGAATTTCATCTCTGTCGTGGATTATTATACCATCTTTGTTACGTAATGCGTACGTTTCTTTCTTTCTCATTTTTTGTTGAAGTATTTTCATTCCTTGATTTTTCTTTATTACTTCATTAATTTGTTGTTCTTGTATTTGTCTTATATGTACTCTTATCTGTTTTCTTATTTGTTTATTCACTTGCTTAAATTCTTCTGTTATTCTTTTATTTTCCTTTCCTAGTCGTCTGCGTTTTTCCATTAGACTCTTGATATCTGCATTAATAATATATCTGTTCTTTTTGCGTGGTATAATTCTCCGTAGTTCTTTTATCGAAGTGTTAATTATTGTAGTTATTTTATTATTTACTTCATCTATTGTGAGTATTTTGTCATCAATATCATCATTAGCTAACTGTTTGTTTATTATTTCTCTATACGCCTCTCCCTTTCTTTTTATTTCTTCTGCTGTCAGTTTAATTGAATTTTTCCCGATTCCATCTATTCCGCCTTTGTGTATTAGCGTGTTTCCTGACTTGAGCTCAATCCATTCTTCTCCTTTTCTTCGGATTTCACTTCTTCCAACAATATCCCAATTGATTTTTGTTAGTTCCTCTTCCATCTCTATAATCATATCATCCGTTCTGAGTGTACGAGCATTGTACGTTGCAATCCATAGTTTGCTTATCTGTATTGATTTGTGGTTACATTTCAAAGTCGAAATATTGCCCCAGAATCCTTGGGGCATCAGGGTTAGATTGTGAGCTGTTCGCTCTACTAACCTGGGGTAATTTCGTTCTGGAGTTCGACATTATCATTATCATTAGGGAGTAATTGGCAGTAAAACGCCACGCTTGCCAGGCGTCTTGGCGAGTTGGGTAGGATATGGGTAGGATTGAATGTGGTGTGGTTATGATTACAAGGTTAGGACATGATTTCCCTCGGTATTGGGAGTTGAGGGAGAACCAAGGCTCGCGTAGGCAGGGTCGCTTCCCTGAGACAGACCTATCTCTACCGGGATCGTAGAGAGTGTCTATCCGCTACCTTCAGCTTACCAATCACTAATTATTCATCACTGTAATCCGTTGTTTTTTGTTTTCGTTTTTTTTCTGCTGTTATATAGTCTATATAATTGATTCTTTTGTCTACTTTTAATCTTTGTAAACCTGTGGATGTCCTTATGCGCAAAGACTGTATTGCAAATTATCAATTTGTTTTTAAAATTGTATTACCCTGTCGTTGTTGTTGTTCTTTGTTTCTTCTTCCTATATACCTATGACTATGGCACCACTAGTTTTCTTTTCTCTGCTGTTAAAGTCTCCTATTGGAACCAATTATACAGTACTACTTTTCCATTTCTTCTTTTCAGCTACTTACGTTGTTTGTAGCCACATTTGTTTCCGTTACCACATTTTTTCTTGCCTTTTCCTTTTCAAGCTGCTCTATTTTTGCTTTTACTCCTTGTTTCTTTATAATTTAATTTTTTCCTTTACATCTCTATTTTTTATCGCCTAATGCTTTAGTTGGTTAATTCCTTATGTTACTCTGCTCTTTCCGCATTTGTGTTACTTCGACAATTAGGTTTTGAAGCATTTGCAATATGTTGTCTGTTTTGTTTTATGTGTGACCCTTCTATTTTGTCAGACCTGCAAAGGGGTTTCCCTTCCTTGTCTTCGCGTCTCCGCTTGGTTGTGTATTCTTCACTATTACTCCGGTACACATTTTTCTCTTTGACCGGGATCATCTTAGTTTTGCTACATTTTATAATTGTTTTATCTGTTTTCTCCGTGCTTCCCTTACTGCTTTCTTATCACTTTCTCTAGACTATGTCTAAGGATGTTTGATATTGCCCAATGTTGGCTAAAAACATCGGAGCGCTTGCACAACCGTCTTTGCTCGACTACCACTAACATCTTGATAAAATAATGGAAATCATTTATGTTAAATGTTAATGCTCAATAAAAGTGCTTAAAACCCATTTTCTACCCTTAAAAACATTTTATTAGATCTTTTTCTTAAGGTTCATTTTGTCAAACAAAAATTTCTACAGGGGAAGAGAAACTTAGCGAAGGGTCGGAAGCTAAAATATATTTTTCATAACAATATTAAGCAGATATAAATATCGAAGGAATCATTAATACTACATATTAAAATTAAAATGTATTATTAGTACAACCCTTTTTCCGTTTCACTTGTCATATCATTTATCATCTATTTGTTGATGTATTTAAATTTACTTTTATTGTAGGATATATCTAATTTTTTTTCTTAGTTTAAAAGTCTGCAAGTTTACTTTTGTCGCTATTTTATTATTTTTTTAAATAATTGTGCAGGGAGGCTATATTGTTTTTTGCGTTTTTTTATTTCAATATCCAGTGTTGGTTTTGATTGTGGTTTCACCCCATCCGGTTTCCCAGATTTTAATTGAAATGCGGAGAAACAACTCAATTAAGAAAGAGAAGGGATGGGAAAGATATAAAATGGTACTACGAAAAGAAGACAAGAAGAAGAACAAATCTTATTCAAGACAGTTTACAAATGCTAAAGTTAAAAAAGCGTTTACAACTGATAACTAAGAAAAAAAATTTTTAGCAGAAACGCATTTATTTATGTAGAATCTTCAAATTATGTGAAATAAGGCAATACCAGAGAAAATAAAAATTTTACAGAAAATGATTTAACTAAACAATTTATTTAAGCAACTTTTAAAAAAGCAACAAGAGGAGAAAAGGAGCAAGGACGAAAGCACAAATGTACTACAGAAAATTAAAAATTAGTAACGTCCAGTATAAATGGTTAATTAGAGATCAAAGAAGATTAAAGAAACCAGTAGCTAGGCAGAACAAAAAGATCAAGATAGCAAATATGGAAATGAACATAGAAACGAATAGAAAAGAAAAAATGTAAGAGCAACTATAGGCACAATAAACAGTACTCGAACAAGTATCAAATGTAGATTAGGAGCATTGAATGTAAAAAAAATCAACTATGAGAGAGCAACAATTCATTATATGCAAAATATACATACTAGAAAATTCAGCAACAACCCCTACAAATTTAAATATACTAGAAATAGATGAACACAAAGCAGATTACGCATAGGCTTCGATTATTAAGGAATCGAGAGCAGCGAGTTTGGTAGACTAAGAAAATAAGCAAACCGAGTATAATAAATATATATTCACCTGCAAAAAGTACAGAAAAAGTAAAATAAACGTTTTGCGAAGAACTGAAAATATTATATAAAAGAATGTCAAAATTTGATGTAAAATTGTTGTAAGGTATAGAAATGCAAAAATACGATACGAATAAAATATCAATAAATTAAACAACAACAAAAAATAATTATAAATACAAATAGCCTTTCTAAAACGCCAAAAAATATATAAAGAAACTTGTAAAAGCCTTGTTAGCAGAACAAACAATCAGAAATCATTTGCTAATAGAATAAAAACGGGGTAAATAAGTAAAAAATAAAAAATGACATGGGACATAAGCCTTTCTGCAGGAAAGACAAAAATATTAAAGAAAAATACAAGCACAAAGAGATAATAGAATGTGCGACAAAGAAACTATTACAAAATAAAAAATGAAAAAAAAATGACAGGTACGATTAAAAATGTAGAGATATCTGAAAACAGTGAAACTGTACAAATGGAAATCTTAGACGAAAAAAATTAATTTAAAATAAAAGTTATATTTAAAAAACAAAAGTATTAAGAATATGGTAAAAGAAATAGAAGCAGGGATGTAAAAACTTTGTACGAAAAATAGGTGTAGCTAGAAAAAGTTATGGATAAAAAGTCAATCTGTACCAGGACAGAAATGCAGAAATAATTGTTATCATAGAAAAAATATTTAAAAAAATATCAAGAAATTACGGAGGAAATACAGAATAAGTGAAATAAGGAATACTTTCGCAAGAAGAATATGATAAAGTGATGCAAAAGTTGAGTAACAAGACAACAGAAAGAATAAAATGTAAAGTAAACCAAAAGAACTTGAAAACAATTATTAACTGACAGATGGTGTATCTCAATTTATGAAAAAAGAAATTTCAAGTGAAGGGAGGCGATAGTCAACTACATTTATAAAAAAAAGGGAGATAGATTCTGGAGAGGCAGGCGTCTAAATACCCGTGCCCTCGTGGTGCGGTGTGGGGAACTAAGCACGGCCCGTTTTGAAAAGTAAAACGCTGAGGCCCAAATCGTCCCTTAAACGGCCGGCGCGAAAGCGGATGGGGGCGGCTACCGATATCAACCGATGAGTAATTGCCAAATCGCTCACCTGTAATCGGCTTCGGCTTCGGCGGCGTTGGTTTCACGGTGGCCACCTTGTTGCGATGTCTTCGTGCCTGGAACACGACCGCGCTGGCCGGGATGCAATGCGAAAGTCTTGCGGGGTGATTAAATGTGGGTAAAATAAACACGACCGCACTGGCCGGTTTGCGATTCGAGTATGTCTTGCGGGTTGGTTAAACACGACCGAATTGGCCGCGTTGCGGATCGAATATGTCGCCAGACTTCGCGCCTGGCTTAACGGTAGATCATTTGCGGGAAATCTTAGCAGCACTTTGCGTCTCAAAGGGTGGCGCCGACGGCGTATGCAGACTCGCCGGCTGGGCAAAAGCCGATATGCCGTTTTGTGTGCGATAGCAAAACGTGGCGGCAGATATCAAAGCCACCAGCATGCCGCCACGATACACTGGCGGTTCAAGGGCGAAAAGGCCGCCACACCAGATTCTGTTGTAACAATTATTGACCGATAGCATTCCTCAACGTAGCACCTTCCTTCTATTTACATGGCAATTAGAAGAACGCCTGGCGTAGACTCAGAGTCAGTACAAATTTAACCTTGTTACAGTTACTAGGTGATTGTTGAGAGCGTTTGAAGTGCAGATATTCACAAGGTATATTATGAAGGTACACTGGCAAAAGTTTGGGCAACGTTGTGCTATCAAATTTTGCATAAAGCTCGGAGAACCCGCCATTCTCACTTATGGAAATTTGCAAAGAGCTTATAGAAAACGTTTACTACGCTACAAGTGTACAGATGGCACCTGCTGTTTTTAAAGTGCTGAGGGGAATTGGCAGACGAACTTCGTTGAAGAACATTTTCAACTGCTAAAAAGAAGAATTTTGTGATCTTAGAACTTCGACTGACACTGAATAATCAGTGGTGAGTTAAATTTGAATCGGTTTAATGTTCGCAGAATTTGGGCTTGAAACAACCGAAAACAATTTTTTGGCGGCAAAAGTATTTCTATGGTTCTCCAGTCTTTTTATTTGCCGGATCTCGTTTCTGGGACTAAAACACTTGAGAAAGCGGCATTTTGGTACTTTAGATAATATACAGGAGGACGCAAGCGATGAGTTGAAAGGTATTTCGGCAGAATCCTTCCAGAGTTGCTAGAAAGAATTGAAAAAAAGCATAAAATTTATTATAAAATAAGATCAGCCTTGTTAATTTTTGAAAAACCTCATAATGTACTGACCAAAACACTAAATATTTGATCGGTAACAGATTAACTGTTCGGGTTAAGATAACTGCAGAAAAAACGAAAAAGAAAGGAATAAAACTGGATGTGTTTTTTGATTACGTGTAACCACACTTGCGGCAATTTAAAGAGAAATCAGCTATAGGAAGATATCGAGATCGCAAAAGGAGTAACTATCTGATGACATTAGAAGAAACTTGAAATAAATTCTACCTAAAAGGAGCAAGCTTTCAAATAATTAAAACAAAAAATAGAGTTATAATAGAAGATATAACACCGTTTAATATAGCACTGGAAAAAGTATTGAGAATTAGCAATAGAAATAGAAATAATATTTTAAAGGACTCTTATCAAGTTATGGTACATTCAAATGACTTAATAATTATTTCCAGAATATAAAAGGAAATGTTCTTAAATATAGGAAAAAGCATGTGGACCAAAGTCCACTGAAACAAAAAATATCTGAGACAACATTCAAGAGAACTATAATTAACCTTAAAGTGAACAATGTCCAAAAAGGAAAAGCGGCATTTAACTGCTTGCAAAAATTAACAATAAAAGTTACTTGTACAGTGAATTTAAAGAAGAATAACGTCAACTACAAAAAGTACCGCAACTTTAAATACAGTGATAAGAAATGCAAGCAATTCGCGAATATATATGTTTTTTTAGTCATTTATTTGCCAGCTCAACAATCAGTTAAATGTTATACATGGCAATGATAATAATAGTAAAGTAAGCAATAACAGTACGTTCTTTTATAGTTTATGAGGTAGGTTGTACCCTTACAAGTATGTTAACTAATTGTTATATTAACTAATCAATGTCGAGTTCGGTTAGATGTAAATCTTGCGGTAATTTTCGTTTGAGTCTTTGGTGTATGTTTGGTCTGCCTAAGTTGTATAGAACTGCATCTTCACATTTATGTAAGTTTTCAAAGAATTTTTGGCACTCGCGGCGATGTAGCTTTGGATTGTTGGTATGTCTAGTTCGTAATGTAGTTGTTCGTTCCGAATGAACCAAGGAGCATTCACTGCTATGCGGAGAATTTTGTTCTGTAGTCTTTGGACTTTTTCTGTGTTTGACTTTGCAGTGTTGCTCCAGATTGTTGATGCCTATAGCACCAACGGTCGTATTAGAGATTTGTACATCATAATGGTGCATTTGGGCTTAAGAGATGACTTTCTATTAATGAGAGGGTAAAGTTGTGCCAATCGCGCGTATCCTTGGTTTAACTTGTAGTTAATATGAAGTTTCCAGGTAAATCGAGTGTCAAGGAGCACTCCCAGATACTTGATGGCGGCATCGGCGGGATTCAGGCAATAGTGTTGTTGTTGATTGTTAAGCTGGGAGGGTTTCTAATTCTTCTGAGGAAAATATTTTGCCTGACATTTGGTGTGGTTGATGTGCATATTCCATTGGTTGAACCACGAGCATATTTGGTTCAGTGCAGTCTGCTGCTTTTCAATAGCTAAGGTAAGGTCAGTGTGTTGGGTCAAGATTGCGGTGTCGTCCGCGAAGGTCGCTAGGGTTGCCTCTATGTTAGGGATATCTGAAGTAAAAATATTGAATAATAGGGGTCCCAGTACGCTTCCTTGAGGTACGCCTGCATGGATGGACTTTGTTTCAGAAGATGCGGAGTTTATGCGCACCGCAAAAGTGCGGTTTTCTAGGAAGAGAAGACTATGGCTTTAAGGTAGCTGGGAATTTTATCTTGATGATCTTGCTTTTAGGCCTTCGATCCAGACTTTGTCGAAGGCCTGGGCTATATCGAGGAGAACTACAACTGTATAACCTTTGTTTTCGTAGCCCTCTTCTATTTTTTCAGTTATGCGTTGGAGTTGGTGCTGCGTAGAGTGTGATTTCCTAAAGCCGAATTGGAATGCTGGTAGGATGTTGAGTGATGTTAATTCATTCATTAGCCGGGAGTGGATGATCTTCTCGAAAACTTTGGAAAGTGATGTCAGTAAGCTTATTGGCCTGTAGCTACTAATCAACTTTTTGTCTTTACCTGGTTTAGGAATCACCAGTATGTGTGCATGCTTCCATGTTCGTGGGAAATAACCTTGCTGAAGACATGCATTAAAAGTTGTTGCTAGATAGGCTAAGGTTTTGGTGGTGAGCTGAGATAATATTAAATTGGTAATGAGATCGTGCCCAGGAGCTTTTCTTTTAGGGAGACTGTCGATTATTGTTTTAATTTCAAGGGGAGAAGAGGGGGTTATCGGTTCTGTAACTACTGGGAGATGAGTTTCAACGTGATTAATTATATATGTTGCGTGGTTTGGAGCGCACTCGTTGGAGTGAATACACTTTCGTAGTGGGTAGCAAAGGCTGTTGATTTTTCTTCGTCAGTAGCAAGTAGTGTATTATTCACGCTTAATGTTGGGATGTCCTCTCTTTGCTTTAATATGTGCTTTGTAGCTCTCCACATTCTGATGTCACCTGGTTGGAGATCTTCTATGTATTTTTGATATG
The DNA here is from genome assembly GCA_036346155.1 of Sinelater perroti. NCBI lineage: Eukaryota > Metazoa > Arthropoda > Insecta > Coleoptera > Elateridae > Sinelater > Sinelater perroti. The sequence continues at coordinate 1,637,076 of JARFIY010000158.1, read as the reverse complement.
AGTTGATTCTCAGCTCATCCAAGCATCTTTTTAAGGTGTGTGTTAATCTGTTCAGTAATCGTTTTGTTTCCGGTATCCTGGTTCTCTGCCATTCGCGTCTGACTTGACTTTTTCTTTTGATTAGTGCTGTGATTTCTCGAGGCAAGCTATGGTGATTAGGTTTTTTGTTAGTTTTGGGCGCTAGTGTTGATCTTTGCACGCTGTCAGTTATTGATGTTGTTAGTTTGGATATGGTTAGATCAATGTCCTCGTGATTGATAAGACCGGTTGGGCATATCAGCTGATAATCTAGGATGGCTTGGAATTGTTCCCAGTTAATTATCCCGTTTATTAGGTTTGGTACTGGCTGTACCAGCTGAGGTGAGCTAATAAATGTTATTATAACTGGTAGGTGGTCAGAATCTAGTTCTTCTACTACAGTTTGAAAAGTTGGTTTATCGAAGTTTTTTGAGTACTATGTCTAGTATGTCCGGCTGGTGATCACTGCGATACGGGTAGTAGGTATAATTCTCGGGGCTGTTATTTGGAAGGAGTATTTAGTCGCGTAGCCTTCCATCTTGATTCCCTCGGATTGTTAGCTCTGCATCCCCATAATTGGTTTTAGTGTTGAGGTCTCCAATCATCAGGAGTGGCTCGTTTGTGTTGAAGATGGTTTTATGTCGTCCTCCATTAATTTCTTGTTCGGCTGTCTGTATGTGCTGATTAGTGTGAGGTTTTGATCGTTTATTTTATTTTAACTCCTATTGTTTCAAGGCTTAGGTTTTTGTTTCGGGGACAGGATTGTGGCAAATTTTCTTTCTAATGAGGATAGCTACTCCACCAGCAGCTATTTGAGCGTTTCTATCTGCTCTGTGAATTTGGTATCCTGGAATTTTAAACGTGTCTACTTCAGATAGGTGGGTTTCTGTGATGCACGCGATGTCTATGTTATGTCTGGCAAGGAAGGTTATAAGGATTGATCTTTGAGTTTTGACGCCATTAGCATTCCAGTTTAGGATTGATAGTTTTTCGATGATTTTCTGCGATTTAGGATCCATTGAGGAGTAGAGGAAGGAGTGTACTAGTGATAAAATTTTTAATTATGGGGAAGTAAGGGGTAAGGAGATCAACAAGGATTTTGGCTATATTATTTATGTTAGGTGAGGTCATTGGATCGGTTGTCTGGTTAGGGTTAATAAAGGTGGAGTTGGTCGGTGCAGTGTTTCGAGCTTGATCTGCATATGAGCGGTTCGGATTGACAGAATAGTTCCTATTGTGTCTTGTGCTGGATTGGTTGAAGTTGCTGATGTTATTTTGTCGTTTTTGTACTATCTCTAGGTGGTGGCCGCAGCCGCGATAGCTTGAGGGGTGTGGTCCTTCACAGTTGGCACATTTGGGTGTTTCTTCAGGTTTTTTCTTGCATTGTTGATGCTGGTGGCTATCGCCACATTTAACGCAGCGCGGATCTAATGTACAGTAGTTTTTGGTATGCCCATAGCCTTGACAGCGGTGGCATTGTGGAATGTTTGAAGGCTTTCTTCTCGGTTCTACTGTGACTATTGAGTAGTACATGCTTTTTAATGTAAAGATTTTCTTAGCGTTTTCGTTATCCTTCAGGTCGACTGCGCAAATTGGAAGCGGCTGTTTATTTTTTGTAAGCAGACGTGTGACTGATAACTGACAGGGTTTTGCTAAGTTCGGTGAATATTTCTTGTTCTGTTATGGATGGTCGTACGTTTTTGATGTTGTTATCTTTAAGATGTTTTGTTAAAATTCTGTAGTCGTTCTCTTCAGTTAAGTTGATTCTTAAGGTGTTTGTGTTAGAAAAGGTCGTGAACTCGTTTGATGTTAGTTGTTTAATATCTGCAGTCAGGGCTGCGTGATTTATGGCGTTGTGTAGATAGATAGGCGGTATTTTGGGTTTAGTTGCCGAAGTTTCAGTTTTTCCGTTTGTGTTTTGCTGATTATGGTTATCGTAAGGGTTATCAACTGGGTCAACTTCTTGACTGGCAAGTAGATCATATTTGTTATGCGTTGGAATGTTTGGAGTCCATGCGTAGCGTTTTTGCACTTCATTAAGTGGCGGTGTTAATGAATCAGATTTACGATTGTTTAGCGTTTGAATTTCCATTGGGTTATCATTATTAATGTTTTCGGTTATTTTAATAAATCGAAAGTAACTTACAATTTATGTTGCTTTTAAAGTTGATATTATAAGACCTTTTCGTTGGATAAATGCACTTTAATCTTTCACACACTTGGGACAGCGATAAAGCACGTCTTGACGCTTTGAAAGTAAAATGACGAATCGCGAATATTTAAAGTAGAGGGTTATAATAGAAACATTTATGTTTAGTATGGACATTAAATCAGTCATACACAAACAAACTAGTAATTTGGGAAAGGAAAGTGTTAAGACAGATTTTTGGGGGATTAACGAAGATGAAGTTTGTCGGAAAAAGCGTTTGATAGCAATACGAAGAGAAGATTCTATTTAAGGCTCTGTCAATATTATTTTTATTATTCTCCGATAATACCACATTTTAAGAGCTTCTAGTCTTCGTTTATCACATGTTTCGGTTGTTCAGCTCTTGTAATTATATAATGCAGTGCTCTAGACATATGTTTTCGTAACGGTATCTTATTTCAGTGATATGTTGTTTGATATAAGCAAGTGTTTTATCTTATAGGCGGCTTTTTTGTCAGTTTTGCTCTATTACTTATATTTCTACTGCATTTTTCATTTACTGGAGTTCCTTAATTTTCTTTATTCTTGTATTTACACTTTTATTTTTGTTTGTCTAAAACTATTATTTTTGTTATTGTTTTATTTATCTAGATTGCATCTTCTTTAAATATTTCTTCTAGTTACCTTTACATTATACCATAAGTGCAATGTATTTTTCACCTTGTACAATCTCTACTGACTTTGTATTCTCTCTCACATTGCTAAAGGTATATTTTACGTTTATATTAAATAAGGGTGATGATAGTGCACATCTATGCCTTACTTTTCTTCCGATATTAGCTTCTCGTTGACTTTCTCTGTATTTAATTATTGCTGTTTACTTTTTATACAAATTGTGAATTAATTTTCTATCATTATTTTACTCCAATTAATTTGACAGCGTTAGAGACCATGTGGTAGTCCACATTATCAATAGTTGTTTATTTATGAACGCAATATAATTTTGTTTGTTTTTCGAACTCTGTCCTCTATTATTAGTTTCAAGACTAAGATTGTTTTTCAGGTTTTGTTTTATTTTCTGTTCGGCTATTCTACTATACATCTGAATATCTTTGATGCACGGTTTTTACGAGCACTTCCTTCCAGGCACTTACTAATTTCTGCTTGCAATTTATTTATTTATTGCCTGAGCTTTCTTTTCTTAAAATATTTTACTGCTTTATCAGACATATTATATAGAGTTATGTGTCTTTTCTTCTCTATGTTTTCTGTTTTCTTTCTGGCAGAATAATCTTTACTTGTTTCTTCGTAAAGAATGCATCTTCTCTATGCAACTACTACTAAGTGGTTATTTGACTTTCGAAGAGTAAACAGCGCTTGCTACGCTCTGTTATATGTGAAAGTGTTGAGTGGCAGGCTATCAGTTCGATACGCGCCGCAGCTACAAAACACGCGTTTACTGCAAGGGCGCCATCCTGTATGTACATTCAGTTTTTAACTTTTTATTATCAATATTAATAATAATGAACATAAACAAGTCAATCGCTTAGCCATGTTTCCAGCGGGAAGCGGCTGAGGTTCAGGCCGTAGCGCATCAGGTCAAACTTTCCTAGAAAACTATGGGTTCACTTTTAACTTACTATTACTCAAAGTTATTAATACCCATTACAAAAAAGCGAGCATAGTATCCAACCCAATTTACAACTTCCATATGTAATACAAAATCAAACATTAACACTATCTTCCTATGTAATAAATCCTCATACAGCTTCATTCCCCAGGCTATACAAAACAGCACAAGTCAACACGTAATGAATTCTACAAGCTGTCATCAACACGATGACACGATTAAAAACTAGAATGACCAGCCTAGCGAAGAATTCGAAACAAATTCTATCAATTTAGAGAATGAAAGCACACATCAAAACCAAAACATGAACGCAAACATTCAAAAAAGAAAAAGAAATCACTTTTATTTGCACCCGACTCAATAACAACTTTCCTAAACTAGCGTATCGAATAGATACGAGGCCTTAGCATAAAGTAACAACTCAAACACCTAATAATCAATTACCAGAGACCGCAAAGCATCTGCCAATCTATATCTATGGAGTAAATAATTACAACAAGATGATTAGCAGCACAAACAATATACTAGAAAAAGAACAACATTATACAGCGACGTTAGCAAATAATACCGTTAAAATCAATACGATCACGTTAGATTCGTACAGAAAACTTACTAGACATCTTAAAGATGAAAACATAATATATCATACCTATCAGTTAAAGCAAAAGAAAGCATATTGGCTATTCGAAATCTCCATCACACTATATTAACAGAAGAAATCATGAAAGAATAGTACGTAACATTATTAATATACGTCATCGTGTAACTAAGGAACCACTACCTCTGTTTATGGTTGATTTAGAAATTAATGAAAACAATAAAACGATATTTGATGTAAAAGAATATAATAAGTAACATAATTGTCTCCATAGAACTACCCAGGAAAACAAATGCTATACCACAGTGCATTAGGTGCCAACACTACGGCCACACGAAAACTTATTGTAACAAACTCTTTACATGTGTAAAATGTGGTGGAGGACATGCAACTTTCACATGCAAGAAATTCTCGAACACTCCAGCTAAATGCGCTCTATGTTGTAGAAGTCGCACGGCTAACTATAAAGAATGCTTGGTATATCAATACATACAAAGAGATAGAAATGTACCATTTAGGGGATTTAGAAATAAGACGCCTCCACAACAAGCCCTATTAAATGTAAGATATTTATCTCCGATTGGACCACAGACGCACAACACAAACAAAGAAATGATAAATATTATACAAAACCGACTAACCTATGCACAAGCAACTAAAGGAAGACATAGTAACCACCTAACAATGAACAACAGACAAACATCAACCAAATGTATTCTAACTTCCTTATGGCATTTAAAGTATTGTTCGCTCAACTCGTTAGCCAAAATAGTGTGGCTTTAAATATGCTGTTGACTGTAATAAACAAATTAGCTTAAAATGGCGACTTCTTTACGCATTGCGCTTTGGAACGCCAACGACATTTGAAATCTTACAAATCTTACAAATGCAAGATATTGACGTCTTGCTTGTATCCGAAAGCTTACGCTACACCTAGAACAGTAATTAAAATCCCACGCTATACTGTATACCTTTGCAACCATGCAAACAACACGGCTCACGGTGGATCGGCTGTAATTTTTAAAATACCATGACTCACTATGAATGGGAATCTCATTAGACTAATAAAATACAAAGTGCTAGCATAAAAGTTTAAGTTGTCCCTTATTCACTAAAAATTGCTGCAGCTTATAGCCCATCCAGGCATGCTATTTTTACTGAGGAATATGAAGATCTTTTAAGACCTCTTGAAACTAAATTTATAATTGGAGGAGATTGGATCTCCAAAAATGCTGCTTGAGGATCGCGATTAACCACCCCAAAAGGACGTAATCTCCTGCGTGCGATGCAAAATCTCAACTGCAGTTATCTTTTAACCGGAGAACCCACGTATTGGCCCATATTGGCAAATAAATTGCCAGATGTGATCGATTTTGCCGTAACTCGTGGAATAGCAAATACACCAAAACTGAATCTAATTATGATTTTTCCACCGATCATACCTCGGTTATCATTACCTTCAGCAAAATAGTCGACTCCCCCAAAACTCTGCGCCAAACAAACCAATTAGAATTGTTTCCGAAGTCTACTGAAAAATGAAATTAACCCGTCTATACGGATTAAAGACGCCCAAGATCTCGATGAAGCAATCCAACATCTAAAAACAACGATCCAAAATTCTGCATGGCAAGGTATGCTTAATACAACATCCAACCATTTCAAAGCTACTGAAATTCTCCGTTATATACGAGACTTTGTTGCTGAAAAACGCAAAGCATGGAAGAGTGGTAACGAATTAAAAACAGACGTGATAGAACCTTATACAACAGACTCACCTACTAGCTCACAACGCACTAATGAAAGCATGGAATGACACATTCAAAGTGTACATCACGCAACTCTCGCCAGATGACCAAATTATATAGAAAGCAACGAAAAAGTTTAAATGACCGATAGTTGCAGCTACCTTCGCCGAGCATCTCGCCACCGTTTTTATAGCACCGCAGCCTCAGGGTACTCATAATGATAATGACATTCAATCATTTCTCCTAGCACCATGTCAGATGACACTAACAGTTAAACCTTTTTTGCCAGCTGAAGTGCGAAAACAAATTAAACTTACCATTGTTCTAAAAGCTCCTGGATATGACCTGATAGTGGGTGAAGTGTCACAAAATCTTCCTGGTAATGCTGTAGTATTGCTTACCATCATTTACAATGGCATTCTACGATTACGCTGTTTTCCTGCTTATTGAAATACGCCCAGATCATCATAATTGCTAAGCCTGTAAACCACACACATAACCTTTTTCCTATAGACTAATCAGTCTCCTAACGTTGCTGTCCAAGATTTTCGAAAAGCTGCTTCTCAAAAAAATTCAAGCAACTCTAGACCTCGATAGTATAATTCCATCCTGTCAGTTTGGCTTCCGACAACATCAATCGACATTTTATCAAAGCCATATGATTGTTACTAATATCGTAAGAGTTTATAAACAAAATATGTATGTACATTTTAGACATTAAGCAGGCTTTCAAAGGTATGGCATGCGGGCCTGCTATGCAAGATTAAACTACACTTTCCAAGCCAGTTCTACCTAGCCCTAAAATCATATTTGACCAGAGGATCTACCAAGTCAAAGTCAATAATACATTGTCAGAGTATTATAAAATCACCTCCGGTGTACCACAGGGAAATGAACTTGGCTCGTTACTCAATTTACTCTACACATCTGACACACCAACTACAACAATACTTCAATAGCCATGTTCGCTGATGACACGGTTATTCTCCGAGTTAATGAAAGATCAGAAACAGCGGCAGCTCATCTACAAGTTCACCTAGATACTCTTCAAGATTGCTTTGACAAATGGCAAGCAGCAGTAAATCAACAAATCTGCTAATGTCATATTCACCAACAGGCGTACTGTTTTCCCACAAATCAGAGTTAACGATGCTCTAATAACCCAGAATATCAAAATCAAGGTACCTTGGATTGCATTTGGACCAAAAATTAACATGGAGTGCACATATTAAAGGCAAAAGTAAACAGACCTAAAGATTTTACAAATAAACTGGCTAGTCGGCAGACGATCCCAACTATTTTTGTCTAACAATTTACTCTTATATAAAGTCCTTATTTAATCTATTTGGACATTTGGGATCCGGTTGTGGGGCTGCGTAAAGTCCTCCCATGCCAAAATAATACAAAGATGCCAATCGAAGATTCGTAAATCAATAACAAATGCTCCACGGTTTGTTGTACACAACAATTTGGAGATACCATATATAGACAACGAAATCCAGCGACTTACGAAACAATATATTAACAAGTTACCAGGATATGCAAATCATCTCCTTGATTACCTTAGCAACCAGTCGACCGCCACCAGAAGACTAAAAAAACAATGACTACAACACTTATTCTTGTAACCAGCCAGGTGTAGTGTGAAATCATGGGGAAACCGGTATTAACCGGACTCCTGTATGTCACGTAAATTACATAAGATTTACTTATTACTTACAACTGAGTAGATTGTAAATAAGCAGATCCAATAATAAAAAATTATAATTATATGTTCTTGTTCCTTGTTTAGAAATGGATAGACTGAAGATAGACATCCTTGGTCTAAGTGATGTTAGATGGTCAGGAAATGGTAAATCTACAACAAGCAATGGTATAATGTACTACTCGGGAAATGATGGCCTCAGCACAGATACGGAGTTGGAATAATATTAAACAAGAAAGCAGCAACGGCAGTCACAACCTTCATACCACTCTCAGACAGAGTAATGATGTTACAGTTGAAAACAAACAACGGTAATATGAGTATCATCCGAATTTACGCGCCAACTGCCAATAAGGAAGACGAAGAATGCGAAGAATTTTATGCACAAATAGAAGAAATCTACAGAAGCATTAAGCGAAAAGATATTACAATCGTGTTGGGTGATTTTAATGCGAAAGTTGGAAATGCGAAAGTAGAAAGATATACCGGTGGTTTTGGGCTAGGAGATCGCAATGATAGAGGAGACCGTATGATACAATTCTGCCAGGACAAAGATCTAATAGTCGCAAACACGCTTTTAAACTTCCAGCTCGCAGGTGTATACATGGAAGTCTCCAGCTGATAAGCCAGGGAAAACAGTAAGAAATCAAATAGACTACATTCTTTGTAATAATCGCTATAGAAATTCCATTAAGTATGCGAAAACATATCCTGGTGCGGACATTCACAGTGACCACAATCCAGATGTAGCAAAAATTACAGTTAGGATGAAGAAGATAATAAGACCTCAGAATGACTATATAGATACAAGACGTTTAAAGGAACCCAAAATATATAATATAGTTCAACAGAAAATAACAAATGAGATAAAAAATATAAATATGCAAATAGACGAAGTCAATATTGATGAAAAATGGAAGAAAATACAAAATATACTAACATCTGTAACCAAAGAACACCTAGTAAGTAAGAGAATAAAAAAGAAACCTTGGATGACACAGGATATTTTAGATCTCATGGATCTGAGAATAAGGAATAAGCTAAATGTACAAAAATATAAAAAAATTCATAAAACAGTACAAAGTAAAATAAAAATAGCGAAAGAAAAACACCTGTCTGAACAATGTGAAGAAATTGAACTACTACAAAGTAAGCATGACAACTTCCACATGTACAAAAGATCAAAGAAGTAACAGGATATAAAAGAAAAGTGGCGCCAATAATGTCATCAAAGATGCTGATGGACATATACTAACAGATATAAAAGATCAAATAAACAGATGGAAGATATATATCCAAGAACTTTACAATGACGAAAGGCCGGAAAACACCAGTTTAGAAGTAAAGGACGAAAATTTTAAAATTCTAAAATCGGAACTAAATTATGCACTAGAAAACATGAAAACAGGCAAAGTTGCTGGCCCGGACGAGATACCAATAGAAATTGTTAAACTTTGTAACGATGAAACAATAGATGTTATTTTAGACCTTTTTAACACTATTTATGACACTGGGCAAATTCCCAAACAATGGTTGCTATCTACCTTTATTTTAATTCCCAAGAAAATTAACGCAAGAGATTGACATATTTTAAAACTATTCTTGAAAATAATTCATAAAAGAATTTACAAAACATTGGAAGAAGGAATAAGTAACTCCCAGTTTGGTTTCCGCGCAGGTCTTGGAACGCAGAAGCTCTCTTTGGGGTTAATGTGCTATACCAGCGATGCATGGATATGAACCAAGATGTGTTTACCTGCTTCATCGATTTCGAAAAGGCGTTTGATAAAGTGAAACGATAAACTACAAGAACTTTTACTTAAGAAAGGCATAGATAGGAGAATGATATTAATAAAATAACATATGGGACAGAGTGCTAACATAAAAGTTGGACAAAATAACGAGGAAATTGAGATACGCCGTGGAGTGAGACAGGGATGCATCCTATCTCCACTTCTGTTTAACATCTACAGCGAAGCCATCTTTAGAGAAGCCTTAGATGAGGAATCTGCGGAATTATTATAAATGGAGAAATAGTTAACAACATGAGATACGCAGATGACACAATCCTCTTAGCAAGCAACCTACTGACATACAACATCTGCTTGAAAAAGTAAATGATCGCTGTAACCACTACGGCTTAAAATAAATTTTAATAAAACCAAATGGATGGTAGTTACAAAACTCCACACATTCAAGGAAACTTAAGAGTTGCAAACATATTAATAGAACGGGTAAGGAAATACAAATACCTCGGGACGTGGATAGAACAAACAGCTGATCAAACAACGGAGATAAGAACTCGTATAGAAATAGCTAGATCCTGCTTTGCAAAATTAAAGAAAGTACTTTGCAACCGAAACATAAACATTGGGCTCAGAATACGAATGCTTCGCTGTTATGTATTTAATATCATGCTCTATGGCGTAGAAGCTTGGACACTTAAGAAAGAGCAAACAAACAAAATACAAGCCTTTGAAATGTGGTGTTACCGCAGAATGTTGCGTATAGCCTGGATTGAAAGAATAACTAACGAGAAGTTTTGACAAGGATGAACAAGGAATGTGAAATAATAAATACAATAAAAGAGAAACTAGAGTACTTAGGCCATGTAATGAGAAATCCCAAATACGCACTGCTCCAACTCATCATGCAATGGAAGATAAAGGGTAAAAGAAATGTTGGTAGGCGTAAAATGTCTTGGCTAAAAAATCTCAGAGATTGGTTTAATTGCAGCAGCATTGAACTATTTCGATCGGCCTTCGACAAAATCCGTATAAGAATGATGATAACCAACCTCCGTGAAGGAGAAGGACCATAAGAAGAAGTTCCTTGTTTTGATTTATTGAGAGGTAATGGAGTAGCTGGACATGATTTACTTCTTTACTTTCTTCAGTAATGATGATGCTGACATTCTTTTAATTTCGCTATTTTTGTAGACAGATGTTGACTTATATGATTTTATTATGATGGTCTGTTGGTCTTGTATCGAGTTTTATTATAACAATTCTTTAGATTTTCTCTTACTACAGCATTATTTTATGTTTGTCACTCTAAAAGTTTATTCATATCCAATTATTAATTTTTAGGTTCTCAAGTTTTAAAAAATATTTTTGCATTTTATATTATAAAATTGAAATTGTAAAAAAGATAATTACTTCTGAAGTGATCTTAGTGGGAGAAAATTATTAATATATCCAACGGTATCTAAGCCCTCCCAAATCAATAAAAGAAAATTTGAAATTTTTTAAATGGTAATTAAATATAATTGTAGTTAAACAAGAGTAATCCGCTCTATCCGTTTGTCCAAAGAGTAAAACAACATAATCAGTTTATTTCGGCTTAAACAAATTAGGCGGGCTAATGCGCCGGCAAAGTTGGTATATTTAAGAAAATTAGTGCGGCATAATAGAGTAACGTCGTTAGTAGTTGCGTTCTTGCGGCGCTGCAGAAATAGGAGCCACTCGAGCGTACGCAAAATAGATTACGCCGTTTTTAAGACTAATGCAACGCAAACTTGGTTTGCGATGAATGCCGCGCTTAATGCCGGAGAAAAGTGAAATGGGCAGCGTCGTTTAGCAAAAATTGCTTATCTCGGGCATGACAAAGGGGCTGATGAAGCTATTTGCGCAACTATTATTTGTAAGCTGGCTGTTTATTTCAAGGGGTAATATTTTGCTCAGATGGTTCAACCAGCCGGCGCGCGCTAGTTCGAGTCTCGCTCAACCCATGGGTGTGTGTGAATGTCCTAGCATTAAGGGCATGTTAGTGGGCACAATAAGCCCTTGAGGCTGCAGTGCCTGTAAGTGCACAAAAAAAAATGCGCACTTGTTTGATCGTGAAGTAAAAACTTTTGAACCTGAATTGGTGATAATGTATTAGATGCTCGTCTCTGTAACATTATCTAATACTTTTGCAAGTAGTTTTTCTAATTATTTTCTCAAGAAAAATCTAGCAAACTGATGGGCCTGTAAGAGGAAACTCCGTTTTACGGTTTATCAGGATTCGTTCAGTGTTTATAATGTTCATATTTTTATTGGCTTTTTAAAGATAAACAATCGAGGTTTTTAAAACCCCTTAAAATAAGTTTTTCTTTAGTTTTTTATTTGTTTTTTGGGATCTAAAGCGGCTTGGTTATACCGTTTATATTTGAGGGATGCCAAATTCTCTTTTCGTTTTATCACATTGTTCTTTTCTGCTTCTGGGTGGAATTTTAGCAGTAGCTTTCCATGCGAAGTCTCGGATTAATTTAGCTAATTTGTAGATTGCTAGTGCTTCTGTATGTTTAACAAAATTCTTAAGTGCAGCTGGTTGTCCAGTAATGTTCTGCAGTAGTTTCAGAGAGTTTTATTGTTGAATAATTTTATTGGTGTGTCTACCTCGATGATAGGGATGGTTATTGTAGCTATAACAAGTGAGCTGTCCGAGTATAAGTTCTAATATGAGGTGATGGACAGGTGCCAGGTGCAATTCTTTTATTAGGAAGAAGTTGAGCAGGTCCGGGTTTTCTCTGGGCCTGCGGGTTTGTATGTGGACAGGTGTCTGAGTTGTAGTTCTGGTACAACTACTGCTGGGTGGAAAAAATCTAAAGCCCACATAGCATCTTCTGTTACCTAGAAAGCTGAAAGGATTAACGAAGCTCTCTTTGATAGCGGAGTAGTTTGGTGGACTGTAATTGTTAGCCATCCTTCTTCTATCAGACTTCTATGCTAATGCTTGTGGCTAGTCTTCTTTCAATAACGGTAGTTGGTGGTGTTTTATATGCTTTCTGATTAAGGCGGCAGCACCATCTCTATTAAAAAGTACATCTATTACGTTATGATGCAGAAATAAATAGTAACATTAAGCGTTAACTAGGTGTTTTATTCTTTTTGTAGTTTTTATATATATATATATATATATATATATATATATATATATATTATCAATACCTTTCCTACCATACAGTGTAAAGGTATGTATTTACAAAATAAAACTAAACTAATTCTTGACATAATATTTAAAACTAAAATTATTCTTGATTTCTACTCGTATGTACTAATCTGGTCCACTCCTTTTGTTCTGTGCCATTACCTACGCTACTTGCCATGTTATTCCTTTCTGAAGAAGTTTTTCTTCTATTGTTCTTGTCCATGTTTTTCGTGGTCTTCCTCTTGTTCTACTAGTACCTACTTTCGATTCCCATATTTTCTTAACCTGTCTATCTTTGTCCATTCTAAGTAGATGTCCTAACCATTGTAGCTGTCGTGTTTCTATTTTTTTTCCAGTGGTTCTACTTTAAGTTCTTCTCGAATTATTTGATTTCGTATTTTATCTCTTCTGGTTACTCCTAGTACTTTCCTCAGATATTTCATTTCCATACTTTGTAGTTTACTTTCCTGTCTCTTCTTTGTTACCCACGATTCCCCCCCAAATGTCAATGTCGGTAGATAAATTGTTTTATATATGGTGAGTTTTGTTTTCCTAGAAATCTCTTTGTTGTTCAAGAATGTCTTTCCTAGTGCGTAGTACAACTTGGCAGTGTTTTCTATTCGTTTGTTTAGTTCAGCTTCGTGTCCTCCTTTGCTGTCTATAGTAACTCCTAAATATGTGAAACTTTTGACTTGTTCTAATTTACTGTTGTTGATTTTATGTTTGTCTGCTCTTCTTGTTTACCAATTGCCATGACCTTAGTTTTGCCTATGTTAATTTTCATGTTGTAGTCCTCTAACGTTTCTTTCCATATTTCCAGATTGTATTGTAGGTCCCTCTCCTTTGGTGCGAATATCACAACGTCATCAGCAAACGCACATTCCGAGATGTTTATTCGTTGCATGTTTCTGTATCCTACACATAATTTCGCTACTTTTGACCTACATGCGTTAATAATGTCGTCCATGAGTAGTATGAACAGCAGAGGGCTTAGTACACCACCTTGTCTTAGGCCATTGCTTGTTATGAACTCTTCCGATTGTGAGTATCTAGTTCTTACATAGTTCCTGCAGTTTTGGTACATGCTTTTGGTGGCATTAAGCAATTGTTTTCCTACACCCCTTCTAATTAGGCTCTTCCAGATCTTTTTTCTTGGTGCGCGGTCAAAAGCTTTTTCTAAATCAATGAAGGCTAGGTAAACTTTTCTGTCTTGTTTTAGTGTTCTTTCTATTACTTCTTTTAAGCTAAATATGTGGTCTTGTATACTATGTCCCTTTCTGAATCCGCTTTGAGAGTCTATTAGTTGTCTTGCTAGGACTTTTCTTAGTTTCTGTTCTAAAATTCTTTCATAAACCTTGCATGCTATGCTCAACAGTGTTATTCCTCGGTAGTTATGACAACTAAGTCTATCTCCTTTTTGTACAGTGGTAATATGATTCCCACTTCCCACTCTTTTGGTATTCTACCGGTTCTCCAAGCCTCTTTGCAAATGTCTAAGAATATTTGTGCTCCATATTTTCCCATAGTTTTCAGCATTTCTGCCTCTACTCCGTCGTGTCCAGGTGTTTTCCCATTCTTAACGTTTTTATTGCTTCACATAGTTCCTTCATTGTGGGTTCTTCATCCGTTATTACTTCCATTTTTCTGCTCTTTGTTCTCCTTCTTCATCTTCTCTTGAATTTTGTGTTACCGTTTCATCTACTGTTAGGATTTCTTGGAAGTGTTCTTTCCATATCTTTATCACTTCATTTTCTTCGGTTATGAGTTTACCTCTTTTATTCTTGACTTGGTTTAGTATTGTTTTCTTCTCTGTTCTACAATTTTTGAGCACCCTATAAAATAGCTTCTGGTTTTCTTTGCTGTTATGTTCCATTCTGTGTCCGAACTTCTCCCATGACTTTTCTTTAGCTGTCTTTATTATTTCTTTAACTTTCTTCCTTTGTTCCTTGTATTCTTGGTATGCTTCTTCAGTTTTCTTATTTAAATAATTTTTCCATTTCCGTTTCTTTGTTTTAATTTCGTTTTAATATCTTCATTCCACCAATCTGTTTGTTTATTTTGGTTATTTATTTTGGCTACCCACATACTGCCTTTGCGCAGATTTCAAAATTCTTTTAAATATTTCCCATTTATTGTCTATGTCTTCGTGTAGAAATCTTTCGTCCAGTTTTCGACTTCTTTCTGTATTAGTTCTTGGTATTTTGTCTGATATTGTTCTTCCTTGAGCATGTAAGTCTTAATCTTTTCATAAACTTTTTCTTTTGCAAGTTTTCCTTCTCTTTTGTTTGTTTTCTGTCCATGTGTCTTATTTTTCCTACTAACAGGTAGTGATCGCTGTAAATTTCGGGACCTCTTCTTACCCTAACGTCTTGAATCATATTCCTTTTGGCCTTTTCTATTAGGATGTAGTCGATTATTGATTTTTCGTCTCTACTTTTAACTTCCCTGGTGTACTGATGTATTTTCTTATGTTCGTAAAACGTATTTGTGACGATGAATTGGTTCTCTCTGCAAAAGTCGAGTATTCTTTTTCCATTATTGTTTCTTTCTTGTTCTCCAAATTTGCCTAGTGATTCTTCCGTTGACTTATTTTTTACTCCTACTCTTCCGTTAAAATCACCTACTGTGATTACTGTCCCTTTACTTTCTTCTGTGAGTGATGTTAGTTCGTTCCAAAATTGGTCCTTATTGTTTACATTATCGTCTTCGTTTGGGCCGTAGACTGCTATTATTGTTATTTTGTGTTGGTCTTCCCCTATTTCTACTGACATTAATCTTTCATTTATGCATGTCCAATTACAAATTCTTTTGCCCATTTCTGATTGACAATGCATGCTACACCTCCTTTGCTCTCTGATTTTCTTGGACTCCGCTGTATATCATAATATAATTATCTTCTAATTGAATCATTCCTTGGCCTTTCTTTTTGTCTCAGTTGCTACTATTATTTCTATCTCAATTTGTCTCAGTTCATTTACTAGCTCCTTCTCTTTCCCACTAATTCCTCTTACATTCCATGTTGCTAAATTCCATGTTTCATGCTTCTTTTCAAATTTCTTTTTAGGTTCTCTTGTTTTTGTGTCTTTTTGGTGTTTGGGTTGTTTCCTATTCAAATGCCATTTCATTGCCTGGTCGTCGCCTTTATATTTGTCGTGCAATCCAAAATCTGTAATCAGTTTTTTGAGTCGCCGTTGGTTATTTCTCTTGCTTTTCTTAACTCTTTCTTTGTCTCTTCCATCTCCACTCTATTCCATCTATATACAGCTTTCTAAATCCTATTTTAGCGGTTTTCCATGTGTTCTCTCCTCCTGGGCCCTTTTCCTGATTATGCCTTGTATTTCTCTGTCTTTCTTGGATAAATCATCGTTGATAAATATCTTGACCTCTTTATACCCTTTTAGTTTTCTTTTGTTCATCATAACTACTTTCTTATCATTGGAATTTTCTAGCTCGATTAGACAGGTTTTTGGCCTAGTTTCTTAGCTGATTTAATTGGTACTTCTATTCCCAGTTTCTCTTTGAATACATTCAATATGCCTTCTTTCAAAACCTTAGGGTCATCGATATCAATTTCTAAGCCTTGTATCACTAAATTATTTCTCCTTTTTCGTTTTCTAATCTCTCAACTTTTCCTTTTATTTCTTTTAGTTCCCTTGCCATATGTTCATTTTCACGTTTGATGCTTTCGTTTTGTTCTTGTAATTTTTGATCTCGTCTTTATATTCCTGTTGGTTCTTACGAATTTCTTTGACTTCTGTAGTGAGGTTCTGCATCATAACAAACATTTTTGTAATGTATCGTCTTGATTTCCTTTTTTCTGGCGATCTCTTTGTTAATTTACTTCTACTGAATACGTCTATTTGTCCCGATGGTTTCCTTTTCTTTGTTCCATCTTCCGATGTATTAAACTCATTCTCAGAACTATCCATATTTTAGGAATTCTGAGTGCGGCTCTGTTCCGTATTTACTATTTACAATATTGTACGTACAGCTGTGCTCAGCGATAAGAGCCTTGCCCGAATCTACTTCTCGGAGGTCAAGTCTCCTCTGATGCACGTACTTAAATATTAAACTGAGAAATTAGCAGTTTTCTCTTACTTTAATTGGCACACTTATTTTTATTATTTCCACCTTCACCGTTATGCTTTAAATAGTATTATTATTTGCTCGAAACCTCCCAAAATGGGTAAATTGCTTCGGAGCGATTTATAAAACCTTTGTAGTTTTTTCAGTCTATAAAACTGCATATCTATGTGGTTCAACACTTGCCCCATTTTTCTTTAATATTTCTCTTTCAAAAAACAAAAGTGTAAAAATTGTGCTGGCTTAGCTAAAGTCCAATTTATCTAAGCATTCAAAAATTGCACATATTTTTTAAATAAGTGTAGCTTTGTTGATTTTTAATCCAAAGAAGTACTTGTTAACATCACAATAATCTCTAATAAATGAAGTTTGGATAACTATACGTTGATTACTTAATTAGGAAAGGTAATATAAGAAAAATGATATCATTTTCGCTGTACCCAAATCCGGAACCTCTCTTCAAAGTTTTGGATTGTATTTACCAATATTTCTTCATGCGTAGCTGCAAATGGCAGCTTTCAGTTCGTTTACTGTATGACGATTTCAAATGTATACTTCCAATTTGAGATAACTCCAAAGAAAAAAAATCGCAGATAAGTAAATCTGGTAGGCGTGGGAACCAGTAGACATCGTCAATACGTTAAATTACGTGTTAAGAAACTATTTGGCGAAAAACTAGCATCGAAGTCCTTACCGTATAGGTTAACAATCCCTAATTTCAAAGGGGCGCACAAAACTTTAACACTATGAAGATATCTCTGGCGTAATTACCATGGGTTTTCTACTACTCAAAATCAATAGTTTTATTTCTTGACATAACCTTCCAAACGAAAATCTGGCTTAAAATAAATTGTCACAATTGCATCACGAAAAGCAGTTTTTGTTGTACAAAATTACCTTAAAGCAAGCTTTTGAAGAATTATGATTTTGTATGCCTTTTAGGATAAGCTATAGCGGGTAATGAGACAAACCCAAAATTAGAGTATGATGGCTAGTGGAACTCTGAGGACTTTGATAAATCAACTATTTTACTTGCTCAATGTTTTTTGAAGTCTGAGTCATACCGAGACGAACAGTTGATTTCCTCTTTATAACTAATTTAGTTGTACGACACGAGTGAGCCCATCAGAGTATTGTACGATCAGGGAGTGTCTTATCATCCACAACTTTAAACTATAAACAAAAGGACGTTGAGAAGGATCAACAGAATGGTTACGTCTAAAAACTGCCCGACGGCAACTAAATCCTTTAAACTACTCTCCCCAACTACTATCCATGCTAATAAACTATTAAACATCCACCAGTATACTCACTCCGATTTAATTTGCCATGACACTGAGATTTTCTACAGTTACCTGAGCTAGTTTTGTATGGTGACAAATTCCAAATGTCCTTATATTTTGGACTAAACATCTAAGCAGAAAGTTTATAACATAGAAATTTTGTTTACTACAATACATAATGGTTGTCATGAACTGCAATTTTCTTTACTACTTTAATTTTTGTAGTTGTATTTTAAAGATTGCAGTACTGTCAGAGATTTTCCTTTCAATTCTCTCCAAATCAATTACTTTCTTTGTATTATTTAAAGGAAGAAACGTATTTGGTTGCGATACAAATATTTTTGTAAATGTTCCAAGCATTTATACACTGTGCATGTTGATGCATTGTGATTATCACTAATTATCGCAGGTTTCAAGTCTCCCCATGAAGCTTAATCCTAAATTCTTCATTGCAAAACTACAAAGCTGGGTATTTTGTCTTTTATAATTTCTGTAGCCACGAAATATATGTGTAATACATTTTTTAAATTTTCTCTAAATTGTTTATATTACGCAAGTGTATCAAATATAAACCAGAATTTATATTTCACATGACGTAAACGCACGAAGAGAGACGCAGCTTCTGGGCGTTATAAACGAGGAAGTATAAAGATTTTTCCAATAGGATGACTCGTACTATCGCTTCCCCAGTCAGTATTCCGACCTCAGAGTAAAAGATACACTCGTTCGTTGTATAATGGATTATTATCAAGTTTTTACGACGGAGGGCCTAAAACCGCCCAAAACTTTGAAAATAAGCTTTTAAGAAAGTTCACGTTGTGAGTAGTATAAATAATTTTTCAAGGACGGAAGCAGTTGAAAATATAGCTTTTTCGGACATCGCGCGAGGACTCGCGTGACAGGAAAGCATTGTTTGCTGTCTTCTTAATGATGACCGCCGGTTGACGGTAACTAAAATTGCGCCTGAAATTGAAATGAGCTACGATAGTTCCCAAACTTACAGATTCACGACAAAGTTGAGAATATATTCTAGGCTGGTCGATTTACAATCTTGCCTTTAACAACTCTCAGAAGCTTAATGGCGATATTTGTTAATTGAATTTTACTATTAATTAAAAAAATATTATGACATTTCAGAAGTAGAAGGAGTCAACATGTTAATCGCAATTATTTAATAAGCTGCAGCTAATCTACATAGACAAGAAATTGTAGACAGTATGCGGCTTTAAACATATTGCCAAAAAAAGAAAAGCTAAAAAATATAGCAACGAAGCCATATCCCAGCAGATAAAGGCTCAAACTAAAATTAATAAAATTTTGAAGCAACCTCTTAGATTACATCACGACAATGGCATTTAGAAATCATTTAAAGCTGTATAAAAACCAATAACAGTAATTTTACCAATACGCCAATATAGTTATCTGTATATTGGCCCATGAGCTAAATTTACCAAGAAAAAGCAACTTTTTGCAAAACTCTGATGACTGTTTTAACTCCAAATAACGAAGTAATAGGCAGAAATACTTTAAATTTCTTGAATGATAACCTAAACACACCTACGTTTAATATACAATGCTTCACTCCTAATGAAATATGGAAAGGAGTAACGCTTTTAAACAACAAGAAATCACTCCTAAACTGCACAAATAATTTTCAAAGATAAGACTAGTTATACTAACATATATATTTAATGCGATAATCAAACTTCAACACAGACTACAAGAACTGAAACTTTCAGAAATAATTTTAATTTCAAAACCTAAGGAAGATAATCAAAAATATGTAAGCTCGTATAGATTAATCAAGTTTACTATCGAAATATCAAAATTATTAGAACATCTGCTATTGCATCGTATCATACTTCTACAAAATATAATCCTAGATCACATTTTACAACATAAGAATCTGTTGATAATAAAAGTAGTGTACAACACCGTTTGTTAAAGTGATTTGGCCTTTAATTGAGTCTGGCAATCATGTCTTCTATATAAAATGATTCAAACTCTACTGTATAGTTTTAAATCGTTTTCTAAGAACCAACTTCCAACTTTGACCTAAATAATTTAAGTGTTTTTAAAGGTAGTGCCGTTGGGCTCTTTTTATATTTAGTATTTATGATCGTCCCACAAACTAGTAGAATTATAATAACATTTGTAGATAGGTTATTATCGAAACAGATGAAGTTTCCCCTAACGGGATTTACACGCCTATAAGATCACCTCAGTCTACTCTAAGAATGGCTAGACAAATGGAAAGTGGAAAATAACTAGTAAAAATCTTTAAATATAACATTTACTTCGTGATGTACACCAATGTATAACAACAACATACGACTGCTAGTGCCAACAAATGTAAAATACCTTAGAATTTACTTGACTTAAAACTTACTTGGAAAAAACAAGAAAGCATTTAGACTTGCGTTTTAGAGATCTGTACTAATTGCTTGGAAAGAGACCCAAGTCGTCACTGGAGAATAAGATCTTAATATACAAAGCTATCATTAAGTCTATATGGATTTATGGCAACGGGCTATGGGGATGTGCCCATCAAATTTAACACTAGCGTAATTCAACAACCACAATCGCAAATCCTCAGATATAGTTGCATCATGGTATATGTATAAGTAATAAAATGTTGGCCAATCCACCTGAAATATCCACATAGGGCCATACTACGCCAAGTTTTGCATGCTAAGAGTTAAACATTTAAAAAAGTAAAATGTATGGTCACTGGAAATATAAATTTAAGGTTTACTGTGCTACTCATCTATTTGCTTATTGTAGAAAAATTTTTGCATTCTTTATTACCCTAAGTACTCCTTTTTGTCAAATTGTCTTTATTTAGAGCCTTTTAAGAAGCTGGTTCTCTTCAGAAGTGTATGTCTTTAATGAGCAAGAGCTTTAGGGTCCAGTATAATGTTTACAAAGTCCTTTGTGTAACTTAAGTGCATTACAATATGTCATTTTAGAATAAGTTTTAAGTCTCTTTTGCCTGGATCTTTATCCTTCCATCTAGATTTAGTGGTTGGGATTTTACGTATCCAATAGTTTAGCCAACTACAAAATGCTGCATTTGTTACTTAGGTTCCATAAAAATAGTTTTATATATATTTTTGCTAATGTATTAGCTTTTTTATTTTTTAGTGTATCTCCATTTACCGACACCAAAGTAAGCCTACTGTGATTTGCAAGGGTTTTATAAACATTCCCAAATAGTTAGGAATTAATCTGGTAACTATCTAGGGCTCTCATTGGAGCCTAACTATCTGTCAGGACAAAAATATATGTAGTTATCTCTATAGTTGTTATGCTTAGAGTACTATGACATATTTCCCCAAAAATGCATATGCATTAAATTCTCACTTTGTAGGCTATGGATCCATCTGTGTACAACAGAAATTTCCTTCTCCGATGGTGTCTATGTTCGAGCTTTTTATTTCAGTCAAGCTGCATTTCAAAAGTTTAATTAAATTAATCTGACCAGAAGCAGAACTGAACTACCAGTTTCTATTACCCTTTAGGCTTTCACTAAAATACTTAAATAAGGGTAGCATATTAGAGCTTCTGATTCCATCTAGAAAATCTATCCAGATTTAGCCAGTTTTATTTCTGCTCTGCTTCAGCCCCACGGTTTTAAATGTGGAGCACCCACAAGAAATACCTGCCTCAAAACGGACATTGTCGCCTTATTGACCGATAATGAAAAAGCTACCGCATTTGCCAAACACTTCGAACGAACCTTCACGCCTGAACTATCCTGCACACCAACCTAAATGTTACATATAACAAACTACGTAGAAACACATGCCCCCACCTCTGCCGATTTTACTAATCCACATCACCAAAAAACTAGCTGAAATCATGAAGACGTTATCTAAATGTAAATCAGCGGGACACGACCTAATTATCCAACCTAGTCCTTCATCATTTAACAAGAAAATGTCTCTCATACCTTGCCTCTCTGACAAATGCATTCCTACGCATAGGCTACTTCCCTCAAAGCTGGAAGCATGCTCATTTGCTCGTGTTCGCTAAACCTGGGAAGAATACAGAACAGATGTCAAGTTACCGACCGATTAGTTAATTGGCTACCCTCTCCAAACTCTGAAAAAAGCATTTATTTGCGTCTGCACCAAGCCACCATTATTTTCCACATTCTCCCTTCTTTACAGTTTGTCTTTAGAAAAGGGTACCCGGCCTGTCATCAATTATAACGAGTCAATAAACTCAACGAAACAGGTTTCAAGAACAAATTCTATACTGCTACTATCTTTCTGGATATCGCCCAGGTATTCGACAAGATTTGGATAAAAAGTTTTGAAACAAATCTCCTAACTCATGATATCCCACGTATCTTCTGGCCATTATTTTCTCCTTTCTGCAAAATAGAATCTTTGCCGTTAAAATAAATACCACATTCTCCGAAACAACACTCATACGAGCTGGCGTACCACAAGGTAGTATCCTTAGCCTGCTCTTATTCAATATACATACACCTCCGATATTCCAAAGATTCCCGCAACACTCGCCACGTTCACCAACGATACAGTCATTATAAGACAAAATGAAAACCCAGAATTAGCTATACATCTGCAAAAAGCAACTGATACCTTCAAGAAATGGTTCAAAAAATGTCAATGCAAGATCTTCACCTTACGAAAAATAAACAACCCACCTTCTATTGTCATCGATGGAATCGACATACCCTGGAATCGCAGAGATTCAGCTATAAAATATCTTGGAGTGTACTTAAATGAAATATTAATTTGGAGTTTCCACATCAATCAAAAACTAACCCAATCTCACACCAGACTCCGACAATTATATCCCATTTTAAATCGTAAAACCCCACTTCAACCCGAATGCACCATCCTATTATATAAATCCCTCCTACGCCCCCTGGCACTCTACGTCTCTCCAGTCTGGAGCAACACGAGTAAAACGAATACAGGATGTTTCTGGAGGAATAGTAAATATTTTATGGGTTAGTAGTATAGACGAATTGCAATGAAAAATTCCACATAACGTGTCCAATTTTCAATGAATCCATAGATACAGCTGTTACATGAGGACGTTCAAAGTAGATTTTCAAAAATTCCACCACCAACTTCAATGCATTTTTTACTTTTCTTGATAGCACCACGTGTAGCTCTCGGAGGTCGTCTTGGCGTTTTTTGATGAGGGCTGCACCATGCATAATCCGGACGATCAAATCGTCTCTTGTGTTGACTTTTGATTTATAGATTTCGCCTTTCAACCATCCCACATGTAAAAATCCAAAGGGGTAAGGTCCGGCGACTTTGGTGGCCAAGAAACGTGACCATATCTACCGATCCATCTTTCGGGGAATATTAGGTTTAGATGTTGTGTTACCGGACCACTAGAATGTGCAGGAGCGCCGTCATTCTGGAAGAACATACGCATTGTTGTAGCCAAAGGAATCTCTTCCAATAATGCTGGAAGTTCATTTTCAAGAAAGTGTAGATAACGGGGTCCTGCAAGACGATGCCGTAACACGACAGGCTCAATTAACTGATTGTCTATCAAACCACACCACACATTTACAGAGAAGCGTTCTTGAAAATGTACCTCCACAATGGCATGTGGGTTTTCTTCAGACCAGTGGTGTACATTACGAATGTTATTGATGCCGTCGCGAGTGAAAATGGCTTTATCTGTGAAAATTACAAATGGGATTACTTGGCGATTTTCAAGTATCCAACGACAAAATTCCAATCGTCTATCTTCAGCTCCTGCTCGAAGGTGTTGAATGATACGGATGGAGCCCGTGCCTACGTAATGTCTGCCATACACTTGTATGTGGAACACCGATACGTGCAAAAATTCTACTTGTGCTTGTTGAAGGACTACGTTCTACCGACTGCATAATGTCTTTTACTTCATCCACAGTTTGTTCATTTGCACGTTCTGATGAAATATGACGGCTGGGTACTGCACCACTATAACGCAGTGTATTAAAAACACAAGTAAACACCCTGGAATCTGGTCGTCTGCGGTTAGGAAATCGTCTGCCGTATTCTCTACAAGCAGCAGTAGCGTTTCCATTACAAAACCCATACACAAATACCATATCGGCATACTCAGCTTGCGTAAATACGTGCGGCATGTTTAAGCGGTACAGTACAGTACAGTACACTTGACCAACAAATCATAATGTTTATGTTTGTCAGGTGAAAACATTCAATGTCAACAACAACACACTACTGTTGATAATCGTTAAATTAAATACGCTCATAGCAAACGGTGTACCAACGCACGAAACAAAAACTGCATTAGGTTAAATACCAACAGATGTATCTCTGGACTCATTAAAAATTGGACACATGTTTTATGCAATTCGTCTATACCATCATCCCCTAAAATATTTACCATTCCTCCAGAAACACTCTGTATACTCAAACTTAAACGATTCCAAAATAAAGTATTACGAATCGCCGTGAACGCTTCATAGATTATCCGAAACACACAACTTCACTTTGAATTGGGTGTCGCTACAATCCAAGACTATATGCTCTCGACCACTAGGACTTCTTTCTCAAACATTGCCAAATGTGAAGGAGCAACTCACTTCAATCTTGAGCAGCGTAATATTCATCACAGACTGAAGAGACAACTCCCTCAAGATGTTATCCCAAACACAGAAACCTAGCAATTACCACCTTCGAGTTTTCGAGACCGTCACTACCTACCTCCATGTATTACACACTGCTACTTGCGAAATCTAAATTCAGAACGCATATAACGTACATATACCATAGTCTTAATCTTAATCTTAAACCTGTCATGTAAAACACTGTAATGTTGATCTGACAAAAGCTTCAATAAAAAATAAAATGTGGAGCACGCGCCTCACATGAGGGCAGTTTGGCCTTTTAGGCTACTTCCACATGAACAGAAGTTCACTTTTTGAAAAATATAAACACGAATTGGGATTTTAAAGATGCTTAAGTGTGGCGAGGCCCAAAAGAGTTGAAAAGAACTGCTTTAATCCATCATACCAGCAATACATAAGTTGCACCACAGCAGAGTATAATACGTGGCGTAAGTCACCATGTTTTACCCAGTACTTCCTTTACAGTCATACATGCAATGAGATGGAAAATTTGTGCCCACTAAAAGCCTCATCAACCTCGAGTTGATTACCAGCAACTTGCTAGGCTTGTAATAACTACAATGCTACCAAAGAAACATTAAAGGTGCTTATTCTTTACAGTACGTCGAAATTACAATTGCTTTAATGTAATCAACTGTTTCATTTTAATTTTTTAACGAAGATTGATACGAAAGCGTTTCATTTGAAACAACAGCGAAGTAGCTGAAATATGTGCTACACCACACTGCGTGATAGAAAACAATGGATAGAAAGCATTGCGTGGTCGAGGGCCATTATTCGGCTACAGCTGTAAATATTAGGTTTGTTGTTGCTGATGCGAAACAAATTTGTAAATGTAACATTGACGTAGGAAGCCGTAACGAACGTCTAGAATAAAAAATAATCTAATTACGGCGTTGTGCGTCAGCGAAGGTGCGATTTATTAAAAGTTAAATTGAAACCAGAGTCAATTCACACGAAATGCGACTAATTAACGGAGCACCCAATTACGGAGCTGTCTTGCGCTGCAAGGGCCCAGCTCTAAATCTTACGCTAAAGCGTGCGCCGTTTGCGTTCATCGTGTAATTCGTTTTGAAATCTCCATGCTTGCACCGAAACGAGATGCACTGCTGGCAAAGGCCCGCCAACTACCAAGGTTAATTAGATTAAACTTCTAATGACGGGGAAATAACAAATCCGAGTTTGCAGCGCAACAGCCACACTAACTTAATTAACTTCGGAGCACTGCTGCAAGGTACGAACTCCAGGACTTCTGATTTTCCGCGCCGCGCAGCCCCATGGGGCATGTCAGCTTTTCAAACATGTGGTTGGTATGAGATTATTGCGAGAATCGCCGGATTCCATTATTCCGACGCGCTAATGCCGTAATGCCTTCGGACTTTTACGGGCGCGATTTAATTTGCCTCAAGGCGGTGTGGGAACGCAGCCGTGATAGCGCTGCTTGTCGAATAGTGCTGCATTTACGAGCAGTTTAATTTATTTTTTGAGTAGGTCGCGCGGCCTCGCTCATGGGCAGTTGCTTGTGGTCAGTATTTCCGAAAGTCCTCGCGATGATTGCGTCTTAACGTTTCAGCAATGTGTGTACTAGATTTCTTGATCATACGTTTACTAGTAAGTCATTTGACATTAAAGGACCTATTTTTTATTTACGCTATATTTGCAACTAGCCCAAACGGTTAACAACCAAATGAGCTGATCCGTTGGAGAGTAACAAAGTGTAGTGATTTTCAATTACTAAATTAATTGGTAGTCCTTTTTTAAGCATATGTTCTATTAATTCTATTTATTAATGTTCTTACTTATATACTGGGTGGTCATAGAAATCTTAGGTTGCGTCTTTAATTCACAAGATCTTTAGGCCATTGTAATATGGGGTCATTTACATACTTTGAAAGCGTTCCCTAAAAACTGTCCATGTGGGTACTACCATAGACCCATATAGCAATATTTTAGTCCAAAAAACAGGCCATCTTTTTGTGTTTTATTTATTCAGAAAGTTGTTATTTTTCTCATTTTTCACCTAGCATCTTCTAGTTCAATTTTAATTCTTCATCCTGGCGTATATTCATTTTAGGCTTCTTCTTCTTAATCTCAGCTTCTCCCTTGGAGGTTGCTAATCAGCATGGCTATTTTGACCTTTGATATAGCTGCTCGGAATAGTTCGGCTGATGTAAGATTGAACCATTCTCATAGGTTACGTCACCAAGAGATTCTGCGACGTCCGACTCTCCTTCGCCCAGCAATTTTGCCTTGCATAATGAGCTGCAATATCTCATATTTAGAATTGCGGGAAATGTGGCCTAGGAATTCTAATTCTCTTTTCTTAATGGTAGGTAAGATCTCCAATTCTTTGCGCATCCTACCCAGAACCTGCTGATTCGTAATTCGGTCGGTCCAAGAGATTTTGAATAGTCGTCTATAAATCCATAGCTCGAAGGATTCAAGTCTCTTTGAAGTTTCTTTATTTAAAGTCCAACCTTCTAGACCATACAAGAGCACTGGGAATATATAACAACGGACCATTCTTGTCCTTAATGCTAACGATAGGTTCTGAGCAGTCAGTAGTTTTCTCATTTTCATGAAGGCTGCCCTTGCTTGTTCTATTCTTGCTAAGATTTCTTCTCTATGTGTGATGTTTTTGTTTACTATCGTGCCAAGGTACTTGTAGTTTTGAACTTGTTCAATAATCCTATTGTCTATGACCAGCTGACTGTCTGCGGTGTTTCCTTTAGATACTACTAACATTTTTGTTTTACTAATATTAATACTAAGCCCAAATTTTTTACTTGTTTGAGATACTCTATCTACCAGTGTCTGAAGGTCTTTTAGGTTGCTTGCGATCAAAACGGTGTCGTCAGCGTACCTAATGTTATTGGTACATTTCCCATTTATTATTAGTCCTGAACTTTCATCTTCTAACGCTTCGCGGAATATATATTCCGAATAAATGTTAAATAACATGGGTGAGAGGATACACCTTGTCTGACACCTTTTGAATATTAATTTCCTCGAGAGAGTTATCCACTTTTATTTTTGCAGTTTGACTCCAGTAGAGATTGATAACTATTTGTATGTCATGATGGTCTATGTTGAGTTTCTGCAAAATATCAACTAGTTTATCGTGCTTCACGTTGTTGAATGCTTTGCTGTAGTCTATGAAGCACATGTAAATATCCTGGTTTACATCTATAGATCTTTGTGCTAAGATGTTAAGAGCAAATATGACTTCTCTGGTCCCTGTTCCGTTGCGGAAACCGAATTGTGTGTTTGACATTTCCGCTTCACATTTGTTATATAACCTGGTGTGGATGATTCTTAAGAATATTTTTAGTACCTGACTCATGAGGCTTATGAGTCGATACTCATCGCATCTAAACGCTCGGGATTTCTTAGGGATGGGGACAAAGGTGGAAAGTAGCCATTCGCGTGGGATAACCCTGTTTGGTATATATCGTTAAACAAGTCAACAATTATTGAAACTGACTGTTCATCTAATAGTTTTAACAGTTCGCAGTGTATACCATCAGGTCCTGCTGCTTTTCCAGCTTTTGCGGTTTTATGGCATGGTTGACCTCACTACATGTTATTTTTGGTGCGTTTTCTGCTGTTGTAATGCTACGTTCTTCTGCTCTTTGATCTCTAAAGATTTGTTTAACATACTTTTGCCATAAGTTTGACTTTGATTCTGTATCTATGACTAAAGAACCTTGGTCATCCTTCATTATCCTCGATTGTTGTCTGTGTGCAATACCAGTGATTTCTTTTATTTTCTTGTGAACATTGAAGCTGTCATACTTACGTTCATACTTTTCTATTTTTTTGCACTTATCATCCATCCAGGATTCCTTTGCTGCACGTATCTTGCTTCTAATAATGTTATGTATTTGTCTATACTTTATTTCATCTTTATTTTTAAATTTTCTCCTTTCGTCCATTAGCGCTAAGATTTCCTCTGTCATCCACTTCTGCTTCATCTGTTTGTTGTGTTCTCCCAAGGTTTCTTGTTGTGTCGTTACTATTGTTTCTTTTATTTTAGACCATTTTGTTTCCTTATCTAAATTACTAATATTTTCTTCTTGCATTTTATGGAAGTTTTGGTTTATCATCTTAGTTGCAGAATTTCGTATATCTGGTTGTTGTAACCTTCGTGTATTTATGTAACTATTTTGGTTTTGTTGTTGTCGTCTTTTCTTCAATCTAATATACATATTCATGACTACAGGATTGTGGTCCGAATTTGCATCCGCACCTGGGTATGTTTTTACAGCCTTTACGCTATTTCTCGCCTTTTTGTTAACTAGAATGTAATCTATTTGGTTTCTAATTATTTGTTCTGTGTGATCTCTCGGTGCTTTCCAAGTATATAATCTTCTCTTTGGTAGTTTAAAGAGAGTATTTGTGACCACAAGGTCTTCTTCTATACAAAACTGCAGCATTCTCTCTCCTCGTCCGTTTCTCTCACCTAATCCATATTTACCTACGTAATCTCCATAGCTTCCTTCTCCAATCTTTGCATTATAATCCCCCATTATTATTGTGATGTCACGTTTTTTTCTTAATTTTAGTACTTTCTGAATTTCTTCGTAAAAAGGTTCTATTTTATCATCGTTTTTCTTGTCAGCAGGGGGGCATATATTTGAATTAAGTTCATTTTACCTAAGTTTGTTTGTAGCTGAATCATCATAATTCTATCCGAATATGGTATAAAGTTAATTACTGCTTTACTTGCAGCTTTGTCTAGCATGATACCAACTCCATTATAATGCTCTGTTTCAGTGTTCCCTGAATAATATATAACACCGTTTTCGGTACTACATTTCCCTGAGTTAGGCCATCGGGTTTCGCTTAGACCCAAAATGTTTAGTTTTAATCTACTCATCTCTTGTATAACGTTATCCAGTTTTCCTGCTTGGAATAAACTGCGTACCTTCCATGTTGCAATTCTGACTCTGTTTTTGTGTATACTGTACATATTCTCTTGATTCCCTTGATTGGCTGACGGGGAGATTCTTCGCACCGTTTCCCCACTGAAGGGGTGCCCCGGACTAACGGCCAATTTTTTTGCTTTTTCAGCCATGTGATTATTTTGGGAAGCATTTAAAACAAAATGCATTTAGTGCGGTAGTTTTCCGTTGCTTTCCGCACCGCAGCGTCCCAACCGTTTAGGTCAATATGTGACCTTCGCCTGAGATTGGTCTAAAATGGGCCTTTAAGGAAGTAAATCTTCAGTAGCCCCATAAAAGTAATGCCACAACTGCTGCCCTGTGTCATGCTAGTTTTGGTCCGCCCGAGTATTTCATTTCCTCGGTACCACCCATCTGGGAGGCATTCCCCTACCCGCCACCAGGGGAGGCGCCCAATGGGGGATTAGCAACCCCAAATTTTAGGCTACTATTCTTTTAATAACATATGTAACTTGTGCCTTCTTTTTAATTCTTCATTTTTATTTTATGCATAAATATTACTCCAGTTATTGATCTTCTTATTTTTGTTGAGTTATTAGAAGTTTTTCTGTTGTGTTTTCAGTCAATGTTGAGGATTCCGTTCCATATGTCATTACTAAGGGCTCACATTGATCAAATATTTTTCTCTTGAGGTGGATGGGGGAAGATACCTTTAAATATGTCTGTTAGGAAACCATGCGTTGCCCAGATTAGATTTATTCTCCGCTCCGTTTCAGCAGTTTGGTTATCTCACTTCATAATCCTGTGACTTAAATATACATATTTTTCGGTTAGTTTTCTACGACAATATGCTTTAGTTTGGATTTTCCATTAATTACTAAGTTTGTCATAAACATTACTTTACTAATTCTCTTACAGGTAGTATTAAGTTTAGTAGCCATTGTCGTGGTTTCTCACCCGCTAAACGAGATGCATTCAAGTTATAACAGCTCCGATTTTTTTTCCTCACAAACCAACCACACGAAAACTGTGAAACTTGTACCACTTCTTGACGTAATCTCTCTGCAGCCGTACATATTTTTCACAACATCGACGCCATGGGCGCTGCGAGCGCTTCTTTATGAGTCTTCTTCGACCATTGGAAAATCGCTAATAGCGGCTCGATTAGTAAATTTGTGGCCACAGACAGTGTCTTTTATCGTTCGAAACAGCCAATAGTCGCGAGGAGCAAGGTGAGGTGAGTAGTTGTCAGCATTTATGGCACTCACCTGGAAGACACTTTTGCATTTTCAGGTCTTCATGCAGGATTGTGTGCACAAATACCACGGAGGCGATGTGTTCCACACTTATTCGGCGATCTTCAAGAATAAGTTTCTCCACTCGCTTGGTCATATCAGTCAAACTGGCTGGTTGCGAGGCTGAGATTGTCTTGGTTTGTTGTCACACGACGTTCCTGCCTTCTTTGAACTGTCGCACCCACAAACGCACATTAGACGCATCCATAACACCATCACCACATGTCTCGCTTAACTGGCGATGAATTTTAATCGGTGTCACACTACGCACATGGAAAAAACGAATTATTACACTCTGTTCTTGTAACGAAAACGTCTCCATTTTAAGTATCAAAAATAGTCCTTACTCGCGCCGCTGTCGCTAGGGTCCTGTATTCCGTGCAGTGTCGCGCATTCAAGAAGAGTGCACACGTACTTTGAAACAAACCGCATGTTTTTATCTGTTACCAGTCCCGAGAAAAAAATTTGGAGGTGTTATAACTTGAATGCACCTTGTAACACTACGTCATCTGCGAAAGGAAGGCGATTTAGCTGTTCTTCGTCTATTGATATATCTTTTGTATCGTAGTTAAATGTTTTGGAGACGTGTTCTGAGACAGTTCTAAATAGTTTGAGTTTTACTTTTATAGTTTTTGTTTCTTTATGTAGCGTAGCCGTCATAGTTACACTTATGCAAGTGTTGTCTATAGGTTTAGTGTATCTGTAATCGATACGACTTTCTCTCATGGCAGCCTTTCTATAGTATCCTAATCTTTGAGACAGTCAAAAAATGTTAAAGCAAATTGGACTGTTATATATCCAATGCTTTTCTCTATAAGAGTTTTGATACATTGGAGGTGATCGTTTGTACTAAATGCTTATATTATTTTTGACTGAGAGATGTCTAGTTTTCTTTCTAGTCTAGTTGTTATTATTCTTCTGAATTTATAGATATGGTTTAAGAGGCTTGTCGGGCTATAATTTTCTAGATCTGCTTTATCTTCTTTTTTATGAATAAGTTTAGTGAGTATTATAAACTCATAAGCATAGGTTAAATAGCTTTCTTATTATTTTTAGTAATATGCTACTTTCGGTTTTTGTAGCTTATATTATAATACTGTTTTGCTGGGAGGTTTATTCGTTTTTAACTTTAGTTAATTCTGTCTCTATTATCGGAATTTATAGTAGCTGTTCAGGTCTTTGGTTCATTATGTCCCTCCTTATTGTGATTTCCTTTTTGTTTTTTTTTGCGTGTTTGTTTCTATATAGTTCCCCATAAAACTATATTTATAATCTTTTTGATAGGAATGTTTAACTCTTTTCTTTTGCTTTGTATATGACCCATCCAAGTGAGGTTTCTGTCAATTTAATATGTTAGTAGGATGACTGTTAGATGACATAACTATTGACAAATCCAATGACTTTTAGTAAGTACCAACTTTCAAATGATAGGTGTCAAAATTTTAAAACAATCTGACGTTTAGTTTACAAGTTACAGTGGTTTTAGTGCCGCTACTTGTGTAATTTTCGAAACAACGCATTGATTTTTATTGGGAAAAAATGCTGCTCAAGCAAAGCAATGGCTTAGCCGAGCTAAATGGTAGATAAGTGGTTTGCTGATTTTAAACGCGACCGTACAAACACCGATGACGCTAAACGTTCTGGTCGTCCAAATTCGACAGTCTACAAAATAATTTTGGCTGGTCGTAAATTGAATTTGCGTAAGATAGCTGACACCTTAAAGATTTTAGAAGGCTGTGTATTTACCATTTTGCATAAACATTTGTCCATGAGAAAGTTCTGTTTGAAGTGGGTACAGCGTTTGCTCGCGGTCGTTCAAAAACAGCAATGCGTCGACGATTTAGAGCGGTTTTTGAAGCTGTTTCAGCGCAACAAAGGGATTTATTTATGTGGTATGTGACAACGGTTGAAATATGAATCCATCACTACACTCCAGAGCCAAATTGGCAGTCAGCTGAGTAGACAGCAAAGGGTGAAAGCCGCCCAAAGCGACCAAAAACGCAAATGTCAGCTGGAAAGTTTTGACCTCCATATAGTGGGATGCGCATGATATTTTATTTATCAATTATCTTGAGAAAGGAAGAACCATCAATGCTAAATATTATGGCATTATTGGTGCGCTTTAAGAAAGAAATTGTGAAAAAACGACCCCAAATGAAGAAGAACAAGGTGCTCTTTTACTTAACCAACACTGTGTCATAAGTCGATCGCAATAATGGGAAAATTGCACGAATCTTACTTTGAATTGCTTTCTCATCTACCAAATTCTTCGGATCTGGCTCCCAGAGACTACTACCAGTGTGCAAACCTAAAAGAAATGCTGCAGAGAAAGAGATTTTGTCTCCAATGGAGAAGCGATTGGCAAAACTGAAGCTTATTTTGAGGCCAAAGATAAATCGTTGAACAAAAAAGGCATCGAAATATTAGAGAAGCGTTGGAGTGAATGTTTAACAAATAAAGTAAAATTTTGCCTAACAGTCATACTACGAACTTATTGAGTGATGTGTTACTTAGATATGTATAGCATATTTGTTATAGGATATACGATATTTTAGAAAATTTAATGTTATAAATACTGACTTATTTAGATTTAACAATTTGTTGTCGATTTTTTGGAGTCTATAGCGGATTTTGCAAATATTTTGTTGTTTGCAGTAGATTATTGTGAGAAGACGTATAACTATCATTTGCAAATGTGGCAATTATAGCATTATCAGGGATAGGTGGATCCGCCTCGAACAATTGGTATAATGTGAGGCCGAGAAGACTACCTTGCGGTGTACCTAACTCAACCGGTATAATTAAAAAACGGCTGTTGTTTAGTTGACTGGGATATATCTCTTTTATGGATACGATTTAAATAACAGGTAGCATTGTTAGATTTTTGTAATACGGCAGGAAGCTAGACTCGACTGACTTATTTGATAAAAGAACCGCTTGTATTCACTAAACCCATTTAGGCATAAAGGAAAAATATGATATTTAAGAACATTAAAACAATTTATAAGAGCATGGGATTTTGAGAGCTAAAGATATGAAGGTAATTGAAGTAAATTGAGTGACAACGAGTGCATCAGTGAACACATTTGTTTTGATCATGATAGGAAAATTTGTATCAATAAGAATTTAACGCCCGATAACGAAAATTTATGACTAACGGCTTCCAATAAAAATAAAGTGGATATAAATGATGACCAAACTAAAACTAACGAAACAATAAGCAGTTATTTTTTGCTAGGTTCTGTAGTTACGTAATAACCTAGGACAATCCTGTGATTATTATTTAAAATAGCAGGAAATTATTATTACTCCATTACAAAACTGTATAAAAATTTTAGATTACCGAGCACTTATAGGTTGATAATTCAAACAAGCTATATAATCATTTTTTTAAAAAGAACAATTACACAACATCTCATATAATGTTTAACTTTGCTATTTCTTATTACTGCTATGACTTAAGTATTCGTAAGTCTCATTCCACAATGGATCATCTGGACCGTTTACTTCAGAATGAAGTAACAGACCAAAAGCGCAGAGTGCTTATATTCGAGCACATACTTTTAGGTCCTAATAGTAGGTCTGCAGTTTGAATGACAAAATTAATTATTACACAATTGTCTACTATATGTACATGTACATCATACATTAGAACAATCTTGCCTTATTCTTCATTCTTTGAGCACTAACTCCTTTTGAGATAGATAGTGCTCGTCATGTTTTTATCTTCATTCGCAAAGTAATTATTATTATAGAAGAAGCATTAGGAATATTCATATGTACCCGGGTCTAGGTGTTCGAGTAATCCGGGCATGTTGAATTCAGACCCAGAGGGTCCGCCTACCAACTAAATCCATCTACATCTATCTCTTGTGTATCTCTTGTGCCCCACCCAGAACCACGTGAGCATTACTTCAGATGGGGAACGGTATCTCATTCTAAATTTTAGTGTCTGCTTTACATTTTTCCGTTCAATTCACATGTTACTTATCCTTAGTACACATAGACCAAACAGATGTAAGAATAGCCTGAGCCGACTAACAAAGCCGTCGAGTGCTTGGATCTATTTGTAATATTATATTCATGCGAACTGAGTTTGCCTGTGATTAACATCAAAACAAATGTTAAAAATAGCTTAGGACTTGAAAATTATATCACCGTATGTGGCATCAAATACAGAGCCTAGATTAAAAAAGCTTCTAGAGAAAAACTATTTAAAAACAGCCACAACTGCTTCATTAATAGTTTTTTATTTTGTATCTTTATGGAAAATGTGTAGAAAAATTTCCAAAAGTTGCATTTTATATTTATTGCGACATTCCGCTACTGCTTCTTTCTATAACCAGCACATTTTAGATTAGAGTAATGTTTAAACGAAAAGACACAAATATGCTTAAACAGCTTAAGTTTTAATTTTTGTTTTTTATGCATTGAAATCATATATAGTTGTATGTACATACAAATAGATCTAACGAGGATTCGGCAAGACATGTAACTAAAAATTTCGAAGTCTCCAATAGCTTGTCGAACTATGTGAACACCCAAGAGATTTGCTCTGGAACGACTCGGTTCCTGAAATAGCGAGGGGTGGGCACTCAAAAATTTTTGGGGGCCTGCGAGGTCGTCCTATATTTTAATATGTTATCTCGCGTAGATCATGCATACTCAAAATATTCGAAAAATACTTTTTTATTTCCTTTTGACACCACTAGATTAACCGCCCTTAGAGTAAATAGACTTATTAGAGCAGGGTCGCTCTGGAATAACTACACGTGTTCTTCTCAAGGCAACAAAGTTTTCATTATTTGTCTGAATAATATGTTTCGTATTTTTTCAGAGATATATATTATTTTTTGGTGATAACAACGATCAGATAATATTTTTTGACAACAATAGTTCTTGATGACATGCAAGTGCTGGTTGAAGAAGCGACAAAACAGAACTTAATCTCGCAGTAGGCACAACAGATGAAGACTGGCGAACATTCAGCGGTAGAATGGGAGGACAGATCACTTGGTCTCAACGGCTTGAAGCACACTCTGAAATAAGTGTTGCTCTTGTTCAACGTATGCAGATTTCTCCTAGATATACCTCATTATATCTCAAAAGATCGGACATCTGACTTACCCTCGATGTGAGCGATACCATAGAGTTTCT
Source organism: Sinelater perroti (assembly GCA_036346155.1). Lineage (NCBI taxonomy): Eukaryota > Metazoa > Arthropoda > Insecta > Coleoptera > Elateridae > Sinelater > Sinelater perroti. The sequence continues at coordinate 1,600,964 of JARFIY010000158.1, read as the reverse complement.
GTTTACTGTAAGACAAAGAAAAGTGACGAAGAGAATAGTTAGACACTTGATCCTTGATCTTGAGGCTTTGAGGGCCTTCTCGTTGTCTCAGGAACCGGGTTGTTTCGGAGCAAATTTCCTTGGGGGTTATAATACGATAGGTTTACATACTTTGACAAGCTATTGGAAACTCTGAAATTTTCAAGTCCATGTCTTGCCGAATCCTCGTAAGCAGTACACTGTGTTAGCAATTCTTTCGTCACCACAACGTAAAATATCTTTGACTTTTTCCTCCGTTTCCATTTACACAGAATAAAAAATTGCAGATTATAATTACATACAAATAAAAAATGTTTAATATTAATGGTTAAATTTGGTTTCAAAATATATATTTTATTTGTAATTGCTTTGAAAAGCAGAAGAATTACTTGCAAGGAATAGGAGCCTTTCAGATAAGGTATGACATGAAATAAAAGCAAAAGTGGTATCATGTTTTGCTGTGTTCGTAACAGCTTACGTTTAATCCAAAAAAAATGAGGGACGTATAGGTTGTTAACATTTTAGAAAAATTTTTATATTTTATAAAATTTTAAAGTCATTTGGATGATGGGGCTTTTCAACGAACTTAAAAAGTTCGTTACTGAATTCTATATATCTGTCGGTCTGTCTGTCGCTGTCATAAAATTATGGATTTTTTAAAATTTTAAAATGAATTCTTATAGAAAATTTTACGCTGATTTCAAAATCGAAATCAAAAGTTTCTATCTCGAATAGTTTTCGAGATATTCGACTTCGAATTTCGGAAAATTTTCGACATTACGATTTTAAATGTGATTCTTATAGGAAATTTTACGCTGAATTCGAAAATGAAGAAAATTCTATGTCGAATAATTCAGATATTCGATTTCGAATTTGAAATTAAATCGAAATCGAAAGGTTTTGTTGTTCTATTGCTTACAGTTAATCCAAATGCAGGACATGTTTTCATATTTTCTTAACACTGTAACTGTTGTTTACGCCTTCTGGGTAGAAATTACTTATATTGTTCCTGAAAAACAGACAATCGCGTGTTTTAAAAACAAATGTACTACTAACTCTATCTGAGGAGTCGCGGTGGCTCGGTGGTCAAGATCATCGTTCCTCTGTCCTCGAACTGGCACGGGCGAATTCGAGTCTTGCTCAATCCATCGGTGTGTGAATGTCCTAGCCATTGTGGCTGCAGTTCCGGTAAGTGCGCCAATAATAATTTAAAAAAACTACCTGAAATAAAATTATTAAATGCTGGGAAAATCTGGTAGATTGTCATGTCTAACCAAATGAACAAAATTCTTGCAACCTTGTTAATGTTATTTCTAAATACTACATTTGCTTATAAAAGTACTCAAATGTTGTACTGAAATTTTTTCCGATCGGATGTGGTATCTACGTGGTCATTTCTAGACCGGGAGTGAGTGGATCTCGTAAAGGATGAAGTGTATAATTGTGGATCATTCTGAATCCCCTTTTTGCAAAATTTGCGGTTGTTTCTAGAGTACACTACTAAGTGTTATAGCACTCTCGGTCGCATTGCGCAAACTGATTCAATGGTAGTCCACAGCAGAGAGTTATAACATTAACTGCTTGGTGTGGCGGCCTTTTCGCCCTTGAACCGCTTGTATATCGTGGCGGCGCATGCTGGCGGCTTTGATATCTGCCGCTACGTTTTGCCATCGCACACAAAACGGCATATGGGCTTTTGCTTAGCCGACAAGTCTGCATACGCCGTCGGCGGCACCCTTTGATATGAAAGGTGCTGTCGAGTAAAAATTTCCCGCAAAAGACCTACCGCTAAGCCAGGCGCGAAGCCCGGCGACATACGCATCGCGTCCAGTACGGTCGCATTTAACATCCCGCAATATACGCACACCGCAGCGCGGCCAGTTCGGTCGTGTTTTAACACCCCGCAATACGCACTCCGCAACGCGGCCAATTCGGTCGTGCTTAACAACCCGCTTATACTCACACCGCATCGCGTCCAGTACGGCCGCATTTAACATCCCGCAACATACACGAAGACAGCGCATCAAGTTGGCCACCGTGAAACCATCGCCGACGAAGCCGAAGCGGAAGCCGATTCAGGTGAGCGATTTGGCTTTACTTTCGGTTGATATCGGTAGCCGCCCCCATCTGCTTTCGCGCTGGCCGTTTAAGGGACGATTTGGGCCTTATTGTTTTACGTTTCAAAACGGGCCGTACTCAGTTTTCCACACCGCACCACGAGGGCGGCTATTTACACGCCTGCCTCTCCACTGCTAAACAATGAAATAGATTATCATAATGCAAGTTGGCCCAAAGTGTTTCTGAAAATAGTTAAAGAGAAAACTAGTTCTGTAGCTTCTAAAAGTGTGATTATTTAATTAAAATAGTCCACCAAAACATTTGTGACATTAAAATAGAAAGCTTCTGTCGTTGCACTTTATTTTTGTCAGCGTTGATTTTCTACGAAACGATGGGTTTTCCTAAAACATAAAACTCAAACAACAGTGAAATTAGGACAATAGAATAGAATAATTTTAAATCAATTCTGCCCTTAGGTAATAAAGGAAATTTCTCTACAATGCTAATATATAAAAGCGTATAATAAGGTTGGAAGTTATGTCTTTTAGCCTGATTTAATCAACAATCGCTATTTTGTTTAAAATGACCAATTGGCTTTAAACAGAAGAAAGTTACTCCACTTTTCCCCCAATTATAAATAAAACAAGATTTGGTTTTTAATTTTTTGTTATTAATATTTCCCAAGATTTCTATGACGGACGATAGAAATCTAAATCGAAGTAAGGGTTGTTAACTAGAATTGAAACGCAAATACAATGTGAAGGTAAACGCTGTTTAGAGCCCGTTAAGAGAGGGTAAGCTGAACTTTAGAAAAATAGAAGAAACTTCTTTACCTTAATGCATTTGTTATGAACGAGCCATTAGTAGCGAAATGGTGCTAAATGTCAAAGTGTACTTACAGTTTGTCTATTATAAACATATAACGCTTAATTCAATGCTGTAAATGGCTGCCATTAAACGGGGCGCTAAAATAAACCGCATTGCACTAATTGCACTGTTCAAAGCTCGCACGGAGAAAAGCAAGACATTACAAAAGCTTGGAATGAGCCTAATTGTTTGTTCATCGTACCATTTATCGTTTCAAGGAAACCTTGTGTGTAAATGACAGGCAAAGGTCTAGTCCATCACGTACTAGTCTAATTCTGTCATCAAGGTACAGGGCCTTCATTATGTGACGCAAACTATAAAAAGTTCATTATAAAAAAGCTACGCGAGATGGGATTCTAATTATTCTTTTATTATGATGATGAATAAATGGAGTTCAGTGCAATGTTTTCAAAATGACTGCCTTTACTAGAAATGGTCATTTCAACCCTTTTCCGAAAGTCGCAACTGCGGCTTTTCTGGTGTCCGCAGGAGTGATCAGAACTTCTTTGGTCTTGAGTTTGTCGATGGAGTGGAGTTTGTTCCGACAAACTCTGTTTTTAAGATAAAAGAGCGAAAATAAGATCCTTAAGTTTAAATCGGAGGAATTTGGGGGCCACTCAGTGCCACTTTCTATCTTACGCGAGGCGTCCAGACATGATCCCTTTCCAAAGACTTCTGTGGGTATGTCAAAGATGCCCCGAGTCCGACGGACGATGGCTTCATTTTGCCCAAATTAGTATCGGTTGATTTGTTTTTGTTCTTACAATTAGAATGTTTTTGAGAAATTCTGTGCGATAAACTTGTTCGTTTACATATTTTGTGAAAGACAGTGGGCCGACAATTCCATAGTAGAAAATTGAACATCATACACCAACCTTTTCTCGGCGAAATCGATGAACTTCGGTTAAATGTGGGTTTTCAGTACCACAATATCGGTAATTTTGTGTTTTGACGAAGCCATCTAATTGAAAATAGGCCTCACTTGTAAAATAGACGTGCTGTTTGGTCGGAACCATCTCCATGGTCACTTTTGCTAAAGTGAATTTTTCCCAATATTGACCTCCGTAAGAGGCGGTTGCAATTTAATTTTATAAGGAAATAAATTTAATTTACTAATGAGGACAGTGTGCGTAAAGCGGACATTCACACCGAATTGAGTTGCGTCTCTAGAGACCGAAATTGTGGGCTTTTGTTCATAAAGCGTCGAAGCTTGTTCTACGTTCTCAGGAGTAGTTACAGTGACTGCCCGTTCTTCACAAATTGTCGTCCAGTATGCTTCCCGTCTCCTCAAACTTTCCAATCAGTCTATTATAACATAATAAAGTAGACAATTTAATTATAGAGCACATTTTATCATGTTATTTTTTACCTTGCTATTGTAGAGACTGGCAAGGTAGTGTACTTGTGAAACTTGGCTATGAAGGCAGTTAGCGTTCCACTAGTACCCTCTTGGAAAAGGCGGCTCCAAAAGACCTTTTGTTAGGTTGCATAGCTGGTCTTAGCTGACGCCATATTTGCTATTGACATAGAATGTAAACAAAACTCCAAACGGTGACCTAGCTATAGCCAACGTCAAACATAGAATTGGCTGAAAAGTTTGACCATGGTAATAAAACACTCTTTTGTGTGACATAATAAAGCCCCTGTAGTACGAGATCCAATTCGTTGTAACCCATCGTGTCTCTTGATCCGAAGTTATATAAGATTAGGAGTATATCACAAATCAACATGGCATTTGGTGGCAGAGTCTCTTTGCAAAGTAGTATAGACAACTTCTACCACTAACAACATTTCTTCGCACTTTTTTCATAGCTTAACTAATAGAACCGCTATCAACCCTTCTGTAAAGTCTTTTAAATTCTTCTAACACTCGGCTTCTTGGCACTAACAACCATAACCTGTATTTAGCTTTAAAGTTCTTTCGAGAAAAGCATCTTATAGCTTTAATTCCTTTTGAATAATCTTCTCATATTCTTCTCAATGTTCTCTCATTTACCAGCAGTTCGTTTTTTCGAAAGCGTTTTTTCCTATTTACGACTTTTATTTCTTGTAATGTGCTTTCATATTTTCTACTAAAACTTGTAGGTTGTTGTTTTGAATTTACCTTTGGTTCTCATAGCTGCTTTTTTGCTTATCCAATAAATGCCTGAATATATTCCTTCATTTTTTCTTTGTCTATTTTTATTGTTTAACTTTTTTATTAGTTCTTTTTGCACATTTCTGGTATATTTGCTCACACTTATTTTTAGTTTTATTATACCTCGGTTCAACCCTTCTGCAAAATATGTGGAAGTTTTCACATTTTTTTAAGGTCTGGACTACTGTTTGTTGCCGCTTGATAATTTTCTGGTTATGAATCCTCCTTTAATTTTTCTTCTACAGCAAAAACCTGTAACCGTAATTTTTACAGGATGTATGTGTAGGCTTTAATGTTTTTAATGTTTTTTCCTGTCATCTCTAACTCCGTTACTTTCAGTTAATGTAAGTTGTTTTGCTTCGGCTTAGTAATTTATTTAAATAATGGTTTTAGATGTAATAAACTTCACTTCTGATATTATTTGTAACAAACTGAATTTACAAGTTTATTATGTATTTTTGGTTGAAAGTTATTTTACAGTTTACGGTCACTTTTTAATTATCTCTCCTGTAAATGAGTAGCCTCGCAGCGCTTTACAAATTTTGAGTATCTACTGCTGCAGACAAACAGATTAAATAGTCTTCTGAACTTTTATTAGATTGAATCAGATTCAAGAATCAAACAATTAGCTTTTTTGTTATTTTTTGACCCGAAATAAAAAATATGCTTGTGACAAACACTAATTTAGACGGGCTTAAAGTTTTCGATCGTAATCGAGAAAAATGTTGATGTATATTTAAGACTTTTTTGGTTTATTGGTTTTCTCTGATCTGTTCACATCTCACAATGAATGTACTGACGGCTTGCGAGAGTGAAAATATAGATACTAAAAATTACGTAACTTGACAATATAGAAACAAGAAATAAAAAAAGCAATGGTGAAAATTTACAACATCCAGAAAGTTTTATGGATTCCTGTAGCGGTTGAGGAGTAATTTGCTGAATTTGCAGGCAGGCTCCTCCAGCTACGTTTAGTAAACCAACAAAATACGGCATTGAATTCTGAGTATCGTGTGGTGTTGCATTAGTAAACTCGATATATCAGAGTTTTCTGAGTGTTACATTTTATCGAGTAGAAAATTTGGTAACTATAATTTTTCTTCAATTTATGAGCTTGAACATTTGCTGTTGATTGGTACCATATACACTCTCACACAAAAAAATGACATGGAATATAACAGAAATTTCTAAAATTTATGGACAATGAGCAAGGTAAATAAAAAACGAGGACAACTGTAGCTAACTACTTCATCATCATCATCAGCCTGCAACCGTCCATCGTTGGACGTAGGCCTCTCTCATTTGTTTCCATGCATTTCTGTCTTGAGCCTTCTGGATCCAATCTCTTCCCGCAAAGTCTCGGATATCGTCGCTCCATCTTTTTGGTGGTCTTCCTACACCTCTTTTCGTTAAACGGGGCCTCCATCTCAAGAGTTTTGAGGTCCAGCGGTTTGGTTCATGCCGTGCTATATGTCCCGCCCATTGCCACTTTGCTTGAGCTACTCTCTGCATTATATCGGGTATTTTCGTTCTACGCCTTATTTCCTCGTTTTTCAGTCTATCTCTTAGACTCACTCCCAACATTCTGCGCTCCATCGCTCTTTGGCAAACTCTTAGCTGCTCGGCGCTCTTCTGGGTTACCGTCACCGTCTCTAAACCATAGGTTGCCACGGGCAGTATACATGTTTCATACACCTTTCTTTTCAGGCTATTGGGAATATCGGAATTTTTGAGAATATGCTGTAGCCTCCCAAAGGCTGACCAGGTGGCTCTTATTCTTCTTCTAATTTCAGATGTTTGGTTTTCCTTTCCAATCCTAATTGAATGACCCAGATAAATATATTCGTCCACTCTTTCAACCGGTTGATTATCAATAAAACAACTGCATCGCTGTTTGTCATTATTTTGGTTTTATTTATATTTATCTCCAGCCCTACGGTCTTGGATGCCTCATTTAATTGTATTAGCATAGCTTCAAGTTCGTCAATATTGCTAGAAATCAGTACGATGTCGTCCGCAAATCTCAGGTGGTTTAGCAGACATCCGTCAATGTTAATACCCATCCTTCCCAATTCATTTGCTTGAACACATCCTCCATCGCCGACGTGAACAATTTTGGAGACATTGTGTCTCCTTGGCGGACTCCTTTTCAACCTTTATTTTGTTAGTTTGAAGGTCTTCATCTACCTTTACGTGAAATGTAGCCTCTTCGTAGATGTGTTTAATTAGCTGCGAGTATCTGGAGTCAACTCTTGCGTTATTTAGTGCTTGGAGGACGGCGTGTATTTCAATTGAGTCAAACGCCTTTCGATAGTCCACGAACGCCAAGTGAATGGGGTGTTGTATTCCGTTGTCTTTTCAATTAATGTTCTGATGGTTTGAATGTGATCCATGGTACTGAACCCTTTTCTAAAGCCCGCCTGCTCTACTGGCTGGTAGAAGTCTAATTTTTGAGTGAGGCGATTTGTGATGATTTTAGTCAATACTTTATATATGCACGAGAGTAAGCTTATGGGGCGGTAGTTTTCAATATTTGATGTGTCCCCTTTTTTGAAGAGAAGAATTACCTCAGCATTATTCCACGCCTTTGGTATCTTTCCTCAATCAAACATTTGTTTAGTAGTACCGTGACAATATTTTCTACTATTTCACCTCCCATTTTCAGCATTTCGGCTGTTATCCGGTCTTCTCCGGGCGCTTTTCTATTTTTCAGTTGCTTGAGGGTTTGTTTAACCTCAAGTCTAGTTATCTCGGGTATTTCCTAGGAACCCACGTTAGAAATAGTTTTATTAACCGAGTAACTCTGTATAGATATGTTAGATGAATATAGCTTTGTGTAGAAGTTTTCTATTGTATGTACTATATCTCTTCTGTTTGCTACTACAGTACCTTCTTGATTCTTTATTTTTATTATTTTCTGTTTACTCTGTGATAGTTTCGATCTTAATACCTTCATATTTCTGTTGTCCTCTATTGCTTCTTCAATTTGCTTATTTCTATGTGCTCTTATGTCCTTCCTAATCATCACTTTGACCTACTTGTTAATTTCTTGAAAATTTTGAGCTTCTCTATTTGTTCGTCTTCTTTCTTCTATTAAATTCAAGGTTTCTTGTTTTAGTTTGCTACCGCTAGGTTTCTTATTGGCACATATTTTTTTAACTGATTCGTGGATACTACTTTTAATTTTTTCATTTAGCGCATCTATGTATAGGTTCTTTAGCTTATCTGTAGGTTCTAGTTTTCGCTGTAGTTGTAATTGGTATTTTTCTTGATTGAGGCTCAATTCTTGTATGGTTGGAAAGTTTTGTTGGTGTTGTAACTTTTCCTTTCCAGTTTCGGTTTTATTTCTAGCACCGACCTGACTAATCTATGGTCACTGCCTGTATTAAATCTATTTAGCACTGCTACGTCCGTACATAGTGTTTTGTCGTTCGACATGATGTAGTCTATTTCGTTTTTGTTTTTGGTCGGGACTTCTCCATGTCCATTTTCTTTGTCTTTGTTTTTGAAGAATGTGTTTAAACAGTATAGCTTTTCGCTACTGAGGAAGTTTGCTAACATTTCTCCTCTGGGATTCCTAATTCCCAAACCATACCTTCCAATGTATTGGTCGTCTTCAGACAGCTTGCCTCCTATTATTGAATTGAAGTCTCCTGTGATAACGGTGTAGTATGTTTTTTCTTGTCTCCTAGCGCGTGTAATATCTTCGTATAGTTGCTCCACTTCTTCATCGTCTGAGTTTGTCGTCGGTGCATATACGTGTATGAGTTGCATATTATATCGTTTGTTAATTTTCAGAGTAAGGTATATGACTCTTTTTGACACTGCTTGGAATTTCGTTACTAGGTGTTTTATCTTACGGTTGATGATAAAAGCTACCCCACCATATTTATGGTCTGTGTCTGAGTTGTTCTGGTATAGGACGTATCCTGATTTCAATATTGAGTTCCTTTCCCCGGGTAGACGTGTTTCGCATAATCCAACGATATCCCACTTTATTTTCGGTAGTTCCAGTTCTAGCTCTTCTCTGTATTCTTCTGTTCGCATTGTTCTAATGTTGTATGTTGCTATTATAAATTTTTTTGTGTTTGTATGTCTTCTTTGCTGTGGTCTAGCTTTGAGGTTTGTCGAGTTCTTGCCCCCCCCCCAGAATCCTTGGGGCTGACTGATCGTTGATCAGTGTGGGATTGTGAGAGTGCATTTCTACCCACCTGGGGTATTCCTGTTTGTGAATTCGACGTTTTCATCATGGTTTAAAAGAGAGGGGTTTGGCATTTTCTCGCCGCGCTTGCCGAACGTGTTGGCTAACTACTTAATAAATTAAAATTGTGTGATTATTTATAAAGTATACAAAAATATCTAGCCAATATTACATACAGCTAGTTAAGTAAAATCGCAGAGAAAAAATTATATAAAATTATCTTCAAATACAAAGGTAAATTGTACTTCATCAGAACAAAGGTGCTATTGTATCAATAATGTGTCCAGTCACCACCGACGTCGATAATTGCCTCTGAAATCTTCGAAACAAGTTTTCGGACAATTTGATGGCGTATTTATTTGCCAAGGACAAAGTTTGTGCTTGATGTATGCCCACACATTCTTAATCGGATTTACCTCGGTCGAGTGCGACGAGCAATCAAGTGTAACAATGCTACACTCGACGCAAAGTTTACTGCGGTTTTTGGGGTCGTTGTCTTGCAAGATCCAGTCCTAGTGTTGTCTTCATGAACCAACGTGCGGCAGTCGGTAGCAATTATTTCTTATAAATCTCGAGAATTTTCGGAGCATTTAAGTTGCAACGTTCCGAAATCCAGTTTTGAGGAACAGCCCCAAATATCCGGAAAAATTACATAGCTCCAATCTCGGTCGACATTGGCTTTTGCCCAAGCGATTCGCTTAGTCACACGATTTTCATCTAACAAACTACGGCATTTTTTTTTTATTGAGTTATTTAGTTTACAATGAGGCATTCAGTAATTAATATGATTATCTAAATGACTTGTGGGATCTTGCCTACAATGGCAATTTCCCTTTATAACATTCCTAGAATAGCTAGGTATTCTTGACTATTAACTATACTAACCTAAAACTAAGTTCACAATATTAATATTGTTGTATGTTATATGAAAATCAGCAGATTAAACTATTCAAATCTGTTGGGTAGGTCCGCAGGTTTAAATCTTTTTAACCTCCCCACTTCACCGTTATTGTTTATTAAGTTACTTGCTAATTCATTTGGATGTGCACTGAGTTTATCGCGATAGGTGGCACTCACTTTTGTAATTAACTCGTTGACCGAACATATTTGGAGATCGCGTCTTATCACCTCATTAGGCACATACCAGGGTGCGTCAATAATTGCTCTTAGCACTTTAGCCTGAAACCGTTTGATAATATCGATTGTGGAGTTAGCTGCAGGGCCCCAAAGTTGTAGGACATATGTCCACACTGGTCTCAATATTGCTTTGTACAGTAGAATTTTATTGGTTGTCGATAACTTTGATCTTCGACCTAATAGCCAGTACATGGATCTGTATTTCAACCCCAGTTGTTTTCTCTTTGCCCAGACATGTTGTTTCCACGTGAGACGTCGATCGAGGTGAATACCAAGGTATTTGACCGTTTCTTGTTGTGGGATCTGTTGTCCGTTTAAACTAACTGGTGGGCATGTTTCACGTTTTAGCGTAAACGTAACGTGGGCGGATTTTGACTCGTTTGCTCTGATGCGCCATTTCTTTAGCCAGTCTTGTACCTTTTCAAGGTGGATTTGTAATCTGTGTGAAGCTGTTCGAGAGTCAGGGTGTGTCGATAAGATGGCGGTGTCATCCGCATATGTAGCTATTGTTGTTGACCCGGTAGTCGGAATGTCTGCCGTGTATAACAGATATAGCAAAGGGCCAAGAACACTGCCCTGTGGAACACCGGAGTTTATGTTGTACAGTCTGGTGGAGTCTCCTTGGAGTTTAACGGAATAGCATCTGTTAGGTAAATATGACTTGATCACTTGGTACAGGTCAGCGGGAAAAATATTTTTTAATTTAAAAAGTAATCCTTCGTGACAGACCTTATCAAAGGCCTGGCTGACGTCTAGAAACACTGCGGAGCAGTAGCTTTTGCCTTCAAGAGCTTTATTTATTAGTTCTACTATCCTGTGGACCTGCTCGATTGTACCGTGTTGTTCGCGGAAGCCAAACTGGTGTAGAGGCAATAAATTGTTGTTCTTAAGTATTGGTTGAAGTCTGATCAGAAATAGTTTCTCAAACACTTTGGAGAGAAGAGGCAGTAGACTTGTTGGCCTGTATGAAGCGACCTCTTCTGGTGGTTTTCCGGGTTTTGGGATAAGAATTATGGTGGCAACCTTCCACTGCTCAGGGAAATACCCTAGTCTGAGAACTGCGTTGAAGATCTTGGTAAGTAGTGTAATGCCTTTTCTGGTATCTCTTTAAGGACCTTGCCTGTTATCAGGTCATAGCCTGGTGCTTTGTTGTTTTTAAGTTTTGAATTACCATTGTTACTTCCTTTTACTAAAAGGTTTACATGGAAGACTCATTTGAAATGGCGCCACTAGAAATTGGTGGATTTGGTTTCTTCTTCTGGTGTAATTTCGGCTGGGTAAGGTACAAAACTTTTCTAGGTGACTGGCAAATGTGAGGGCTTTATCTGAAGTAGTTCTTGCCCATGTTCCATCTACTTTACGGAGAGGTGGAATGTGCTGTATAGACCTTTTTTTCAATTTCCTAGTGGCTTTCCATAGCGAGTAGTCGGACGCTTCAGTGGGAGATAAATTCTCCAGATAATGTTGTATTGCTTGGTTTTTTAAGTTTTTTAGTAATTGTTTGAGTTCAGTTGCAGCCCTGTTTAGATTTTGTTTATCAATCGGCGCTCTAGTGGTTTGCCATCGGCGTCTAAGTCTCCTTTTTTCGGCAACTTTCTTTTTGACTAGAACTGGACAGTCGATGATTGGTTTTGTTTCTAGCTCACCCGGTGTAGCTTCCCAGGCAGATTCCTGTATAGTTTGAGTAATATGTTCGACTGCGTCTTTGAGCTTTTCTTCTGTTTGTAATGGTACGTCTAGTTGCAATGCTTCATTGACTCTAGTTTTAAAATATTTCCAGTCGGTCTTTTTGTTGAGAAGTGACGGTGGTTTTTCAATATGCAGTACTTGTGTAACAAGGGTGATGAGAACAGGTGAATGGTCAGACGATAGGTCCAAGCAAGTTTTAGCTTGAAGGTAATTCATACTTATATTTTTAACAATGCAGAAATCCAGGAGGTCTGGCAGTTTGTCTGGGTACGGCATTTGATATGCGCACGGAGATGGATAGTTACGTACGATATATCTACACTTTTCTGTTTCAATTTTGCTGTTCGTTGACGCAATGTTAAGACCAGGTTCCGCGCAAACAAGTTCACGATCTGTCTTTTTGACTTAGACGACTATCGAGCCACGTTTCGGCAAGTCGTCGACCGTTGCATCACTGCACCCACTCGCTGACGAATATTTTCGACTTGTTCATCTACTTAGAAGCCGTTGCATGAGTCATTTTCAGACATTTAAGAGTGGGTACAAAGAAACACATCCTATCAAGAATTCAATACCAACTTAATTTATTGCGACAAAACATCGAGGATAAGGGTTTTCTCTATCGATCCATGAAAGAATTAGGGCGATACATTTTACCAACTGCTAATTCTGCCGAACACGCTTTTACGTAACTGGTCGTATAGGAACAAAAAATAAAAATCATTTGCCAAGAGACTTTTTTAGTTCTTTCTGCCAATTATTGGTTTAACAAAAATATTAAAGCTAAAAATAAAAACTCAAATAAAAGGGACTTCTAATATGGGTTTGGTCTTTCGTAACCACAAAATTGTGCAACCATTTCGAAAAAGAGATAAATCAGTTTATCTGTACTGAAACAGTTGACCCAAGATTGTTGTTGGGCAGTAAATCATTTGGAAGCCACATGTAGTATATTTGAAGTTAAGGTTTTATAACATGTTTTGCTTTAATATTAGCTTACGTTTTTAGCGCTTTTTCAATTTTTTGGGCAACTAATTTTTATTTAATTATTATCTTTCATTGCTAATTATTAGGTGTTAACAACAAGAACATAAATAAGACTACTACATAAAAATAGGTTAGTGTTGCAATAAACTTTTAGGTTTATGTTCCTTTAGTTTATTATACTTTATATTTATTAGTCTTCATTTATAAGTGCAGCTTCTGAAACACGCCTTTCAAAATAAATAACTGAGTTTGAAATAGTTTTTTTTTACTTTGGTTTCTTTAACTATTGGAAATTATGCGCAGAAGAAGTTAATTCATTTAGGTTAAGCTTCAAATGTAAAACAATGCCTGTTGATAATTTTAGAAATACTAATTACGCAGGAACATAAATTTTATGGGCCATAATAGCAAGTGAAACGAAACCGTTTTTCATCAGAGCATAGTAGTTAGGTAAATTTGATCGTAATTGTAGGAAAATTACTGAAATAATTAACTTTTACGTCAACAATGTGCCCTCTCAACTGTTATTGGAAAATTGTTGCCGCATACCAATTCGCACACGATTAGTTCTTAGATGCGGTTTAGAATTTTCATTATAATGAAATGTACAGGGGTCACAGTGTCTACACTGTTCGAATCGAGGGAGTAGAGCAGATACATCGCTTGTTGTAACAAGCTAGACATTTATGACAAACTTATGGAAAGAATGAACACCATACTTAACCTACTTACAACCATGATTAGCGAAATGAGTCACAATGCCTAATATCCTAAAAACAGCCCTATAGAACGCCGATGGCCTTGCTCAACATAGGCAGGAGGTTAATTCGTTCTTATCACTTTACGACATAGATATCATAATAATATCAGACGCTCATTTCACATTTAACTCTTATTTGAAGATACCAAGGTATAAAATATATACTCCCCATTCTGATGCCACCGCACTCGTCATAAAATCCCCAATCAAATATTATGAATTACAAAAATGTAAACCCGAATATCTCCAGGCTGCCACAGTGACAGTAATGGGGAAAAATAGAGATATTATAATATATTCTGTTCTGTATACTGCCCTCCACGACCCACTATTAAAAAGCAGCAGTTTGCATTCTAATTTAATACACTTGGGCCCGCGTTCATAGCCGGTGGAGATTACAACTACAAAAATCAAATATGAATTCGAGAATAATATTAACTCAAGGAAGAGAACTTTACAAAGTAATAGAAGAGCACACTACCTAAGCACATAAGAATCAACGTATTGGCCAACAGATCTTAACAAGATTCCAGGCCCATTAGACTACTGCGTCATCAAATAAGTCTTATCAAACTCTTACTGAGATTTGTCTTCCGACCACTCGCCAGGGCTTATTACGTATAGCACAAGAGTACTAAAAGTTTAAGAGCTAGCAACTCTGTATTTTAGAGCCACTAACTGGAGTTAATTTTGGAAATTAATGATAAAAAGAATACAATTAAGCATCCCATTAAAAACAGAATACGAACTGTACAGTGCTATCGAACACTTCAATCCGACCATACCAAAAGCGGCTTGAGAGGCTACCCCAGTCTACGAAACTCAACAAGTATCAGAATACTGCCCGACAACCATTAAACAAAACTAAAAGGAAAGCTGAGATTAAGAAGAACGACAAGAAATCCCAGAAGCAAAACGCTACTCAATCATGCTATGCGGAAATTAATAAATCTCTGGTGCACCATTAAAAATCCACAAGTCCAAAAACACCTAACAAACCTAACTCCTGCTGAGAACACCAGTTATTCTTTATGGAAAGCCACGAAACATTTAAAAACATCAAAACTTCTAGTTCCACTTATTAGGAAACACGCCACTTGGGCAAGAACAAATTATGAATGGGCAAACACTTTCGCAGATCATCTGACTTTAGTATTCCAACCACACGACAGATCCTGCCATGCAAACAAAGAAACACCTACACATCAAACTCTCAATGAGTTTAATGTCGCTGAACCTATAAAACCTATAAAAATTAGTGAAGTCAAAACTATAAAAAAAGGTCCTGGTTACGACATTATTAGAGTTACAATCCTAAAAAAGTTGCCAGAAAAGACAATTACGAACCTTTGCAGATCAATGGAAAACGGTGCAAATTGTGGTGGTAGAGATCACCTCATACCAACCGATGAGTTTGCTACTTATTTTGTCCAGTGTTTGGAAAGACACTCCTACAAAAGATAAAACTAATACTAGACCATAAAAGCATCATGCCAAAGCACCAATTCGGCTTTCGGGAAGGTCACGGCACTATGCAACAAGTGCATAGAGTAGTCACAAAAATAGACCATAACCTACATCTAAAAAAATACTGCTCCTTGGTATTTCTAGATAATAGACAGGCATTACCACCAGCATACTATGACCTGCTAAAAACATACCTGTCGGAAAGAAGTTTTTATGTTAAATTTAAATATGCACAATCACCTATAAGGCCAATTCAAGCAGGTGTTCCACAGGGAACCATTCTAGATCCTGTTTTATTTCTCATGTATACGGTGGACTTGCCAACAACACCTGAGACGCTGGTGACTACATACGCAGACGATACTGCAACCCTCGCATCACATAACGATCCCCAAATAGCATCGCAGATACTTCAACAAAATCTGAATGAATCAAAGTCAGTTCAAGCAACTTTCGCTCTACGGAAAGAAACTTGCCCTTCAATAACACGGAATAACACTCTCATGCCACAACGAAACAACGTAAAATACCTAGGAATTTATTTAAACTGACGCTTGACCTGGAAGGCTCATATTATGAAGAAAAGATTACAACTTGGGTTAAGACTTTGTAACATATACTGTATAATAGGAAAAGTTCTCAATTATTACTTCTCTATATTATCCTAGAAATTAATTTTGAAACTAATATCGACTTATGGAATCGAGTTATGAGGGTCTGCCAGCAATTCCAACGCGGAAATTTTGCAAAGATTTCAGAGTAAAGTAATACGGTTAATAGCCAATGCTCCTAAGTATGTTCCTAATTAGCTACTTCAACAAGATCTACCTGTTTCTACAGTTAAGGAAAAAATTCTATGCACCAGCACCAAAAGCAGAACTTACAAGAGAAGGTTCCCAGGTGTCAATCCTAAAATTGAATAAAAAGTTTTTTTTGTGATTGGGTGTGTGGTTTTTTGTGCGTCGGTGTGCTTTCAACATTGAACGTTAAGGCCACTTTGCAGCCGATTGAAATTTGACCACACTCCCAATGTTTGCATGAGGCAAAATGGTGCAATGGTAGAGTGCCGGACTCGAGTGTTGGAGGTGGCTGGATCAAACTTTAATCTGCCATTTTTGGTTTTAACTTACTTATTTGTGAATTCATGTTTAAAATGATGGTTTTTGATATTTTTATGGGATTTTGAAGCACTTTTTAAACAATTTCTGAGGAAGAAATCGGAGATTCTTGTTTAAAACAAATCTTTATTCATGCAAATGTGGTTTGCTGTTACCTAATACGTAGATAAAGCACAAAAGCATGCGACGATAAGCACAATTTGTAAAAAACTAAGCTTTGCAGTCTTGATGGCCACACTTTCCATTAGCATCCTTGAAGCTGTCTCATTAACGTTTTGAAAGACTTCTCTTCGTAGCTATCTCCAATTTTTAATCAAGGATACTTTCGCATGGGTTCAAACACCAGTGACTGTAACTGATTAAATGCAAATAAGTGCATTGTAAGTATGTTGAGTCTTCTGTGTATGTTCAAGCAGACAAATTGTTGAGCATCACAAAATTGTACATTGCCTTCACCAAAATCTTGAGCTGTCTGAAGAAGTATACATCCAATAGCTGTAATCTTTCAGTCGTTTTTAAAGGTGTAGTTAGCTGCTTACATTGACCATCGAAGCATTGATTCAACGGAGTTTGGTCTTTTTGTTCAGTTTATGAATCTTGCATTAATACGAATGGCTGATTTCCATCTACAGATTTCACACATTTATTGTAGAACTGCTTTACCAACTCTTTTAACATTTTACCAGAGGAGCTGCATTTCACAATAAGATTTGGCATTGGGATGTTTCGCAAAGTTTCCATGACAGTTTTTCCGAAAGCACCACCTGTTTACTGTGTTGTCGCGTTTACTGCTTTTGCTTGAAGCAACACCTCTTCTTTACCACATGTTCCTAACGTTTGCGTCTAGTAGAATTCATAATTAAAGCCTTATTGATCTGTGTTGATAACATAGTCAGGATCGTACTGGAAGATTATCGAGCGAGCGTTAAGCACAGTCACTAGCTGATTTCGCTAGTTTCTCATAGTCAATGTTATATCGCCTTGTAACCACTTTCGTTACCTTGCGGAAGGTTATTCTCTGGTCTCTTTTGAAATAATGCAACCACTTTCGGGAAGCCTTAAATTCAAACTGGATCTGTTGAGCTGTTTGATATGCCCACGCTCTTAAACGACGATCATGCACTGGCAGATTCTGTGATTTAGCACTGATTTGCAACTGTCTTGTCAACCATTTTAATTTTTATATCGGGTTCCTCCCTGCCCCCTTTGTTGCTGAAAGCGATAAAGCTGCTTTGGGGAAGTGAGCTTCGGAAATTTTGGTTGAACTGAAGGGAAAAACCTTCTACGGCTCTTATATTTTGCACTATATGCACGTTGTTTTTCCACGAGTCCACGAGTAATGCCCGACTGCTTCCATGTTTTCCACTTCTTCATCACTAATAGGGTCATCGTCAGAATCTGAAAGTTCGTTATCTTCGTTTTCCGAGTCCTCACGTTGATAATCCAAATAGTGGCAAGAATCCATGATTGCTCTTTAAGCGTTGCAGATAACATTCGTGCAATATCCTTCTTCTCTTCTGTTGCTGGGGCTGATGGTCGCACGTTTGTAAAAGAAACGTCTCACAGCCGCTTGACTTCGATCCAAATGTTCTTTGGATTGAGCATTTTTGGAATACCTATAAGGAAAGAAGTATAAAAATTCACTAACTAACCCACAATCTACAACCTAATCTAACCCAGCCAACTTAATCTATCCCAATAAACCCCAAACAATGTTACTCAAAGTGCAATGTATGAACCCCTATCGTCCTATGATCCTCGTGTCCTCTCGACAGTGTCCCGAGCGCAATATCTGTCATCGATAGACATACAGAACCGGGTTCTGAGCCGGCCTTAAAGTGGTCTTGACGTCCAATGTCGGAAAAAAGCGCACCCACACACAAAGAGACCACACACATCAAGCAACAACTTTTATGTAATCTTAGGATTGACACCTGGAAATCTTCCCTTGTTAGTGTTAACCCCAATGATTTAGCTGCTGGTCTTTTGGAAAGACAATTTGACAAACGACTCTAAAGAATCGACCTGGTTAGTAGATGGACCCAAGATTAGTTTTAGAATTTCTAGGTTTTCTCATGTTATGTAAAAATTAAAATAATTTACTGAATGTTAATATAATTAACAGATTGTAAATATTCTTAGCAAAAAGCACATGAAAAAAATGTAAAAGGTTTTCAAAGAGTGATAAAACACTATTTTAGATATTCCAATCTATGCAATTTCTAAAAAAAAATTAAGTAAAACATCAAAATGAGTTACACTAGCATCAATCAGCAACTGTCTATGGGAAATTGGCATGGTACATTAACACTGGAAATGGCATTGACTATTGTAGTACCGCAAACTACATTTAATGGCCTAAATTGTTCATATGTGAATAAATGGTGGTTCTTGAGAATCGTTGTATTTCCTGCTGTGTTGGCAGCGCCGCAAAGCTTACCGACAGTGATTTATAATTGAGCTTGCTAGGATCTGACGATCCATTGTCTGCCGCAATGTTAGATACGTAGACTCATTGCGCCTTTCTTTCCGCAGACCGAGCGGAATGTTCCCTCGCGGCTGTTTATTTGAGGCGGCGGGCGTATTTTTAGCGGGCCATCAGCCGCGGCGGCGGATTTACGGCGGAATTAAACCCCGAACGTTCGCGATCCGCGATGAATGGGCCGGGATCCATCCGGGCGCAGAAAGAGGGTTTGCGCCCGATCTTTCCGCGGTAATAAAAGAGTGATCGCGAAAAATGTCTCCGATAATGCGTTCGCCGCCGCCCCCATCGCGCTCGAATATGAATTTCAAAGGCGCTACGTTTCAATACAAATGCGCGGCGCAAAAATCGGGGCATAATCGGGGCGTGCGGCGCCCGAGATTTCCCAAGGCGCGCTCGCTCCGGGTCTCTGCAGTCCCGCTTGTTTGACTTCGAATAAGATGAAATTTACAAAGTGCTCTGTGTCAATTTAATTGTAGGAAGGACTTGTATCGCCGCTCTTATTAGTTTCGCACTGCCGCCAGCTGTCCGGCGGGCGGGATCGGCAGGGTCGCCGCCGCCAAAGTTCGACTAGTGTCGAACCGAATTCTTCGCATTTAAATGGGGAGATTTATTGGACTTCTTGTTGTGCACGTAAACACCGGAAGCGCGGAATTTATTGCTCTATCACAGAACTCACCTGGGCGCGGCAGCCGCGCAAAAGCCAAAACGGCCCCACGCTAATTTCCAATTTAGTCCCACTTAAGTTGAAGGATCCTCCATATTCATTAGTTCGTTGGATTCCGGCGCCGGAATTAAAAAGGCCGATTTTAAACGCTCCCGTCAACAATAAGCCATTTAGAGATTTACGCATGACGAAATGGCCTAATGAATTTACTAGCTAATGAAGAACGAATTCCATGGTGAACTAAAATCAATGGCAACGAAAAAGGACGCTATTCAGCCTCCTGATAAAGGAAGAAATTTTTAAATGAGACTGCGTCGTCAGCTAGCGAGCAAACTTTGACTATACTGATTTCTGACAAGATATCCCTCAGCTATTTTTATCTCTTAAATAGAACATTTGAGAAAACGAGCGCCTGCTATCTTGGAAGGCTCGGGCGAGTTAGTATTAAACGAACAATTTGCGCTAACGCGCCTATTACCGTTCCTTCCAGTGCGCTTTGCGAGCCGGAGATCAAAAGCCGGCCGCGTAAGGCGAACGAGGGCCAAATTTGACGTAATTATATCATCCTTGATGAAACTCACGAATCCCGGTTACAATGTAGCGCCGAAAGTGTTGTAAATTAGCGCACAACCCGCTCTTCCGGCGCCCGCCCGGCCGCGAGGGTGCGGGCGGCAGCGCGGCGGAGCTTTCGAAGCTCCGCCGCGACGCCCGGCCGGTGATTGATATTTACCATAAAAATTCCTCCAATCACCGCCCGCATTCCAGCTTATTGCTCGAGTTTCCCGTAAACTGGCGACAACAAAGACAAGAGTTTCCTTTGAGCGCGCTCGCGCTTTATGTTAATTTCCATGTCAAAGCGGCAAAAATCAGCTCACATCGCCCGTGCAACCGGGAGATGCGCCCGCTGTCGCAAGCACAAAAGGAAAAACAACTTTGATCATTTATTCATAACTTGATTAGGGCGTTTTGTTTCGGCTTGCGTGCAAATCGTTGTTTTCTTCGTTGCGCGCTTTGGCCCCGGGCGGCTGCTGCTTATAAAGGGCAAACGGATGAGTGATTGCATGGAACAGAGGGATGTACGCCCGGCTCGTCTTAAACGCTAAACATATACAAGCCGAAGAAATATAGCGGAAGTGAAGAAAGTCAAATTTAAATCAGTTGTAAGTTTTTTTCACATACTTCAACAGAACTTCAAATTCTTTTGCAGAAATATTGTTTGCTGTGTTCAAAGCCAAAGTCAATTTTGTTTAAATTTTTTTGTTTGTAGATGTTGCAGTTTTTAAGCATGCGGAAATTCGAACTAAGCTCGTTACTTCTAATACGTTCTTTATGTTTATTGTTGTTGGGTTTTGTTGTATATTCTGTAGTACGACTATCTAAAACACGCACTCGTTGGTAATCACTGGCCATTGAGCTTTTAGTTCTTAGTTTTTTAATAAATGAACACTACAAATTAGTTTTTAGGCTTGAATGCATATAAATTGCTTTTATTTGCAAAACAGAATGGAATATCGCCTTTACATTAAAAAAATTTCGAAAAATTGTCCGACTAAAACGAAATAAAACGTATCAGTGTTATAACTGAATTTTTCTTGTTACGAGAACTGTTTTTAAACTGGAAAAGCTAAAAGCCTTATTTTCCGAGAACATTAAACTAAAACTGTGAGAATATTTAGCGTTGTTAGCTGAAATTTCAGTAACTTTCGATTTCAGTGAGTTACCAACTTTGATGCTATATGTAGCTTCTATTTTTGGTTACCTCCACCACTATAATGGCCACTGCCTAAACAAAACCCAACTCTAATTGTACACTATCAGTCAACGACCCCTATACTGTTTTAAATGTTTCCTACTTTAGTATAAGATTAACCCAACAAAACAGAAATGACTCTTGGGGTCACTCATAAAAAACTCTTGTCGAGCAGATTCTTTACTGGATTTGATACCATTGGTTAAGTATAATACATCATTGTTTTAGAACACCATTACTTAACTTAGTGTTGTTGCATGTAACATTATCAACCCCGAATCAATTTTCACTTCTTAAACAGAATAGCGTGCACCCAATTAAAGCAAGCAATGCTACCGCTAGATTAAATGCCACCATCTTCACAGAGATTTTTTCACTTTAAAGAAGTTTTTTTATGAAAAAGTCATTAGGGGTTTTGATTGCTTTCTAACAAAAAACCTTTTCTTTAATAATGACTTTATCGAATGATAGTATGGCAATCCCGCATTGACATTGATTTTGTTGGTATGGTTGAAGGCCCCTGCAACCCTTAACCTCTATCGCTCTTTAGTTTAACCGCCCCATACTGGAATCATAATTTTTGGGCGCATTTGTGAACTTTATAATTGTATAGGCCGCGGATAAATGAATTTTTCAGGGGATCGAGAGATACTTTTCTAGATGGTAGGCATATCCACGTTTTTATTTAATGCATATTTTGAATATACTACAGAGCGCCAAATTTGGCTTTCAATGTCCGATTCTAGACAAATTAGAGTCAATTTACATGGAGCTGCTTTTGTTTTATTTGCAGTCTCTTTTAAGTGAGTCTACGATCACTTCAAATTACTTCGCTTCTTGTTTCTAAAATATTCTTCGGTTGAAGATTTTAAATGGTGCGATGTCACGCTAACAAAGTCTTGTTCTGGTGAAGAATAGGGCTGCTATGCTTTTTTGTGAGTTGACCTTCATTCTCCACAGGCGTTACTATTCTCCTATTTGGTCCAGATGTGCCTGGAGTATCCTTTGTGTCAGGGTGGTTTGATAAGCTGGGTACTGGTTTATCATCATGGAGCGAATCCTCAGCTTGTCTCGGGCGTAGATGTTAAATATCCTCGGGGACAGGGCGGAATCTTGAGGAAAACCGGCTCAGAAACGCCCCTCCAGTAATTTCACGTCGTCGATCTTGATGTGGATATTATGACCGGAGTAGGTGTATTATCGGCCATTTTTCATATAAGGCCTTTATACCATACAGTGGCAAAGGTTTGGTTATATCTAAGAATACTACACCAGTAACTTTCTTCTCAGTGAAATATTCCGTAATCTTTTTATATGACAGCCCCAGTCGCAGAAATATTCCTGATAGTACCAGCTATGTATTTTTTTGCTCCACAACTAACAATAAATTTCAAGTGCCGGTACTACCCACATCTGTCACCTCAAGAGTGCGATAATCAATTATTTTATTGCGGATGAGATTATGATATTGATAATGCGACGCCGCTCAAATGAGATTTACTGTTATTTTTGTAGATTTTAAGATTTGAACTTATGTTGTGTATTGCGCCCTAATAAATAAAAGACATGCCACATGTCTACTAAATATCAGGAGCTTAAAAGGAGCGAATATAAGGCTAGATCATTTTTTAATTAGGGCAAAAGCGAGAGAAATAACTTCTTAAATTTATGAAACTAAAGAAGGAAAAAGCAATGAAACAACAAGAAACTTAAAAATAATGAAATAAAAAAACCGTATAAAGAAAAAATCTCCACACAGTTAGAATAAAAAGAAGAAGAAAAAGATGCATAGAGCATGGATGTTGAGAAAAGTTGACAAAAAACGGTAGAAACATTGCGTTGAAAATAGTTTATAAAATAGTCAATAAAACGCATAAAAAGGTTTTGACCAAGGAGCAGCTTGTGCAAGAA
This sequence comes from Sinelater perroti, assembly GCA_036346155.1. Taxonomy (NCBI): domain Eukaryota; kingdom Metazoa; phylum Arthropoda; class Insecta; order Coleoptera; family Elateridae; genus Sinelater; species Sinelater perroti. Next base: position 1,577,715 of record JARFIY010000158.1, on the reverse strand, counting down.
TAAATAAAGAAGACTAATATGCAAAGACTAATAAAAAATAGTTCTAAGAACTGTATAATAAAATAAATGATAACAAAGAGGAAGATAAAACCTACAATAGACTAAATACGTAAAGCTATAGAAAAACTTGAGTGCAGTAGAGTAGGTCAAAAAAGCGGTGATGAAGTAATAGAGGCAATTCGTAGACTTTTCGATTTGCTTGGCTGATAAGGTACTTGGGTCTAAGCTCCTAACTTTCCTTAGAAAGCATTGGAGTTGGAAGTTGACGTGCCATTTCAAGCAAATTCTAGAGTGACGGAAGTTTAGGTGACCCAGGTGTTTAGGGAGTCCTGAACATGCCAAGGATGGCGGTGATGTTCTGGATGGCCACAGTGATGTTATTAAATGCTTCCAGGAACTCAAAGGGGTCCACGTCCTGGAACAGTCTCGCGATGGTAGCCCAGCTTTGGAGTTTTGGCTGCAGCTGAATGTTCTACGGTAAGCGCCGTAGAACAGGCTGAGGTGGAGAGTCAGCAGGAGCATCTCTCTTGGTTGCTGCAACGTAACTTCGCTCAGATGTGGTCCTCGTCTGGCAGAATGCCAGCTTGAGAAATGCAGGGCATTCTCGAAAGCTGGATGAATGGGAGCTCTGACTGTTAACACGGTAGCGGGCTCGCTCCGAGACTTTTTGTACTCCTCGATGTGGTAGTTTTCCTCGCATTTTACGCTCTTCGGGTTGACATGATGGCAAAACTACGCTTGCCCAAAGCGCTAAGACGCTACCACTGGTTGATAAGTTTCTTTTTATGTGGCTGAAAACACCACACATTACAAATGATCTTGACCTTGTCGTTCTGCTCTAGTTTCTAGAAAATAAGCGCTGTTAGACGACACTGGGGTGGGGGGGGGGGTCTTTTATCTCTCGTACCGTGATAATCGGAATATCGTTCTTGAAGAGCTTCATCTTCATCTTTTCCTTAGTGACGTATCTTGAAATGCCTCTCATTACGAATCCGAGAGGCCTGTCCGCTCTGATAGTGGTGTTCGATTTTTGCCTACTCCAAGAAGCGAGTCAAGCACCGGTAGCTGTCTTTTATCCCTCGTACCGTGATAATCGGAATATCGTTCTTGAAGAGCTTCATCTTCATCTTTTCCTTAGTGACGTATCTTGAAATGTCCCTCATTACGAATCCGAGAGGCCTGTCTGCTCTGATGGTGGTGTTCGATTTTTGCCTCCTCCAAGAAGCGAGTCAAGCACCGGTAGCTGTCTGATGGAGATTCCATCCGTTACATTATTTGCCTTCAAGAAGCCTAATATTTGTTCGTTAGTGATTTTATGCACGGAAGGCCAGGTCTCCATCACCTGCAAGATGACGGGCGGGATCTTTTCTCTAGAAGGAGCGTCTACAAGGCGAGCTGTTGCGTCCGGGCGGGGTTTGAAGGCTGTAAACATCTCAGTATTCTCTTAAAGGTCACTAAAGTCTTCAAAAGCGTTGGTGGTGGTGGTCGGCGCCGAATCCGGAGGTGAAGGCGAAAGCATCGTCATCTTGGTTCGATGGTAGATGCGGATTCTTTTGCAGGAAGGCTTAAATTGTTGCTTCTCGTTTAGGACGGCCTGGGAAATGCTGACGTAGTCGTAGTCGCTCTCCGAGAAAAAAAGTAGAGTTGAAGTCTGAGTGTTGATGATGGCATCTACGGCTGTGGGGGTGGCAGCATGTGTGGCAGATGTCAAGAAACTCCTGGTATTCTTCTCGATACTTTGGGTGCTTCACGAAGAGGCCCTCCATATTGCCTTTGTCACTGTAACTTGGCATTCGACGAAACAAAAAGCTATTGAGTAAGCATTCTAAAGAAAAATTAATAAGACCATTTTTCTGCTATTGACTTTGAGCGCTAAAAACCAAGAATCGTTGAATGGATTTGAAAGAAAAATCTTGAAAAAATATTTGGCCCGGTTTATACCGCACCAAGAATAAATTTTGAATCACAAGAGATGCAAAATAGACGACAATTATAGCAGTGGATTAAAGCCCAGAGATTGGGGTAGTTCGAATACGTGTGACGAATTCGAGAGTACAGATATACAAAAAAGGCAAAGAACGGAACAAAAAGGAGAACATTACGAGGACTTTGAAGAAGATGGATTGACAATACTATGGATGACTTAAAAATACTTGGAAAATTAAAGCAGATTGTGGAAGAGGCCAAAGCCCCCGGCTGCAATCGAACTATAAAAAATGTATTTGTGATTGTAAAAATGTACATAGAAAATTTCCGATAACTACAGTTCTGCTGGCCTACGAGATATTGTGCTTGGGTTTGTATCTTTGTGTGTTATTTTACAACGTTGTGGTAACCACAACATTTTTATGCAGTTTGGCAAAGAAAATAAATAAATAATTAAATAAGTAAACTGGTAGAGATGTCTGCAGTTATATTTATGAACACTTTGCTAAAAATAAAGAAGATTCCAACTATAAGGCGAATATTTCTGATTAAAAGAAAAACTAGAGGAGTGCAATAATGCCGTATATTGCACATCAAATTGCAAAACACCTATGCTTTTATCTTTCAAATTATTACTGCGATTAATAATTGTGCAAAAAAATATCTGGGTAAAAATTACTATACAATTGCGTAGCGCACCATATCAATTTGTTAAATAGCTCGCGTAAATGGATCTGCGCTAATTTCAGATAAAATGTGCAGCCATGTCCCGTAAAATTACAAAGGGAATGTTTTATATCCACGAATTTGTCAAACAGGCGAGCCGCCTTTTAGCGTGTTTGCAATTTAGATTAAACAGCTGATTATCTGATTGATCGTTTACATCCGAATGACACGTTAATAGTTGCTAGTGGACAGGTTCGCTGCATTTAAGGGGAAATGGCTTCACAGACAATTTTTTGCTTCTGCTTTCAAAGGATTTTTGAATAAATATTTAAGGAACGGCCTCGGAACACATTGACAGGCTGTCTTAAAAATTGTCTTCCGAAGTTTGAACGGGCGGGCGAAACCTCTGCACCATTTCACGTGTCAATTTCTGTTGTCTGCCAAACTGCTTGGTATTGTTACCTTGACGAGACACGCAGGGCAACGGGCTGTTTTTGTCTGATTTGAGGGGAAGTGGAGTGGGCGTTATTTAAAATGTTTTTCTGCCATGTTGCGATATTGAACTGATTCATTGATAATAAATTGGATATAATGATTATGTGATAAAAAGACAGAAGCTATCAAAAATAGAGGGTGTTCTAAAGGAAACTCAAAATTTAACTTTAGAAAAAACATTTTATTTATTTATTAGTTGGTAGAGTTTGTCCTTTGTGCAGCCCCAAAGTTGTATCCCATAGGTTCATATGGGTTTTAATATGGCCTTGTATAGAAGAAGTTTGCGAAGGAAAGTTGAGAGTGGGCCCCAGCTACTAATACATTTTCTCGAGTTTTAGGTCGAGTTGTTTTCTTTTGGCTTTAAGATGGGTGCTCCAACTGAGTTTTGCGTCGAGATGCAGCTCTAAATATTTTACTTCAGTTTTCAGAGGGGGGTGTCATTGAATCTGGCCTGTGGACAGATTGCTCGTCTGGTGGTAAAAGTTATTTTGGCGGATTTTTCAGTATTACTTGATACTATCCAATAACTGTTCTAGTCTTGTAGTAGGTCCAGATGGTGCTGAAGGCGATCGGTTGCAAGCTGCGGTGTTTCACTACCTGCTAGAGTAGCCGTGTCGTCCGCGAATGTGGCAATCACTGTGTAGTTTGTGGTTGGCAGGTCAGAAGTGTAAAGTAGTTAGAGGAGTGGCCCCAGTACACTGCCTTGTGGGACTCCTACTGTAATGTGGTGGTAGTCAGAGGCCGTGTTGTTGATTTTGACTTGGAATAGCCGGTCAGCAAGGTATAATTTGTATAGCAAATAGAGCTGGCTTGGAAAGTGAAGTTTAATTTTGTACAACAGCCCATGGTAGCATACCTTATCGAACACCTGCTTTATGTCTAGGAGTGCAGTCGTACAGACCTTTTTGGTTTCAAGGTACTCCATTATTTAAGTGACGGTTCGGTGACCTTGATGTATCGTCGAGTGGTGCTCGCTGAAACCGAATTGATAGGAAGGTATGATCTGGTCGAGCTCAACTCTATCTTTGATTCGTTTAAGTAATAATCTTTCAAATGTCTTGGATAGGAGAGGACGGAGACTTATTGGTCGATAGGAAGAGCATTGGTGAGATGGTTTTCCAGGCTTAGCAATTATTATGATTTGAGCGAACTTTCATTGCATCGGAAAGTAGGTTAGGCGTAGTACGCTACTATAGATGGTGGTGATAAGTACTATTGCCTTGCGTGGGAGGTGGTGTAATAGTTCTCCTACTATGAGATCGTATCGGGGATTATTGGTGTATAGGAGTTCCTGACGGACTTCAGCTGGAGAGAATGGTGCGATGGGTAAATGAAACTGTCAGAGGGCGTCTAGGAAGGAGTCGATTTCGTTGCTGTCGTGATTCCCTTGGGTGGGAGGAGTCGTAAATACATCGGCTAGGTATGTTCCGAATGTATCTGTCTTCTCTTTATCAGTTCTGGTCCAGCTATTGTCGGGTCTTTTGATGGGTGGTGGATATGCATATGCCGTTTTTGAATGACTTTTTGTATGTCCCATATGCAGAAATTGTACTTATTACTATATCCACGTAATTTGCGCCTAGTTTCAGCGAAACATTCCCCGTGCCCGTAATGAATTTTAACAGTCGTTATTCGCTCTTTCGCCTAGTAGCGCTACAGATTGATTAACACAAGCACAACGTTGTAAACCTTACAAGAAGAAATAGTGTACAAATTAAGTCTTGAGTTTCTTTTGGAACACCCTTTAGTTTTAAAATTTTTTTGAATTATAAATTGTTGGGGATTTTAATCAAATTGATTTAATTTTGAATGATAAAACTTATATAAGAAAATAAGTGTTTTAAAAGTCTGCCTTTTGAATCTATGCAGAGCATGAGATGCCTTCAAGTTTTAAGGTCCCATTTTTTCATCGGAAATGAAAACAGATAGGAACACAAGTCACTTGAGAAGACTCCGCTGCCCCTTAAATTTATTATTATCATAATTATCATATAAACTCCATAGTTGTCCACTCTTGAACATAGGCCTCTTTTAAGATTTTTTATTTGCTGCGTTCTTGTGCATATTATATGCAGTTTCTTGTAATACGTTTTTTTTCGTAGTGTTTTCTTTATGCACCCTGCCTTGACCGCCACTTTATTATTTGCTTAGTCCTTCGACTATCGATCATCTTCGCAACATGTCCAGCCCAATGTCATTTTAGAGAAATCTACTGTATTGCTGACTGCAGTTTTTCAACTTCTTATATTATTTATGACTCTATCCCTTACTGATATTCCCAACATAGGTCGTTTCGTAGCGCATTGCGCAACTTTTATTTTGTTAACTGACTCTTTTGTTAGAGTCGCAGTTTAAGGGAACTTGGAGCACACATTCGTCAACAACTTGCGTTTGAGACACATTGGAATGGTTACTTTCAGAATATGTCTCTTCTTACCAAAGGCGGTCCAAGTTAGTCTGATTCTTCATTCAAACTTATAGGTTTTATTGTCTTTGCCTATTTTTATCTCATAGCCTAATATTTGTAAGATGTAGCTTAATGGATTTCTAAATTTTCTACTAGGATGTTGTTAGGTGCAATGTTTGTCATGAACTTATTAATGCCTATTACGTCTATATCTTTTATTTTAAACATACACCCTATGAGATTAGTAAATAACTTAGGGAAAATCGTGCCTCATTGGCGAACTGCTCGCTGCATTTGAAACTTATTAGTGTTGTATAATTTTACACTTTCTGTTGCATACTGGTGGTCTATTCAGCAATTATTAAAAGTTTTACATATTTCTCAGTGTTCTATTGAATCGAAGGCTTTGTTATAATCTACAAAAAATAGTAAAACTAGGGGTTTATTGCATTCGACGCACTTTTCAATTAGCGTCTTAATAACTTGTAAAGTGATCATATTCATTCTGTACCGGTTAGTAGAAGAATCTATTTGTAAGAGATTTAGCTTATTATCTTTATAAATAGTTTATAAAAGTGTAATAATAGGATAATAAACTCATAACTTGTATGGGGAGATTTATTAAAAAAATTGGGGATTTTTGTTTTCAGAAGTTCTCCGGCACATTACACTGACTCCTTTTTGCAGATGACTAATTCATATTTGCACAGGATGAAACGATATGGAATTTACGTTAAGGAAACTTAAAGAAGAATTTGAAGAAGGAGAATTAAAGATTGATTAAGAAACAGAATACATGTGTGTGGGAAAGTGACAGGGAACTTAAATTTTGACGGGCAACAATTTCACTTTCTTAGGAACGACTATAAGCTTAGACGGCAGGTGCGAGAAGAATATCTCTAAAAGAATAACAATGGGAGAAACGACAACAAAGAGTCTACACGGGCTACTATGAAGTGACAACTAAGTAAAAACATAAAGAAAATTATGTTTCATAGTATAGTAGAGAATATCACACTCTACGGGGCAGAATTGCGGCCAATAACGAAATATGTTGAGATAGAATTAGAGCACTAGATTTGGATTACTTAAGAAGATGTCTAAAAACTACCAAAAAGAGATAGGATGAGAACAGAAGTAACATGAAAAAGATAGAAGTAACCCAGTCAATTACTAAGGGTCTAGAACATCGAGCACTACGTTGGTATGGTTACGTAAAATATGTTCAAGGAAGATTACAGAATGGTTTTAAAAGGTAAAAGAGGAAGAGGAAGGCCAGCCTTGAATTCAGAAACATATATAAGAAAGATAATGGAAGAAGAATATTTGAAAGAAGGAGGTTGGTTGGATAGGAAACCAAAAACGTAAAACTTATTTGAGAAATAAACAAAAAAAGAGGAAAAGAAGAATTTGTATGCCTTGCTGAACTGCTTCATAACAATATTGTCTTTTCTTGGAGTTTTATTGTTCTTTATTTCTAAGACATATCGTAACACTTCTTATTTAGTTAGTTTCCTCCGACTCTTGGTTTAAGCTTTTAAGTGAAATTTCGAAGAATTTAGTTTTTGTCTATTAATATTTGAGTGGTGGGCTTTTATAGTTTATAAATATCTTTTTTCTTAGTTTTATTATGAAATACTTTTAAAATTATTATTTTTTTGTCACCTTAGTTACCCATTTGTTGTATTTTCTTATGTAAGTTCTGATTGATTTCCATATATATTAGTCGAGCTGATTTATTTCTCCAGTTCTCGTTAAGCCTTTTCATTGCATTTCTGTTTTTTCAATGGTTTCATTAAGCTTACGTTTATTTTTATTTGTTTTACAACGGTGTCTTCTTTGTGCTTTAATGTTGTGGAGTCAATATTTCTCTAGTTGTCCGTTATAGTTTGTTTATGTTGTGCAGAATTGTCTACTGTTACTTATTTATTGTTGTTGTAGTTGACAAGTTTCTTTTCTTTTTCAGATTTACCGTGCCTTTACTCTTACCATTCTGTGGTCGCTGCCTGCTGACGGCTTGTTTAAACTGATATATCTTGAACCAGTTGTCTCCTCTCTGTAGTTATTAAATCTATTTTATTTTTAATATTTCCACGAGGGTCCATCCATCTCAATTTTCGATGTTCAGCCTTCTTGAAGAATCTGTTTATAGCGAACAGGTTATGTTGCAAAGAAACTCTATTAGCAGATTTCTTCTTTTATTTTCTTTCATTTACACCAAGCCGCTTCTCACCAAAGTATCCAACTGGGATTGCGAAGTATGTCAAGGTTGCAGACATTGCTTGCTCGATTTCTTACTCAAACCTTTTCGACCGCATATGTTGAGGTCAGTGCGTAAGCTTAAATAATTTTAATGCTATATCTTGAATTTAGCCTTAATATTAGATAGCAAACTCTTTATATTTAAGATGTATTGTTTGCGCGTCTTTTATTTATTAGAAAACCGATTCCACTCACTGAACTGTTACCTTCAAATTTGTAGCAGAAGTTATTTTTTATGGATATTATTAATTCCAACTATGTCTCCGTGTACTTTATGAAACTCTTCCGGGAGCTCTTGAATTTTGAAGCGTTTAAGTGTTCTGGGATTTGTTGCTAAATGTAGCCTTTGCTATCTATGGTAGCCAAGTCCCACCCGGTAATTTTTAGTACACTCCAATCGTAGTTTCGTCGCCCACTAGGACACTAACGATTTACAGAGGACTAAGAGTTGTTTATCCTTCATGAATACATTCCATTGTTAGGGGGATTCTAGCCATTCCTATCAGGATTTTGGTAAGACGAAAGAATGAAACAGTTATGTCGCTGTGATTCAGCCACCAATGTCTTGTTGGTTGTCCAAACAGGACCGCGAGCCGGTGAGGTTGTCAAGTATTTATATTATACCCCGTCCTTTGTATTAGGTTAAGCAACTCTGTCTGTTCTTTTATATATCCATGGCGTTGTAGTATTCCAAATACTAAAAACAGCGACGTTTACATTCAATGAACAGTGCGCGATGTCAAAGTTTGCCAATCGGTTGAAAAGAGGTTCTAATTTACCTCCAGTGGTACGTGTTGTTCATTGTGTTTTTGAAGGTACAACAATGACAATTGAGACGTATAAAGATGTATAAATATGTGCAAAATTTCATTTGAAACGACTCCAGCTGTTTTCTTTTATCAAACCAACCCTCTTTTTTTGATCTGGCATCTCGTAGTCGGTACTCAGCTGACTTGAGCAACTCTTTGACGTTTTGAACGCTGAGAGACGTTCTCCGCGGTTTGCTAGTCGTTGCGCTTGCCCAACAGAAATATTGCAATCATAACAGCTTTTAATGTCGACAGGGTTATTACGTCGAGAATCTGCTGCGTCTCAGTTTTCGGCGCTGATCTTTTTTTTTAATAAATTGGAAAACCATGTAATCATTAACAGTGTCGATTATACCTTCTTTTGACAAAAATGTTTTTGTGTCACCTGTAATGTTGAAGCTCTAGTGATGCAAGTTCAAATCCAACGAATAGGCATGGAGAAGATAAGGTACTACTTTGAAAAGCCCTTATTTCTCATTTTTTCCGTACTTGGAATGGTCAATTTGTAGAATGGCTCGCTGTTGTTGACAAATGAGAAGCTTTAGTTAATTCATCTTGATTGTTTATATTTTATTTTATATTTTAAACGGTATAACAACATTACATTCTAGACAATCGGGGATACTTTATGTCTCAAATTTAATAATTATTAGCTTACCAGCTACGAAATAGTTTCTAAATTTTCAATGGTCTTTTTTAACTATTATTTTCACTAAGATGTATAGTGGTGGATTCAAATTTTGTGAAATTGGATAAAAAAATTGACGGTTTTCAATTGAACATTGCTTTGAAAAACTCTTTGTATGTTTTGCTAAACAATTTCTACACTGATTTATCTTGCATATATTTAATAAAATATATTACCATTTTTTTCTTACACAGACCCTATTGAAGTACTATACTATGAATTATTTTAACAATATAATTTGTGTGGCTTTTGGAATTTATTTAAAAATAAATTTTTGCCCTATGCTATTTCTTTAAACATAAATCTATTTTGCGGAAATTAAAAGGCGATTTTATTTAGAGAAGTGTTGAACGTTACCTCTGCATTTCATCTGAGTATAACTTTGTCAGATCTGATTTGAAGAAAGACACTTGCTAATTTTAAAAATTATTTTCTTATTATTTAAGAAAAGTTTGTAATACTTTATTACTTAGTAATGTTGCGAACAACACTGTCTCGATATATTGGGACGCTGGCAAAACTCTCTCAAGCATTTGCAACATTACATTTTTAAGCAACCAACCACATCAGGGGGATTTAACTTCTAGACGGTCGTCGACCACGTGTTGCTAACTGACAGCGAGACCGAAGACCTACATAGTTTCGTCTAATCTCCGAACCATCGGGACTGCCCGTTATTCAGACGAGAAGTTGAAAGCTGAAGCGCAGATTACTAACAGTTACACCCAACAAAATGTCTTTCAAATAGCTCCTCGTTCCAACAACCAATAGTAATGCTTATAGACTTATTCCGAGAATTATGACTAATTTGTATTCTTTTTTTATTTTAACTTGATTGGACTCTATCCGATTTTAAGACAGTGACAATTAATCTAATTGTTTTGTTCTTTAATAAGCAGCTCTTTTCGGATTTTGTCCATTTACTTTAGTTTCCTTTAACTACGATTCTTGGGGTACATGCAATATGCTCTGTAACATTTAACATTTACTAAAAATCTAATTATAGCAAAATTATCTTTAATAGACGAATATTTCTGTTAGAATTTATAAAATTTTGTGTTATATGGAAGCTTTAACTTTACCCTCCTTTGGAATGTGAAGATAAAAGTATGTGCAGAATATACAAGGATTACTTTTTTATTCACATATTGGCATATTTAATTATATTGATGTAACTAATAACAAGCAAGTCGTGTGGGTAAATAGTCACTTGAGTAGGATCAATTAATTAATGTTGCTTTCAAGTATAAAGCTAAAACTTGCATGGGCTATGGGATGAGGTCATGTGGCCACTGGCGCTTCAATCTTCTTGGTGTGATTGGTTCGTAAACTAGTTAAATACAAAGGCATTTTCATGCATAATAATAAGCAGCTGCTAGTCTTTGAAATTTGCGAGATAGATGTAGAAATTTAAGATTGCCCCGGAGGGTATGGTTGTTGTTGGTAAGGGACACTTACCACTTTTTATTTCCATCCTTCGATGCCTTTTTGCAATTGTTACCCTGGCTATTTTATTTATATTTTATTATTGATTTTACCGATGCTTATTTGTTTCTTTAAATTTGCAAGGTCCTTGATTTTCCCCTACTTACTTGCAAGTTCAATACAAGAATCTTAAATCATGTATGCTTTAATATCTGCTGCTAACTTTTTACGCATTTATTATTTATATATAGGACAGGACCTCTGCCAGATCTTTCGTCGATTTTCAAAGTCTACCATTTTAGTAAATTTTTTTATTAGAATTTTCTTGATTTATCTATTGCTTTTAAATGTTTCTCTTTGTAATAGCCGTGTTGCTGTCGTATGAATTTTATAACAAATAGCTATAAGGAATGTAGGCCTCGACGACTACGATCATCAAATGTATTCAGGAAATTTGGTAAGAGCATCTTAATTTCATAATTATGTCTCTTATTTGTGATACATTGACGAAAACCAAGATTTGCAAACCACACTCATTGGCCTATATGTTCAGCAAATACATATAGTAATAAATCATCATGACACACCCCTGAACCGCCCCTTAAACGCAGAAAGATGTGCGCCGAAGCCAGGTTTACAATGTAGCATTTATAACAATATTTTATATTTACCTCTTTGCGTTAACAGATCAATCAAAACTTAAAAATTTACTTTTACAACACACACTATCTTTAATAGTGAAATACAAATAAAATCGCCACTTCTAACTACAACAAGTTAGCCACAGCACTAACATACGAGTACCCAAAAGTTAGTCAGTGTGTACTTAACTACTGAAATACCCGCACTTTTTCAAACCGGCCAATAATACACAGTTATTTAAAATGAGCGGGAATTTTTGACAGTTTTATTACTATATGTATTTGCTGAACGCATTATAGTAAATTTCTATCATTTGATTATTAAAAGTCTACAAGCCTACAAACCTTTGGCATAGAATTACTGATTGTAGGGTTTTTTGTAAATTTATACATTAAAATATCAGAATGAGTCTATCTTGGTTCGTAATTGCAACATAACATTAATATGTCAAACCGAGCTTTCTTCTAGTATTCTTGCAGACTCTTCTCCACGTGTAATACAAACCCAAATAATTTTATAATTTCTTTCACTGTTACATCTTTCCAGCGACTAATGCGTGAATATTCTGAAGCACCTTTAAACAAGAGCATTTGATTGGTTTCTTGCGCATTCAGGTTATAGAAGTTTCATTCACTAAAGTTTCATAAATTTCTACAGGGCTGTCTGTTCTTGCCTTTCAGAAAATCAAGTTACTGACAAGCCACCAGTGGCTACATGCACCTCGCTGTCGCTTTATTGGGGTTGAGGCACAAACTAAACGTTGTATGACCAACATAGCACCGCATCGGTTGGTCGGAATATTAAATATACCCCTTTTCTATGTTTCTCTTTATTATCTTCCCCCTCTTTGTCATTACCACTAGGCCTTTCAGCTTTATTATACTGATTTTCTGTTAAGAATAACGGATTATCTACGTTATCGTCGGAATTGTACAGATGATCTAACATCTCTTGTTCAGTGCACGAAAGCTGATATTCATCATCATTAAATATTTCGGGAGTATCGCACATGGAAAATTAAGACTTATCCATCATTTCAAACTTTATTCGTCTAATGAACATTAATTATGGTAACAATACATGTTCAGATGTCCAATTTTCATAGAGTACTGGTATGCTGAAGCAACCGTCCGGAGTGACGTTCGCAAATGTTGCAAACACCGTGGTGTCTATGAATACCCTGAGCGTTGAAAAGTTTACGTAATACTTTATTATCATTCTATTTAGGATTTCAATAATGCCTAAAATGTTACAGTGCTTGTTTAGCTATCTATTTTGACAGAAAAAATGTAGAAAAAAGGGAAGAAACGGAATTATTTGTGGTCTTTGTATTTATATATTTATTGTCTTCCCTTTATAGTTCTGATTTATAATAACACAGTAAAATCTAATATAAAAATGTAATTCATTTAATCTTAAGATTTATTAGAAATTGATTATTTTAAAAAAAATTTAAAATCGGTCTATCAGCAGAACTGATTAATACGGCATTTTATACAACCTGTTAAAGTGCATTACGTTGACTCCCGCGGTTTTAATAATAATGCGAGCTCACACAAAGTCTTTGAGGTTACATTTGCTGCCTCGTGTGTATTACATGTTAACAACGGACTAAATCCTGCCTACACAGATATTGCACCCAATCTTAATTTACCATCGGATCATTCGCCTATTATTGCAACTATTGGCACATCCATTATAAGGAAAAAACCCGCACTAAGGCTACACAACTTCAAAACGGATTGGGAAACTTATCAAACTAACTTAAGCGATGTCATAGAATTAAATGTTCGGCTCAAGGAACCTGATAAAGTAGAAACTATTACTTAAGTATTCATAACAAAATTACAACACGTTACATGGGAGGCTACACCTATAATACAGCACAAAAAAGAAGAAACTGACATACAGCTAGAAATTAAACGCATGTTAGCAGAAAAACGGCGTGCCAGAGCAAAATGGCAACGAAGCCATACACCAGCAGACAAAAATGTAAACAACCATCTAAGCAATAGACTAAAAGTCAAACTACAAAAAGTACGTACTGAACAATTTAAACACTATTTGTCTAAACTAATTAGATTTGGAAACCCATAAAGAACTCTAAAAAACCTACGATACTAGGATAATAAGAAAAAGTAGGAATGATCCTTGGGCGAAAAGTGACAAGAGAAAGTTAACCTATTTGCCGACCACCTACTATGAGTTTTTTAGCCTCCCATGGAGACGGATACAACTATTAAATTATTTACTCCAAAGAAATAAAAGTCTTAAACTTGAAATAGACTCCTGGTATCGATTTCGTTACAGCCTGAATGCTTAAAGAACAACCGATCTCCAAACTGCTTAAAAAACTACTGCTTCGCAGAATAAATGAGTACTTCCCGTTAGAAAATTGGACTTCAGACTACCAGTTCGGGTTCAAACATGCCTATTCTACAGTTTAGCAAGTGCACCGTGTCACACAAGTTATAAATACAGCATTCAAAATAAGCACTACTCTCAGCAGTATCACTAGATATTAGTCACGTATTTGAAAAAGTTTGGCATCCAGGGCTGCTCTGCAAAAGTAAAAAAATATTTCCTCCAGCTGACTTCTATCTGCTATAATCCTATCTAAGCCAAAGAACATTTTAAGTTAAACTGAACGAAGCTAAACTAAATTACCATCCAATTAACTCCGGAGTACCGCTAGTAAGTGTGCTTAGCCCGCTATTATCTGTCCTATGTACTTTCGATTTACCAGTTACACCAAATATAGTAACCGGAGAACATTTGTCGACGACACAGCTATCCTGTCTAGTCATGCTGACTCTCATATAGCTTCAGAAAATCTACTCAGCTTTGAGCAATGATTGAATAAATGGAATCTGCTCACATAACGTTTACTCTTCGTAACCAAATGTGTGCACCAGTCCATTTAAACAATGTGCAGATACCACAAAGTACGACAGCAAAAAATCTGGGCCTATATCTAGATAATAAGTTGACGTTAAGAAAAGGAAACAGATGGATCTAAAGAACAAAGAACTGTATTGACTTATAGGTAGAAAATCTCGTATGTTAAGTGAAAACATCGTCTTATGGTTTCGTTGGGAATGTATCACTGTGCATTAACAAATGATCTTAACACTTTCGATTAAAATCTTCGCAGTTTTTCAATATTTGAAGTTTTAGCAGTGCCCCATAACTGAATTCCATAACACCATATGGGTTTAAGCATGGCTTTATAGAGAAGTATTTTGCTTTCCAGAGAAAGTTGCGATTTACGCCCGATTAGCCAATACTTTTTTTGTAGCTTAGGCCCTAGTTGTTTACGCTTTGCCCATATAAGTGGTCTCCAGGTTAGTTTCATGTCTAGGTGGATGCCCACTATCTGCTATCTGCTTGAGGGATCAGGTGGTTGTTTAGCTGCATCGGCGGACAGTTGCCTCTTCTGAGTGTGAATGTTACCTGGATCGATTTCCTATCATTTATTTTTATGCGCCACTTATTACACCAATTTTGTATTTTATCTAGGTGAGCTTGAAGCTTTTGGGATGCTTGATTTTGATCTGTGTGCCATGTAAGGATAACCGTGTCATTGGCAAAGGTAGCAACCATGTTTCCTGTAGATGTTGGGAGGTCTCGCGTAAATATCAAGTACAAAATGGGGCCCAGAACACTGCTTTGGGGTACTCCTGATGTGATAGGATGGAGGGGTGTTATTTCGCTGCCATATTTGACGGAGAAATGCCTATTAGTTAGGTATGATTTGAATATTTCGTAGTAATCCGTGGGTAGGGTTTCCTTAACTTTGTATAGCAGCCCTTGGCGCCAGACCTTGTCAAAGGCCTGCGTAATGTCGAGGAACACCGCAGCGCAGTATCTTCGCTCTTCGAAGTCCTTGGAGATTTTATTCGCTACCTGCTCTATTGTAGCATGGTTTTTCTGAAGCCGAATTGGTGATCGGGTATGACATGTTTGTCTAGGAGAATCGGATATAGCTTTTCTAGGAGCATTTTCTCAAAAACCTTAGATAACACCGGTAGAAGACTGATGGGTCTGTAGGGCGCAGGTTGGTCACTAGGTTTACCTGGCTTTTGTATTAAAATAACTGTAGCATTCTTCCATTGGTCAGGAAAATGCCGTAGTCTTAAGACTGAGTTGAATAGATAAGTTATGAACTGATATCCTTATCTGGTAGTTCTTTTAGTATTTTTCCAGTTATTAGATCTTGACCTGGAGCTTTACTGGAGTTCACTTTTTTAAGTATAGTAGTCTCTACCTGGTAGGCGTTGAACTTTTTAATCGGTAATGCGTTTCTAAAGATCTGTGGACTTCTTCTTCGTTGTTTACTATCGGCGGGAATGGTTCGAAAACTTTTTCTAGATGTTTTGAGAAGGTTTGCACCTTTTCTCGGTCACTTTTTGCCCAGATATTGTTTTTGGCTCGAATTGGTGCTTTGTGTTGTTTTGGATGTTTTAAGTGTTTTGTAGCTCGCCAGAGAGAATAATCATTTGTTTCTGTTGGAGGTAAGTGTTTCAGGTAGTTTTGTACGTGTTGATTTTTAATGTTGTGCAGAAGGTCTTTGAGCTCGGAGGTAGCATGATTGAGCGCTCTTTTATCGTTTGTTGTGTGCCAGATTCTTCTTAGTCTGCGTTTCTCTGCGACTTTCTTCTTCACTATGATAGGACAATTTTCCGATTGGGTGTGCTGCACGAATTCTGGTGTAGCCTGACGGGCCGCATCTTGGACAACCTGATTGAAATGTTCTGTTGCTTCTTTAAGGTCTTTTACTGTTGTTTTTTGCATTTGCAAGGATTCATTGACTAGTTCTTGGAAGAGATTCCAGTTTGTGGCTTTATTGGTGAGGGATGGTGATCTGACATTGACCTTTACGTTTGCGCCTAATGTCACTATTACTGGGGAATGGTCCGTCGAGAGGTCGAGACAGGAATTTGCTTTTAGTAAGTTCGGGTTAATGTTTCTCACGAAACACAGATCTAGAAAATCAGGTTGTTTTCTGAAGTCAGATGTCCAATAGGTAGGCTCACCTGTGGACAGAGGTCGTAGTCCTAAGTTGTTTACTGCTTTCATTATTTCTCTTCCTTTGGTGGTGCTTAGTCTAGAACCAGTATTCGTGTTTGGCGTTAAAGTCTCCACCCGAGATAAATCTAGGGCCTAGTGTATGGAAGTAGTGCTCGTATGTTTCCTGCTTATTGTTATGTCGTGGTGGACAATAGACTGCTGATACTGTAATTGGACCTAGTCAATCTTCAATTACTATTGATATAGCTTGTAGTTGTGGTTGACTGTATTTTAGTAGTTTATGATGGTTGATTGAACTTCGTATTATTATTGCTGTACCAGCATGGGCGGTGCCGTCTGGGTATTGTGTTGCATACACGTCATACTTTGGAATGTTGAAGTAGCTTCGTTCTGTAAAGTGTGATTCTGCGATGAAAACGATGTCTATACAGTGATTTGTGATGAAGGTTCTGAGTTCTTCTTTGTGGTGTAATAGCCCGTTGGCGTTCCATATCGCTATTTTAAAAATATTATCCATTATGTGTTTTAGTGACGAACATGGTTAACAGGTTTAACATAGTGCTCATCTGTTCCGTTAGTTGTTTCATTATTAGTTTTAATTCTGTCATATCGTTTGTCTGGTTTGTCGTTTCGGTATTTTGGTGTTGAGTTTTTTGGATGGTTTGTTGTGGGTTGTTTGTTAATATTTGTGAATGGGTGAGACTTGGTTGATAGTATCTTGTGCTTGGGAGATTTTTCGCTCTTAGGGGAGGAAACATTCTTTGGTGTAGTTCCTTGTATGCTGGGCATCCCCTATAATTCGCAGGATGATTCCCATTGCAGTTTACACATGTAACGTTGGGATATCTGTCTTTGTGTTCACATTCCGAAGTTTTATGTGAGCCAGTGCACTTAACACAGCGAGGTGTTCTGTACCTGACATATGAAAAAATAAATTAAATAATGGGTAAACCGTAACACTAAGCAAAAATTATTAAGAGGAAAAATTGAAACCAAAAATTTTAATTTTAATCAAGAGATGCGCACATACCCCAATATATTGATGTTTACAGTATAAACTAAAAAACTTTAAAAAACATCTAATTTATTCTTTAAAATGTCTGCATAAATAGCGCTTATTATTTTAAATGCTAATTTTGTTGCTTACTTAATTTATTTCTTTGCTCACAAAGGCTCCCTTGGCACGAATTTTACAACTTTAAATTAACCTACAACTAGTTCTCGAATTTTTTGTGTTTTACCTAAAGTTTGCCTCTATTTTATTTGGGTTGATTTTTACAAACTCTAATTTAATTAAAGCCGTGTTGAGTTTAATAGCTGCTTAAAAGTTTAGGAATTTGTTCATTTAAGGTGTTTAAGTGCGTTTCAATAAGGCGGTTGTACTTATAGAATAGTTTTAATCGTAACTTTGAAGAATTTTTTAAATTGTGTGTAATTTTTGTGTTTTCTCTTTTAGTATACTCAACACCGAATAATAGTTTTTCAATATTTTAATTTTCTCTCTCTTGCCCTGTTGGTATTTCTGATTTTCAGTTACGTTCTGCTGAGTTGTGCTTAGAAATTAGGTATTCTGGCAAGTTTTTTGTAACTCTTGCTGTAGGTAGTTCGATTTATGATAAAATAATACGTTCTTATAGTACACTAGAAAACAACGCCACGTGTTTTTTTAATCAAAAATTATATATCTACAGAACAGTTGTGGTTTGTATCTTTCTATCAGCACGCTGCCTTTAATTTTTTATATTTTTTATACTTTAATTACCCTAAGCGTCCTCTATTGCTTTTAATTTCACTTACTATACTGTATATATACACGTTAATAATTTTACGTAATCCTAATAATTAAAAAACGAAGGTACCTATGTTCTTTGTATTATATTACCCATAACTATAAACAAATGAAAATGATGCGTTCTTTAATGCAGAATCAATAATCGTCGACACATAAGTTTGAAGTGCAAGTCGTTAAATAGTAAAGGTTCCTGAAAGAAGAAAACTTGGTGTTCAGGCATGTTTACGAATTGACTTTTTATATAAACAGGAAATGTCAGGTTGAAGTTACAAATTATGTTAAATGTTCTCATTGGACTGTTCAAAGTACTATAAAACGCATTGAGGACACCAGTCATGCGTAAATTGGAAGAGAACAGGGTAACTTCTAAACGCAAAGACCGAACATTGATTCGGAAAGTGCTTCAAAATTAGAATAAACCTTTTTGTAAGTTCGTCACTACGACGTGTACATAAGTTGGCTGTTTTTTTAGTGTTAGGGTCGTAAGAAAAAGGCTTGAACAAGTCAGAAAAAATCATGGCTATCAGAAAAGAATAGAAAGTTTTGTTTGCGATGGGCTCTAAAACACCAACATTTAACAGAAACGTATTGGGCAAATTTTCTGTAGTTCCTTACTTTGGCATCTCTGGCGACGAGCGGAAGAAAAATATTTTCCACAGTATGTGGTGCTTATAGCTGAACATAGATGGAGCAGCGTGATGATCTAGAGTTGCATGAAAACCAACGGCGCAAAAGGAATTGGTGTTTATGAAGATAGATACCTATCTGTTCAAGTGTTGATGACAATAACATGCACATCATTAAACTTCAACAAAATAATACGCCCTGCTAAATTTGCAAACCGCAGTGGTTTCAAAGCAATCAAGTGCACTGTTAGATTGGTCAGATCAATCACCAAATTTGAACCTTATGCCGTGTCTTTGAAGAACACCAAAAGTATAAGATAAAAAGGCGTAACATAACACCAAAAAACATCTCAAAGCAATCTTCTTCTTCAGCCTTCTGCCATCCACTCCTGAATGTAGACTTCACCCATTTCTCTCCATCTGTGTCGGTCACTGGTTTGTTTTGTTCAGTTCCTACCAGCTATCTTCCGAATGTCATCCACCCATCGTTTCTGAAGTCGACCTTTTTTTCGCTTAGTTTCACGGGGGCGCCATAATAGTGATTTCGTTGTCCATCTCTCATCTACCTGTCTCGCGATATGTCCGGCCCACCTCCATTTGAAGCTTGCTATGCGTTCTATGACTTCAGTTATTTTGGTTCTTCGTCGGATTTCTTCATTTCGGATTTTATCTCTTAATGATATCCCTAGCATAGCACGCTCCATAGCTCTCTGCAGCACTCTCAATCTATTTGCATTCCGTTTTGTAAGAGCCATCGTTTCCATACCGTATGTAGTCACTGGTAGGATACAAGTATCGTGAACTTTACGTTTGAGGTTGATCGGTACATCTGGATTCCTTAGGATATATGACAATTTGCCAAAGGCGGTCCGTGTCAGAGATATTCGTCTTGTAATTTCAGTACCTTGGTTTTCTTTTCCTAATTTGATGAAGTGTCCTAAGTATATATATTCTGTCACGTTCTCCAGCGTTTGGCCGTCTACTGTAATTTGCATATTGTATTGGCTCATGATTTTAGTCTTAGCAGGATTTATCTTCAGGCCTGACTTTTCTGCTGCTTGTTTGAGTTCTTGCATCATGGTTTTTAGTTCCTCTGGGTCTTCAGACATAATCACCACATCATCAGCAAAGCATAGGTGACTGAGGAAGCAACCTTCAATTTTTAAACCCTTCTCTTGCCATTGAAGTTCCTTAAAAACATCTTCTAAAACTAGCGTGAAAAGTTTTGGGGAGATAACGTCCCCCTGTCGTACGCCTCTCCTGATGTTTATTTTATCCGTTTTAAGGTCTTGATTTATTTTCACGTGCATTGTTGCCTTTTCGTAGATGTCATTTATTATAGTAGTATATCTACTGTCGATTCTTGCTTTATTGATTGATTCTAATATATGAGCCGTACTTATAGAATTGAATGCCTTGTAGAAATCTATGAAGGCTAAATGTATGGCCACATGATACTCGGTCGTCTTCTCTATGATAGTGCGTAGAGTCTGTAGATGGTCAATAGTGCTATATCCTTTGCGGAAGCTCGCCTGCTCCACTGGTTGGTAGTAATCGAATTTGTTTGTCAGGCGGTTGGTAATAATTCTCGTCAACAGTTTATATAGTTGTGAGTATGGGAAACTAGTTAGGGGTTTGCCCAAAGAAATAATTGTCGTTATTAAATTGGAAGGTAAACCAAGAAAATATTTAATACCTACCAATAGTTAATACGTAAGGATGGAGTCGAACAGAAAGATATATTTTAAGAGGGCTTCGAGTCGACGAAAACGCTGTCGTGTCCGAGATAAGAATGCCCCCTCTTCTAAATACTATAGTATTACTTTGATGTCTCGAGACACCGTTAAAACTATTCCCAAGCCCAGATATTTTGTCACCCATGTGCGTCCAACTGTCGATGAAACCCATTCTATAACTCCGTCCGGCAACTGGCTCACCTGGTTCATTATTTTCTTTACTGCTTTTGTTTACAGTTTTTATAGCTGTTACTCTTCAAACCTAAAAGAGCCTCCTTTTGTGTTACGTAGTTGTCTTTTGAAGATAATATAATGTATTTTTTTAAAAAGAATGTCTTTTACACTTTCAAAAACGGTTGCAAATAGTAATCTAGTCCACAAATTACATGTGTCGCGATATTCTTATCTTGTACTCTCTTAACATAAAATAAACAGCAAATTCCTGAAGGTCAACAGTTGCTGGGATACAAATCTTAAATTTAAACAATTTTGTACAATAAATATAAAGTTGAATTTTCAAATCCGTAGAACTGCGTTTGATAAGCTTACCTTACTTGATTTACAGACTCAGTTTGATTGGCGATAGTTATAATTGTCTTAATTTTCATATCTGGAGCAGGACAGGTGTCTTAAAAGTGTTTTTAAAATATCGGTCTACGTTTGGCCGCACTACAAATACGAACCTTTTATCATATTTCCAGAATACTCAAGTTAATCTGGCGAACTATAGTTCTTAAATTATTAAATTGTGTCAGACCTATTGGCATACGCTTTTCCCATAGAAGAAAGTCAAGAACACAACCTTTTGAGATAATTTAGTCGAGATATATTTGAGTAAAGTTAATGTAATACAATAAATGTCTTCTAGACCTAATTTATTAATTTTAAATCTTTAAGAAGTTCCACACCATATGTATAAGCGCTCTCGAATAATTGTAATAATATTCTCAACAGCGTCTTTATAAAAATATGACCCATAGATACTCCCCCCAAAAAGCACACCAAATGGTTACTCTAGGAAGGTGTAGAGGCTGTTTAAGCTAAAATTTATATCAAAGTCTTAATTGTATAGATTTATCGAGATCTTTGAGTTGTAGTTCTTGTGTCAATTGTATTTTGTATGAGTGTAGATCCAAGTCGTTATCCGATATGTCCCGCACGTCATGACGCAACAATTACTCAACTCGGTGTCTTATGGAGACACTATTATACACTGCACCAATATTCTTGACTGATCATGATTTTTGGATAGTCAGGTCAAATTGGAAAGTAGAGCATACGTTTCGACTCAATAAGTCACGTAGTTTTCTCACTGTAATTGTGGTTAATAAATAGTGCCCGAGAATATTAAAAAAAAGTGTAGGAAGACCACAATAAAAATTACTGGATGATGTAAGAAAGGCAGCAGACTAGTTTCTAAAAGCAACGGACAGAAAGATATGAAAGAAACTGACAGAGGCCTATATACAGGCTGACGAAGAAGAAGAAGAACAAATTTTGAAAAATATTGTTGAGTGTTGCAGCGTTTCTTATTGAATTTGGCAAGTCTTGACTGATTTTTTTCAAAAATAAACTGAAACAAAATTAATCAAAGGGTGCTCTGTTACGTGTAGTTCGTATTAAAACATCCTGTGTCGGTAATCATCAAATTTTGTGCGAAATAAGGTCAGAGTTAAAATTCTGTGCACTTGTCTGAAAGAACCAATAATAAATTTTTGGGGTTGATCATTGTATGAAGGGCTCAAGAGGAAAGCAAATGTATGAATTAATACAGGGTGGAGCAAACCTAGCCTCCTAGTTTTATTAGGACATTGTAAAGCAAAGAAAGGTCGTAAAAGGATTGGGGATGGCGGCTATAGAGGCAGGTGGATGGGAAGTTTCCTGTACAGAAAATTTGAGTCCTAAACATAATGTAAACAAGCAAGCCGCGCGTATTTGCCGTGAAAGCCAAAACAGATCTGAAGCTTGCCGTCTAGTGCACATTTCTTATTGGGTTCCAAATTTTCTTTTGATAAGCAGTTCTGGGGCAAAAATCGATTACTCTACGGGTAAAAAAACTTTAGAAAAACAGGATCTACTATCAGGAAGGGAGGTGGATAACCTTGGAGTGCTCAAATACTTAAAAAATATAAATTTGTCAGGTGCTCTCTGATCACATTGTGCGGCGAATTCTTTATTAAGACCTTTGTTTCCATTCTTACAAAATGGTCGTTATCTAAGCTGGTGAGAACGTGATTAGCATAGTCGAACTGTGACATATGAAGAAATTATTGCAAATTTACGTTTGACGCAGCTGTTTTCTTTAGTGGGGAGGCACATTTCCATCTTTCAGACCGTGTAAATAAGTAAACGTTTCAATATTAGAGTAAAAACAGCCTGAAGATAATCACCTAGAAGCCTCTGCACGGTAAACGTGTTACAATTCTGTGCGCAGTGGCGTGAATGGGGACTATCGGTACTTAGTTTTTTGAGTTTAGTTTAATTCTGAGTTGTGTGTGAGCATACTCCAGAATTTTTTTCTCGGCTCTTGAAGAACTTGGTCTGGAAAATGTCTAGTTTTAGCAGGACGGAGCCACAGTCCACACAGCGAATAATGCAAATGTTGAAAAATATTTCTCAGGCGTTTGATCTCACTAAAATGCAACGTCTCGTAGTCTGCGCTACTGTCAAATTTAATTCTGCGCGTTTTTTCCTGTAAGATTATTTCCAAACTGAAGTTTATAATTATCGTCCAAAAAACCTGAAAATACTAAAGAATATTTTTATAATTACATAAGATAAAAATTCCCATGTTGTAAGTTTCGAATGTAAAAATAAATTTTGTGTATCTCGGGTACGTAGTCTAAGTCACCTTAAAAATTAGAGAGGAGTTTTTCCGCACCCTGCGTATGTACTATGAACTTGTAGATAATTTTCTAGAGTAAGATTCCACAAAAAGAGTTCTCGAAAAAGCAAGTGTCCTATGTAATGCAACTATTCATTAAAAACCCAACTTAACGTTTCGTGTAGGAGAGAAAAAGAAAAAGGCAAAAGACAGAACATTCGTGTCTTCCATGACAATTAAATAAGAACTACACAAACATCAGATCAAATACAACCTGTTCTCTCAAAATGAACAAAAAGAAACTATAAACATGTGGGCCACGATAGAGATGATATAGTTTTCATTGGAAACTCCTCTTTTTGGATCTGGGAAAGAATTTCCTAGAGTCCAGGGATTCCCAACTGGGTCCATACCGACCCCTTGGGGTCGATTGAGTTTTGAAAGGAGTCGATAGAATTCGACTGGCCAACAACTTGATTCTTCGCAATACTTGTGCATTACAATATAAAAAATTTAGGAGTAAATTGAAAGATAAATTTAAAAGGGTCGAAATAGCAAAAATATTGAGGATCGCTGGCCTAGATAATAAAGGGGTAGTCGGCACAGAATATCTGAAAGAATGCCAGACTATACGTAATAATAACAACGACTAGATTCCGTACAAGTTAAGAGCATAAACGTTCTTTCAATAAGAACATACGTATGCTGTAGAATACTTTCAAAGTGGTGTTATGTAATAAATGTCACGTTTTAATGTTAAAGAAAGGAAATATACCGGTTAGTTTTATTTTCGACTTAAATTTGTCATTCGATCATCATAATTAAAACCTAAGCATGTAGTTTTACGTTAAGAAAAGGCCGAAGTCCATCCTTTCATATAAACAATGTAGTGATACCACAAGAGACTTTAGTGAAATATCTGGGTCTCCATTTAAACAGAAAAACACATATCAGCAAAAAAGGACACAAATAGATTTAAAAACACAATAACTCAATTTGTTAATTGGTAGATCTCATTTAACAATAAAAAATACTGTCCCAATTTACAAAAGCTGCCGCGAAGACAATGTGGACCTATGACGTAGAGCTTGGGGGATGTATCAGCAACTCAAAAATTGCAATTATCCAAAGATGCCAATCTAAGTTATTAATAACCATTGTTGACGCCTAAGAGTACGTCACTAATGAAACGCTATACATCGACTTAAGAAACCCGAAAGTGAAGAAAGTTATCCACGGTAGAAGTATAAATCACCATAGAAAATTGAAATTCTACTCCAACCTATAAATTACACAGCTAACGTAAAACAAACTAATAAAAAGATTAAAGCAACGATGGCTAACATGCTTCTAGTAGTTTAAGAGATCTCATCATAGTTCATTTCCAGAGTAGACCCTAAGCCAGCCACCAATAAAAAGAGTTATCAAAAAAGTTGTAAAAATATACTAAAGAATATAATTTTAATCGAACGAATTGATTTTCATTGGATTTATACGGTATTTATTGTCACAAAGTGTACTGCACATTACTATGCAATACAGGTATGCCACATAATAATTCAGCATGCAGCCAGGCCCTAGAGCGCCCTCTTCCGGGCTGCATTATACCCAAGCCATATTTTCTTGTTCCGTAAATGGCACGCACTCTATCGCAACTAGCGCCTTCTTGTCCTAGGAAATCGCGGCCATCAATTCCGCTGCAGATCCGGCTTAACTATGACACTTTCTGGAAAATAGAGGGCCTGCAGCCCCGCTCCGCGGATCTTGCTTAATTTCGGGATTACAGAAACGAATTAAGTTAATTATTTTCCGGAATTAAGATGGAAGTTCTGTTTCCGCCGTTTAGCGCAGCGCCGCGCCGCTCTTTAAGGCCCCGCTGACTTATAACAGCTGAAACGCCGTAATAAGTTTTTTGCAGCTTGCTGCTCGTGTTTATTAAGTTCCGCCGCTGGCACCTCACTGTCTGTTTGTATGCTGGACACGTTCGCTAATTGGGGTATTCTCTTGATTGCTACTAAGTTACAGGCGCTACTGTTTTTGGGCAATATTTCTCAAGTAATAAATCTTCAAATAAGAGTGATATATTATTATTTCATGTACGTTAAATAACTTTGGTAGAAGACTACATTTATTTAATAAGCTACACCAGATGACAATATAGTATAAAACGTGCTGAATTTTACAAATAACTTACGTTTAGGACGAACATTGTTTGCTGTTTATTAGCGAAAATCCAAAATTTAACATTGCTCCATGGAAATTGATCTAATAGTAGTAAAATACATAAATTTGGATTAGTTGAGATAATAATTGTTGAGGTAAGGAAATCTTTCCTAAGTCAATTGTTTCGCACTCAATATGGCACGTAACATGATCTTGTTGAAACCACATGTTTAACAGGTTTTTCTATAAGAAATAAAAGTCGATGCTTTTTTTGGATGAACTCAACGTTTTCCAAATGCATTTACTCAAAAATGGAAAAGTGCGTTAACAAACAAGTGGTAGGCTTAAAGTTTAAATTTCTTCTTCTTCTTCTTCTTTTTAACCCTTTACCTAGACGGGTGTCGGGTAGTTTAAATTTAATATCCGTTAAATTGTCATCGACAAGTTTACGATTAATTCTTGGAAAAAAATGACTGGGATAGATCTTCGCGTCTACGTTGAGGTTGACCTCACTGGCGAGATCAGAGATCCTTGTATTCAGTCTTGGCGTTGGATATTGGTATGCCATATAGTCCGCTGCCTTGTCGCTTCAACTTCGTACTGGTTGAGCTACTATGACTCTACACGTTCCCATGAAATTCCTGAACGCTTTAGAGGGTGTGCTTACGGATTGTTGAGATGTATGGGTCTCTGTCATGGCCGTGGTTCCCTAAAAACGACGGAGCGCTAAAGATAGACCTTGGTTCCGTATGACTAAATTATTCATGTGTATTTTACCCAGCCTAAAACTGGAGCTGCATGCATCATGATAGGGAAGATGATTGTCTTGTACAGGGCCTTTATTATGTAACGCAAACGATGAAAAATTTATTGTAAAAAACGACAAAAGATAAAATTATATTTTTTTTATTATAATGACGAATACCTGTAAATGAAGTTTAGTGCATTATGTTTTTAAAATGACTGCTTTCATTATAAATGGTTCAATTCTTTTCGCAAAACTTTCAGTTGCGGCTTTTCTAATCTCTGAAGAAATGGCCAGAAGGCTTGCGTTTGTTTCAACTTATAATTGTCTCTCCAAAGACTTCTATTGGGATGTCAAGGATTCCCTGATTTCGATAAGCGGCGACTCCATCTTGTTGAAACCAGTATTGGTTTACTTGTCTTTTATCTCTCACAATTGGAATTAATTTCTCGAGAACTTCTGTGCAATAAACTTCTTTATTCACATATTTTGGCCAACAATTCCATAGTGCATACCATAACCTAAATTTTTTTGTGTGAAATCGACGAACTTTGGTCAAATGTGGGTTTTCGGTACTTCAACGTCGGTAATTTTGTTTGTTGGCATAGTCATCTAGTTGTAAATAAGCCCAGCCCATGAATTGGACGTGCTTTACGTCCAACTCTTTGATCCGAACTATCTCCATGATCACTTTTGCAAAAGTGAATCTTTTGCCAATGTCGACCTCCGTCAGAGGCGTTTGTGTTATACGAAATCACCAATTTCTTGGTGAGGATGGTGTGCATAAAGTCCATACTCACACTAAATTGAGCTGCCTCTTTAGAGACCGAGTAGTAGGCTCCTATTCATAAAGCTCTCGAGCTTGTTCTACAGTCTCGGGAGTGGTCATAGTGACTGGTCTATCCGTTCTTGACAAATTGTCATTCCATACACTTTTTGTTTTTTGAAACTTCTCCATCAGCCTATTATAACGTGGTAAAATAGACAAATTAATAATAGAGCAATTTTTATCTATTGTACTTGTCAAACTTGGGCCTAAAGGTAATTAGTGCTCTCCTAACACTTCGCCCCCTCTTGTAAAAGGCGGCCACAATAAAGACTCTTCTTCGGTTGAATAGCTGGTCTTAGCTAACGGCATATTCAGTGTTGATCTAGGGTGTAAACAAAACTCCAAACATTGATCTAACTATAACCAACGTCAAACATAAAATTGGGTGAAAAGTTTTACCATGGTAATAAAAACTCTTTTGCGTGGCATAATGAAGGCTCTGTAGGTAGATTTCTTCTTTGTGTAACTCTTGGTGATGTGCTCTACTGCTAGTGAAGTGATTGTAGTGGAATCCAAACTGACTCTCAGGAATCAATTGGAGGATTTTAACAACTACATTTAGGGATTTGTGGATTATTTGTTCTACAAGTTTATTTACGGTGCATAGGGGAAGTATCATCTGATAATCCTGGAGGCAGGTTTTGACTCCCAAGACTTGGAGAGAATTATGGCGTTCGCCGCTTTTCAAGGGCTGGGAAAGTGCAGAAGACGAATAATAGCGTTGGTGATGGCGGTGACACAAACTATTCTCTTCTTAGGGAGAGAATTCTTTGGTTTAGATACTTTTTTGTCGGTTGCTGGATCTCGGTGGTTGTACAATTTTTACTCCTGAGGGCTATCCAAGAAGTAGTCGAGGAGCTTTATCTGTGGTTGTGTAGATGTCGCCATGCTTTCTGTGGATGGGGGGGTGGAGGGATATGGTGGTTGCGTAGCGCCTTAGCCACTTTCCATAGGTTGTTTTTGTTCATATCAAGTGCCTCTAGATTGTCAGAACGCGACTATGTTTTTATCGGAGCTTGCGATTCATTAACGTACAGGCGTTGTTTTGGTAGCAATAATCTTAGTTGTCGCAAATTATTAACTATTAAATAAACTATCGACTTTTATCGTTAATGAAAGAATTACAAATGAGTTTTATGTAATACACAACACAGGAACCTTTAA
Organism: Sinelater perroti; assembly: GCA_036346155.1. Lineage (NCBI taxonomy): Eukaryota > Metazoa > Arthropoda > Insecta > Coleoptera > Elateridae > Sinelater > Sinelater perroti. The sequence continues at coordinate 1,549,485 of JARFIY010000158.1, read as the reverse complement.
AAAATTGTAAACTGTGAAACTATGTGATTATCTACAACTATTGATAAAAACCAGTGAAAAACATGGAAAATATGGTAGTTGGATTTTCACAGAAATCATTCTCTTTTATATAAAAGAAACTTTCCTACGTTTATCGATCGTACAGTTACTTTGTCATTCCGTTCATGATGTACTTTATTACTATAATTGTCAAATTCGTACACAGTATTTCGCCCAAAACCTAAGCTATTGATTACCCAGAAGATTATTTAGGTAAGATGAAATCATCGGAAAAACGTATATACAATATAACATGACTTTCCACTAATGCCTAAGTACCATTTCTGGTCGTTTGGAGAACAAATGTCGATCTGTATAAAGTATTTTCCAAAGAAAACAATATGAGGTACTTAATTTAGGCCTATTCTATTTATTCTATTTAAGGGTAGGGAGGAATACCTAAAGGAAATTTCCACCCTAGTGAACCTCACACTAGCGCTTGTTTGGTCAGTACTACATTATCAGAGAGGTAGCCTTATCACAATATATTTAAAGAAACTCGACTACCACCATAGCATGTGCAAAATAGGGAGAGAAACAGTTTAAAATTAACGTCGCCAAAGTGCTCTAAAAGAACAATCATTTTGTTTGATGGTCGCTGATTAACTTAAAATTAGTCATAAGGTCGTAATAAACTACGATAATGCCCAGGAAATCTTTATTGATAACTTTGAGTTTTAAAAAGTGTTATCATGTTGAGCCTCCTATCTTCTCGCCTCTATCTTCTTCTGGACTACTCTGCAATTATCCTTTTAGTACGCTAAAAAGGCACCTTAATAATAATGTGTTTACATTTCCTTTAGTATTTAAATTGAAAGTTAGTATGCTAGTTCTGTCAACTGACCCTACATAAATGGTCTTTTTGTTTTATCGTTGCGTTTAGTAATCAGACGTTTTGGGTCTCATGTATTATTACTTGTAACGCCATATGCAATTGTTATAAGATTGTTAAATGAGAACAGCTTACAATACGAAATACTACTGAAATTTATATATGTTTACTTAACGCAGAAACACTACTGATGTTATGAAACAAAATAAGTCGAGAATCTTATTAAGAACAAGTTCAAACAGTTATAATATAAGTCAACAGTTATATGCACATTGTTAACTTGCACTTTGTTAAGTAATTTTGTAATCTAAGCGAGTTGACTTTGTCTAAATTTTGAATTTCCTCCTTGTCGGCCAATATCTACATGATTGTTATTTGTAGCCCCTTATATCTATCTTTTATTGAGAATTGAGTTACAAAATCCTCACAAACCTACAAATTCTGCTGCTTAAATTCTTCTAAAGTCACAAAGTTAATGTGTGAACTAAAGAAAAGCACTAGAAGTTAAAATATTGGCTCTGCTTTTTACGAGATAAGAAAATTCTGAAAAGCCTAAGAAATAGTTATCTGAAAGATCTTTACTTGTACAGAAATAATCTCTATATGAAAAAGAAATTATTTCTGCAGCTGCCGATGCCCTTCTTTATCTATTTTGGTATATCCGTAGTTTATATTTATTACTTTTATTTTAAGTCTTTATTTTTCTATAGTATTTTTTTTTATAGAGAGTTGTATAGAATTCTTCTACTATCTTTAGGATCTTTTTTCTATTATTAATTTTGCTACTACTGTTAACTTAAATTTGATTTATTTGTTCTCGTCTACATTTTTATGTTTCTGTTTTCTTCTTCTTGTAGTTCTACCTTTAATTATTTAATATATTGCTGTTAGAATGTACTAAATTTAGTATAGGTTAGAATACTTGTTTGACGATTTCTTAATAATTATTTCTTTTCGTAACTCTTGCTCTCACTCCACTTTTCTTTGGTTTTTCCCTATTTTTAATACTGCCCCTTTCACTAGTTTGTTAACTTTATATATACTTCGTTGGTTTATTGTTTTTCTTTTTCCAAAATTTTCTTTAACTTCGGTTGATACTCTTCTGTGCCATTTTAGTTATTTCCAGTTTATTTTTGTTTTCTGATCATTACTAATTTATTTCTTTCTTGTTTCGTGTTCATTACTGGTCTTGATTAACTTATCACCAGATGACAGCACAGAGTCTATTTCGCTCTTCGTGTATCCGTCTGGGCTTAACCAAGTCCGCTTTCAGTTGACCTTTTAAAGGATAGGTTTATGAGATACAGGGTTTGTTGCTCTAGATATTTGACAAATATTTGTCCTTTGCCGTTTCTTTCTGTTTTGTTTTTTTGAATGCCTTTTTTTTTGCAAATTGTAGCATATTGCTGTTATTTTGTCATAAAATATTTCTAAATAATGTCTTCATTACTGGCTGTTAATGTGGGGGCGTACACTGGAATAATTTTCAGGTTGCAATTTTTGATATTTGCACTTTGATGTAAGTCACTATATTTGATATTTTTTTATATAGCGTTATATATAGCGCTGTTTTTTTATTTATTATCATTGCAACTCCTGCATTGTCTTCTTCTTTATTTCGTTTTTTGTATTACAAAAATGGCGATTCAAAATCAACTCTCAAAAGTCACTACAAATCACGTTCACTAAACGTAGAGGAATCGTCCCTGATGTGATAATGGACGGCCGAGTTCTACCCCGTACCGACAGCGTGAAATATCTTGGGATGCATTTAGACAAAGGCCTGACCAGGAAAACTCATATATGGACTAAGAGAAAACACCTGAATCTTAAACTCAAGAGCTACTACTAGCTCTTTGGTCGCAAGTCCAAACTCTCTCTGAGCAATAAATTATTAATCTACAAAAGTATACTGAAACCAATTTGGAGCTACGGTATCCAGTTGTGGGGTACCGCCTCACATTCCAATATCGAAATTCTGGATCGCTTTCAGTCGAAGACCTTACGCACCATCACTAACGCCCCCTACTACATACCCAACACGGAAATACGGAAAGACCTAAAAATGAAGTCAGTGAAAGAAGAAATTACCAAGTTTAGTGAAAAATACCTCTTGCGACTAGAATCTCATCCTAACCCACTAGTGACAGAACTAATTGATGAAAGTGAACAAGTGCGCAGACTCAAACGTTTCAAGCCGTCAGATCTTCCTAATTGTTTTTAGACAGATATAATATCCCTACTGCTTACTTATTATTAGTTATTAATTGTTGAAAGTAATTTCATTTGAGGAACGTCAAAGGGCGTTACCTCCCATGTAATTTACACTGCTATGTATTTCCATTATAGTAATATGATTTGCTTATTGCTAATGTAGCAGATTGCAAATAAATACCAACTGTTAAAAAAAAAGTTTTAAACACCCTATTAATTCTTTCATTACTTTAATATAGCCCAAAACTACTCCTATTTATTCTCTTTAGTTTCTCCTCCAAATCTTCCAACATTTTATTTTTATATCATATGTAGCCGCATTTAGTTTTGTTCTCTTTCTGTCGTTTTTTTTAGTATGCGAGTCTTCCCCCCTTCCAGAATCCATGGGACAGACCGAGTAACCGGTGCAGGATTGTGGGTTTGTAGCGCTATCGGCTCGAGGATAATTTTGTTTTAAGACTATATATTTCCTTTGGAGGGTGTTTGACTGAAATCTTCATGCTTGCCAGTGGGGTTAAAGAGTTATTTTTCAGCTGTCCGTTATGGGTACAGTTCTTATTTCCAACCATTCGTTCTTATCTAGATTCTCTGGTGGAAATTATTCTATTTTTCTCCTACCCGATATATCTACCGGCCATTTTCTTATTCACCTACTAGAAACAAACGGCCATGCAAAAGCAAATGCCAAACAAAATTAAAGAATAGAATAAAAATCGAGAATGTCAGCCGAACATCTAATTTAATAAATGTTATAGAACACGCAGCATCTTCAAAATAGAGATGGCCTGGTTAGGTTACGCGATAGATAACAGCTGAAATAAAGAAATGCAATAGAAATAATTGCAAAGAGGGGAAGAGGATGTTCACAAATGAGATGATTAGGTGATTTAACAAAAATTGCCAGATTTGGTTGGATAAGACCGCAGTTCGAAACAACTGAAGGTAATTTGGAGATGCCTATCTTTGCTATTAGATAGAGAGGGGTTGATACGGATAGATAGATAATAAAAAACTCAAAGGGAAACCTCGCATATCAATACATCCATGTAGTGATTACCTTTTAGAATTCTAATATGAATAGAACTTTTGCATAACTTTATGAATTGTTTCTAACCAAGATTGATTTTTGTATCAGTAACTACAAATATAAAAAAAATGCTTTACATAAATGCCTTACAACAAATTTCCAAAATAAGTTGTTGATAATTTTATAGAAGAATGTATTATGTAGGCACAGTTATTACAAAGGCAAACATATTTAACTCCAAGAATTAAAAGAAGAACGGGGAAGTGCGTATCCTAATTCTTATTTGGCATTTTAAAAGGCTGTAATGTTTTGTGGCAGGTATTTTGGTTCGGACAGTGTTATCATTACTCACAAATTCGTGGAAAGTATCCATGTCTAATATATTTCTCAATGATTGCTTGAAAAGCTTTCTGCATTCATGTATCGTTAATGACAGACACTGATGCCTGTTTTAATAGTAAAACCTCGACATTCTTTATCACTAAAATGTCTTTAATGAGAAATTTCTTTGATATTAGTTGAAAATAAAAACTACTCTCCCTTTTATTCATAAAAGAAAAAAATAATTTTGATATAGACAACATATTGCTTTTGTTATCAAGAAATTAACATTAGGGAGATAAAATGTAAATTCAACGTTTTTGGGAGATAATTGAAATGAAGATTTAATTTATAATTTTAATGCTGTTATTTGACTAGAAAAGCCAGCGTGCTCCCGTGGTTGAGCGGCGGGTTGCGATGGTGACGGACCCGGGTTCAATTCCGGTGCTCTCTGATGCTTGGCGGGTGGCCTACTCAGTCACTAAAAATAATTGAGTACTGCGTTTACCCGAACAAGGGGTAATAATGGCGGTCGTCTAAGGCGCGGTGCTTGCCACATCGTCCCGCATCAAAGATGGTACGCGACGACCGGGCAGAGAGAGCGAACATATGAGAGCCTTAAGCTCTCAGTTTGCATGCCGTTCTCCCATGAGGGGCGTTAGAGCCTTACCATTATTATTTGACTAGAAAAATATGCTATGAAATTTGTTAATCAAATATTAGCGGGAAAATCTCCACTAAGAAATTTGCAGCTCTTTATTTAATCAGAAACATCAGTACTAAGATATTTAAAATCCAATCATGAACTCTGTCTAATCTAATAGTCAAGAAGCAATATAATTGGATTACTTATGAAAGCTGATCTCTAAAAATTGCGAGAGAGCCTTCCGAATAGTTAGTGGCTTCTTTAATTATTGGGTTAGCGACTTGTATTCGTTAGGTTAGCTTCAAAGTTATTTGAGTTTAACAAATTTTAGCACAATTTACGATAAAATTATCATGAAAATAATATTGGCAACAAACATGCAGTGCAAGTTAAAAACCACGTCTAATTATTATTCAATAACAGTAAATCTGTAGTTCCTGACAAGATTTTGAAGGTATAAGTAATATTGCAGGCGAAGAGAGGCCATTCTTCATTTAGAAAAATTTATTTGAAAAGTCATCCATTTAAGACTGCTTGCAAGAAATAATGAGTTATATGTGACTGAAAAAGTTCAAGATACAGTTACCTAAAGAAATGTAAATGACAATTAACATTTGACTTACGATCCCATGCTGACTAAGTTAACAATCTATTTTAGAGACATTAAAAGGGCTGTGTAATCGAATAATTATAATAAATATTTATAAACATAAAACTAGAACAGAATTAAGGAGGTTGGTGATTTTTTAATGATAACTTTTAAAGAGCCACGAAGAAAAATAAAAACAGCAATGCCGTTTGACTTGAATGTGGACTTAACTTACATTAACTGATCCAGACAGAGAATGTTCGTCTGTGTTTAACGAATACAAAAACTTGAAATATATTAATGCTGACTTTCCTTCGTATATCTACAGTTCTATAAAAAACATCGTGGCTTGTAGGTGCTTATTTGTTGTTTCTTCATATTAGAGCATCTAACAAAAACTATACAAAAAATTATAAATATTTCTTTAACTACCATTTTTTTAAAGTTTAGTCAACAACGTACTGCTTTGCGACAGTATCTTATCTTGTTTTGACCTAAATGAGAGATAATAATTTTCTGTGATTCTCTGTAGTTGCACGAGGTGCATTCAAGTTATACCACCTCCAATTTTTCTTCTCACAAACTAATCACACAAAAACTGTGAAACTCGTGTCACTTCTCGATGTAATCCTCCTGCAGCCGTACACATTTTTCACAACGTCGACGCTATGATTCTATGGCAAACGCTTCTTTACAAGTCTTCTTTGACTACTGGAAAATAGTTAATGCAATAGCTGCACGCCTATAAAATTTACAACCACAAGCAGTGTCTTTCATCGTTAAAACAGCCAAAAATCACTATGACCCACGTTAGGTAAGTTGGGAGCATGAAAAATCACTTCAAAGTTGTCATAATTTTTGGCACCCACTTGAAGGAGACTTTTTGCATTTTCAGGTCTTTATGCAGGATGGTCCGCACAGATTCCAGGGAAATGCCAACTTTGGAGGCGATGTGTTCCACACTCATTCGGCGATTCTCCAAAACAAGTTTCTCCACTCGCTTGATCATGTCGCCAGACCGACTGGTGCGAGGCCAACATTGTCTTGATTTGTTGTCACACAACGTTCTCCCTTCTTTAAACTATCGCACCCACAAACGCACATTAGACACACCCATAACACCATCACCACATGTCTCACTTAATTGGCGATAAATTTCTATTTGTGCCACATCACTCAAATGGAGAAAACGAATGATTACACGCTGTTCTTTTAATGAAAACGTCGCTATTTTAAGTATCAAAAACAGTCCTCACTTTCGCCGCTGCCGGTAGAGTCCTGTGTGCCGTGCAGTGCTACCATCTCTGTCACGCATTCACATAGAGTATGCGCCTATTTTAAAATAAACCGCATGTTTCTATCTATTCCCAGCCCTGCGAAAAAAATTCAGAGTGTTATAACTAGAATGCACCTCGTATGTATGTGAATGTTCAGTGAGCATTTCATTACAAAAGTGATTACAATGCTACTCAAGCTTATGGTCGCATATATGCATAGTCAATAGATATTTTTCACATTTGACTCAAAAACAAGGATGTTTGGATTGGAGTTCCACCTAGAACTAATAAAAAAATAGGATGTTTGCATACAACTATCACCAGATAATGTTATATCGTTTGGAGGATACGCAAACTGGACAAGTATTTGCCTCATAAATTGGCCGCTGCGAGCAACACATGCCAAGTTACAATCCTTAGTCTGTTACACATTCGACTGGTTCAAAAATAAGATACTTCTGAAAAGTAATGAGACTTGGTCCAAGCAGAAGAGTTGTGAGGCGAAGTTTTTGGTCTTGATGATTGATGGGGGATGTCAGATAACAGTCTGATTCAGCTAATTTGACTTTGGAGTTTTACAGAAGTGATACACGATAAAATGTTATGTTAAACGTGCCGTGACACACAAAGTCTATATAAAAAATGCTTTATCAAAAGTATAAACGGTTAGGTGGTACAAGGCGTTCAGAGAAGGAAAGTAGAACGTCGAGGATGAGCAACGGGCAAACAGAGCATTGACTCTTCGCCCTTCGGATAATGTGGCTAAGATGCAGCAGATTTTAGACTCTGATCGAGGTATGACCATTAGCAGATAAAGTGGAACTTTCAACATGTATTTTCCATAGAGTTGTCACAATGAAATTACAACGGTATCGCTGTTTATGAGATAGCTTTTGTCAAAAAGAAAACGTAAATGTTTCTCCAACCTCCCTATAGTCTGTATACGGTCGCATCCAACTTTCTTTGTTTTTCCGCTTACATCCACCTTGAAGGAACATCATCTTGGGATTGTTGAAAATATGCAAACTGCTGTGACGAGAGCTTTAAAAAAGATTCTAGTTCAAGACGTCCAAGCAAGCAGAACAGATTCTGATGCATAAGGGCGTTATTTTGAAGAATATCAAGTGTACATAAGAATTTTCCGAAATCAGTCCAATGACATTGCGGGTGTACGTTGTGATTGGGGATGAGCAGCAGGTCTTTCATTACGATATAACATGCAAGCGGTCGTAGATGGACGGAGAAGAATCGATTGTAACATTTTCTGTTAATGCAGAAGAACTTAATGAATTTAAGTTTATTGAAATTTACGTGGTGTTACTTTATCTGTTACCACTTTTACTAAATAATTTTACTTGAACAAATAAACTTTTTAAACATCAAAAAATGTAAAAAAGCTTGTCCAAAAATTGACAAAACATAATGCCACTCTGACAATGTGCCACTGTACAGAACTATGATGATCTTCGAATAGTTGGTTCATTTAGACTAGGAGGGTATGTTTTAGTTTAGATTTATTACCAACTAATTATCAATTCCTCTACTTTCCACTTAATCATTTTTTTTGTTTGCTGAGAGCCGTTTGACTTCTGTCTCTGATAGCAGTACAGCCTTGCGGACTTCTTTTATTTTATTTACACAACTTCTTCAGTATTGTTGTTTCTTGTACCAATCTGTACAAGTCCCATACTGGATAGTTGCTGTATTCCTCTGGATCCATTATTGGTTTTCCCGCCTCCTGTTAACTACTTACACTCGTAAAAGATATAGATGACTGTTCCTGTTTTGCTGCCTCATTTTCTGCAATTTATCTTTCCATTGTACAATCCTGTTTTATTCAGGTGTCCTCTCAGAAAACAAAGTCCTGTGAGGACAGCTATAATAGTTCGTCACAATACTTTGTTGCTGTTTTCTGACCTGTTATCTTATCCCCGTTCGTATGGCATCCCATTCAGGGTCTATATTCACCAGCCTGGAAGTTACTCTCAGGTTACTCAGGTTACTCTAATGTTGATTTACTCTATTTTGACAAGCCCTACAATTATTTGGCCTAGCGCACTGAAGTACAGTAATGATTTCTCTTAATAAGCGGGTGTGCATTTTCTAATAAAAGCTTTAACTGCAAGTTTTCTTTTTCACATTATGTCTGCTCCTGTTCCGAACTCGTTATTTGTTCTATCTGTATACCAGATAATTTTTTCGAGTCTGTTCCTGTTGTTTATTTCATTTATACATTCATTTGGGTACACAATATTAACCTTGAAATTTATGTTAAATGCGACGTTTGGTGCTCTATGATTTGTCCTCATACCCATTTTGCTTTCACCCATGTGTCCGATTTTTAGATGCTTTGCTCCATGCAATCTTTGCGGATGGCAGCCTTGCGCTATTAATAAACACTCTTGCTTCTCCCATGACTGAAAAATGAAGAGAAAGTAGGTTTAGCAATCCCTCCACTGCCGTTGTTGGCGTTGTTTTGATGGCGCTCATTATTCCCAGACAAGCAAATTTTTGGTATCTTACTTAATACAATTATAGCACTCCCTTGCATCATCTTTATCCGCCGTATCAAAGCTATATATAATATTATGGGTTTAACCACCATAGCGTATATCAAATTCAGCACTCTTGGTTTTAAACCCTATATTTTTCCACGAGCTCGTTTGGCTAACACTGGTGTTGCTTCGGCGTTCCTTTTGGTTTTTTGAATGTGTTGATTCCAGGTAAATTTTTAATCTAAAATAACCTCAAGATACTTTACCTCACCTAATTTATTTTAACTAAGTCTGAGAGATCCCAGCCCCTTCCTTCTTCTTGTGAATGCTATTATGGTAGATCTTGAGGGACTTATATTTAGTCCCTCTGGATGTGTCCAATTTGTAACCAGGTAACCAGTCTGCATACGATTTCTAACTGTATTGTTATATCTTTTCTAGGATAGCATGACTGAGTCAGTTGCATATTCTAATGTTCGATATTCATTCCTTTCAAATGTCTACAACTTATCCAGTACAAAGTTTCACAGTAGAAGAGACAGAACTTCTTCTTCCAGATATTCTCCTACAACTAATCTTTGTTTAAGCATGTAACCTATTCACCTGCAGCTTTTGATTAAAAATGATTAAATCTGGGGTGTATTATTATACGCTCCCTCAATTTCTAAAAAACAGCTGAAAGTATTTCCTTATTTTTTGTATCATTCTCCACTTTAGTAACTAGTAGATCCAGTATTGTTTCTGTAGATAGACTTCTGGTTGATATCTATATTGGAGTTGATGTAGAGGTAGAGTGACTGATATGACATTCTTTTCTAGCGTTTTCAGTGCAAAAGACATTTAATTGATTAGTATAAGAGTCTTAGTCTCATCTTGTCTTATTTTTCAGGTTTTGAAAGTAACTCTAATTATTTTCAAAAATTTCGGTATATACTCCAGAGCAAGACTTGCCTTAAGTACACAGTTTGTCCTGAAAGTATTTGGAATAATTCAATAAAACCAAAAGTATTGCAGATAACCATTTATTTATTTAAAATTATTCAAAATAGTTTTTTTGCTGCATCTAGATAGCATTTTCAGCGCACTTGCCACACTGTTAAGCTTCCTGGAAGGCGAAAATTAAAACGCTGTGTATTTGGCCCCTTTCCACTGATCCATAGACAGGTTGCTTTCAGGCTGGATTTGAGTTTTAGGAGGAGAAAAAAGTTTGCGATGTACGGCGGTTGGGGTCACGTAGCCACGTTGTGCTTGCCCAAAATTTTCCTCACGTCCAGGTGCTGGAGGCGAACGACCCGTTTTCGCAGGCGTTCAAGCACATCGACGAAAAATTTTGCGTTCACTGTTTGTTCCATCAGGTACAAACTCTCCGTGTACCACACATTTGTGTCAAAGAAGACCATGAACATTGATTTTAACTTGACTTGCTCGTGTGGGCTTTTTTCGGGCAAGGACATCCGGTTATGTGGCACTTAGAAGTTTGACTTATGGTCTCGGGATTGTACTCTAATACCCATGTTTCATCATCGGTTATCATCATGTTCAATAAATTAGGCTCAGACGCAACACGTTAGAACAGTTTTCGACAGATCAACACACTCAAATTCTTTTGTTTCTGGAACAAAACCTTCGAAACCAATTTTGCACAAATTTTTGTCATTTGTACTATGGCTTGTGGTAAATTCAAACCCTGTGCTATCAATCGAACACTTAAACGCCTATCAGAGTCCAAAAATTTTTATCATTACGGCTCGTTGACGGACGTACTTTTCGTTTTTCGTCTTCCACAGCTTTTCTTCCCTTCCGAAACATCTTGTGCTATTCAAAAATCCTCGTTTTTGACATGGCTTCCTTTTTGTAAGTTTTCCTTATCAAGTTTAAAGTCTCGATACGGTATTTTTGGGTTTGACACAAAACTAACCGCATAACGTTGCTCTAAAGTACGCTGCACGAGAGTCTGTAACGCGTAACCAAAGCACGCTTTGCGGGAAACAATTCTCCAAAATCATTCTTGTTGGAATCCCTTTTCAGTCTACGACAGTTATCTTTATACGCTGAGATCACAGTTTCAGGCTATTGTCCTGCTGTATTCTCCCCTCTAAGATTGTGTTCTAGGTCTGCCTTGTAGGCCTCCCATTTTTTGAGTATTACGATAGGTTTCTTGTATAGGGCTGATATCCTATATTTCAAAGAAGATGTGGCTGTGGTTAAAACAACTCACCAATTTCAGTCCATTAGCAAACATAGTAGCTATTGTTATATTAATAACTTTATTTTTTTATTCTAATGAATGTGGTCTTATTGCCTACATTCAGTACATCTAAATTATTTGCCATAATAAGTTGTAGTATAGACTGACTTCGTTCATTGGTGTTGGTACTTTGGCAGATAATTGGTGTTAGTTTGCGTCACAAAGTTTTTACATTAAGGGTTTTGAGGTGTAATCGGCGCCGGTGATGGCTACTTAGAGGACTAAGCTCTGCTAGTGGTTGCGTATCAATAAATTTTTTTCAAAAAACGCCACCGTTTTCTTTTTTATTGTAATAAAAATGTGAGATGAAAAAGAAAAGTTCGTAGTGAAGACGAAATAAAGGAAACGGTGATAAAAGCCTAATTTAACTACTGAAAGGCCCGATAATCGATCACAAAGCAGCTGAAAAGCATTAACCTCTTAGGCAAGGTTGATGAAGTGACTTTTGAGCAAGCTTTCAATTTAGACGCCCCGCATTTTATTCAAATACCGTAATCGCCTTTATTTTGTAAATTTAATAACTTAGTTGGCCGTAATTCAAAAAAACTCCCCGTTTAGCCGCCGCCGAGGTGCGTATCCCACTTCGGCAGGCACCCCTGTGAGGAATTTGCGCAGGAAACTTTGCAAATTCCCTAATCACCTTAATTTGAATAATTTATTTCTGTCAGGTCGGGCTACGTGCCCGAAAAGTGGCAACGGAGCGCTATCGGCGCTTTATCATTTTTGCGCGCCGCGCGGCGCGCCGCTTTCGGCGGTGCGCAAACACACGTGGTGTTAGTTCGAAATTTAATTAATGCACACGTGATCGTCCCTTCAAAGGGCTGATTAGCGCCGCCCGCTGGTGTTCGGCGGTCGCGCAGTTTATTTATTCATCGGCGTGCATTCTGCTCGCTCGCCACAAAGCCGGGCCGCGCCAGATTGGCTCTGACCCGTAAATCCGCGCGGATCGGGCGCCTGATTGAAGTCGGGGACATTTAAATTCGCCATTAATTAATCGGACGCCGCGTGGCGCTCCAGTAATTAGCGGGGCTCGGGCGGCGGGCTGGAATCCGGGCGCGCTCGGCCCCGGCTCGGGGCGGCGCGCGGCCCGTGCAGCTCGAGTTTATTTAATTTTCCCCAATATTTTCCTCTCCAATAACGATATGATATAAAATGTCATAGATGTCTAGATCTGAGCCGAGCCGTAGCATTCCTGCTTTATCAAACAAAATTCTATTGTTCTCCCTTATCTCCGGCCGAGCTCGCTCCCTCGGGGCCCGACTTCATTTTGTTTCATCCCGACGTTTGTTACATCGTCAATCTTTGTCTGCGTGGATAATGTCATTAAAGAGAAAGCGGCTAGTAAATATAGGCAAGTAGAGCTTGTCGATTGAACTTGATTTGTATAGAGGATTCTTTCCGATACGGGGGTTGGTTCTGATGTAACTGAGTTAAATAAAAAAAGTCTTAAGGCTTCGCTTGTTCCAGTTTAGTAAGGAAGTCTATCATCATTGATGCTTGTGATATTGCAACATTTAACCTTCTTCTGTCAGCACCAAGTGTCTTAGCTTCTAGCACCTGTAAAAATAAGTTTTAAATGTTAGAGAAAATTGTAATAGAAAATATTATAATTTTGTTGTAGTTTTATAGATCGATTGATCTTTACTGGAAAGTTGGAAAGTTTACAGTTTTGTGACCTCTGATGTCTCCTTTGTGTTTGTCTGTGGTAATGGGTTTTGTCCATCTCATTATTGTTTGTTTTCACCTGCTTCTTATTCAGTGTTTGTGGTTTTTGTTTACAGAACAATAACTAAATATTTTTATTTCTTTGTTCCTATATGGATTTTTTTGTAGATTTAATTCTAAAGGTTATAGAGTGATCTGTTGATAGATCCAAATTAGATTCGGTATCTATATATAGATGTAAAATGCTATTAGTTACTAAAAAATCTATCTGACTATAAACTTCATTGGTATATAACGCGTAAGAAGCTTTCTTTATTGTTGTTATTAATCCGGATCTTGCGTCGGTTTTATTAGTATTCTAGTCGTTGATAGTAACAAATTTTTTTAAAGTTAAAAAGAATATTCAATTTATTACTATACATTGTGTACCTTGGTGTACTATAAACTGAGGCTGTTGTATGTGACTAAAAGTGGAGACTAACTTGAACTGCTATACGAGGTGCGTTCAAGTTCTAAGGTCTGCAAATTTTTTCTGAAAAAAACACTTACCCAAGCAAATCCAAACTTCTGTTACATCTCAAGGTAATCTCCGTCTAGCTGCACACATTTCTTATAACGCCGTCGCCATGATTTTATGGCTGCTGAGAACACTTCCTTAGGGCGTGCTTTTTCACTGGAAGTTGTCCTCCCTGGTCGAAAATTCATGGCGGTATCACGTGTCAACATGTCAGAGCCTTGTATTTGTAGGTTGGCATTTTCAGGCCGTCGTGCAAAATTGACTCTACTAATCCTACGGATATGCCAAGCTTGGAAACAATATCGCGCACATCTAATCAGCGGTCTTTCATAACAACTTACTCCACTCGCGCAATCATGGTTTTAGTCCGGATGATTCGTGGTTCATTGTTAGGCAGCTCTCGACTTCTTTAAACTGTCGCACCCACAAACGCACATTTTTAGTATCCACAACGCCTTTGCAGTATGTCTCACTCATTTCGACCGGCGTTTCACCGCGCAAGAGAAGAAAACGGATGATTACACGTTGTTATTGAACACTAAACGTTGCCATTTGAAGCATGCAAAACAAAACTTAGCTGCAATGGCGGAAATTTGACCTATATTTTATAGCGCTGCTTATCTGTTACAGGTTCAGAAATATTTATGCGTCTTTTAAAATTAACCGCATCTTTCTGCTTACTCTCACTACCGAGAAAAAAATTTGGAGACTTTAGAACTTGAACGCACTTATAGATTGGATTTATTGGTTTTACAGACAGATAGATTATGGTGCAAAATTGGTATTCTGATCAAGATTATCGACAGAGTGTGTATTGTGTTAAAATAAATAAGGTATGCTAAATACAGTTCATTAAGCAAAGTGGGTTTCAGATAATGTTGATATATTATAATACAGATTTTACATTATACATGGGGCGCTGGAAAAAATTTGTAATAAAACTTTAATTTCTGTAATCTCCAAATACTGCCTTTCACAATAACAGTACTTCTTTATCTTTCAAAAGAAGTCGTAGACCAACTTTCTTTTCTTCTTACATTCGTTACCCTACACCATTAGAAGATCCTCTTCGTTGGAAAACCCATCCCTCTTTTAGTCTTTTTTTATGTTAACATGTAAGTATGTTCTAGTTTTACGTTTATTGAGAATTTCACACCAGAAAGAAACAACCTTTTCTCGCTCGAGGCTGGTTAAAATTATTATAAATTGCCTGTACACGAATATCCAGACACTTTACTATCTAAAAAGTGAGGTCTTCCTGATATAAGCGATGTTCTTCTTCATACTAGACGAGAATTGGCATCCTAATCTTGGTGGAACCTTGGTCTTGCTGACTAAAATTTTTTTTTTTTTTTTTTGGAATTATGAATATGGTGGTACTATAAGGATCATCTCCTATTACAGAAAATCAAAATTTAAATTCGCCAATATATCGATAAAAACGCAAACTTTTTTACAACCAGTTGTTAACTACAGTGTAGATTGCTAAGGGACGTGCCATTGTCGCTTGCGTCATAGTGGAAACTTTTCTTAGTGACCTATGTATGCACAGTTAGTAGACTCCGTCTGAAGGTTAGTCTGAAAGTACGAACTAAATTAAATTACATAGTTGTATTTGGGTTATAGCACCTTGAAATGATTTAGTCAAGTAAATATATGTTGTATGTCCTGTGGGTGGTGTTTATTATTCTTTAGCTTTTTAGATGCTTTTGTAATATCAATTATTCGCAAATTCTGTTATGTTGCCTCATGGACGTGAGCACACTTGTCATCTCACGCCACTAGTAGGCCCTCATTGTTGAGAAACAATTTTTCCTTTTAGCATTTTTCACGCATGGAAGAGCTTACCAATATGTTCCGTTCTTACTCATTTTTGAACATTTTGGGTTAGCACGGAGCACATCATGCCATCTACTCATCGACTAACTCATGGGATACCTAAAAAGAACAAACTTTCCTCCCATAGGGTTGGTCAAAAATATTATATAATTCCGTTCACTCGTTATATATAACGATAGGTTGCATACTCAAGTATCTCCTTATACTTTCTGCGTAACAGACGAATATGAGCGTCTTGACCTCAGAGCGTCTTCTATGTTGAAATTTTTTCACCATCATTGAAGGACGTATTACTATGGTTTGAGTCATATTGCAACAGTTCTTTATGTACTCCTTGTCAAAGTTACTCGAAAATATGAACTAATGTAAGACACATTGTTGTCTTGAACTAGTAGCACCATAAAATCGATTTACAGTCAAATATATAAATGTTGCATGTTTCTGTGATATTTATTACTTAAATCATAGCGTTTTTATTTCTTATCTTATTGCTTAATACATTTTAATTTCAATTTGCACGTTAACTGCATAAACATATCCTTTATTTTCTTTATTTTGTGTATTTTATTTCACTTATAGAAATAGACTACCTTTCGTAAGTAAAATAGGAAAGGAGTTTATAAGTAAGAGGAACTGAGTGTAAATGGCACCGATTATGCTATAGAAGAACTGCAAAACGGGAAAAAAAGAAATAAGTATTTATAAATAAAGATGAAATAGCACGAAGGCTGGTTAATACTTACCAGATAATGGAGCTGAAAATGAAGAAATAAGCGAAAGCAAAATGAAAATCTATTCAAGCAGGCAAACGGTTTTATAAATATATTCAAAATTAACAAGGAATTTGATAAAAAAGAACATGACGTTGCCAGCGATAGAATAAGATAAATGTAATGTAATTTGAGCATGAAAATAATCGCAAGATCAGTAAAGCAAACCAAATTGCACGAGAAATTTATTCAAAATAGATCATTTAGTTTATTTAAAACATGCTTATATACATCCAATAAGTAAAAGTAGCTAATCGAGAAGCCATAATTTATTCTGGGCTAAAAAAACACAAGCTAAGAACAAAAATAAATTGGAACCCTGTGGATAGCAACAGTGGTAAAAAATGTTAATAGAATGGGAACCAATCCTTGAAAAAATAGTAACAGCAAAATTTAATTGTAGATTCTTCAATATTTCAATAATTATATAGATAATAAAATATAGAAACCCAACTAGAAAATACATAAGATATATACAATTACAGAAAACATTTGACTAAATTGACCGCAAATACAAATATATATATAAAAATCGTAGTTAGGGATGTTCATGCCGGGTTAGGCTGGGATAGTATAGAAGAAGAAAAAATTATAGGAAAAAAATATTAAAGACATTAATGAAACTAGAACCCTTTTGTGGATAGCTGCGTGGCAAGACATCTAATGAATGGGGTTTCTTAAACATAAATTAAAACGTAAAATCACAGAGAAATCACCAAGAAAATCAAATTTACCATTTAAATGTACAAAAAATAGCATAAACAATTTTCGTGTCGAACAACTCTCAGAAAAATGCAAAATGCTACAACAGGAACAGCAGATGTAAGAGGTCGAACAAAAGAGTTAGCGTCAAAAATACATAAGTGATACCAGACGAAAAATTAAAATGACATTACCATTTGGTAAAACAACACAACAAAACAAACAAAAAAGTAAATAGAAGTGTTAGAAGAGGCAACAGGTAGAAATATTAAAGAAATTTGAAAATTCTGCAAAATTAAATGACATAAAAGCAATGTATAATATAACGAGAAAATATTCTACACAAAATTATCATACACAGATAGGAGATCAAGAGGGTAATCCACTAACAACAGAAATAGACATTCAAAGAACATTTTACAAGACGTATAAGAAGCATAGAGCGTAAACTCAAATATTTTGGGAAAAGAAAGATCTAAAAGAACTGCACACAAACACGCAATACATTACTAAAGACAAATCATAAAAATCATTCCTGCAGATTTAATGAGAGTGGGAGCAAAATAACCGTGTAATTAATCTGACGCTGCCTAAAGAATAGAATACGGGGCAAGGAGAAGTACCCATTGAATGGATGAAGGGGATAATAATGAAAAATTTACATTACAAAAATTGGCAACCATGAGTTTGCTGAATACAGCTATTAAATTTTACTATATATAATAATGGCTAGAGCTAAAGAACTAATAGATAGCAGCTTAATAAAGAGCCAAACAGGATTGAGGACTCATAGTGGATATATTGACCAAATATGTACATATAAATAATTATAGGTGATGCTTTAGCATGATGTAGCAAGAAATTTACTTGTCATTCATAGATTTTGAGAAAGCTTCCCAAAAAATAAACCTTCGGGATATATTATATGTGTACGGAGTACCTACTAAAATAATAACAATAATTACATTACTACGTAATAACTATGCAGCATACATATATATATATATATATATAAAACTATAGTTCTTTCATAAAAAAAATATAAACGATAGCGAACTTAGGCACGAAGCCTAACAAAGGACTAAGGTGTAAATTTTGACGAGGTTTGGAAGATCTAGAAGTTTTATATGATATGTGCCTTATAACAGTAACCTTACCACATATATAATCAAGTGTTTATTCTCCTAATAACAAATACTATTATAATATAATCAGTGCTATTGCTTATTTGGTCAAGGTTGGCATGGGAAAGGTTTAAAATATCTATAAATATAAATAATTTTTTCTTTGTTTTATGCTAACAGCTGCCTATGTTGATCTCCAAGCGAAAATCGCCTGAGCATGACTGAATACCAAATGCAGTGCAATTAGCCATGAAGCCTTAGCTTACCATCTTCCTATATCATTTAATATGCATCTTAGAATCGACTATTTTTCTCAAACCAGGCACCCTGCTATTTCCACAACCAGAAAAGGATAAGAAGCTGATCAGCGGTTGCAGACCTATTAGTTTGCTAGCCACAATATCCGAACTCTTCGAAAAGGTTGCCTATTCTCGCTTACTTGCCTAAGTATCATCACTGAACATCTTTTTGGCGTTCCATTTTGGTTTAAAAGAACCTACTCAAATGATTATCAGTCGCAGCGGGTTACAGTCTTAGAAACTGGCCACAAAAATTAGTGTTACACATTAGCAATATTCCTAAACTTAGCTCAGGGTATTGACCGGGTTTGGCAAGTAAACTACTTAGATTAAACATGAACTACATCAAAGCAATAGCATTTTCTTTTCTTGAAGATGGAACTTTTAACTTTAACTTTAACCTTGTCTAGTCTCACAAGGCAGTATTTAGGACCTCAATTGTTCAACACTTACACTTTATACAAGGTCCATCCCAAAAGAAATGAGCCTTATTTTTTTTCGGACGCGAGTGTACATTCCGGCGTGCTCTGACGCTTGGGGCAGGTGGTGGGGGGTCTTAGCTTCCATACGCGGTCGGTGCAAGTCGGCTCTGAGCTCTCAACGCTACGCAATTAAATTCTGCTTCAAACTCGGCAAGAATGCTACCGAAACGTTTGGAATGCTTCAGGAGGCCTTCAAGGATGATTGTTTATCGTACTCGCAAGTTAAAAAGTGGCACAAAGCATTTAAGGAGGGCCGGGAAGAGGTGGCCGACGAACCTCGGTCTGGACGACCGTCAACCTCCCGAACCGACGAGAACGTGCAGCGAGTGCGCGATTTTTTGAACGCCGATCGTCGGTTCAGTGTTTATCAAGTAGCAGATGCCCTAAACATTCCGAAATCGACAGTACATCGAGTCATTTCCGAGGATTTATCGATGCGGAAGGTGTGCGCCAAACTTGTGCCGCGGGTGTTGACTGACGAACAAAAACAGCTCCGGGTGGTTCGGGTGAAGAACTCTTGCAAATGTGCGAAGATGACCCGGAGTTTTAAACAAAGTGGTAACAGGAGACGAAACATGGTGTTTCCAGTACGATCCGGAGACAAAAGGCAGAGCGCTGAGTGGCACACCACCGCGTCACCCCGGCCGAAGAAAGCTCGGATGAGCAAATCCAGGACCAAGACAATGCTCGTCGCCTTCTTCGACGCCAGGGGGATTGTGCACTACGAGTTCGTACAACCCGGACGCACAGTGAATGCCGCCTTCTACCTGGAAGTCCTCAAAAGACTCAAAAGAAAGGTCACAAGTAAGCGGAGCGCGATCAAAACGACTGGAGTTTGCACCACGACAACGCGCCGAGCCACACCGCGTTCATCGTGACCAAGTACCTGGCCCGGATTCAACTCGGCGTGGTTCCCCAGCCTCCCTACAGCCCGGACTTGTCTCCCCCGGACTTCTTTTTGTTTCCGCGGTTGAAAAGAGTGCTAAAGGGCAAGCACTGGGACTCGGTTGAGGACATCCAAGAGAATGTCACAGCAGCCCTCAAGGACATCCCTAAGGAGGCCTACCAGGAAGCCTTCCGGACTTGGAAGACCCGTCTCCAAAAGTTTTTTTGAAGAATTTTGAGGTGTTGTAGCGATCTGCTCAATAAAACTATTTTTTTTTGAAAAAGGCTCATTTCTTTTGGGATGGACCTTGTATGTAGTAGGAATTAACGTCAGTTTAACAACTTTTTTTTTCCCGATTATACTCAAGAAAGTTTCCATTTATAACAAAGGACTATTAAAAAATTTCTGGTTCACCAAGTGGAATATTTAATTCTAGGAAGGTGTTCACACTTAAACATTTTCTAAATCTACTTACCATCAAGGTCATTTATGGGGCATTGAATGGAACCCAACTAATAAAGCACTCAAAATCTGGAAATTAGACTGGCATGGAAATGCAAAATCGCAAACTTAATCAAAGTTATTTACAGCTAACGCAATTATACCAATTAATAAATACAAAGTCCAAAATGAAAATTAAATGCACAGCTTTAATGTTTAAATCATATCGCCGATCTTCTGTACTTCACCAATTGGAAAAATACCAAAAAAATGCTCTCATATTTACAAATGGCGTCTGATGTCATTTACGAAGTAAAGAGAAACAGAATACACTTAGACAAACCGTGAATTACTATACTCCTCAAGAACGCGGAATAGTTGTTTCAATATTTATGACTAATAATGGGTCGGTGTTCTTGGCTCAACGTAAACTTCGCCGTTGATTCCCTGGTCATGTACCATCAATTGGACAAACACTACGGCATTTGGCCGTTCGACTCGAGGAGACTGACTCAATATGGAACAGTAGCAGACGTGGCCAGCCCTGGCCAGAGAATATCGCTGCTGTTGCTGCAGATGTTTAAGAGGGCTCTCAAATATTAAACAGACGAGTTGGCACGCAATTGCTCATCAACAGACGGTCTTTACGGCGAATTTTAATAAGAGACCTGATGATGTTCCCGTACAAAGTGAAGATTAAAAATGAGTTACGAGGCTCATTTTCATCTATGCGGATACGTGAAGAGAGACTGAAAATCCGTATTTAATGCACGAAAAGCCATTACATCCTATCAAGTCACTGTCTGATGCGGCGTTTACGAAATGATTGCTTCATATTTTTTCAAGGACGGAGTCGACAACACTTTTACTGTGATTCCGCGCTTGTGCTTCGGAGCGGACGGTCGAGTGCCACGCTCCGATAATAAGTGCCCCAAAACTGTTTACCTGCTGCTAAGATCAGGCCTACAATTTCTATTATAATTAGAATTAGGAGTCATTTTATACATATTCCAAATTACAAATCCTGATTTGTGCGCGCTTGACTTTCAAAGCGTAAAGAACCTCAGCGATAAGTGTCGGCTGTAATACGAGTGTTGACCGTTATTATTGACCGTAAGGTCACTGATACCACAGGTATCATTCACTATTTGTTATTTTATAAACAAATTAATTTAAATTGAATGCAAATAACCTCGCAAATATTTAAATTATGAGATATGTCTTATTCACAACCTAACTATAATTCATATCCAAACCATACCAATCTACAACAGCAATTTCAATATCAAACCTATAATGTATCACAACAACAAACTTTTCCTATACAATCCCAACTTCATATGTACCAACCAAATCCTTACTATGGACCGATGACAAATATGTACCCGATAAATCAGCATCAACCCTCTACGAGCCTCTTAGCTAGTAATGTGACAGGCAACGAATGGCACACTATCAATTACAAGAAAGACCCAGGAGCCCTGAAGACACTACAAATAATCAAAGGCAAGAGAAAAAAAACAACCAATATTGGTTAGACAACCCAGTTGAAACTTCTAATAGATATGACCCACTAAATATTGAAATAGACGACAACCAAACAAAACACCACACAGACAACAATCGTTCAGAAGGACCCCAAACCTCCACCTATCTACGTATCCGATGTCAAAAACATTAATCCTCTAACGATACTACTGAATGAAATCGCCAAAAACAATTACACATTAAAAGCACTTGGCAACGAACAAGTCAAAATCCAAAGCAACACAAGTAAAATCTATACAACTGTTATTAAACATCTTTTAGATAAAAGCACAAAATTTCATACTTACAAACCAAAGCAAGAACGAACATTCAGAGTAGTAATCAAAAATATCCATCACTCAACAGACATCGCAGAAATAAAACAGAACCTAGAAAATCTTGGTCACAAAATAGTTAATATTTGGAATATTAAACAACAATTAAACACACCCCCCCCTCCCTATGTTTATTGCTGAAATGAAACAAAAAGACAGCAACAAAGAAATTTATAAAAACACGCTATTCATGAACACAAGAATCACTGTTGAACCGCCACATGCTAAAAGAACACTGCCACAGTGTGCCAAATACCAAAGGTTCGGACATACCAAGAACTGTTGCCAACAAACATTTCGTTGTGTCAAATGTATAGGAAATCATCCTACCAAAGAATGTCCGAGAGTAACTAAAGATGATCAAGTTAAATGCGTAAACTGTGGCGAGGGTCATCCTGCTAACTATCGTGGATGCATAGTATATAAGCAGCTTCAAGAAAAACTCTTCCCAAGATTAAGAAGCGCAGTTACACACACCCGCACGCCTACTCAAAATTATAAAATCCCTGGGGTCACATACGATGAACAAGCAAGACAAAATACTCAACCTCCACAAAACACAAAATGGGGACTATTATGAATCTCCTAACCACGCTCATTAGTAAAATGACATAATGGACCAACTATTAACTATAGCAGTTTGGAATGCCAACGGGCTTAGCCTGCACGCCCAAGACGTAAAATTCTTCCTTGAACTTAATCAAATCGACATACTGCTCATAACAGAAACACATTTTACCAGCAAAAGCTATATTAAATTTCCAAGCTACTGGATATACGACACTAACCATCCCGATGCAACCGCCCACGGTGGAACGGCAGTTATCATAAAGTCTAACATAAAACATCATGAATTGGCTAAATACGAAACAGAACAACTCCAGGCTAATACCATCCAAGTACATTTCTGCCGTCTATAGACCCCCCAAACATTCAACAAAAAAAGACACTTACTCACATTTCTTCCAAAGTCTTGGAAACAGATTCTTCGCAGCCGGCGACTTTAATGCGAAACATCAGGACTGGGGATCTCGTATTACAAGAACTGACGGACGCGAGCTACTGGCAGCTATAAATGCAAACAATCTACAATACCTATCAACTGGCGAGCCAACGTATTGGCCAACAAATCACCGAAAGATTCCATACTTAATTGACTTCTGTATAACTAAAGGGCTAAATACAAGACAATTTACAATCAAATCTTGCTTTGAACTTGCAGCTGATCACTCCTCCATTCTAATTACACTCCACTCAGAACTAACACAAATACAAACACGACCAGTCGTCCTTCACAACACTAAAACGGACTGGGACCTATTCCAAACAATAATAACTGAACAATTGAACTTGGGAGTTCCCTTGAAAACCAAATATGGTATTGAAGAAGCTGTACTACAATTAACTAGTACAATCCAACAAGTAGCATGGAAAACCACTCCTGTGATGAAAACTACTTATACCATCAGCTACCCAACACTATTAAAAGACAAGATAATGGAAAAAAACGCTGGCAAATTACCTGTCTAGAAGCAGACAAACAAGCACTAAACCGGGCAACAAAGAAACTAAAGAAATTTTAATAACAACTTAAAAACGAAGGCACACAACACTACCTTGGGAACCTTACAGCCACTGAAACCACAGACTATTCTCTGTGGAAAGCAGTTAGCAAACTCAAAATGCCAATAGCTCACATACCATCTATCACCAAATCAAACGGCCAATTAGCTCGTACTAGTACACCTAGTCAACGCATTCCAACCATACCCTAGCCATTGTCCGGAGGAAGATACTAAAATAAACAACTTTCTGGAATGTCCATTCCAAATGAGCCTACCTATTAAACCATTCAAGCGCTGGGAAGTACAAGAAGTAATTAGAAAAGAAATCAACATCAAGAAAGCACCCGGCTTGGACCTTATCACTGGAAAAATTCTCCAGCAGCTACCTGAAACCGCACTACGAGCAATCACTCAACTATACAATGCTATCCTCTCCAACAGATACTATTCAAACGCTTGGAAAGTAGCACAGGTCACAATGATTTAGAAACCTGGAAAGCCACTCACTGATTCTGCTTCCTATCGTCCCATCAGCCTCCTACCTATCCTATCAAGTCTTTGAAAAATTGTTCTTAACACGCCTTCAACCAATCTTAGATGATTTAGAATTGATACCCAAGCACCAGTTCGGTTTTCGACACTCACATGCAACTATCGAACAAATACATCGACTTGTAGATCAAATTCATACCGACCTAGATGAATATCGATATTGCTCCGCTGCGTTTCTAGATATTTCACAAGCGTTCGATAAAGTATGGCACTTGGGCCTCTTCTATAAATTAAAAAAAATATCTACCATACCAATACTATGAAATACTAAAGTCTTACTTAACGGATCGACATTACTTCGTTAATTATCAAGATGAACACACGAACCTCCACCCAATACTATCGGGAGTCCCCCAAGGCAGCGTGCTAGGACCTATCGTCTACTTACTCTTCACAGCTGACTTACCAACTACAAGCCTAACTACAACCGCCACTTTTGCTGACGATACGGCAATTCTAGCTTCGCAACTAAATCCGAATACTGCAACTTCCAACCTGAAAACCGCTCTGAATAAATTGCTGCAATGGCTCAAGGTTTGGAGAATCTCGGTAAATGAAACCAAATCCCAACATGTAACGTTCACCATGAACCGTGATAACTGTCCACCGATCTCACTTAACGGACAACAAATAAAACAAGGAGACTCCGCAAAATACTTAGGACTCCATCTAGATCGACGCTTGACCTGGAGAACCCACATATTTAATAAACGCAAACAACTAGGGATACAATACAGGAAACTATGCTGGATGATTGGAAGAAACTCTGTACTCTCGCTAGAAAATAAGCTATTGCTCTATAAGGTGGTTCTGAAACCAATATGGACCTACGGTCTCTCACTTTGGGGAACTGCTAGCAACACCAACCTGGCCATCATCGAGAGGTTCCACAATAAAGTGCTTCGGGCTGTAGTTAATGCGCCGTGGTGTATGCCGAATAAAGTGATTTTAAGTGTTCCAACCATTAAAGAAGAAACAGGGAAAATTGCCCAAAAATACAAAGACCGATTAACAGCACACCCTAACGACCTTGTACATTCTCTAATGAACGAACCAGATCGCCCAAAACGCCTAAAGCGTTTTAAACCAAACGAACTACCAACGCGTTTCAATGCTGTTTTGAACAATAAGCTATTCCAGTGCCATTCCATTAGTTTATAAATTAGTTAATTACTTAAAGTACCTTCAATTCAAATCATTCGCTAGCAGTATAGAATAGTGTATTAATTATAGGGGGCTTACTGGAGCCTGACCCTGCATGTCCATTAGCATGTTTTTGCTCATTGCTTATAATATATACACACCAACTACTTATTGTCCATAGTATAATTAGGACAGATTGTAAATAAAGGGGTTAAAATAAAAAAAAAACTTTTACTGTGACTGGTGAGCGTTACTAAACCATGATCAACGACTTCTTGCTGCCGCAAATTGGCGAAATGGGTTTGGAGAACATGAGGTTCTAGCAGAACGGTGCAACCGCACACACTGCACGAGCGACAGTGGACAATCTAAAGCAAGCTTTTTCCGGTCGCTTAATCTCTGGTTTGCAAGATCGCTGAATTTCACCGTTCTAGACTTCCTTATTTGGGGTTTTTTGAAGTCAGGGGTCTATGCATACAAACTGCAGGCCTTGGCGGTCCTAAAAGAGAAGTGAAACATTTATCGGCAGAAGTTCTGCGAAAAGTCATGGAAACTGCCGTGAAACTATCCAGAATGTGCCATAACGCTGGCGGCTACTTGACTGATATTATCTTTGTTGAGCCGTTAAATGTTAACTTTTCTCACTGAATTGCGCACCAATAAACTACTTATACATTACTATTAAGACACTGATGGTAGTTAGTAGTGATGGTTTTAGGTCTGCCAGGTAAAAATAGTCTGTTCGGATCAACACTTTACCCTCACTATCAACAAGTTTAAGTAGTCAGTACTAATTTTTGCAAAATAGCTCTGGAGATAACGGATTTTGAGGGTAAGAGCACGTTTGTGCCTCAACAATATTTCAGTACGCTTCTCTCTTGTTTTCCCGTTGGGTTCTGAATTTTAGCTTTTTTTATTTGTTTTTAGCCTTTTAAGCCCCTTTTAACATGTTTTGCCCGCTCTTTTGTAAATTTTATTAACTATTTGTAGCTCTTTTCATATAATTTGTCTTACGTGTTGACAGATTAAGTATTTTAAATGGTTTTGAATTAAGCAATGTGTCTATTTACAGTTTTATGAGGATTTTGCTCTAATAATAATTAAAATAATTACTGGCGCTATCTATTGGTGGGATCTGTAAAAAAATTTATGACTTTTGTTTACTATAAGGCGAGATATGAAGCAAGAATTAATATTTAGTTTTTTGTTAAACACAGTTAAAGTGTTAGAGTAGCAACTAAAATATTTAAAATAGTTTATGGTGGCAATTGTTTCTCACAAATAAATTGAATGGATGTCAAAAAATGTGTAAAAAATTCGAAAATATCATTAGTAAGATTCATGGAAACGAAACATAAAACACTCAAAACAATAATCCATCGAACTTGGTCTGAGAAATTTAAATTTGAAGTTTGTTCTACATCGATAAACGGATGACTTGCAAGTGTATCGCATTGGACATTGCAAAGACATCAATAGAGGAATTATAATAGATGAAAACTTCTTAAAAACCATTGTAACTAATTATAAGCTATGGTGTTTTTAATACGATGCAGAAACCGTTTGTCAAATGATAAATGGCGGTTACCAGGTGAGGGAATTCCAAAAAAATCTCTTTGGGCAAATCAAAGCTCAAAACATCGCTCATTTTACGATCCCAAGGGGATCATCCATAAACAATTCGTTCCAAGTGGTGCAAAGGTTAAGGCTGAGTATTATCTAGGTGTATCAAAACTCTTGGTATGCCGTATTCGTCGGGTTTGACTTGAATATTAAGAACCAAGCAATTTATAAGGTCTGTCGGTTGTGTCTAATCTTTTGGCCAAAACCCAAATTTTTGCTACATCAGAGTTGACTTCTTACTACTATTTTCATTTTCTAAGCTGCATTTGGCGATGAATGGACACCGTTTTGTACCAGTTGAAAACATTTATTGATCAACGAAGAACAATCTCAATGCCATTTGATTCACTTTTTGAACATTTAAATCGTATTTATGCTTGGAGGCGAATATTTCGAATAATTGAACTACTTTTTCTCAAGGTTTCTTAAAAGCAGTTTTCGTTATTTTTAAAACAGGAGTGTAGAAAAATTTTTTCCAATAATTCCGATAATAGTTATATTATATAGCACAAAAAGGTAAAGGTGGTCTGTGAATTCAGCAAAAAGTTAAAATAGTTCAATAAGGTTAACATTAAAAAAAATATATGTTTAAATAATTATTCAACTTTATCATCCTCTAACGGGTTCCTCTTTAGTACAAACGAATTTGCTGAGCCCCCTCGCACCTCGCGCCCCGATCAGACGGCTGTCCGCTTCCGCTTTCAGCGCCGCTCAAGGCATGCGACGCGGCGGGCGGAATCTTATCATTAAATGTCTCTTCCAAATTGATTACCTAATGAGCTAATATTGCCCGCTTTGAATGTCTGTAATTGCGTGCCATCGGAAAATTATAGCGGCCTGGAAGTCTGCAGCGGGAAATTAGCCTTTGTTGTCGCACTGCCTGCGCCTCGCTGAAGAAGCAAAATTAATGGGGCAGGCATTTGGGGCCCGCGATGCATTGCCAATCGAACAGCTGCCGCAGCCTTGGCATTTGTGCAGCTAGCAGCAATTTGTTTTGGAAGCGATTTCAGCCTTTTTAAAATCCCCTCTAACCAGTCCTGATTCCCAGTGGGGAGTGTAGTGGTCACTGCAACACTTTTCGTTCTCCCATTTGTTTCGGTTTTTTGTTACAGTGGTAAGTAGGTACGTAGTCTTTTCCACCAACTTAGTTGCTTGATTAGGCATCTGCCTAACGAGCAGCCTCCGATTTCGTTCCCTTTTCTTTATTAATTGACTTATTAGCGTCTCCATAAATCCTCGTTCTTTTCGTATAAAGTGTCCCAGATATATGAAGTATTTTTATTGTACAAGATGCGTTCAAGTTCTAAGGTCTCCAAATTTTTTCCTGAAAAAGTACTCAAAGAAAGCTGAAACTTTTGTTACTTCTCAACGTAGTCTCCGTCTAGACGTACACATTCTTCGCAATGTCGTCTCCATGATTACATGGCTGCTGAGAACACTTCTTGATGTTCTTTCTTATAGAAGGCTTTATATCACTTGAGTTCTGTTACTGGTTTTCCACCACTAAGTTTGTTTTTACCTTTTTATCCTCATATTATATCCTTGCTTTACTACATGTTGCACCTCTTTAATGTTTTTTAATTTCGCTTGATTTTCTGTCAGAAGATTATCATTTCATTAAAACTCTTGCTTGGTATTATCAATAATTCATTAAGAGCTAATTGTTCGAAGATTTGTTTGCTATTGTTATTCTTCTTTTGGTATTGTTATTGTAATGTTTTTTTTGTGAAATGTTACTAATCATTTTAAAAATAAGGTAAAGACCACTTCTCCATGGATATTTAATAGTCTATGGTCTATGGTAGTATGGTAGTCATAGGTTTATAAAGCTTATCTCTTGGTATTGGATCATTTATTTCATCTCTCGCTACGTTTTCTTCTCTTTCGGTAGTAAAGTCTTCCTTACTTGTTCTTTCACACAAATTTTTTATATATCTTTTTCATCTAGCACGATAAATTTCGGCTTCAAAAGAATTGTTTCTTGTTTTTTATTACGCTACGTTACGAACTACCACGACCCTGTACTTCAAGGATCTACTTTTTGTGTTTTATAAATTCTTAGCTTATTATTTATTATATTTTTCAATATTATGCATTATTCTTGTTCTTGTTTATTATGTGAGCTTTTATATTTTGGACCTTCTATGGTTTTCTACTTTTCGTTGTCTTTGACTGTGTTTGCTTCTTGTATTGCAGTTCCACACACTAATTATTTTCTTTTGTTGTTTCTTCTAATATAATGTTTTGTTTGTTGTACGTTGTCGTATTTTTGTTTTGCAATATTCAGCCAGCTAATTTCTATACCTTACTTTTTTAAATATTAGTTTTATTGTAGTAGCTGTTTATATCTATACCTGGAAAACTGTTGTAGTCACCGATTTGATTTCTAAAGCTCTGTTTTGTTATAATATAATTATTCTGATATCATCGTCAATTTTTTGGTATGGTCTAAATGTACTTCTTTCCTACGTGGTGTTGAGAAAGAATGTTAGCTGTTACTAAATTTTCTTTTAGGCAAAACTTAACTGAACTTATTTTCCTTTATTTTCTTTTGTCTAGTTCCTACTTACCCATTTTATCTTTAGCGATATCACCCATTAGTATATTCTTGTCTCCTAACAGGATCACATTCTCAGATTCTTTAGTGCGCCCGAACATTCGATTTGCCTTCGTATATTCCTTCAATTTTATTGTTCTTGTAGTGAAATATCAGTGTATATACGATGCCTGTTGATTTTGTATTTGGTTTTACCATAATAGTTCTTGCATTGTGTAGAATGTAACCTATAACTCTGCTCCCAAATTTTCTAATAAAAAGTATCGTAAGTGGCTGTATGTATTATTCTATATATCACTTCAGAAGTCACCCTGCTATGGCCACTTGTGTTCAATAAAGTATAGGATTCTTAATTTCAATTTTTTTATTTACGATTAATATTTTAGGTTTTTTAGTTTTAAGAAATGTGTTTGATATTCGTTTCATGCTTATTTCTTGTTTTTGAAGCATGGATCTCTTTTAATTTACTTGGAAAATACTACTCAGTAGTTGATAAAAGCATTTTCTCTTGTGTTATCTGACGAATGTGGTGGTACTATTAATACTCGATCACCAATGCTGAGACCAGGATCGTTTTACAAACTTGTATTCCCTAAAAACGATAAGAGCTGTCGCTTGAAATTGGTTTAATTAGTGTACGTCTTTTTGATCAGAGAATATAAATATAAATTATGTTAATAGATTTGGCAGGCAATAACTGAAGCTAGATTTGTTTTACCTTTTGAGTTGATAAAGGCTATCGTTTGATATTGAACACTTTGCCTTAATTTTGCCCATTTTTCTTTACGCAACCACTTTGTTTAGTTATAGTTTCAGAAAATTACCATTAAAATACACTTTTAGATTGCAATGTTACCGAAAAGATACTTTACTTTACTAAAATGTATGTAAACGTTCCCACAAGTCGGGGAATCATTTGTTGTGTAGCGATACTTGGGTATTTCTTGCTTTGTGAGCTGGAACGGAGTCTTGCTGAAATACATATTCTTGACTGCCTCTAGCATGTCGATATAGATGTCGGCGGTCATCTTGAGGCCTTCCTCAAGGAAGTGAGATCTCAAGCCATTCATTTCGCTGCTAACAAATCCCAACACTATTACGGGGGCGGAAAACTTTGTATGTGTGACGGTGGCTACTACAGGAGTATATTGGCAAGTCTAATGGTCATTTTGAAGATTAACCCTTCCATCTTGAATAAAGCTCTTTTCGTCCAAAAAAATCGTACAATGCCAAACCTGTCGTGTTTGCTCGCGTTCAGCAATGCCTGGACCTTTAACTTCCCACTTTGTTTCTCTGTCAATAGTTAGCAATTTCTTAGGTTCTGGTGCACTGTTAGACTGATAATCGACCTCACCATGCGCATTTTGCTCCTAGGATCCATACCACAAATTTATTGCTCTTTTTACGATCACATTTCTTGCCGAAAATTACTTTATCAGCAGTTACCTCCACCTGGTTGTCATATTTCTTGTTTCTTGGCTACATCCTAAATTGAAGTCGGGCTGTAGTCAAACCATACAGTAATTTTTGTTGGCGATTTTTCGGCACAAAGAAATTCTGCGGTCGTATTCTTGGTTCATTTGTCGACAATTGTAAGTCCTTGATTATATGAAAAGATGTAAAACTTTCCTTATGAGTGCCTAAAACCTTCAGATCTATATTAATTTTTTGCTCTTTTTAGTACTGCAGTAGAATAATTTTTTTCTTTCATAACTTGCTTTCATTTTGACTTTATTCAGTCATATGCACTTGCAAAGGAAGGGAGTTTGAGCGCGCTGAGTATTCCAACAACAATACCTGTAGAAGTAAAACAACTTTGCTACAGTACAGCTAAAGATAGGCTTGTATCGAAAAAGAAAAAATCTTAAATTATACAAAAGATGTCGGTAATTATAGTTATATATAAGCAACCTTAACGTAATTGGCGGTAGATTCTTCCTTAATGCGGCTTCGCCATAAATTCTTGGATTACCCAAAGTAGTTGTCGCATAAAACCTGCATGTTATTGCAGAAGTAAAAGGGCTGATAGCATGCCAGGTCAGGCAATTAAGTTTAATTAATAAAAGGCTAAATTGACCTTTAAGCAGACACAATTTAATTATACAAATGAGAATATTATTTTAAGTTTATAATTTTAGAAATTTGTGAGTAATTACAAAAGCATAGGGCATTAAATTAATTATTACAAATTTATACTTAATAAATGTCTCAACTATTTATTAAAACGTTGGAAGGAGCTTGCGGAAGTGACGTCACAAAATGGCACATAGCGGCACGTGGTGGCTTCGGTGCTCTATCTAGGCCTTGCGGACGTGCATGTAGAACGATGCAAACGGTGCTTAGAAGCGGAAAGCGGTTTTAAAGATAACATTCAGGGGTTACATCTCGTACTTAGAGGTTGCACTAATGTCATCTGGAGATAAAGGGCGATCAGCGATAATGTCCATTTTGACGGAACTCAACTCTTGGAGACCTTACGCTCCACTGTGCTATTTTTTGTCCAAAAGTTTGCACTTCTATCGCATATCGGAAAATCCTATGCACGATCACGACAAAATAATCAGCATTCTCTCTTTTTACATCTATTCAGAATTTAATTGCCCGTTGTTTCTTCTTCATATTCATTAGCCTATTGTAATCCAATTTTGGAAATAGGTTTTCTCTTTGTTTTTGTGTGTGTCTCTGTTTTTAGCTGCTCTTATCTTATATTATGTTTCCCAAAGGCTGTTACCTAGTTGGTTAGTCTGACTTTCATTTTTTGGTTATTTTTAACCCAACTTTTTCGACTTAACTTTTAGTTCTTCTAATATAGTTTGTAGGTCTTTAAATGAATCTGATATGATACATCATCTGCATGTGTTATCTTGTCATTTATATTTATTCCTTTATGCTCTCATTTAAGGTTTTAAAAACATCTTCAAGTGCAGTAATGAATAACTTCGGACTCATCGAGTTTCTCTACCTCACTGTACGACCCATAGGAATGTTGTGTGGTTTTTGTGTACCCGTATTATATATTGGTCACAGTTGGAGTGAATAATTTGAGAAAATCAGCGGTCCATTCTGCTATTTTGTAATGCTGCGTCTATCGCCAACAGCTCAACAGAATCAAAAGCTTGTCGATGTAAGCTATCTGTAAAGGAAGATGGTACTCTGTGGCTTTTCTATGAGTATTTAGATAGTTAGAATATGGTCACTAGTGCGAAATTTTTTCTTAAATCCCGCTTGTCCAATCGTCGTCAAACATTTGTATATTTGGAACAGTAATCGGTCTTTTAATTGTCAAAAATTGTTTTATATTCCGTTTTTAATGTAAAAACCATTAGGGAATTATGTTAGTTATTGTATCAGCGCTTTTTTTTTATTAATTTACCTATTACTCCATCGTGTCCTGGACATTTACGGTTGTTGGTAGTCTTTATGCTTAACTCTATTTCTTCTTTACTAATTTTCGGAAAGTCTTCTGAATTTACGTTTGTTATTTTTTTAACTTAGACATACGGTATTGTATCTTTCTGTTTATATAGTTTTTATAGTATGCCTCCGTAGTTCTTAATATCTCTCCGTTATTTTTGACATCCTTTTTTCTTGTTTATCTTTAGTTGCTGTAATATTTGATCTACCTACTGATCTTTTTATGCTGATTATATTCGTGTACTCTTCAATTACTTTTCAGCTTGTTCTTCTAATTGTTTTCTTTTATCCTCTCTTATTGATTTCTTCAATTTCTTATCGGTTTCGATGTATTCTATGGTTCCTTTCTGTTACTGAATAGTTCTTTTGCTTTTACACTCCGACTTTCTTTTTGTTGCTTAGAGCTATAGCCACTTTGTGGTCTGCGTCTAACCTAAATCTGTTTATAATGGTCTTCTTATCGTTTAAAGGCAATATCTATAGCTCAGAGATTTCTAGCTTTTGTTTAATTCATGTTCATATTGTATCCGATTTTCTTTTAATTTCGTTTCCATCGTTGGCCTTGGGTTACTTATTTGCTTCTTTTCTTAATTTTGTTTACTTTTATTTTAGTTCGCTCCCTGTGCTAATGTTACTTAATGGTATTACATCTTTAACAATCTCTTTATGTAATGACAATATGTAGTCTATTTCGTTTTTATGTACTCTGTTAGGAGTAACTCAAGTTAATTTTATACTGGGTTTCTTTCTAGAAAAAGGTGTTCGTTACACATACGTTCCGTTGTTCTGGCAAGTTAATAAATGTTTGTCCATGTTCATTCTTTTCCGCTAGCCCCAAAGTTCCAGTTTTATTTTTACTTTGAGCTACTACTTTGCCTACCTTGGTATTAAAATCTCCGGTAATGAGTAAAAAATTGGCATCGACTAGTATCTATTGCTGCTAAGATTTCTTTCAAAAATGATTTAACTACATATTTTGTCTTTAGAGCGTTTACCGGAATAATTTTTATATTACAGAATTTAGTTATGTTTAAGATGATATAAACCACTTGCTGCAACATGGAATTGTAACGTTTTACGCTGTGTGCTATTTTTTATATATTATAGAACCTAAGCCTTCTATGTTCTCCTCGATTATTGCTTCTCTGTAATACAGTAAACGACTGGATGTTAAGGTGATTTCAGCTAGTCCCAAAATATCCCAATTAATGTTTTTAAGTTTCTCCTCCAGTTCGCATAATTATTCGTCTTGGTGTAGGGATTTTGTTACATGTAGTAGTCATTAACTTCATTGTATTAAGACATTTATTTCAGCATTCTTAAATTGCCAAATTTGCACTTCCCCCAGAATCCGCGAGACAGACTGGTGTGTGAACATCAGTGTGAGATTCCGGACTAATGGTCTTACTGACCTGGGATTCCATTCCGTTCGGTTTGAAATTTGACATAAAAAAATACAAGTGGTGGTGGAGGGGAAGGGGCGTTAGCCTTAATCTTTCCATACTGGTCAGACGGGTTGAGAGAAGAAATTTCGGCCTCCTCTAACATGGGGTACAGTCGTTGTCGGATTACCGCTCCTACTGGAGAACCGTCATATCCCGTGCTAGTTTTGGTCTGCTTTGAGTATTAGTGTCCTCCACAGCACCCATATCTGGGAAGCGTTCCTTTCCGCTACCTCGGGAGGCATTTGATGGGGGACAAACAACCCCGCATAGAGCTCTTTGTTTAATTAAGTTAAATTCAGAACTTTCTTAAAATTATTTAAAAATAAAATCAAATGACTTTATGCAAAGAAAATATCAGCTGCATTAACATATAGCCTTACAATAAAACTGTTATACTTATAATAGCAAAACAACTATCAAATACGATGTTTGGTAATAAACCGATGATTTATCTAGAAAACTTGGAAAGTCTCAGCAAGAATATTCAAGTTGCTAAAGACATCAAAATGTTCAGGAAATGATTCCTCAAACTAATCTTTGAAAGCATTGCTTTGAGCTATAGAAAACGAAAGTCCTTAGTGCGAGTGGAAAATAAAAGTGGGCTAAGGTTAATATTAACTGTTAATAACTTGTTTATAATCCAAGGCAATCGCGGCAATTTAATTAAAACATATCGTGAAGTTCTACTTCTATCTCGTATAAAATATTTTTATAGCCCTTTATATTATAAGAACTTTATTTTACAACAGAGTGAAATAGTTTCTCTCCAAATTGGACGAGCCAAGTGCGTTGGCGCTATGAAGTATATTATCTCAGGAACACGTGTCGTGAAAACCCTCCGATACCCCAATTTATTACACGAAGTACCTTTAATAATATCACTTCCCCGTGAAAACCCTCGGACGCCGGGCCGAAATGAATCGCCAGTCGATGGACCGGCCGAAATAAATAGAGACACGTCCAGAAAACTAGATTGGAGCTAAGAAAGACTTAAAGCGGGTCGTCGGGGCGCGGGGCGCGGGCCGCCGCGCATGAATTCATCTAGAAAAATGAATAACTCGGCTCGCCACAATTACATTATTGTCCGCTCACCCGCGGCCGTAATTCAATTCCTGAGAATGTTACGTGACCGCCCCGCTGCAACGCTGCAAATTATCGAAAAGGAAATTAGCGGGCCTGCGAGGGACTCAAAGCGGCCGGCACCGTCTCGTTCGCATTGAATTTTACCGCGAAATCGAATTAAGGGGCCCCCGGGGAATTCAATTTGAATGACAGGTTTTGTGTTTTAACCGCCGCCAATTAAATGCACGTAATAAAGTAACTTGTTTCCGGGCGTGGGGGCTTTCTTAAACGCATCCGCACGTCGGTAGTTAAATTGGATTTTTCGGTTTGCCTTGCTCTTATTCCCGAGTCGCTAACCTGGAGGTTAGTTGGCAGCAATTTTCCTCTATAGATGCCGATCCTGTGACACTTCTTTTATCCACACGCAGCTGCGTCGACACCATCAATTTTTTGTTTCCTTTAGTGAGTTCGTTCAGGAAATCTGTTTCTTCTGGAAATAACCAAGAAGGCGTAATAACTATCTTATGTCGCAACGCCCCTTTGTTACAAGTCATTTTCAAACAACGCTTAACTTTTTGGCGCCCTAAACTGACAATTCTTCATGAACTTTCTTTCAGATTGTTGCATGTTTTGCGTTTCATCATAAAACTGCAAATAAGTTGATTGTTTAAACAATACATTTATTTGATTTTTCATTTTTGTTACTTACCCCTCAACACACTGTTTACATACATTCACACATCGATGAGGAAAAACAGAAAAACAAATGTCCATTTCTTCTAAAAACTTTATTCCAAAAAATGTTTCTTTTCTTACCTTTAAAATTAGCTAACCTCTGGACTATATGATCAAAATAAAGACTGTAGAAACTTACTCTCATTAAATAGAAGTGTAAGGTCAGTTCTTGTTTTAACGTTGATTTAAAAGTTTTTCGCTCTCTTAAGAGCTGAACAGAATCGTTCTCTAGTGTAATTAGTAACTGCCTTACTTAGCAAAATTCTTAGGGCGATGGCAGTATTGGGAAAGTAGACCCTACGTCCTATGACTTCAATAATGTTAAGAGTCTTTGTGGTTTTAATTTTGTTTTTGGTGTGGTACTTTTAGCTTTCTTGTTAATACTTTAATTGATTCTTAAAAATGTTGCTAAATGCACAAAGTCTCAGTGAATGTTTTAGCTAAGTCAGAAGCACACCTTTTCAATGGCTGTTTTTTCTTTTCCGTATTCTGTCATTTTTCATTTAAGTAATTTCCCAAAGAAATCCGAAATCTTTCTGTACTTCTGTATAGATTGCTCTTTTTTGTACTAAGTTGATCTTTAGAAGTCAATTGCAGCATAAAAAAATTTTTTCTTTGCTTTTTCCAAAACAAACTCTTCTTTGTAATATCTGTTTTGTAGACGTGAGGTTCACACATTAATTTTGCTTTATTTTCTAGCCTTAAAAATTCTATTCAAAGAATATTTATAAAAGCTTCTAAAATATTGTATAAAGTAATGACCTTTGTTTTGCCCTGTTTTTTCCTCAAGGCTTTACAAGGCCATCGTTATAGAAACATACCATTAGTGCTATTCAAAACTATTAATTTTTTCAACATCACATTTGTTTCGTGCGGTGCGTCCTTAGTCCAATCACTATTGTCGATAATGTGACAGATTATCAAGAAGCACCCGGTGTGGTTTGTACGCTTGACTGGCATTACCAATGAAGCTTTTAAAGATAAAGAGTTTTTAAGGCAAGAGTGCGGGATATCCCATCTTTTAATTGAAGAACTCAAATTTGTTGTTTTATAGAAATAATTCAACAGGGCACTTGTTGCTTTTCGGGGTTAACGAGTCAACTAACTGTAAAGAATGCTCTGCGCAAGGTATGTGCGTGACCAGAGGATTTACATCTTCTATTCCAGCCTGAAGACCTTGTAGTACCTAGATATATTGCTGAGATTGTTGTAACAGGGCCTACAAAATTTACAGTCGACATTACAGCATTCGCAACTTTTTACCTTTATGATTACAGTTAGGAATAAACATCAAAAATCGTTTAACAGAAGTTTTCTTATCCATAGGTAGCACATAGCATACTACAAAATGTAGTTTGTATGCGACACATTTGGCGTTGTCCTCTATTATAAAATAATATACTTGGAATTTATAATTTTATGGACAATTTTGCCTTACTTGTTTCTTTCGTGTTAGAGAACACACCCCTCACATAGTGCCGTGCAATTTCGAAACACCCTGTATTCTGCTTTATAATACACTCTTTTTAAAATTCGAATTCTACTAAATTTTGAAATGTACATTTTTTATTCAGAGTTGTTGTCATGACTGCTTAATTGTATGGTTATTTTTCCTATAACAAAATCCTTAATTGTTGGAAATGTCTTTTGTCCATAGAGTTGACACGGCGCAAAGAATTCTCACGCAGCTAATTTTAAATATACTAACCAATTCTTGCTAGTGCCTTCAAGCAGACCGAACGTGCGAGCCGAGCTATACCTGAGTTATCTCAAGGGCGGAGCCGCAGCCGTAGCCTCGCTTAAGTTCAGGCAAATTTATGTATTTATTAATTTAATTTCAACGTTTAACTCAGTGTTAAACAACTGTTTCACCTTTAAAAACCCAATGACATCAACAAATATTATGCAACACCAGCCAGCTACGAGTACGCAAATGTCACAAACGTTCCTATCGCAGCCTTATACATTCCCACCTAACCAACAGCAATTACTACAACCCTACATGCAAAATCCAAACCCTCAACAATCTCAATATTTTCTACAATCACAGCACGCCCCACAACAATTCATTTATGATCACCCACACCAAATTAACAACAAAAGAATGATATCAACCAGCGATGAAGAAATTGCAAATTCATCAAACGAAAATTCATGGCAAGTAATTAAAAGTGTCAAGAGAAGAAAAACATTCACAAACAAAGGAATAACACCGACTAACATACAATTATCTAATAAATTTAGTGCCTTAAATCCTAACCCAGAAAGCACCGACAACCAAACCGCAATTTTCATCCTTAGACCTCCTCCCATTTTCGTATACGGAGTTGCCAACTTCCCAGAAATGATAAAAAAATTAAATGAAATAATTGAAGAGGAGCAGTTCTCCTCTAGAAGTATGTCCAATGATACAGTAAAAATAAATTGTAACACCCCTGACACCTTCAGGAAACTATCTAAGTACATGAAAGAAAACAATATCATTCACCATACTTACCAACCTAAAGAGGAAAGAGCTCTTCGAGTGGTAATAAAATACATCATTCCATGGACACTCAAGATATAATAGATGATCTCGAATCCCAGGGGCATAAGGTAAGGAATATCATCAATGTGCTAAGCAAAAAGGACAAAACACCGCTGAATATGTTCTTTGTGGACCTACAACCAGAAGACAATAATAAAAGAGTCTACGATATCCGTACGTTATGTCATTACGTTGTACAAGTCGAACCTCCAAGAAAACAAAACAACGTAATACAATGCACACGATGTCAATTATATGGACACTCCAAGAAATACTGTAACAGACCCTTTAAATGTGTAAAATGTGGCAATACGCACAGTACCGCTAGTTGCAAAAAAACTAGCGACACCCCAGCTACATGCGCTTTATGTGGAGGTCCACACCCTGCGAATTACAGAGGTTGTAAATATTACCATCGTTTATACAAAAGAAACCCTGTCTCAAAAAACAATGTTAATCCTCATATTACTCCAACATTACCAAATCTTAATCAACAAACACCTGCACCTATTATTAACAACCCTGTTCAAAACTACAACTACACTAAAACAGCCACAATCACAGAATGTTAATACAGAAGATAACATCAGCGAACTGTTAAATAAGTTCTTAGAAGAATTCAAAAACATGTTTAACCAGCTTTTACATCAGAATAGCATGGTACTAAACATGCTAACCATGTTAATTGGACAAAAGTAATGGCTAAGTTCCTTCGAGTAGCACTTTGGAACGCCAATGGTATCTTACAACATAAAGAAGAAATAAAAACCTTCCTTCACTACAACCTAATTGACATTCTTTTAATCAGCGAATCTCACCTTACCAACATGTCATACTTTAAGATTCCCGGATACAAATTCTACGACACTAACCACCCAGACAACACAGCCCACGCAGGATCTGCAATATTAATAAAATACACCATCGAACATTATGTACTACCTGAATATGCAAAAGATTACTTACAAGCCACTTCGATAAAAGTTAACCATTTGACATAACCATAAGTGCTATATATTGTCCCCTCGCCACCAACTTAAAAAAGAACATTTTGAAGAATTCTTTAAAACGCTTGGCATTAAGTTTCTCGCTGGTGGCGACTATAACAGTAAAAATACCCTATGGGGATCACGGACTACTACCACGAAAGGAAGAGAATTAGCCAAGGTCCTACGCGAAGCGAAATATAATTTCTTATCAACGGGCAGTCCAACTTACTGGCCAACTGATCCCGGGAAAATTCCAGACCTCCTGGACTTTTTCGTCACTAATGGCATTTCAAACTCCTATTTGGACATTGTCCCCAACTTAGATTTATCTTCCGATCACTCACCAGTAATAGCAGCAGTCAGCACAACTATAATAAATGTTAAAAAGCCACCTAAGATATATAATTCAAAAACT
Organism: Sinelater perroti; assembly: GCA_036346155.1. Lineage (NCBI taxonomy): Eukaryota > Metazoa > Arthropoda > Insecta > Coleoptera > Elateridae > Sinelater > Sinelater perroti. The sequence goes on along the minus strand of JARFIY010000158.1, from coordinate 1,509,183 downwards.
GATTGGGAAGACTACAGGAATAAAATCAACGAAAGCATCAATCTAAAAATAAGACTAAAAGAACTCAATGAAGTAGAGGATGCCTTAAATAACCTAACCACAATATTATTACAAGCCGCTCACCAGGCAACGCCGCCCTCTAAAATTCATGTTAGTAACATTAATATCCCTTTAGAAATGAAAAAACTAATAGCAGAAAAAAGAAAAGCCAAAGCAAAATGGCACCGTAGCCATTCCCCAACCGACAAAGCAGCTTATAACCAAATAACAAGGAAACTCAAACGCCAAATAAAGAAATCTCAACATGTATCGTTTAGAAACTACATATTAAACTTGAATCGTTATGATAATTCCATCTGGAGACCCGTTAAAGCAGCTCTCAAACCAGTTCACGCAAACCCCCCAGTTCGCAAGCAAGATCCCACCCCGGGGCCATGGGCAAGAAGCAACAAGGAAAAAGCCGACCTATTCGCCCAATATCTAGCAGAAGTATTTACTCCTCGCGATAACACACCAAATCAAGAAGTTTCCGATTTTTTGAACAACAATCCTCCTCCCGCAGTTAAATCAATTAAATATTAGAAAAGCTCCAGGTCCTGACCTGATTACACCAAAAATGTTGAAAGAACTCCCCAAGAAAGGTATTGTAATGCTCACATATATATTCAATGCGGTTTTAAGACTACAGTATTGGCCCAAACAACTAAAAGTTGCTGAAATAATTATGATCCCCAAGCCTGGCAAAAACCCAAATCATGTATCTTCCTACAGACCAATAAGCTTGTTATCAGCTATCTCCAAATTACTGGAAAAACTAATCCGTAGCAGAATGAATTCATTTTTAGATGTTATCCCTGACCACCAATTCGGATTCCGGTTACAGCACTCAACGATCCAGCAATGTCATCGAGTAGTTTACAAAATTAACACATCCCTGGAAAATAAAGAATATTGTACATCGGCTTTTTTGGACATAGGCCAAGCCTTTGACAAAGTTTGGCATGATGGTCTTCTTTATAAAATCAAGCTCCTTCTTCCCTCTCTCTTCTACCTACTTAAATCCTATTTAAAAGACCGTCAATTTAGAGCTAAAGTAAATGGTGAATTCTCTGACTCATACGATATTAAAACTGGGGTACCACAAGGCAGCGTTTTAGCCCCCCTGCTATACTCATTATATACAGCAGATCTCCCAACCACAACAAATACCTTAATCGGTACGTTTGCTGATGACACAGCTATTCTGGCTAGTCACGAAAATCCCATAATCGCAGCTTCTTACCTGCAGGACTATCTAAACCTAATTGGAAACCGGGTCAACAAATGGAAAATAAGAATTAATGCATCAAAATCAACCCAAGTAACCTTTACACTGAGAAAAGGTAGATGTCCTTCGGTCACCTTCAACAATGCTCCCATTACACAATCTTCTTCAGTGCGTTATCTAGGACTACATCTTGACGAAAAAATGAATTGGAAAGAACACATAACCAGAAAGAGGAAACAAATAGATCTGAGGTTCAAGGAGTTACACTGGCTGCTTGGAAGAAAATCGCATCTACCACTCGAGGAAAAAATTTTACTATATAAAGTAATATGACTACCCATATGGACATACGGCATTGAATTGTGGGGCTGTGCCAGCAAATCAAATATTTCCATTGCCCAAAGATCCCAATCCAAAATCCTGCATGAACTCACTAACGCTCCATGGTATATGTCTAATAATACACTGCATAATGACCTCCGCATCCCATACATCACTGAAGTTATCCAGCAAAGAAGCAACAACCATCATACCAGACTTACAACACACAGCAACCCTCTTATACGCCCACTTCTATATCCTCAAGACAACAGAAGGCTAAAACGTCTCTGGCCAAACGACATCCGATGAAACGACGAGCACTCTTCGATGGTAGAGGCCTCATCATGACCGATAAGGATTTTCATATTTAAGATCCTATGTTAGCGCATTAGCCTATAGAATACATATTCTGATTGCTAATTTATTGTACAATAAAAAAAAGTAAAAATATATACTAACCAATTTGGCTTCATAAGTTCTTCATTTATTAACTTTTTATAAAACTACTGATTTGCACAAAATTGTTTTTTATTGAAGTGGAATACTGTCTTTCAAATTTTCTAAATTCAGAATCATTGTTTTGTTGAATGGCATTGAAGGCGCCAACTCACGAATTTTATCATTTACGCCCAACAATGCCGGGCCATTGAGTAACATAAATCTATCTTTTTGATAGTATTTTTAGAGCACTACGAGCTCAAAGCTTCTTGCAAGGTTTGAAGTCATCGAAGTCGATGGCGTGGATTGTGATTGCTACACTTTACGTCAGAAGAAAGTGTTTAGTTTTAGAATTTTCTTGATCACAGCATCCTGCTGTTCAAGACACTCTCTAGAACGTTTTCTTAGTCCTTTCCCACTTGTTTTTTTTTAACAAATTTAGATCGTCTTTGCCGCTCATTGTTCATCCTTTGTGATAAGTGCAATATGAATTGGACGACGATCTAATTCAAAACTAAACTTTATTTACAAGCGCTGCACTTCTGGGTTTTTCATATATTTATGCTTATGAGCAATTTTTCTCCGCAAAAAATTTGTCTAAGGCGGCATGAAACTGCGAATACAGAAACAATCGCTGGCTTGTGGTTGAATTTTAACATTAACCATTTGAAGAACATTTGGGGAACTTCTTCGAGACAATACTGGTTTTGCAGAAAAATGATAAACTGATTTTGTGGCCATAAATTTTATTCTTTGCACAAATCGAGTTTTAAGTAGTTCCTGTGAAGCCCTGAAAGGCTTTCAATTTGTTGGCTACGCTTTTCTAGAAATTATGCAGTTTACTAAAATGGCACATTTTCCGTTACTTACGCGATGTTATAATTTTTTTTATTAAAAAAAATACATCAACCATCAGAACTATGTACATATTTATACTTCAAATATAAGACACATTAGTTCTATGAGCTGATTTGCTGGCAAGAGGCTTGAGGGATTTAACCTATTGGTATTAGCCTGGAGACGTTATTGGTTGAGTAGGTCACAAGGCCATTTCTTATTGAGTATTTTGAAGGCTGGTTCTTCCAGTAAATGTTCGACTGATGGGTTTGGATGTGCTAGAAGATGGGCATGGTGTTTCACTGCACGTTGATGAATTTCCTCTTTTACAGTTGGCATATCTAAGTCCGTATGTAGAGTTAGGTTGGTGACATACTATGGGGCACCTGCAATCTGTCTAAAAGCCTTAGATTGGAATCTCTGTATAATGTTTAAGTTGGACATGCTAGAGCATCCCCATAGTTCCAGTCCGTAAGTCCATACGGGCTTAATTATTACCTTATAGAGAAGTCGTTTGTTATCGAGGGAAAGTGGAGTTTTTTTGTCGATTAGCCAAGCCATTTGTTTAAATTTGAGGTCCATTTGTTTCCTTTTCTTTGTAATGTGCGATTTTTAAGTTAGCTTTCTGCCTAGATGTAATCCTAGGTAACGAGTTTCGGTAGCGTGTGGTATTTCGACAGTGTTAATATAAACAGGAGGACACTGTTGTCTTCTTAATGAGAAAGTTACGTGAGCAGATTTGCTTTCATTAACTTTAATTCGCCATTGGTTCAGCCAATCCTCCAGGAGGTTTAAATAGTTTTGTAGCTGCTGAGACGCCAGAGCTGGATCTTTATGTGTCGTCAGAATTGCTGTGTCGTCCGCAAATGTTCCTACTTCAACATCCGGGGCTGTAGGCAGATCAGCAGTGTAGATTAGATATAGGAGCGGACCTAAAACACTACCTTGAGGAGCGCCTGCGGAGATTGGAAATATCTTTGATAGTTCTTCGCCATGTTTGACTTGATATGTACGATGTAGTAAATAAGAACTTAGTAACTCGCAGTAGTTATGCGAAAACACAAGCTTGAGTTTATATAGGAGGCTCTTATGCCAAACTTTGTCGAAAGCTTCCTTCACATCTAAAAATACAGATGAGCAGTAACTTTTTTCTTCAATGGCTGTATAAATAATATTCGTCAAACGATGACACTGCTGAATAGTCGAGTGATTACGACGAAACCCAAACTGGTGGTCAGGTAAGTCATCCGCTACCAAGTCATCTTTGTTTATTCGCTTTAAAATCAGCTTTTCCAGAAGTTTTGATATCACCGGGAAAAGGCTTATAGGTCGATAAGAAGTTAGTTCCGTTGACGGTTTACCTGGTTTGGTATTAATATGATGTGTGCATGTTTAAATTGGGTGGGCCAGTAGCTCAGACGTAGGATGGAGTTAAATAAGGTTTTTATTAACAATAATTCGGAGTAGGGTAGTTCAGATAGTACTTTTCCGGCAATTAGATCAAATCCAGGTGACTTATTCTTTTTTAAATATTTTATTTCATGTTCTACTTCTTGTACAGTGAAAGCTTTAATCGGCGGAGACAGCTGAATAGGAGCAACTAGGAAATCTTCTACTTCTGGGTTTGGATCATTATTCTGGGGTTGTAAGACTTGTGCAAGATATTCCGCAAATGCTGCCACCTTTTCTTGGTCACACCTGGCCCAGGTACCATCAGGCTTACGAAGTGGTGATATGGTAGGGATAGGACGTTTAAACGCTTTTGTTGCTCTCCAGATTGTATCGTCTTTGGTGCTTAGGTTCTCCACATAGGCTGTGAAAGTGTTGTTTTTGAACTCTTGTAACTTGGTCTTTAGTTTGGTCATAAGCCTGTTATAGGTATTTTTATCAACGGGATGTTGACTTCTTTGCCATCTGACTCGTGCTTCTCTTTTTTCTTTAACTAGTTCTATTATTTCCATGGGGATATTTTGCGTCTGCCGTTCTTCTAGTTTATATGTGGGAGTAGCAGACCAAGCCGCTTCTTAGACAGTAGTGATGAGAAAGTTTGTCACTTCCTCTATATCAAATTCTGTTTCTATATACACCGAGTACTGAGATATTTTATGATCAATCAATTCCTTGAATAGATCCCAATCAGTGGTCTTATTATGTAATGTTGACTTGCTTTTCTTTTTTTATTACTGATGTGCTGATGATGGCGATGACAGGTGTGTGGTCCGAGTTCAGATCCGTAAAGTTGATCGAAATTCCATTTAGTATGTAGAAATCTAGAAGATCAGGTACTTTATTTAAGTCTGTGGGCCAATAAGTTGGCTCGCCCGTGGATAAAATGAGATACCGTTTTTCGGTAATAAGTTTATAGAGTTCTCGTCCCTTCGTAGTTGTTAATCGTGATCCCTAGTTAGTGTGCTTGCCATTGAAATCCCCGCCAACAATAAAGCATTGACATAGGGATTCAAAGAACGGTTGAATGTGGTCCTTGGTGATGTTGTGTCTTGGAAGACAGTATACGGCTCATATTGTTGTCGGTGTGTCTTGCATAATTAATTGGATTGTTGTTGCCTGCAGAAAATCTCTGTCGCACTTTAGTAATTCATGATGGGCTATAGATTCGCGGACAATGATAGCTGATCCACAGCGTGCGGTCCCATCCGGATACTGGGTGTGATATAGTATATAATTAGGTATTCTCATATATGATCTCTCAGTGAAGTGAATTTCTGATACCAGCAATGTTATGTAGTTATGTAGTTTTAAAAATAATTCTATTTCAAATTTTTTTGACTGGAGGCCATTGGCATTCCATAGAGCTATTATTAAGAACTTAGCAATTATGGACTAATCTCGTAATGACAGTTGACAACATATTAAGTATCACGTTGTTTTGGTTAATTAGTTGTGTAAACATTCCTTTATATTCTTCTAAAAAATGGGAAAGGGTTATATCTGAATTGGTTTGAGGGGGTTCTTCATTGTTTTTAGTCACTTGCGCGTAGGTAGTTTGGTCACTGAATTGTCTGTAGTCAGTTATGCGTCTGCGTGATTGACCTTGTCCCAAACGATATTTATTTTGTAGCTCGCGGTCTACTTGACACCCTTTATAGTTGGCTGGATGTGCGCCATCGCATAAGATACATTTTGCTGGGGTATTCGGGGTTTTCTTGCAAGTTCTTGTGTCATGTGCCCCGCCGCACTTTACACAGGCGTATGGCCGATTACAGTGGCTTTTAGTGTGGTTGTACTGCGGACATCGTGTGCATTGTACTAATTCAGTGCTTTTCCTCGGAGACTCTACCGCGATGACTTTATTTTGAAGATATTTTAGGTTGTAGATCTCTTTGTTATCTCTAGCCGGCTCTAAATCCACAAGAAACATTGGAAGTGGAGTTTTCGTAGTTTTTTGTCTAATGTTAATTATGTTTCTGACAGGAAATCCCTCGGGTTCGAGATCTTCTTTTATATCTTGAACTAAAGTTGTAGTATGCAAATGTTTGATTACAACCCTATATGGCTTTTCTTCCTTCAGTTGGTATATATGATGAATAATATTCTGATTTTGCATGAATTTACCAAGTTTTTTGTATAAATCAGATGTTTTTACGTTAATTTTTACAACGTTGTTGGATAAACATTTAGTGATTAGATGTTCCTCTTCTGTTATATCAGCTAGAGTTCTTAGCATTTAGTCAAGATTAGTCACTCCATGGACAAAAATAGGAGGTGGTTTAGGTGGTGTTATTGTTGAAGGTGTACTTGACTGTTGCATACTGTCAGTGTTTGTTTGGGGAGTATTATTCGCTTCTAGCTCGCTGAGAGGTGCAAATCTATTTGTTTGGTTATCTGTAGCGGCATTTTCTCCAGGTGTGCGCCTGGAGATGAGCTTTCTTTTGTTGCTGTGTACGACTTGCCAGGAATACATATTACTGCTTCCTTCATCTTTTTCGCTGGTTTCGAAACCAGTAAGGATTTTGGGGTTCAGTGACTTTAGTGGTTGCACTTTCGGGTTGCTTATAAACTTGGGAGGATGGCGTATAAAATTGTTGCATACCTACATTGCAGTTGTTTTGTTGAAAAGGCAGCTGTTGTTGTTGACATTGGCTCGAAAAGATTGGAGTAGCGAAGTTTGGCTGTGGTAGATAACTTATCGGCTGCGATGAGTGGCCGATAGGTCCCGTTCCATTAAACATTATTTAACATTTGGCCTTGCGGCCACACTTTCAATAAAGTCCGTAACTCTCACCGGCAAACACAACCTTACTCGTTGAAAATCAAACGAGGAATCGATGTTATAAATAAAAATAAACTAGTGACGCTAAGATCTGGAAAATAGGAAGGCTGGATAACGACAAAGATTCTCTTTCTCGTTATCACAAATTTATTGAGGCACACTTTTCTCATGGTCAAATCCTATGTCAAAATCTAATGGGCCACAAACTGATTATTCTTAACTTTAAAGGTGGCTCAAATTTAATAGTACAACTAGGCTCTCACCAGTTGTAGTAGTTGTAACAAGTTGCATCTTGAATTGACTCTACAGCAGGGGTTACTAAATCAGCACGTGAAGAAGATGGCAACACTTTGTCGGTCGGTGCTTAGTCTTTCCAGTTTAATTATTATTTTGCAAAACCTAATTACACAAAATTGACCATTACAGTATACAAAATTAAAATTGACTAACTTGTGCTTGCCTTCAACACACAAATATCGACATGAATGATGTTTGATGTTCTGGCAAAGCATATTTTCAACGGAATGAATTATCCTTTATAGGTAATAAATTCAGCTGAACTCTCAATGCCCAAGCCTCTACACACAGCACACGTTTGGGTGTGCTGTGTGCTGCCTGCATACAGTACTATTGGTGCTGTTTTCATCATCGAAACGCTACATTCGGAGATGTGTAAGAATTACTGACGAAACTTCACAAAAGTAAAAAATATCGAGAAAGGGAAAAATGACTAAAGGACCTAGCTTCTTTGAAAAAAGCGACTGAAACTATTGTCCAATTAATGAAGAAAAAATAACACACTAAGTGATTTCAAAATTATCTCACTACCGTCATTACAGAGGTGTATGCTCTGAATTGTATTATCATTAAACCAAATACTTAGGGTTATAATTTCCAGTTTCTGGTATATATCTTTTCATAATTTATTTAATTTATAGTACTTTGCCCAGACACACATTAATTTTAAATTTTAAAGCAAAAGATGAAAAATTATTTGAGTGCCTGTCCTCATTTTAACATTCTTCTTCTTCTTCATAATCCTTATGCCCTTTACAGAGCCTCGGAATGAACTGTTGTTACTACTCGTCCACTTCTTCCATATTGTATGGTCCTAGGTTATTTGCTTCATTTCTGTCAAAGTCTTTCCCTTGTTTTTTTTCTAATTTCTACTGTCTGCTGAATCCATGACTTTTTTTGGTTCTCCCTTTTCCGTTTTTTTTGACTATATTCTTTACTTTTATTACTCTTCTAGGGAGTCTCTATTCTTTTGTTCTCCAGACACGGCCGAACCAATTCAATTGTTTCTTGTCTATTAAGTTCACTAGTGCTTCAATTTGTAAAGTTTCCCATATTTCTGTATTTTTTAACTTATCTAATTTTGTCACTCCCGCTATTTTTCTAAGTATTTTTTTTCATTGCTGTGATTGTACTGTTATGCATTTTGATTCTCGCCCATGCTTTGCTAGAATATGTTAAGGTTGGAACTACAATTTTTTTATAGGCGTGCATTTTTGTTTTCTTACTGATTTCTATCTTTTTGTTTTCATTAGCGCACAGTATATCTTATTTTATTTTGGTCTATTAGCAATTTTCTTTTCTATCTTTCTTTCATTTGTAATTCTAGTACCCAGATAATCAAAAGTCGTTACCTCTTTCAGATATATTTCTTTACATAAAATTATATTTCTCTCTTCTTTCCTTTGTTTCTTATTGATGACTAAGATTTTTGTTTTCTCAAGATTCACCCTCACGCCGTTCTCTTCTATCTCTTTATATCATATTTCTATTTTTGTGTTAAGTTTACTTAGTGCTTCTGCCAATAGAATTATGTTATCAGCATATACAAGATTATCTATGTATATTGGTCGTAGAGTCTTATAACTTAACAATGTCTTGTTCTGTATTTTTTATTCGTGTTTTTAATTATCCTGTCCATTATTACGTTGAAAAGCAATGGGCTGAGGCTATCACCCTGTTTTATTTCTCTTTAAAACTTGAATTCTTTTTAGCTCCGTATATCCGTACGTGTGCGGTACCGTTCCTGTATACACTCTCAAATTCTCTTATTAGAATTTCTGATATCTGTAGCTTTTTTAGGCCTTCCCATATTATATTCCTATTTATAGAATTAAAGGATGCTTTTATATTTATAAAGCATAACCAAAGTTCTCTGTTTGTTTGATTAGTCTCTCAATAACAAAGATATTGTCTGTTGTTTGCCTGTCTTTTCTATATGCGGCCTGGCTTCTAATTTCGGTTCTATCAATGATTTTAGTTTCGTTTCTGATATTCTTGTATAGATTTTAAATGTTGTTGCAAGATAGATTACTGTACAATTATCGTAATTTTATGAATAGGCAGGATAATATTTCTTTCCCAGTCTTTTGATATTCTCTTAATTTTCCATGCTATTCTTAACTCTATATTTCAGCCATTTTCAGTTCTGCTATCAAAACCGTCATTACCTTTCATTATCAGCTTTTCCATCAGTATGTTATGTTCTCCTTCCTTTTCATTTCGCTATTGAGTCCCCTCCTCTGAATTTTCATGATTCTTGTCATTAAATTGCTTCTAAAGTAGTTTCTCTATACTTTAACATCTTTTTCTTAATTTATTATTATCCTATTCCTTCCTCTCATTCTTCTTACTTTGTTCCAGATACTCCTTCTATTTAGTTTACTCTTTACTACTCTCCAAACTCCTCCCAACTTTACTTATTAGCTTTCCTTATTGTCTTTTTTACTTGTTTTTTGCTCTCGTTATATTCCTTTTTGCCTTCCTCTTTTCTCGTTCTTATGTATATGCGCCAGGCTGTTTTTTCTTGTTTACTAAATATTTTATTTTTTTTCACCAAAGTGTCCGTTTTTGTTTGGTCTTCCCCTTACTAATACCACATATATCTCTTGCTTTTCCTAAGATTGTTTTCTTGAAAATTTTCCATTCCTCGTCTAGATCATCAAATATGTGTCGTTTCTCTTGGTATCTTATATAATCAATTATCAGGTTGTGATCATTACCAAATATTTAATTCCATATTCATCCTTTCAATAAATGTTAGTCATTAATTTCCATGTATGTAAATCTACTAGGTCTGTGTGAGTATTTAATTTTTCATTACTAAACATTGCCTATCAATTGAGTTTCTCTGTATATAACATATAGATCAATTATGTGTTTATCTATTACCAACTTAAATGTCCATCACCCATAATTTAATACCTATATTAAATCTCTACGTTCTGTAGTCTTCATAATATTTGTTCCATAACTTTATCTTGAGTTCTTTGTGCATAATGTATTATATCTATACGTCCCTTCCTATTCTATATATATTATTCTTGGACCAAATTTGTTGTTATCTTATATAATTTGTCATAAGTTATTACGTACTCTGTCTGATATCCATTGTGTTCCAGCTCTTCTTTTCGTCTCGCTAACTCCAATCAGTTGTGTATCGTGTACTTTCATTTCTTCTATAAGTTCCTACTATTTACTAAAAATAGATGTACTATTCCAAGTTCCTATATGTATATTCTTATTGCATGTTTTTTCCTCATTATCCCCATCTTTATATTCTTTATACCTCAGTAGCGACCCATATCCTTATTTACTAGTTTTTTGTGTACTACTTTCTTAGTTATTTTTAGTAGCTTATCTTGTAGTTTTTCATCCTCGTTGCCGTCTGGGAATCTCTGGCTCATGGCTCTACCTTTTTTTGGGTTCACTAAGGTGTTACTTGCATCATTTACAATTAAGTCTTCTTCTTTATCGTCTTTACTGTTACTGGTCATCTTTTTCTTATCTTTTTTCCATGCTCGCTCTCTGTCCTGATTATCAGAAAGCTTTAGGCTATTTAAAAAAATACCACTCTATTAATTACCAGTTTATTATATCTTAAGATAACATAATGCTTCTTTTCTTTATATTGTCTCATAAATATTACTAATACCTTTTATTGTCCCTGAATTTCTTTAGAAAAAATTTTCTCTAGACTTTGGTACTATTTAATTTTTTTGTTAAATTTAATATCTCGGACTTTTTATTCCAGCTTCTTAATTCTATCATAATTAGTCTTTTACCTCCCTTATGCTCTCTTCCTAATCTTTTTATCTCAGTTATCTCCTCTTTCACATTTATGTATACCCATATCTCTTGGAATTGTTCTTGCGCTTTCCTCTTTCTTTTGTTTCTGCACTCCATATATAATTATTTTTTCTTTCTAATTTCATTCTCTAACTTCTTTATTTTTCTTTCTTGTAATAAAAATCCTTGTTTCAGTAATTTATTCTCATTCGATAGTGGTGCATTGTTCTTTTTTAGTTTATTGATCTCTTCCTAAAATTCTTTTTCCATTCTATTAAGACTGCTATATACTTAAAATATGTATGAATGATGATAAAGTCACGTATTTATTATTATAATTTAGCTCCCGGTCTTACCCTTAAAAGTATTTTTTTTGTATAATCTTTACATCTTCAATTTTTATATTTATTTATGCATAGGCAACATGCAAAAAATGGATAAAAGGATTAATAAGGAAATTGTAAAAAATAGAGTATATCGTCAGTCCCTAAAATATTCAGCTAATATTAATATACTAAAAACAGCTTTTGGGGACGCGATGTAACCTGAAGTGCCATAATAGTTGACTGTACTGCGCAGGCGTGAATGAGGGCGACTTTACTAAGTTAGTTAGGTGAGTGGGGAATGCGCATATGCAGTGTATCTTATTTTTATACAATAAGTACAGCAACAAATGTGCAAAAATAAACTCAGGTACCATTCGGATGATTTAGAAAGTTTTCAGGGATCCAATGAGCTGGGTATAAATACAAGTATAGTATAAAAGATTAAGTGATGGCTGGGAATTAAGAAGGTACTTCACGATCTAAAAGACCGACAGCTATCAGAATACCAAAAAATGTAGAACGTATACGGGCTACAATCAACAAGGATCAATAATGGTCTGAGAACTAGAAGTGTGTAAAATTATGGCGGAAGATCTTGGCATGGAATCGCGGAAAAACTGGTTCCACGACTATTGTTATCAGAGCAGCAGGAACATTGTGCTAAAGTTGTTAATGACTTGCTTCAAACTAATACTGATAAACTATTGTATATTGCTTCAATGACGTCATAAATCTTGATGAAAGTCGGATTTGTAGTTACAAACTGTAACTATATATTTATATATCAAACAATAGATGACAATTGTCGAATACAGTAAGCATTAGATACACCATATCGAATAAAATAAAGCTATTAATCGAGACAAATAAGTTTTAGTGTGGTTTTTATTTGTAATTTTAATGTCTAGTAGAACACTAAGTATATCATAGACAAAAACATTCTTTTCTAACACGATTTGCACTTTATTTCTTACATTATATTGTGTTCCAAGCGAAGAGTAACACAAATTATTTTAAGACGAAAGACAGAAAATGAAATATCAGTAATTCTAACAGCGTCAACGCTATCTAAAAATATTTTCTAAATAGAATCACTTGTATTAAGGATCTTAAAAATATGGCTGGTTAAGATCAATTTAAATTCTAACTCTCTCTCTCTCTCTATCCAGCGTTTATTGTCCATAAGTGAACATACGCCTCCTCCATTTCCCTCCATTTATTTATATCCTGTGCTACGTTCATCCATCCCCTTCCTGCCACTTTCCTGATGTCATCGTACCATCTTAGTATGGGCCTTCCGGGGTTTCGTTTTTCTCCCCACGGTTTCCATTCAGTCGTTTTCTTGTCCATTTCTTCTTCTCCATCCTCGCTATATGTCCTGCCCATCTCCACTTTGCTTGTATTATTTTGTTTTGACATCTTCCATTTTGGTTCGTTCTCTAATCCATTTTATCGACTTTTTGTCTATCAGTTTTATGTTGAGGATCGCTCTTTCCATGTGTCGTTGGGTAGTTTGCATCTTACTCGTGGTCTTCTTTGTCATTGCCCATGTTTCAACTCCGTATAGCAAGACCGGCATTACACATTGATTTAATAGTTTTATCTTCATGTGTATCTTAAATCTTTTTTATTTACTCTCTAATATATGTTTCAAGCTGTCCATGCGAGTCTAATGCGTCTATTTACATCTGCCGTTTGCATTTTCCTGTCTACTCGCAGGTTTTGTCCCAGGTATATATATTGTTCTACTTCTTCTATAGTTTCCCCATTTAGCGTAATGGGACCGTCATCTTGGTTAGAGGATCTCTTCATTATTTTTGTTTTTGTCATATTCATAGTTAGTCCTATTTCTTTTGAGTTTTCGTTTAGTTCTTCCATCATCTCCTGCAGTTCCAATCGATTTTCTGCAATAAGCACTACATCGTCTGCGTATCTTAGTGTATTTAATTTTCGTCCTTCTATATTAATACTATGGTTCTCCCAATTAAGGTTTTTGAATATGTCCTCCATTGCCAGTGTGAAGAGCTTTGGCGATATAGAGTCTCCTTGCCTTATTCCTCTTTGAATTTTTATTTTCTCTGTTTCTGAGTGTAATTTCACAGTGCTTGTTGCTTCCTTGTATATATTTTCCATAAGTTCTATGTATCTGGAATCCACTCTGCTGTTTTGTAATGAGTTTATAATTGCCTATATTTCTATCGAGTCAAATGCCTTATTATAATCTATAAAAGCTAGATATATGCCCTTGTTGTATTCTGTTGTTTTCTCGATGATGTTTCTGAGTGATTGTATGTGATCCAAAGTATTGTACCCTTTTCTAAAACCTGCTTGTTCGGTGTTTTGATACTGTTCGAATTTGCTTGTTAATCTTGTTGTTATTATTTTCGTCAGCATCTTATATACTTGACATAAAAGACTTATTGGCCTATAGTTTCCTAGATCTGACTTATCTCCTTTCTTATGTAACAACACCATTACGGCGTTGTTCCAATTCTGTGGTATTTTCAGTTCTTCCAAGCATTTATTTAGTAGTATCTTTAGGTTTTTTATTAATTGTTCCCCTCCGTATTTAATAAGTTCCGGGATTATTCCGTCTTCTCCCGGAGCTCTGTTTAGTTTCATTTCCCTAATTGCGTTTTCTATTTCGTCTGCTTCTGTTTCCGGTATTTCTTCCGATCCGACGTTAAGAATATGTCTTCTTTTTATTTTATCTGGTTTTTCTACCTTGGCGCTGTACAGCTTTTGATAAAAGTTTTTTATTGTCTGAATGATTTCTTTTCTATCATACGTTATTGTGTCGTCTTCTTTTTTCAGATGGCTAATGATGTTGCTATTTGTGTTTATTTTTCTTCTCAGCACTTTTAAGCACTAATTCTAACAAAGACACTTAATTTTGACGATTCGTGTACCTTTCAATATTCGTTTATTAAATGGCTTAAGTTGTCTTTCTTTGTTATTACTCAAGCAAATTATTTTGTTAAATTATTTAAGGAAATTGAAGTTTAAACTTCTGTTCGAATTAAATTTTTAGGCCAGCAGTTTCTAACTTAGGAACGTTATGATCGATTTTAGAAAGCGTATCGATCATACTGAATTAATCATAAAACTCTTATGAAAGATCGTTTATTTAAAAATTTATGTACATAGCCTAAACTAACTAACTAAAAATTATATACTTCGCAATTGCATGATATTTTTTATTTTTTTCGAAAGTCTTTGTTCGTTACAAATGAATCTCGGAAGTTAAATTTCTTTTGAGGACAAAACTGCTAAGATATGATTTTAATTACTTGAGTAATTTTGTACAAAGCGATATTGTTAATAAAATGCTTTGTTGTTTCTAAAACATTTTTTGTGCCACGAAATTTGTAAATCTCCATTGTACATGCGGTAATACCAGCTCATTGGACAAGTGTTTTAGGAAAAAGATTTGTTTATAGTTTATTTTATAATTTCAGTTTCATGGTTTTCAAGGCACTTACTAACTAAACAATATTTGCTTACATTGTGTAAAGATAGTCGAACTAAAAGAAATATTTTGGAAAGTATGTAATATTTGATAATTTAGAAAGTATATCCACCCGGACGCGGGCTCTCAGTCGAGAGCGTCTTCTGTTTATAACAACGCTGCCTCGATACCTCGAGACGCTGTTAAAATTATTCTTAGGTACAAATGATCCGTCGCCCTAATGCGAAGACCCAACTTATGATTCCGTTGGGCAGTTGTGCGACCTGGATCATCATTTCCATTCGTAAACAACCAACCTCATAAAAGTTTAAGGTCCAGATGGTGTGTCGCCCACGTGTGGTCAACTGTCGGCGAGATTGAAGACCCACATAATTCCGTTTGGTTGTCGGACCACCCAGACTAATTCAGGTGCACAAACGGGAAGCTAATAGTTGCAACCAACAAAATGTATCTTTGAAACGTTTCGTCGAAGCAGCAAACAGTTAATAATGTTTACATAATAAAGAATGATCTTTAGCTTCTTCTTAACATTATTATTATATCCTAATAGAGCATGCTAATTAGTAGAATTAAGTCCGTGTTCTTCTTGTTTCTGAAACAAAACATTTAAGGAAAATGGATTATTTTTAGAGGGTTTCAGTTTTTCTTGTATGATTTAGTGTACTGGTGGTTATAACGTCCTGATCAAAGAAATAGATAACCCGTGAAATATTCCTTACCGATCGTTATACTGTGGTTTATCAGGTTGATAGCCTGTATAAATTGTATTTGCACATACAAAATGTTCGGAGGCCATTCTTGTGAGTTAACCAGGTATGTACCATATAAACCTGCATTTAATTTGATGACCAACAAGCTGTTATGTTTTAATCAGAATAAAAATGTTTCAGTTGCATGATGTTATCGTTAATTTATCAAATTTCCAACTAGTTTACTTGTCAAATTTTATGAATTTTATTGCTTCGGATTGGCAAAATGATATAGATGTTCAATATGTGGGATTAGTAGATTTATTTTGAAGCAATTTTTGTGTAGGAGCATTCCAATTTTGTTCTATTTTGGGTTTGACGTGAATCTTCTTTCGACTACCGAGGTTTACCACGATACGCTCGTTTCTCTTCTTAATTGGCACGGTTTACTAGTCCTTGCAACATTACACCATAAACAACATTAAAGCTTCTTTAAGTGTAGGACTCATGTGCTTTCTTACCAAACTACGAGCGCTACGACTAATATTGTGCTTCTGTATCTCGTTTGCTTTTGGTAGTTCTGCATTTCAGCCCAAACTGCTATAAGCATCGTACATTTAGAAGAGCATGTCAAAATCTGCACATTTGTTCCTGTAACGACCTCTTTTATTCATAAACAAGCACAAACTTAATTAAAAATAAAACAAACCTTTAAGGCCCTGCTTCTGTAAAAGTTGGATAGTGGCGAAAGAGGATAATTTTTGAGAAACTACTAAAACCAAAAATCAGACATTAAGTAAATCTATAAAGTATTATTAAAGGTACGACTTTGTCATTTTAAAATCTTAGCACGGATAGTGCATCAATGGATAAATAAAATTCCACACTGTATACTTTATTTTCGCAACGCTACAAAAAGTATAAATACGTCAAAAATAAAATCTAATAAGCCTACCAAAATAGACAGAGTTTTGAAAATATTTGGTTACGAGGTAGGCACTAAAACTGGAACAACAATATCGTCGATGACAGCAATTTTGTTGATATGAATTGCTTATGTTGCGATAAAAAATGACAGCAATATAAAAACTCCAACAGCGCTTGAAGTTGTTTACACAGCTCACCCACCAAAAAAATAATAGAAAAAGAGGCAAATTTATGTGGAAAGGGATATTTATTGTGCCACTGCAATAAAACTCTGCAAAAAATGTTGTGGTGTTTGCGTTTTGCCTATTAAAAACTGCAATCTGACAATTTATACTAATTTAACGCAGCTTTGACTGCTCTTATAATAGATTAAAATTTAAGGAGGACAATACAATGGGTATTGCTTATTGTAATAAATAGTACTGTATTTTGCTTTTCTAAAAAAAGTATTTATTGTATCAACAACTTTTACAGAAGACAAATAATGTGTTTTGAACGTCCAATATAAATATTGAAACTTTATCATAAGAGAGCAACTATTATGTCAATCAGAAACATAGGGTGTCATATAAAAAATCAAAACTTGTATATTTAATAACTAATGTCGAATGCCTTTTTATAATCGGCAAAACAGGAAAGCATGTCGACATTCATATCTCTACATCGTTCGACGAAAATCTGTAGGCTAAAGAGCGCTTCCCTGATGCCTACACCATTCCTAAATCCAATATGGGATTTGCTAAGGATTTTTTTACATTTTTTATATATCTCGTTGTGAATTATTTTTGAGAATATTTTTGCTGTGTAACTGAGTAAGGGTATGGTTCGAAAATCGTTACATCTTTTAGCATTTGTTGATTTTGGAATTGCTATAAACGTCGACGTTTATCATTTATTTGGTATATATCCTGTGTTATATGTTACGTTAAATAGCTTTATTAGAACCTTTATTCCTGTGTCGTCAAGCATTTTATCATTTCAGCGTTTATTTCATCTGGCTCTGTAGGCTTACCACTTTTTGATTTTTCAATTGCATATATAACCTGCTCCGTTGTTATATGTGGTCCGGAACTTGTGTCTGTATAATTATTATATGGATTTCTATTGTCGCTAAACAACTTGTATATATATTTTCCAGGTTTCCATCTTTTCTTCTTTGTCCAGTAGTATGTTTTCCGTATTAATTTCGTGGTCTGTCAGACAAAGCTATTCAAATATATATTTACACCGGCTGTTCTTGCCGACCAAACCTTACTTACCCACGAAGATCCTTTTCGTGGTAAAGAAAACAAACACCAGGTTATGATTTAATATCAGGTCAAGTACTACCGATGATTTTAAAAAGCCATTTAAAAAGTTATTGTCAACTGTATATAACCTGATTAAAAGCCTGTAGTATTACCTTTTATAAAAAACTGCGCAGATAGTAATAACGTCAAGCCTCCAAAAGTAGCTAATACACTGACTTGGTGTAAACAAATTAGTTGCCTGCCTCTCTTAGAAAATTTTTTTAGAAAATTGTTTCTTAGACGCTTCTTCAATAACTGATGTATTATGACATCCTTTACTCGGTAAATTTGAATTCTATAATAGACATTGTTGTATAGTTATTATATTAGACGCAACCAAGGCGTTTGCCAAAGTCTGGCACATCGGACTATTTCATAAATTAAAAAGTCTTGTTCCGAGCTCTTTACGCCTTATCCTTCAGGCAGATATTTTACGCTTAAGCATAACAGTGACCTTCCCAGTTATTGTCGTGTTAAATCCGGTCTCCTACTAGGTAGTATCCATGGACACCTTTGTCCGATTTATATTGCTAGGTAGACAGGGTTACTAACGAAAAAATAAAAGGAAGGGCACAGTAAAATGGGCGAATAAATAAAAAAAGAGACACACTAAGAAGGGAGAGCATCCTAAAGACTAGTGCTGAAGGAAATGTATGAGAAAGACCAAGGCTGCAGTATATATCTCAGATCATAGAAGACATGTAGTGCAGGAATTGCATTAAACTGAAAAGGTTAGTTAGATATACAAAAAGATAGAAGTAGACATTTTGGATTAATCCACTTGGGAAGATTAATAACTGAAGCAGATGATTATTGATGCCCTACCAGAAGATGGATCATACCTACCGCTTCTTTTGCTAATTATACTGCCATTTTATCTACATACAAATTCTGGCCATCTAAAACATTTAGTGTTATTTAAACGTTTTAAATAACTGGCTTACTAAATGTCCCATCAACGCCAATCCCGCTAAATCATAGAATTGACGTTTACAGTCCCCTTATATTATGTTTCTGTTAAAACAAAAACCAAGCATTTAAATTAAGTTCTCACGTGTTAAAGACTTCCCTACGCTAAACATCAACAACTAAGTTCTAAATTCCACTAAATGTGTTGGCTATTGCGAATAAAATTCGCAAAATGTGTCGAACATTCCACCCCGTATAACAATACTGACCATATGTAGAATTTTGTAATACGTTTTTAAAGTTTCAGTCTCAGTACGTTATTACATAATGCCCTTTTCGTGAGATTAAAAGTAGTATGAGCTATTTCTAATTTTCTCTTAATTTTGTAATCTGGATTGAGGAGCACAAACTTAATTAAAAATAAAACAAACCTTTAAGGCCCTGCTTCTGTAAAAGTTGGATAGTGGCGAAAAAGGATAATTTTTGAGAAATTACTAAAACCAAAAATCAGACACTAAGTAAATCTATAAAGCATTATTAAAGGTATGACTTTGTTATTTTAAAATCTTAGCCCGGATAGTTATAAATGGATAAATAAAATTCCACACTGTATACTTTATTTTCGCAACGCTACAAAAAGTATAAATACGTCAAAAATAAAATCTAATAAGCCTACCAAAATAGACAAAGTTTTGAAAATATTTGGTTACGAGGTAGCACTAAAACTGGAACAACAATATCGTCGATGACAGCAATTTTGTTGATATGAATTGCTTATGTTGCGATAAAAAATGACACCAATATAAAAACTCCAACAGCGCTTGAAGTTGTTTACACAGCTCACCGGCCAAAAAAGTAATAGAAAAAGAGGCAAATTTATGTGGAAAGGGATATTTATTGTGCCACTGCAATAAAATTCTGCAAAAAATGTTGTGGTGTTTGCGTTTTGCCTATTAAAAACTGCAATCTGACCATTTATACTAATTTAACGCAGCTTTGACTGCTCTTATAATAGATTAAAATTTAAGGAGGACAATACAATGGGTATTGCTTATTGTAATAAATAGTACTGTATTTTGCTTTTCAAAAAAAAGTATTTATTGTATCAACAACTTTTACAGAAGACAAGTAATGTGTTTTGAACGTCCAATATAAATATTGGAACTGTATCACAAGAGAGCAACTATTATATCAATCAGAAACATAGGGTATCATATAAAAAATCAAAACTTGTATATTTAATAACTAATGTCGAATGCCTTTTTATAATCGACAAAACAGGAAAACACGTCGACATTCATATCTCTACATCGCTCGACGAAAATCGGTAGGCTAAAGAGCGCTTCCATGATGCTTACACCATTCCTAAATCCAATCTGGGATTTGCATTTTTTATATACCTTGTTGAGAATTATTTTTGAGAATATTTTTACTGTGTGACTGAGTAAGCTTATGGTTCGAAAACCGTTACATCTTTTAGCATTTGTTGATTTTGGAATTGCTATAAACGTCGAAGCTTATCATTTATTTGGTATATCTCCTGTGTCATATGTTATGTTAAATAGCTTTAGAACCTTTGTTCCTGTGTCGTCAAGCAGTTTTATCATTTTTAGCGTTTATTTCATCTGGCTCTGTAGGCTTGCCACTTTTTTGATTTTTCAATTGCATATATAACCTGCTCCGTTGTTATATGTGGTCCGGAACTTGTGTCTGTATAATTATTATATGGATTTCTATTGTCGCTAAACAACTTGTATATATATTTTCCAGGTTTCCATCTTTTCTTCTTTGTCCAGTAGTATGTTTTCCGTATTAATTTCGTGGTCTGTCAGACAAAGCTATTGAAATATATATTTACACCGGCTGTTCTTGCCGACCAAACCTTACTTACCCACGAAGATCCTTTTCGTGGTAAAGAAAACAAACACCAGGTTATGATTTAATATCAGGTCAAGTACTACCGATGATTTTAAAAAAGCCATTTAAAAAAGTTATTGTCAACTGTATATAACCTGATTAAAAGCCTGTAGTATTACCTTTTATAAAAAACTGCGCAGATAGTAATAACGTCAAGCTTCCAAAAGTAGCTAATACACTGACTTGGTGTAAACAAATTAGTTGCCTGCCTCTCAGAAAAATTTTTTAGAAAATTGTTTCTTAGACGCTTCTTCAATAACTGATGTATTATGACATCCTTTACTCGGTAAATTTGAATTCTATAATAGACATTGTTGTATAGTTGTTATATTAGACGCAACCAAGGCGTTTGCCAAAGTCTGGCACATCGGACTACTTCATAAATTAAAAAGTCTTGTTCCAAGCTATTTAAGCCTTATCCTTCAAGCAGATATTTTACGCTTAAGCATAACAGTGACATTTCCAGTTATTGTCGTGTTAAATCCGGTCTCCTACGAGGTAGTATCCATGGACACCTTTGTTCGATTTATATTGCTGGGTAGACAGGGTTACTAACGAAAAAATAAAAGGAAGAGCACAGTAAAATGGGCGAATAAATAAAAAAAGAGACACACTAAGAAGGGAGAGCATCCTAAAGACTAGTGATGAAGGAAATAAGGCTGAAATATATATCTCAGATCATAGAACGCATGTAGTGCAGCAATTGCATTAAACTGAAAAGGTTAGTTAGATATACAAAAAGATAGAAGTAGGTATTTGGGATTAAACCACTTAGGAAGATTAATAACTGAAGAAGAAAATTATTGATGCCCTACCAGAAGATGAATCATACCTACCGCTTCTTTTGCTAATGATACTCCATTTTATCTACATACAAATTCTGGCCATCTAAAACATTTAGTGTTATTTAAACGTTTTAAATAACTGGCTTACTATATGTCCCATCAACGCCAACCCCGCTAAATCATAGAAATGACGTTTACAGTCCCCTTAAATTATGTTTCTGTTAAAACAAAAACCAAGCATTTAAATTAAGTTCCCTACGCTAAACATCAACAACTAAGTTCTAAGTTCCACTAAATGTGTTGGCTATTGCGAATAAAATTAAAATTACCAACATCTAGCACATTTCTGAAACCAATAAGGGCATGTAAAATGCAACTACGAGGATTCACTGAACATACATGAATAAATATCATAAAATAGCTTTAGTCCAAAACCCTCTATGCACTATGGCATGTAACGAACCACGCTTTGCACAAAAATTTTGGTATTTCCTTTGTCACTGAACAAATTTTGCGAATTGTCTAAACTTGCCATAATATACTTTATCTTAATCATGAAGCCCATTATTTGGCTACCGATTTCCCTCCTATGAGAAGATTAGATATAACGACTTGACAGCTCTCTGAAATGAAAAGGATGAAGTGAAAGACCTACAAGATGCGATGGTGGTGTAATGGTCAGCATAGTTGCCTTCCAAGCATATTTTTTTGCTTTTTCATCTAATTCGTGCATATATTATTCGTAGAGAGACCTCCAATAAGTGGCTGAATACACTAATTAATCGATAATCGCCACATTGTCTAGCAACTGATTTTTTTGGTATAGTGAATGCTGGCTTTAACCAGCCTTTTGGCAGTTCTTCGGAGTTATATCAGTTTATTAAATAATTCTGCTACTACATTTAAGTTTCTTCATTTCTCTCTTTTTATTCTTCTACGTGGTTTAAGATTTTCCTGAAAACTTTTTGAATAATTTTCTTAAGATCTTGCCATAGTGTCTCTACTTCTGTGTAATACGTGTTTACTTATTCGTTGCTCTTATTTGTATTTTTCTATTTGACGCTATTATTTTTCAGTTTATTTGCATCTATTAGTAGATCTCGTTTTTATTTAATAACCCTTTTTATGCTGTCGATACATTTGCCACAAGATGATTATGACCCGATCCGATGTCTCCATTTCGGTATGTCGATATAGGTTTGATGCAGTTCCTGCAGCGTTTGTTGGTGAAAATGTAGTCGATGTGAATTCCTTATAGGTTGTCAGTTTCCTTCATTATTTTGGGAAAATATTTATTTATTTGGGAAAGTATTTAAATGCTTGGGTTTATTGTTACATTACATTAAGCTTTTTTGAACTTTATTTAATTCTACCAGTGTACCAACAAATACCTCATACTGACACCCTTTGTATTGCGATACGAATATACCTTTATCAACTTGAATACTGAAATTACGCAAGCACTTAAACGAAATAAATATATAATTTAAGATGATGGAATTATTGGAAGAAATCAAAGCTAAACTGGAGGGAGTGGAGAGAGGGCGTACGAGTAGAAGCAAAAGTAGATAAATTCCGGAAGGAACTAAATAAAACCAACGCAGAAAATGAACAACTGAAAAAAAAACAAAGACCTTAAAAATAAGTTACTGAAACAAGAGATAAGATTGGAAAACATGGAAAGAGAGATAAGAAAAAGAAACATAATAATACATGGAGTTGAGGAATCGAAAGACGAGATGGAGTTACAATTAAAGGAAAGAGTGCGAATAACTTTAAGGGATGTAGGAATAATGATTGGAATGGAGGAGGAGGTGAATGATGCTGGGAGAGTTGGAAAGGAACAAGAAGGAAGATGTAGACCAATCGTACTCGAATTAAGAAAAGGAAAGGGAAAACTACAGGCGGCTAAAAAACTAAAAGTAACAAAATTTTCATAGAAGAGGATTATACACAAGACATACAACAGCAAAGAAGAGAATTGGTAAAACACAAGAAAAAATAAGGACAAAAGGATACTCAGGTGATCTTAAGGTAGAACAAATTAATAATTAGTGGGGAAGCTTTCTCCTTAAAACAACTTGAAGAAATTGATAAACAAAATGAAGGTAACGAAGAGGGAGAGCTAGAGGGAAAGAGTGAACCGAAAAGTGGGGAATCGGTAGTTAAAGAAAGCACATTTCAGGAAAATGGTACGCAGATAGAGAAAAGTGAGAATATGAAGAAGGGAAAAACTTTGAGGCGAAGATCGCCTGAGATCAAAGAAGGGGAGGTGCTAAAAGAAAAGATGCTGAGAATAACAAAGACTGCAAGGTTCTCAAAAAACTAGTAATATTTAATAATGATCGGATTAAGGAGACAACACAGGCTAGTGATAAGGAAAATAAGCAAACTGTAAAAACAAGTTTAAAAATTAAAACTAATTACAGAAAAGTTACAGAATAGGAACATGGAACACAAGGAGCAGAAATGGTAAGGAAAGGGAACTCATCCAAGAATCCAAGAAAGTTAAATTAGAAATTCTGACGATTACGGAAACTAAAAGGAAAGGCTTTGGAGAAGTGGTAATAGAAGATCATAGAATACTGTACAGTGGAGTTGAGATGGGTCAAAGAGCGGAAGCGGGCGTGGGATGTGTACTAAGTCCAAATTACTTGGAAAAATTAATAGACTGGAAAGCTGTAAATAAAAGAATGGAGAAACTAAAAATTCGGGGTAAAGGGAAGGAATGTATGGAGATATTAGTGGCATATGGACCAGGAGGAAATGATTTAGTGATGGAAAAGGACAAATTCTGAAATGAATTACAAAATTTATATGATGAATGCAGAAGCCCTACCATTATTACCGGGTACTTTAATGCAAGAATAGGCAATGATGTAAAAGGAAAACAAGGAGCAATGGGTAGATATGGAGAAGAAACATTCAATAAACATGGGGAAAAATTAATTGATTTTTGTATTCAAAATAATCTGGTAATACTTAACTCCTTCTTTAATGGAAAAGTCAACTACTGATTACATAATTACTGAGAAAAATAAACGGAAATACAATACAAAAAGTTAGAGTATATAGAAGTGCTGAAATATCTAGTGACCACTACTTACTATCAGCTACAATCAAAGAAGATATTGAGAAAAAGCAACAACAAAAAGTAGTAAAAAACAAATAAAAAGTATTAAAACATACAAATTGCAGGAGGAAAACATAAGAGAAAAATATGTTATATATATAACAACAGAAATACAACTGAGAAGAGAAGGCAGATAGCCAAAGACAAAATAAGAAAAATGGCAGATACTAAAGGAGAGCATATATGAGACAGGAATCAACTCATGTGGGATATTGATAAGTGGGAGTCCAGAAAAAGAACAAGCTGGTGGAATGAAAAAATAAGAGAAGTAGTAATAGAAAAAAAATTAGCATGGAAAGATTACTTGGAAAAGAACACCACAGAAAGCTATATGAAGTACCAAACTACAAGGAGGGCAGTAAAGGAAAAGGTTAGAAGAGCTAAAGCCAAGGAATGGGAGGCTTTTGAGGGAAAATGGAAAGCGACAGTAGAAGCAATCAAAAACTGTTGTACAGAGTGCTTAAAAGCATGAAGAACAGACAAAAAATCTAATATGAGACATGTTAAGAGTAAAGAAGGGAGTATTCTTATTGAAACTGAGGAAGTAATGAGACGGTGGAAGGAGCATTTTCAAGATATGCTGGGAGGGATAGATATACAAACCAATGAAACAGAAATAATAGATACAAACCTCTACATAGAGAGTAGTGAGGACATAGAGTTTGAAGAAGTAGAAGAAGCAGTATGGAAACTAGAAAATGGCAAAGCAGCAGGCATTGATAATACAAAAACTGAACTACTTAGGTATATGACTACAGAGGGATATAAACTACTGTATAAAATTATTAGTGATGCATGGAAAACAAAATAAATTCCGGAGGGCTAGAAAACGTCGATTATCGTCCCAATTTACAAAAAAGGGGGCACCAGGAGTGCTCCAATTATGATTTGTGTTGCATGTAAAGTGTATGAATCTGTCTTCGAGCAAAGATTAAGGAAACTAACTGAAGGCGAACTACATGAGGCGCAGAGTGGTTTCAGACCCGGACACAGCACACAAGACCACATTTTTACTATCAGAACCTAACATATAATAACGAATTATACTTGTGCTTATAGATATGGAGAAAGTTTCTGATAAAGTAGAGAGGCAAAGATTATGAATTGCCCTAGAAAATGAAGGAGGAGACAGAGATTTAGTGGAAGGAATTAAATCAATTTACAAGGAAATAATTAAGAATCTGCAAAATTTAGAACAACAAAAGGTATAAGACGGGAAGGAGTCATGAGCCCCCTTCTGTTTATTACATTTATGGACAAAATAATAAAGATTTCGAGTAGTAAAAGCAAGAAAATAAGTGCAGGCTATTATAAAATGAATCCAATCAAAATAAGTGAATGCGTATCTGCAGACCATGTGGTGATAATGGTCAATAGTGAAAAGAACCTGCGATTGAACGTCGCTATATGGGTCAAAGAGCTTGAAGATCAAGGTATGAAAATAAATTCAAACAAGACGAAATCAATAGTAATAGCAAACGACACAGAGAGAAATATAAACGTACAGATAAATAACAGCATAGTGGAACAAGTTGAGAGCATTAAATATCTGGGAGCAGTCATAGATACTACAGGAAAGCTTGAAGAAGAAATTAACAACAGAATAACGGCAACATCAAAGCTATTTCATAGCATAAAAAGAGGCTTTATTAATAAAAAAAGAAGTGAGTGAAAAAACTAAGATGACGATTTACAAAACGGTTTATTTGCCTACACTGTTATACGGATGTGAGTCATGGGTTTTGACTGAAAAGCTACATAATAAAATACAAGTCGCAGAGATGAAGTATCTGAGGAGGGCTGCAAACGTGACAATTATGGATAAAATAAGAAATGACACGATTAGGAATGGATTGGAAGTCGAAAGTGCTAGGAAATACGTCGAAAAGAGCCAACTGCGTTGGTGGGGGCACCTAAATAGAATGGATGTAAAAAGACAAGTAAACAAGGTATGGAGAGCCAAGAAAACTGGACGGAGAAGGAGAGGCAGACCGCGCAATACATGGGACAATGAAGTAGGAAAACTTTTAAATAACAGAGGGGTAACATGGAAGCAAGCCGAGACTCTAGCGTCAGACAGAAAAGTATGGAGAAAAATGGTGAAGGAAGATGCATGGAATTGATTATAAATAATAAATTTAAATGTATAATCTTCTTATGAAGTTTATATCAAGTAATTGCAGTTATCATATGTTGTTTCTGGTAAAACTGATAAAGCCTTTTTCCTCCATCATTGCTCTCTCCTAAGTCATAGTAGCCAACTAAGTCTTCCACCGCCCTTGTCCTATCTTGGAACATTGAAATTACTTGTAATGATGGTTATATCTCGACATTTCATTGCTTTTAACGCTTTCTATATATGGTCGTACAACTGTTTTACTTCCCATTATATCTCTTATCTGCCGTCGGAGTGTACACTTGAAAAATGTTTATATTAAAGAACTGACCCCGTAACTGTAATAACATAAATCTATCTGAAATAGGGAGTTCCTGAGTACTATAACTACTTACTTTTTCTGGCCATCTTAAATCGTTTATTTCTAGTATGTTAATATAAAGTCTCCTCATTTCTTGTATCGTGTTAAACTTCCTCCGTTCCAGGTGGCAATCTTAAATCAGCTTTGGATTTCTATATGTTGAACCTAAAGTCTTCATTTCTTGTATCGTGTTAAACTTCCTCCGTTCCAGGTGGCAATTTTCAGTTTGGATTTCTTTACTTTGTACCGGAAGCTTTTTCTCACTTCTTGCCTTTCTAAGGGCTGGTCGAGATTAGCGACCCACATATCTTGGTTTTTCTTGATAGTGATATACTATAGAAGAACGGCTTTCCTTCACTGCCGGTAACTCAGCCGCTTTTAACCTGGAGGATACTATTTGGAGCGGCTTCACTGGAGTCAGAGACTGCTATGATAATTTTGGTCCATCTTAAGTACTTGACTTTTTTGGTATCCATTATATCTGACAGGACTCTAAGGAGGCACCCAATGAAACTAGCAATCCTACACGAATGCTGTAATATAGAATAAAATAATTTGGTTTATGACCATTTCAAGTTTGTCACCGAATACAACTATACATTATTCTCCATTTCTATGCTATTTACGCTCATTACAGGTTTTTAGTCACCTAAAACGTACAGTTGTTGCTGCATATAAGACGTATCTAATAATGAGAACGAAGCAAATTCCAATAAATATATTCATCGGTCCCTTTCAAATTTTAAGTTTAGATTTTTGTCTTACTTTATTTTGAGAAATCTTTGGCTAAGCAATCGCCCACTTCTATATATATTTTTACTTGATCTGTAGAAATATTTGTACTACAAATTATATATGGCATTCATCGCGTTGGGATGGAATACTTAACTGCTCGACTTATTTGTTTCCAAGTTTGCTAGCTGTTTTCTTTACAAATCCAAAAGTACTATAAGTCTTCTTTTCTCACAACTTTCTGCAAATTTACAGTTGACAACAAACGTATTGCATAGCTTAAACACATGATAAAATCAAAAATAGTCCCTGGTACTCTGCAAGATGATGACATTATTACTCTTGCACGGAACAGTATTCTCCAGTCGAAAGATGTCATCAGTTAGTGTATATTAACCCATGTAGTATCAAAATACACTAGTGTAATTACCAATTTGATTTGATGTAAGTGGAGTGTAAAAAGATAGATATGCGTAATACGTAGCCTCTGCCCTTCAAACGCCAATCTGACCTTTCCGTGGTGCACCACCCCATTTTTACTAGCGAGGCTCTGGCGACCGGATACTGGTGGTATAACGCTAATAAATAAAAAAAACACTGAAGAAAAAATTGTCTCCAAGCACATATAAGCCAAACTTGAACATCTTGTGGAAACCAATGGGAAATTATCTTAATAAAGTTGGCTCTCCCAAGATTGTCAATACTGACGGTATAATGATTTTAGTAGTTATAGATTTCAAAGGTAAAACTCTTCTCCAAAAAGATTTTTCTTATGAATAACTATTATAGATAGAGTTACGTCTTAATTAAGAAGAAACGTTAGAACATTACGAAAAAAACATAAAACTAAAAAATGTCGAACAATAAATGAAACTCGACGTAGATCTGTTCGGAATGAATGCAATAAGATGGCCTTAAGATGGCAATATGCGAATACATGATAATAAGTACCGTTAGGAATAGCAGTTTATGGGAAAAGAAATAGGACAAAAAGTAAAAGTTTACTTGCTCAAGAGTGAAAAAGTGATGGTAGTAAAAATAACTGGTAGAGCAAAAGACGCAATTATAATACAGGTAGACATGCCGACCATAGACTATGGCGACGATGAAATAGAGAGTGTGCAAAGGAAAGCAGAATATAGTGTTAACGAGGATTGGAACACCATTACTCACGAAAGAATAGGTGAAATTGCAGGTCGATGCAGATTAGGGAGAAGAAATGAAAGATTTATTAATAACAAACATGCTATTCGACCATCACCCATGTAGAAGATACACATAGAAGAGGCCTAAAAATATCAGAAGACATCAGATTGGATTTTATGCTTGTTATACAAAGATTCAAAAGCCTGGTAAAAATGGAAAACTATATCCATAACCTAGAAACGATGATATGCGATGTAAGATTTAAGAACCAGTAAGAAGGATTGGCGAAAACGGCAAATAGATAAATTTTAACAAGGTGATACAAATGAATTATTGGGCAATACAATTCTGAGATATTCTGGAGAACAACTCGTAGGCAAAATGAATTAGACGCAAATAAGATGTGAGACATCATAAAATAACGCATTGTAGACGCAATGGGTGAGATATTACAATTTAAAGATGACGAAAGATTACAAAGGATATCATCCAAATGACTAAAGATAAAAAGAAACTTACATACAAATGATAGATAGGAAAAGTACTGAAGCTGCAAAACAAATTCAGTAGAAAATGTGGTGAACCAAAAGAAGAATATGTAAAGGAAAATTGTGAAAAATAACATTTTTAAAGAAGCAAAAGCTGATTAGGCCTGAAGCGAAATAAAAATCTTCTTTAAGGTAATGGAAAGAATAAGCGCAAGCGCAAAAAATGAAATAGAAAACATTCTACTGAAACAAAGTAATATTGCGGAATTATATCGTGAAAACAGCAAACAGAAAGTCATTATGGAAGAAAATCACCGAGATCGATGAAGATAGGGAAGAAGATATGGTAACTTGTACAAAATACACCAAAGCAGGGAAGAACTAAAAGATTATTATAAATTTAGGATAAAAAAAAACATTAAACACTTTAGAAGCTATCTTAAACGGGAAATATTTCCGAAAATTTGCAAAAAAAACAATAATTCCTATGCCCAAAAGAACGCGACTGTATTTTTCTGTTTCTATATTTACTTATTACTTCTTCCAAAATATAAAGTAATTATTAACATCTTTGTAGGAGAAAAGATAAGTAACTAAGATCTATCTAAACTATAACCACTATTTATGTTATATAGTATTTAATATATTCTATTTAAGGACATAGTTATGCAAAATTAAAAAAGTGGGGCCTGTTTCATTGCACATGAATTATGGGCCTATCTTATCATAGAAATATTAAAATTAGCCTATCGTTTACGTATACGTTTAGAGCGTAAATTTTCAAAACAGGAGATGACAAACCAAAAATGAGAAATATAGCAATGGTCGCGTTAAACTGCCTTATTTTTGTGGAAAAACAGAAAACAGATTTTGTGTGAAACATAAGGTGACAAAGAAACACGCGAAATGCTTCCATAACAATTCTGAAGAAGTTGTGGTCTAGCCTTAGTTTCAAGAGATGGTAACTTTTAAATAAATTGTAGCTGCCGCCAAAGTCAAGCAAGCAGAATAGACAGACTTGGAGGTGCGAGATAAGCGAACCTAATTAGCGACTTTTCTTCTTGTCCCCGTGTTTTCCCGGAAATGCACCTTCAAAGATAAATAATAATAGTGGGATATCTTCCAATTAATGATTACCATAAACGGTTCAGAAAAGTACCTAAAGATATTCTTTACGTTTTATGGCAATAAGTTTAAAAAACTGACTATTTTCTAAAATGTACCACAGAAGCCAATGCTGACAAAAATTAGCTTTAGAAAATTCGAGATTGTCTTCTTTGACAAATTAAGGCTCTTCCGTGACTTTGAAGTTTTAGAAAATCTTTCCCAACTACTTTGAGCTGGCCTAGTCAGTCACAGTTAGCAATAGATACCCAGACATAGTCTTTAGGAAGCCAACCTTCTATTTCAGAAATGTATTTAGTCGTTATCATCCGAAAAGGCATGCCACATAAACAAAATGTAAACTGTCCTTCATTTCTATAACCAGCATCCCAGTAAAAAAATAATGGAAACATAGGAGAGAAAAGAACGTCTTATTATAAACATAATATAGGTACATGTAAGCAAACATTAATTAAATGTGATCAAAATGAAAATGTTACTTGAAAGAGAGTAATGGTTTATTATGACTGTACCAGAACGCATGTAGCTCTTTACTTTTACTACACTTCAGACAAATGTAAACAAAAGAGTTTATATGCATGTTCAATGTAATAGTGAGAATTATCTGTCTTCCAAATTTCAACGTTGTTGCTTTATTACCTGTACTAGCCGTACTACTTTTACTATCACCTGCTTTCCAAATGATAACCACCGATTGCTAGTTGTTTCGAAACAAACTTTGTCTCATAAAAATTGATAAAGTCTCTATAATCTTTAACGAGCTCTGTATTAGTTAAAATAACTGTTGCAGAATGTCTTAAAAATGTATGCTGTTCCAATGCATCTATTTATCTGTACTTGCCTGTAGAATGCGCGCACCTAATCATGTACGTCATGTATTTTCATGCTTTTCTTCCATCAAAGTTAAACAAACCAAGCGCATCCCAGCATCGTAATGCTCCAAATGCCAACAGTTCTTAGCTCCATTAGGCCGGATTTTGAACCCTCTTGTTTTCGGGCTGTTCCGCCTTTTCGTTTTCGGGATTTGCTCTTTTGCGAGACTTGTGCTTTCGCTGGATATTGTATATATTAAAATTCCGGGAGGCTGCTTTGTCGGAAAAACTCTGTGGACTTCTTTTTCTTTCGAGTGCCGCGCTCGTGGGCTGGTGCCGGGGCGATATTCGAAAATATCTATACCTTAGCCATTTTTGCAATGTTGAAGTAACTTTTACTTTTGCAGTTACGGCCACTGAGTACCTGGTTCTTTTAATAATATGTTTATAAGTGAGATCTAATTAATGATCAATAGAAGAATCGCTTAAAATAATAGTTTTTTAGTTGAAGCTTTGTCTAATATTAATTTGTGTCTACAGCTATAATATTATATTATCTAATTGCAAAAAATTATATACTTTATTTAGTTGCATAATTGATAATTAAACTATAGGCACGGAGAGTTTATTGTTTACTTTGCAGTTTGTGAAAGAAAAATTACGTGACCTGTTAAAATACTAATAGCGTTGCTGTAGAAATGTATTGTAGAAAACCAATACTTAACACGTGTTAAATGGTGGAATTAAATTGTCGAGAGCAGCGGCTTAGTGTTTGATGTGACAAAATTTTCGTGAAAGGGCTGCTATAAAAGGTCTGGTGTGATTTAGTGCATCGGCCTGCACCCAGTGCGGGGTGCGAGAGACGCGTAGAGCGCGAGGGTTCTGAAATGAGTTCAACACGGTCATTGAAGCATTACATGAGGCACAGTCAAGACGTTTACATTTGACACGATCGTGCCAGCTCATTAGTTAGTAATGGCCATCTAGGGCGTAGTACAATCAGCAGTTTATTTTAATTTGAAATAGATAATCGAATACCTAAAGATCAGTGCAAAATAAAACTTGAAGAATAAAACTTGCTAGTATAAGAAGGAAGATCAGAGAAGGAAAAGTAAGATATACGATATATAAATAAAAAGAATGGAAACTAGCTTGAATAAACTTTTAACAGTAATAGAAAAGAATATCGGTAAAACATTTGACTTAGGGGTTAAGTGCCCGTATTAGAAAAAGCAATTAGTAAAAATAGGGCCTTATGTAAAAAATCGTCTGGTAATATATAATTCGATTTATAAAGTAAAATATTTTACGAATTTACAAGAAAGAAGCTCCTAGAAAAATATAGAATGTTAGGTTAAAATAGAGCCAGAAAAATACAGTGATCATAATCTAGTTGTGGCAAAAGTTACACAAAAAATATAAATTCAGCATTCTATAACATTGTAAGGTATAGAAGAAATATTTTTAAATTATTTATTAGTTGTGCGGCCGAAAAGTGGACTTTATAGTAATTTTAAATATGAACAAAAGAAACTTCAAACAAAGCTAAAACTAAAAACACTAAACTGTGAAAACGCGTTTTCCGCAGATAGCGGTTCCCTGTGCTGTTGATCCTGGGGACGCAGGAAGAGGAAATAAGGGCGTGGGTAAAAAGATAGGACAAGTTACCCCAATCTTCACAGCGGAGCCGAACGGTAGCGTCTTTCCTGGTGCAAAGGTTCCTAGCCGAGTCAGAGCAAAGAAAATGAACCGAGTTTTACCATCAAAAATTTCAACCCCAAAATGCAATCAGAAAGCAAAAGGACCTCCGGGAAGAGGTTAATCTGGTCGGCAAAATATCGACTTTCGCCACAAAATTAGTTTTTAACAAAAGCCTCGCAGATAATAAAAACTTCTGCTGCCAATTAAACACACCGGCGAACTCTTGGTTAAAAATGCTCTCGGTTTACGGAAAATTTAAACTATCACAAACTAAATTCAAAAGAAACGACACTTGCGAGAGCATAGCAAAAGGCCAAAAAAACGCCAAAAGCGCCAACAAAAGGCGTCCGCGGCACAAACCGCGGCCTATATATCAGCGCTCCGCGTGCTCGTGCAATTTCGTGGCGAACAAAACTAAATATATATACAGGAAGGAACCAAAAATACGGCCGGCCCTATTTTAAAAATTAAAATAAAAATGATTGGAGATTGGCGCGAACAATCAGCAATCAGAATATTAGAATACATTCTATGAGCTAATTTTATGATTTCTTTTTATTTAATTCTTAGGCGTGAAGGGGACGACACCCTGGTGCGGCCGATAAATGGACTGCATAGGTAATTTTAAATTTCAAATAAAAGAACTTGAAACAAATCTAAAGTTAAAACACTTAACTCTGGCGCTTTCCCGCAGATATCGGTTTCTTGCTGTTGGTCCTAGGGCTTCCAGAAAAAAGGATACAAGGGTGTGGCTAAAAAATAGGACAAGTTACCCCAATCTTTGCAGCGGAGCCGCACGGCAGCGCCCTTCCTGGTGTAAAAGGTTCCTTCACGAACCAGATCAATGGTAATGGACCGAGTTTTTTACAGGCAAAAATTTCAACCCCGAAAACTAGCCTTTTACAGGAAGCCTCGTAGAAAATTAAAACTTCTGCTGCCAATTAAAGTCGCCGGAGAACTGTCGGTTAAAAATGTTCTCGTCTTACGGAAAATTTCTGTCACAAACTAAATTCAAAGAACGATGCCTGCGAGAACATAGCTAAAAGACCAAGCCCAAACAATAACGCGTAAAAAACGGCAAAGCGCGAACGAAAAAGGCCAATTGCAAAAGAACAAAGGCAAAGGCGTAGTGCCGGCCCGCGGCCCAACCGCGGCCTATATATCGCAACGCGTGCTCGGGCAAATTCGACCGATACCTCAAATTTAAATATGTACAGGAGGGAACCAAAATACATCCGGCCTTAATTTAAAAATTCAAAATTAAAGATAATTTTGAGATGCGCACGAACACACCCAGTGGAGTCACCCCTATATTGTTTCAATAAATGGGCCTGTTAGTAGTTAATCTGAGATAGTTTTTGATTAATTTCAACTTGTAGAAGCTTTTTTCACTACTGGCAACACCTATTCCGACAGTCAAGAACAATCGCAACATTATAACAATATGTGGAACACAAACATCAAGTTGAATAAACTGCAGAAGCTCAAGTTGTCCCCCTTTAATAACTTTGGTCTGCTCTTGCTATACATTGACAAATTCTCGAAGTCGCCTTTGTTCTGTCTGGAACTCGCTCAGGTCGCGGGTATACTCGGCATCCAAAAGCTTCAAAGGTTGCAAAAAGAAGAATTTGTCATCTAGGTCTTGAAATCTGGAAGTGATTTCCTTTAATATCTTATTAAAAGACGCAAACACTTCTCTCCTCAATTCCTGCTAGGTCAAATCGGCATCTTTCGATCCGTTACCAAAATTCTGCTTAGGCTTTCTTCTTCGAGGAGGCTCAATTTCGATTAACACAGATTTTCGACAAAACTAAATCGGTTGGGAATGATATTATCTAGGTTATGCTTCAAGAACGTTTCTAAG
Source organism: Sinelater perroti (assembly GCA_036346155.1). Lineage (NCBI taxonomy): Eukaryota > Metazoa > Arthropoda > Insecta > Coleoptera > Elateridae > Sinelater > Sinelater perroti. The sequence goes on along the minus strand of JARFIY010000158.1, from coordinate 1,474,217 downwards.
GCACCAATTTTAATTCTTCTTCTTTGACACACAACTACTACAAATAAACCAGAAATCACAGCATCAACAATAAAAATTCCGCCCATCTATTTGCAAAGCGATATCAACTATAAAGACTTGATATTCGACCTCGAACAGATAACAACAGGCGAATTCACAACATTTTGCAACGCAAATTCAATAAGAATAAATTTAACAAAGCAGGAAGGTTACAGAAAAATATCCGACCACCTAAAAGAAAATCAAATCAAATTCCATACTTTTCAAAACCCAACAGCAAGCCACTTAGTGTTGTATTTAAAAACGTCCCAATTTCGCTTACAATTCAGGAACTCGAACACGAATTTAAAATGTTACCAATAATTAAAATAACGCGATTACTTTACCAAGGATAAGCAACCACTGTCCGTATGCGCAGTAGAGTTAACAGATAACGAAGACGCAAAAAATATATTGAAACTAAAATCATTATGCCATTCAATAGTTACTGTTAAGATAAGAAAGAAACCAACAAGTATTCCTCAATGTCACCGTTGCCAACAATAAAAATTATTGCACACTTGAACCCTGGTACGTGAAGTGTACAGAAAAACATCTTTACAATCAGTGTCCTAAAAAAGCACAAGATCCACAAACGTGCGCAAACTGTGGGCAAAATCACGCAGCGAGCTACCGTAGATGCAAACATCGTCTAGAGTTACTCCAAAAACGAACGGCAAATCGACCAAATTTTAATAAACGGCTACACACAGAAAGCGCATGGAACACCCCCTAAACCTGTCACAAACCCAAACACAACATACTAATTCCCCAAACATAAGCCACAATACATTCAATATACCAGACGCTAAAGCACAACAAGAAATCAACAACACAGAGTCAAACAACTTAATCAAAATCCTAATTAACTTCCCAACCCCGTTCATTCCTCAAATTAAAACATTTATCACAAACTCCTCACTCTCCTTTTCAATGACCCATAACGAACAAAAAATAATAGAAAAATTAACAATTTATTCAAACTCCAATTGCATAAAAGCCCAACGATGACTATTAATTTCCTTCATGGCAAGGTACAATGTGGACATAACATGTGTTACAGAAACCCACCTCTCATTAGAAGATAACCTCAAAATACCAGGTGCACAGAAAACATCGAATGTCAGAAAAAGCAGCCGTATTAGTCAAAAAGCAGATCAAATACAATATCATACCCGATCCAGCTACACCAAACATTGAAACTGTTGGAATTAAAATAATACTAAAAAACCAAAGCCACACACTAATTAGTATGAATAAACAACCGAAAAAGAAACTAAACTCATCAGATCGGCTTGCAATATTTAATTCGTCCGAAAATACTCTTGCAGTAGGCGACCCAAACCGTAAGAACACACTATAGGGCTGCAGAGCTACAAACCCAGAAGGCATTAAACTTGAGCAAAGTCCCCATAGAGATTGGATTCCTAATTCTAAGCCCACCTGATTATATCTATTACCCAAATCGTAGAGATCACCAGCCCGACATTCTAGATACGGTCTTCCTAAAAAACTTTCCAACTGAAATCCATCAAACAGCCATCGGCGAGCTTGATTCGGATCACTTCCAGTACTCATAACACTCACAGCTGTTCCATTCCTCGCCTAATAAACGGAGCAATAAACTGAGAAAAATTTTAAGAAGCTCTAAATGATGATTTATATTATTCACCTGAACTGAAAGCATCAGAAGAAATCGACGTCACAATATCAAAATTTACAACTTCCATTGTAAATAGTGTACTCAAGACTACATCGAAGAAAAAATCATAAACCTAGACACTATTACCACTCAAACTACATAGCTAAACTTATAAAAAAAAAAGAGCCAAGCAAGACGTCAATGGGTACGAAGTCGACACCTATCTGATAAGCGATCTCTCAACTACATAACACACCAGCTAAAAAAAGAGTTAGACGAAATAAGGATAATCGCGTACCAAAAATGCGTTGAAGAGCTTGAACCGAACAACACTGGGACGTGGAAAGCAACAAAGAGATTTCTAAAACAGCAGAACGAAATTCCAACAATCACATGCCATCTGGAAAGTGGTTTCACACCAAAAATCACATGCAGTCCAACAGAAGCAGCATTTACAATTGACTACATCCAAAGAAACCTATCTGTCATCACCGAACATATAGAACCAACTTAGCCTCACGAACTACAAGCTTTAATCGCCAAACTCCCCAAAAGAAAAAGCCCCGGTTAGGACCTCATGCCAAATATCGTGTTAATACATTTAACTATGAAATCCGTAGCTTGCCTAACATCAATATTTAATGCTTGTCTGAGGATGGGCCACTTCCCAAAAGAATAGAAACACGCTATAATACTGCTATTCCCTAAACCAGGAAAGGACAAAAAACGCTTAGACAACTACAGATCTCTATCCAAACTGTTAGAAAAAGTTATCTACACTCGCCGCAATAAAGAAATGACCTCACTTAACATACTCCCCCCACATCAGTTTGGCTTCAGAAGAACCTACTCAACCGTACACCAATACCAGAGAATAGTTGAAACAATCGAAACTGGCTACGGAACCAAACAGTACGCAACAGCCGTTTTCCTTAATGTAGCACAGGCCTTTGATAAGGTCTGGCTAGAGCCGGCTGAAAAGAAAACTATTGAAACTAAGATTAACCAACTACCTAAAGGCAATACTATTCTCTTTTCTTGAGAACATAAACTTCGTAGTGAAAATAAATGCCGAAGTCTGAGATACAAAAAGTATACGGGCTGGAGTCCCTAAGGGCAGTATACTGGGACCACTTTATATATAATACCTCTGATAAAACAGTGAAATATCTAGAAGTACTTTTAGACACAAAACTCTCTTGGAAGCGGCATATCAACCTAAAACTCAATCAGAGTTATACAACAAGACTAGCACAGCTATACCCATTATTAAATCGGAAATCAAAACTAAAAGCTAAATGTGCATTCATGATGTACACTTCCCATTAGCACATTATACAGTGCCAGTCTGGAGTACCACATCAGAAACAAACATAATCAAACTACAAAGGCTGCAGAATAAAGTTCTAAGAATTGCAGTAGACGCGCCGTGGTTCATCAGAAATACTCAGTTACATTACGAACTAGAAGGTCTAACAATAGAATATTACATAAAAACAAACACCAAAAAAATTTCTTAACAACATCAAGGCATGCGATGGAGCAGCTCACTATAATCTTAGCAAGCGGAACATTCACCCCCAGCTAAAACGAAGACTCCCCCAAGACCAATCCTTATCAGACGAAGAGATGTCGGAGGAATCAAGATACCTCATCAGTTAGATTAGTCACTTGTAACATATGCTAACAATGTCATGAATAATACAAAAGTGTTGATCTGGCAAATAAACATTTTATAAAAAAAAACTTTAAAAGTACAGAGACTCAAAGTCCTAGTTGGACAAAGTAGATTTCGTGTATTTCTAGAAATTTCTGTATTCGAAGAACAAGCAGCTACTAATATTTTATACTAGTAATAAATTCTTTATTAAAACAGAATCAGTTTATCTTTTTTTTATTCTACACTAAGGACATATTTCCTACTTTTTATCTACAACACCAGTTTAAAAAATGTGTCGCTAAATGTTGGAAATTTGCTTATGCTATTTTTTTTATTTACATGTCACACTATATGACCAGTTTTATTTGACAGTTAAAAGGCAGCTGCTTTTAGTTTTGAAAAGAACACTAACAACCCTTTTTTTAAATTCTAAAATATGATTTGTTTCTAGACATCCATTTTTATGTGTGAAAACACTACTCGCATTTTTTAAATTTTCTCTACATACGTTACTAGATATACAACTTATTCGAATGCAAGTTTTAATGTTGCCGACGCTTTTTAAAACAGGAATTTTTATATGAAAATATTGTTTAGGTATAGGGAATATTCGAGTGTTTGTCTTTACAAGAAAAGAAATCATTTAATTTTAATTCAAATATCCTTCAGTGCTGTGCGTCCAGTTAGTTACCTAAGCACAGAAATTTATGTTTTAGTATGTTTTTGTTAATAATACGAACAAATCCTGCTCAGATTTTTGTTATTTTAAAAATATATTAATTCGAAAAAGGTAACTGTGCAAAAATATTTTCTTTCCTAATCGGATGAAACTGTAAAGCTTCTCTACAAAAGTACGGGCGGATCGTCAACCAAACTTGGATGCACTAATGGAAATAAAAAGGGTGGAAAATGAGCGCATAGAAAATGCAAAGCCTTCGCTAAGAGTTCTAGCAGCTTACCAGCCAGCTGGAAGAATGAAGGTCTGTCTGTGCATACTGCGTAATGGTTAAAAGCAAGACAGGGAAATATGATATTAAATGAAATGAGGACATGCAAGATTAAGGCGCAATCATACTAGCAGCTTTATTATTTTTCAGCCGTTTATAATTAGGTGCATTTGCAACATACATTTTTAATTCCGCTTTTATATATTTTTTGCTTTAGAATAGTAAAATGGAAGCTTCACTGCTAACACAAGTCAAACAGATATTTTACTTGTTTAATTTGATGTTCAATAATTTTTATTGTTAGAGTGCTTCGTAGTAAACTGACTCTATTAAGCAGTATTTCTCCACATACTATAAAATGACAGATCCATGTAAAATCAAATTATTGATTGTTCATCAGATGAGTACAAGTTGGGACCCTGACAGTTAATCTCCTTTATCGCAACTTGCATGCATACCAGCGAGGTAAATTACGTGAATCCGCAATTCTCAACCTAATTAGTAGGCTAGAAATGTTACTAGCTAACTCAGAAAAGGCTCTATGTGATACTTTAGATGCGCAAGAAGATTTTGCTCTGTATCAGCAACTGATGTGGCATTTTAAATAGATAGATAAACACTGAATTAAGAACCTTGTTAAAGTAAAAGTTTATAGAAAAAGATTTTGTAAAAAATTTCAACACAAAAGAATTATGTGTTGAGGATTATGCTGATCATATAGTTATCCTAATCAAGGAAAAGTATCTTAACATTACCTTTTATAGTTATAGTTTTTGTTGAATCTACTCAGATGGTCGGAGAAGTTAAGTATCTTAACACTATACATTTAAACAATGTTTTAAACTGAGCGAAGATATTTTTTTTACATTAGCAATCAGAATACATTGTATTTCTATAAGCTAATATTTTGGTTTATAAATTGACATAATGAGGGCCCGTCCGGTGACTGGTCCTCGTCCTAGAAAATAGTGTTAAGGTATTAGGCCCATGTGGGGTCCTCTTCAGTGGAGGTCTGTAGGCCAGCGGCGCTTGAGGCGTCTGATGACTTGATGGTGTGGAAGTTTTTGGAGAAGAAGGTTGTCATGGGTGGTAAGTTTTTCAAGATGTTTCCTGGTTCTGACCTGTATTACCGTATTGAACATCGGGACGCCGAGGTCGTCGTGTATTATCTGATTGGTGATGTACCAGGGAGCATCAACGAGAGATCTTAAGATTTTAGATTGACTTTGTTGCATGATTGCGAGGTTAGTCTTGCTAGCACAGCCCCAAAGTTCTATTCCATAGGACCAGATTGGTATAATGATGGTTTTGTAGATAAGGATTTTGTCAGAGAGGGATAATGGGGAGTGTCGGCCTAGTAACCAGTAAAGGGTTTTAGATCTGAGCTCTATATGTTTTTTTTCTTAGTTATGTGCTCCTTCCAGGTGAGCTTGCTGTCCAGGTGTAGGCCCAAGTATTTCATTGATGGGGATTGTGGTATCTCGATGTTATTAAGATGTAGTGGAGGACATATCCCTTTGCGAAGAGTGAAAGTCACATGAGTAGATTTTGACTCATTTACCTTAATGTTCCAGCTCTGGAGCCAGTCTTTAAGTAAGCTGAGGTGAGTTTGGACATATTCCACAGCGAGGTTTATGTCCGTGTGTCTCTCAATTATAATTGTGTCATCGGCATATGCTCCTATAGTAGTGTTTGGGGAGGTTGGAAGGTCTGAGGTATTTAACGTATAAAGAAAGGGACCCAGAACGCTACCCTGTGGAACCCCAGATTGGATTGGGTATACTGGAGAGAATTCGTCGTTAACGCGTGTTCGAAAGTTTCTGTCTGTTAGATAGGAGTCCAAAAGTTTATGAAATTGAGGAGGTAAGATTTGATCTATTTTGAGTTTGAGTCCTTTGTGCCAGACTTTATCAAACGCCTGGCGAATGTCCAATAGAACAGCTATACAGTAGGCTAACTGTTCGAATGCTGTGTTAATTTCTTGCGTGATGCGATGGCACTGTTGTATGGTAGAATGGTGTCGGCGAAAGCCAAATTGATAATCAGGGATCCAGTTAGTTGCCGTGAATTCTAGGTCTAAGGTTTGTAAGACATACTTTTCAATGAGTTTGGAGCAAACTGGTAGCAGGCTTATGGGGCGCTTTGATCACGCACAGCTGGGATCTTTACCTGGTTTAGGGATGAGTATTATCTCTGCGATCTTAAATTCTTTCGGCCAATATTGAAATCGGAGTATAGCATTAAATATGTACGTCAGCAGAACTATTCCTTTTCGTGGAAGCTCACGGAGCATTTTCGGTGTAATTTTGTCCGGTCCCGGTGCTTTCTTGAGATTCCATCTCTGAATTTCAGATTTTACAATCTTCGGTGTTATTAGTGATATATTCGGTATATTCGGTTCATGTGCTGGTTGGTCTGGGAGGTTAACGTTGGGTAGTTTATCATGTGGCTGGAATACTCCAGATAGGTGAATAGCGAACAAATCCGCCTTTTCTTTTGTCACTCTTGGCCCATTCTAGAGCTGGAGGTAGTTTTCGTATTGGTGGGGATGTGGTTTGGGGTTTTAAAGATGATTTCACTGGTCTCCATATTGAGTTGTCATATCGGTTTAAGGTTGAGAGGTAGGTATTCAACTAGTCTTCCCTCAAGGATTTGAGTTTCGCCTTAAGCTGATTTCCAAGGTTATTGAGGGTTGTTTTGTCTGCTGGATGATGGTTCTTTTGCCATTTGGCTCTGGATTTCCTCTTTTGGGCAACTAGAAGTTTAACTTCTAGAGGAACATGTGTGTATGAGTTGACTTTTCTCTGCACCTTACGCGGGGTAGCTTGCAGTGCTGTATTTGTTAGCAGAGAATTGAATTTGGTAACTGCTGTATCAATTTTGAGAGGGGTTTTTAAACTGACTTTCAAGTCAATGCCTTCATAAAGAATTTGGCGATATAAATCCCAGTCATTGTTATGGAACCGTGCGGGGGGATTTTTGATTAGGACACTTGCGCTTATAGTTTCTATGATCGGGAAGTGGTTCGAGGAAAGATCGTAGCTTGGGGAGATGCCCATGTAGTTTGGTGATATTCCATTAATGACGAAGAAATCGACGAGATCGGGGATTTTGTTCTGATCGGATGGCCAGTATCTCGGGGTCCCTGTTGAAAGGTAGTCGTATTTATTGTCTTGTATAGTTTTATATAGCTCTCTGCCTTTTGTAGTAACTAGGCGGGAGCCCCACGCAATATGTTTACTGTTGTAGTCGCCGCCTGATACGAATTTGGGACCAAGGGTATGAAAGAACTGATCGAAGTCACATTTTTTGATATTGTGTTTTGGGGGGCAGGAGACAGTCGCAATGGTTATTGCATAGGGGAAGATGAGCACCTTGATGGAAGTAGCCTGGATAGATTCCTTCTCGTAGTTGGGGAGAGCGTAATGTTTTAAATTTTGTTTGATTAATATAGCGGTTCCAGCGTGTCCTGTTTTGTCTGGATGGTTAGTGTAGTATAAATGGTAGTTAGAAAATTTGATGTATGATTTTTCCGTGAAATGCGTTTCAGTAATTAGCATTATGTCAATGTAGTTATATTTTAGGAATAGTATTAATTCGTCTCTGTGATTTAAGAGGCCGTTGGCGTTCCATTGTGCAATGCGGAGGAAGTTATCCATTATTTATTTTGCTTATTAACATTGTCAGTATGTTAAGGACCATGCTGTTCTGCTGAATGTGTTGGGAGAACATGGATTTGAAATCTTCTAGGAATTTGTTTAAGGTAAGGTTAAGAGACTGGTCAGAAGGGATTTGTTGTTGGGGTTCTTGGTGACTGGTAATACTAGCGTATGTAGGTGAATGCGGAAGGTTGGATATATAACTTTGTCTATTTATGATTGGGGATTGGGTTGTTGGCGGTTTGGAATTGGTATTTCTACTTCTGTAGAAGTTGTGGAAATGAGTACATCCTGGGTAGTTAGCCGGGTGATTTCCTCCGCACAGTGCACACGTTGCTAGCGTGTCCTTGCTCTTCTTGCAGCTGACTGTGCTGTGATTACCGCTGCATTTGACGCACACAAAGGGACAGAAGCAATATGCTTTTGTATGACCATACATTTGGCATCGCATGCACTGGACAGCATTTCGGTTTGTTCTTGGCGGTTCAAGTGTTATGCGATTGTGTAGTAAAGATTGAATGGAATATATCTCTTTATTATTGTTAGATAGTTCTAAGTCCTCTAAACGCTCGTTCGTCTTTTAATTGGTAGGTGTGATGTATAATTTTATTTTCGCGCATGTACTTAACTAGTTTACGGAATATATCAGGACTATTTGGTGAGATTTTAATTGTGTTATATGCCAGGCTTTTAGTGACATATTGCTCTTCTTCTTCTACATCTGCTAGTGTAGCTTTCATTTTTGGTAGATCTAGGACTCCATAAACAAATATAGGCGGGGATTTGTGGATTTTATCAGATTCTATTGTTTTATCTTTGGGAGTATTGTTTTTATTTGTTGAATTGTCAATGGGGGTTGGATTTTGGGAATTAGCTAGTGTAGGAAAACTGTTGGAAAGGGGTAAAGTGTTTGAGGATACCGTGTTATGTGATTTTCAGACTTTCTTTCGTTTAGTAGCCTTAAATACTTGCCAGGTGTTTTCTTTAGATGCGATGTCCTCTTTTGAGGGGGGATCGTCTCCCATTTCGTCGTCAGACGTTGAGGTTAACCTGTATAGTTGCCGGGAATTTCGAGGCTGATAGAGTCCTGAAGATTGCATTGCTAAGTATTGTTCCTGGTTAGGGGAAAGGGATAACTTGGTCCTTGTGAAGGTTGACTAGTTGGTGCAATGTAGGGTAATGACAGTTGATTGTTTATCATAGGTTGATTTTGGTAGGTATTTGGAAATTGTGTGAAGTGTACGTTTGGCGAAGGATAGCCCTGCATATTATGAGGTAGGGGCTGGCTTAAATTGTAGTTAACTATGTTTAACTATGTAGAAACTATGTTTCTTTCTTGATTAAAATAACTTAAGCAAACTCGGGTTTTCGATATGAGATAAGGCGACCGCAGCCGCTTTATCGAACAATGCACTTGAACGTGAACTCTTAGCGCGTGTATCTGCGATGTTTACGCTTCGAAATTCAATCGAGTAATGTATGCAAACTGAAAATGATTTAATATTATGATTGTTGAACTAATCATAACACATGTACTCTATCTTGATAACCTAAGAGAGAACAAAACTAAGTTGGACACAAAGATTAATATATTTAGTACCCTTAAATTTAGCTCTCTTAAATATCATATGTACAAAGGTCGATGGGGCCACAAAGAAAATTCTTGAACATGAAAATTGCATTTTGTAACCTTACGTATAACTGTAAAATGTATTACTTTATGAAATACCACAATGACTGGCCACAAGAGACCCACCTTCTGATAAACAGACTAATAAATGGAATGCAGTCGGATCCTACCATGTAAGAAAGAGGGTCGTAATAATACTACAGTTATTTTTTTTATTGACAATATGTGTGCTTATTTACAATTGCATCTATACAGAGTACTAAGTTTTTTTTTATATCCCCTTTTATTTGTACAATCAGTCTCGGTGGAGACTATAAATACAATTGATGTGTGCTTAATCTAAGACTATTCTAGGAATAACATGTCATGTAGAGTAATGTCCCAATGGACATCCTCTGTAGTATTTTAGAGATATGGCAATTAAGTTCTAGGCAAGTGACTAAAATCTGGTGGGAAGATCAGAAGGTTTGAATCGTTTAAGTCGTCTTGGCTCGTCTTCTTCTTGCAACAGGTTGTTTGCTAGCTCATTGGGATGAAAGGTCAGCTTCTTTCTATAATTAGTGCTGAATCGAGTGATTTCTTCACGAACTGTAGGCAGTTTTAAGTCAGCATGGAGTAAGGCATTAGGCACGTACCATGGGGCGTTGACAATAGATCTAAGGACTTTATTTTGGAAGCGCTGGAGAATCTCTATATTTGAGGTGCAGGCGGAGCCCCAAATAGGGATCCCGTATGTCCAAATGGGTTTTAGGATAATTTTGTCCAATAAGAGTTTATTTTCGATGGATAATTTCGATTTCCTTCCAAGCATCCACCACATTTGATGACATTTAGAACCCAGTTGTTTTCTCTTAGTTACAATGTGAGTACGCCAAGTTAATCTTCGACTAAATGTAGTTCGAGGTATTTGACTACATCATTTTGGGGTATTGGAGTTCCATTAAGTGTAACTGCAGGGCAGGTTTCTTTGCGAAGGGTGAAGGTGATATGTGTAGATTTAGTTGCATTAGCTTCCATTCTTCATTTTTTAGCCAGTTTTCAAATAGATTCAGATGGCTTTGCAGATTTCTAGATGCAGAAATAGTGTCCTGATGTGATGCTAAAAGAGTCGTGTCATCTGCATATGTAGCCGTGATTGTATAATTTGTTTGAGGTAGGTCTGCTGTGTACAATGATTAAAGTGTGGGTCCTAAGATACTTCCTTGAAGAACTCCGGATTGCACAGGATAGATCCGTGTATGCTTCTTGATACTTTGCTTGAAATGTTCTGTCGGAAAGGTAGGATGCTAGGAGTGAGTAGTACGGATGTGGGAGCAAGAGTTTAAGTTTGTATTTCAGTCCGAGCTGCCAAATTTTATCAAATGCCTGGCTTTTTAATAATTACACCAGTTATGAGATCATACCCGAGTGTCTTTTTAGTGCTAACCTCGTGGTGTATGATTATTTCAGCCTCACTATGTGAAACTTTAGGAACAGGCAGAGACATCTGAAAGGGAGCATCGAACTGGTTCAGTAACTCTTTTTCTTCAGCAGCAGTTAACTGAGATGGTTATGGTTGAAAAACTGAGGCAAGGTGTTCGGCCAAAACAGTGGCGTTTTCCTGGTCCGTTCTTGCCCATTTGTTATGATTGGTTCGTATCGGAGGTAGAAGATGTTGGTACTTTAGTTTACGAGTGAGTCGCCACAAAGAGTAATCGGTTGTGTTTGTTGGTGTTAGTTCTTTAAGATAACTTTGTATGGAATCATTGCGTATCCTACACAATAGTTTTTTGAGGTCTTTTGCTAGGGTAGTATACCGTTGTCTGTCTGCCGGGGCTCTCGTTATCTGCCATCGTTTACGAGCTTTTCGTTTCTCGGAGATTTTTTGCTGTAATAGTACTGGGGTTCTTCTCGAATTCGTTCTTCGTTTATGTCTGGGGTCGCTTGCCACGCTGCACTTTGTATTGCTTGTGTGATGTTTTCAAAGGCAGTTCAATAGTTATTTGTTCGTCCAGTTTTTCTTTGAAATAATCCCAGTCTGTCCGTTTGCTACAAAGAGATGGTTTCTTCAGTTTGCCCAATATTTGTGTATTCATGTTTACTAGGACTGGAGTGTGGTCCGACGTTAAATCTAAGCAGGACTTGACTTCAAATTTTTTGGAGTTAAGACCTTTGATTAGGCATAAGTCGACAAGGTCGGGTAACTTATGGGGGTTAGATGGCCAGTATGTTGGCTGAAATGTTGATAGATAAATCATATTATAAGTGGACATAACTTTGAATAGTTCTCGCCCTTTGGTAGTTGTGAGCCTGTATACCTATATTGTGTTTTTCGCATTAAAGTCTCCTCCGACCAGAAATCGATTTCCCAAGGTCCGAAAATATTCGAGGTAATGCTCATATTTGTTGTTATGCCTTGGAGGGAAATATATAGCAGAGATTGTTGGTTCTCCTAGGGTATCTAGAAGACTGATGTTGGTGGCTTGGATATTGTTGCATCTGTATTAAGCTCGTTCGTAGTGTTTTAGATTTTTCCTGATTATAACTGCTGACCCTCCATGTGCCGTTTCATCTGGGTGGTTTGTTTTATATATGCTATAATTTGGTATTTTTATGTGACTTCTGTTGGTAAAGTGAGTTTCAGAGATGAGCAGAATGTCTAAGTTATTGGTTTGTATAAATAATTTGATTTCCTGTGTATGTTGGCACAGGCCGTTGGCGTTCCAGAGTGCTATTTTTAACTGTTGTTCCATTATTTGTTTTTATTAGCGATCTTTGACATGAGGTTTATAAGTGTACTCATTTGATCCATGAGGGGTTTCATCATTTGCTTTAAATCGTCTATTTTGTTTTTTGGTGATGGTACTTCTGGCTGATTTTGTGGAGTTCTGATATGTTCTTGAGTTATTTGGGCAAACTTAATGCCCGGTTGAACAGTTCTCTGCTCAATATAGCGTGGTCGTAGTGGTGGGTACAATTTTTGTTGAATTTGTTTGTGAACTATACAACCTCTATAGTTTGGCTGGTGGTTTTCATTGCAATTTACGCACTTGACATTGTTATCTTTAACCTTTCTAAGACAATCGCTAGTTAAGTGGTTTGAAGCACATTTAACACAACGTGGTTTATTTTGACAATAATTTTTTGTATGTCCGAATTTTTGACAACGTAGACATTGCGGAATTTCACGTTTGGCATGCGGTGCTTCAAACTGAACTTTGGTGTTCAGTAGCAAATCTATTTTGTAAATATCCTTGTTATTATCTTTAGGTACTAGGTCTAAGAACTGCAGTGGTAATGGAATTTTTGATCCTCTTTGCTTCACATTCCAAACGTTTGTTATTTCGTGTCCTTTCTCTGACAAACTTGTTTTAATGTCTTGTACTTTAGTGGTTGGGTGCAAATTCTTCAGTACTACACGAAAGGTTCTTTCTTGCCTATGCTTATATGTGTAAAATTCGTTGTTTTTAGCTACAAGTACTTTTACTAGCACAGTATATATCGCACTTTCAGAGGGCTGTACCTTAACTTGATTATTATATAGTGTCTTTAACGTGTATTTATCTTTAGTCAGTTCATTGAGTAAGGTAATTAATGGCTGAATATTTTCAACGCCCGAGATGAAGATCGGTGGTGGTTTGGGTTCAGTGATTTGTGCATTTTGGTCCATGTTTTCATTTGGAAAAGGGCAAATCTATTACTAAAACCGAGCCAATAATCCTTCTTTGAAGAAGTAGCATATTGATCCTCATAAGATCTACTTAGTTTTTTGGTGGGAAATTGCCATGAGTCTGTGGTATTTTGTCACTGAGAATACTGTGCAGTTTGCGGCTGCATTAAATTGAGGTTTGGAAAATTATTGTTTATTGGTTGACTGCTGGATAAGGTTGTATTTTGTGCCGGTACTTGTATGGGAAGTGGTTGAGAAAAGGAAGAATTTGTTGGCATTTGTGTATTTGAAATGGGAGGAAGTGGGTGTGCATGAGGGTTGTATGTGGAGGTGCATATTGCACCTAGTTCGGTGGCTGATACATTGTTAAGTAAATATAATTTACTTGCTGCTTGTATGTTGTTTGGAAATGTTTTTGTGTAACTTTAAGTTATAAATACGATAAGCTATAGATAAATGGTTTTTAAAATAAATTTGTGGAGTTGACCTTACTATTTATCTGTTGCACTTATTTATCTCAAAGAGCAGCCCATACACGACTTTACTCGTTGAAATTCAAGCGTGGAATTAATAGTAAATAAATTTGTCGGTTTTATTCAGGCTTACTTTCAAATAGCAAAAATTAAATTATTAATAAATAAATTCGCCTGACCTTAAGCGAGGCTGCTGTTCCGCTGCTGCGATATCACAGGTATAGCTCGGCACGCACGTCTGCTCTGCTTGAAGGCACTAAAGCGAATAGAGTACTAAGCAAATGAGCTGTAAGGTATTAGTATGTAGGGAAATATTCAGTAATACCTTTCCTACTCCGTTGTTATTTCATTGGTGTAGTAAGTACAAGGGCCATGTTTTGTGTAGTATTTTTGCTATTAAGGCGTTTGCGTGTTATGTTGTTTACTTATTGTTAGTCTCAGTTCTTTTTTGGTATTTTACTTGTGGCAAAGGGACTCTTTTGATCATTATAAAATGTTTGGCTGCTCACGTACCATGAAGCATCTGTAATTAGCCGTATTTCTTTTGACTGAAATTTTGTAATCGATGACGGTTTCGTACATCCCCTGTGTTGGAGACCGTAGGACCATATGGGCTTTAGAATAGTTTTATATAACAATAATTAATTGTTCAATGAGAGCCTTGAGTTTCTGCAAAGAGCCATTGATTTGTCAAAATTTTATATGAAGTTGTTTTTTTTTTTTGATTGAATATACTTTCTCCATGTGAACATTTGATAAACATGAACAGGAATTCGCTAATTGTTCATTGTTACAGATGTTTGTGCTTTATGTCTTATGGTGAATGTAACTAGAATTTATTTGGCGAAATTCACTTTTATTTGCCATTTATTGTGCCAGTTTGGGAATACAAGATTCGTTATGAAAGTAATGTGCATGACTTTTGTCCGACGCGACTGTACATCGCAGCGCGCTCCAATTGCAGGGAAAAGTAGTGGGGATCGCCCCCTTCCAAACGCGACCCAGATCAGTTTCATCTGAGCAGCCGGAGTGTCAGGAGTTGTAAGGTGAAGGATTCACTCGAACAAAGGTACGCGATCAAATTTTGCATGCGGCTTTTGAAGAATGCTACGGAAACGTAACAGATTCTTCAAGAGTCCTTCAAAGACGACTGCTTATCAAGATCGCAAGGCAGAAGATGGCACAAATCGTTTAAGGTGGACCGGGAATAGGTCGCCGATGATCCCCGTTCGGGACGTCCATCAACGGCCAGGATCGACGACAACGTGAATCGTGTGCGCGTTGTTTTGAAATCAGACCGTCGTTTAGGCATCCGACAAATCACTGACACCTTGAACATGTTAAGATTTGCGGTACATGGGATAGTGACCGAGGATTTATAAATACGAAAGGTTTGTGCGAAGCTTGTGCCAAAGGTGTTAACGGATGAACAGAAAAAACTTTGAATTTTGCGCTATGACTTGTTGCAATTGAGTGAAGATGATCTGAATATTTTTAATTCAATCATAACCAGAGACGAATCCTGCATGTTTGAGTGCGACCCATAAACGAAAAGGCAGAGCTCCGAGTGGCACACTGCATCGCCCGCCCGCCCCAAAAAGGTGCGCATGAGCAAGTCAAAGGTCAAAACAATGCTCATTGTCTTCTTTGACGTCCTAAAAATCGTCCATTTCGAGTTGGTACCGTCAGGACAGACTTTCAACGCGGCATTTTACGCGAAAGTGCTAAAGAGATTGAAACGCAGGGTAGCTCGCGTCAGGAGGGACATCAAAGACTCAATGAAACTCCACCACGACAATGCACCCAGCCACGCGGCCTTCATAGTTGGCGACTTTCCGGCCCTGAGCAACACCCCAGTGGTTCCCCAACCCCATACAGTGTTGACTTGACTCCCTTTGTCTTTTTTTTTCTATCCCCTCGTAAAGAAAGAGTTCAAAGGAAAAGATTGGGAGTACGTGAAGAACATTCAAGCTCTTGTTACAAGAATCCTAAAGGACATCCCGGCCAACGACTTTAAGGGTGCCTTCCAGGCATGGAAATTACAACTGCGCAAGTGTGTTGATGCAGGAGAAGCGTATTTTGAAGAGTTTTTGATAATTTGTACAGATCGGTTCAATAAATCAGTTTTTATAGAACCATGCGCATTACTTTGATAACGCAGCTTGTATGTTAAGATGACTTTGTAGGTTTTTGGGGGAATTCAAAGAAATATAGTTGATGGCAATGACTACCACGTCGTCAGCAAAGGTGGTGATGTCTGTGTTGTTCATTTCAGGTGTATTAGCTGTGTAAATGAGGAATAGCAGTGGTTCTAATAGACTACCTTGGGGGACTCCGGCTTTAATATGGCAAAAGTTAGGTGTTGATCTGAACATTTAATAAAGAAATTTCTTTTAGAAAAATTTAATTTTAGGAGGAAGTAGTTGTGGGTAAGTTTTTTTAGTTTAAAAAGTCAGCCAAACCTTATCAAAGGGAAGGCGATGTTGTAGAATTTCGTATCTTCAAGACTGCTGAAGATTTAGTTAACGATTCTGTAGACTTGTTGGGTGTTGGAGTGGTTTTCTCGGAACCCGAATTGATGATTGTAGAGTAGTGTCAAAAAGTTGTGGTCGGCATAGCAAAACATTGCTTGTGATGAACAGCAGACTAATGGACCAATAAGACAACGATTCATGTGGCGGTTTTCCTGGTTTTGTTATCATTACTATTTCAAAATACTTTCAGATTGTAGGGTAATATGATAGACTAAACATGTCGTTGTATATGTCTTTCTTAGGCAGATGTTTAAGTATTTGTCCAGTGATGAGGTCATATCCTGGGGCCGTGCGTATGTTTAGTAATTTAATTTCTTTCTTTACTTCGTAGGCGAGAAGGTTTGTATAGGTGGAGTCATTTGGCAGAGTGTATCAAAAAGGTTTCTATCTATTGGTCAGTGTGGATCTGGCTGGGTTTTGAATAGTTCAGTTAGATGTGAAGCAAAGACATTTGTCTTTTTATCGGAATAGACCCACTTGCCGTTTGGTTTGCGGATAGGTGTTATAGATATTGGAGGACCTTTTAGTTTGTTCTTTTCCATCTAGAGCATATAGTTATTTGCAGATAAATTGGAAACGTAGTTTTTAAAAGTATTATTTTGTACGTTCCTGGTGGCCTTTTCCAAATTAGTTAGTCTATTGTAAATATGTTGATCGGCAACGTTTCAGATTTATGGTATGTGTTTGTTTTGTAAAATCTATTTCTGTACTGCTTCTTGAACTACTTGGGTGAAGTACTGCGTTTTTTCTAGGTACCACTGAAAGGAGATCCAGTCGATATTTCTCGTGGTTAGTTGAGATGTGGGCGGCTTTTGAATAACCATAGCAGTTATGCTGTTAATAACTGAAGAGTGACCAGATGCGAGGTCATATTTAGATTCTATTATACAGTTATTTCTTGCCATTTAACGTGTTATATAGAAGCCCAAAAGGTCAGGGAGTTTTCCAGAATCACTTGGGGAATAAGTGGGTTTTCCGTTGCTAAGAAAGTCAGCTATTATCACTAATGCGTGTGTGTTAAGCATTCCAGTCTCCCTCAGCTGTAAATCTAATACCGAGCGTCCAAAAGAAGTCTTTTTATTCGTGTGATGGGTTATATACAGCGGTAACAATGAATTGTCATAGATGGACCTTGATTTCTACGATGGTTGTTTAAATTTTGTCCGTTTGAAATTTGGGTAATTCATGATGCGACAAGTATTACTGAGCCTGCATGGGGGGTGCCGTTTGAATGAAGAGCATTATAAGTGAAATAATGTGGTATATTGAGTGTTGTCAGATTGGTGAAGTGTGATTTGGAAATGAGTAGAATGTGCCGTTGGCGTTCTATGTGGCAATTCAGTGTATATTCATGGTTACAGTATGCCAGTGACTCTGGTTAGTAGGTTTAGTATCATTCTGTTCTGTCTTATTAGATTTGCAAACATGTTTTTAAATTCAGATTGAAAATTGATTTTCTAGATTTAATGGTGGCATTGGTTAGCTATTTAGTTGTGTTGCTTCTGCGCATGTACGTTGATGAGAGTGTGGAGTGGTGGTTTGTTGCATGTTTGGAGTCTTGCATATGTGTTCGTTAGGATTAATTGGCTGTGACTGCGTTTGTTGGTGTCCTCTAGCGGACCTATTTCTAGCATTTCTTGTAAACAGTACAACACTTGGAACTTGCAAGGTGATCCGCGCTACAAAGGGCACATTCAGTAGGTGTGTTGCTTAGTCTTGCATGTCTTTGAATTATGCAATTGACCAAATTTACGTAACAGAATAGTTTTCAGTAATAAGCTCTGGATTATGCTATGATTCTTTTTTAGAATTTTTAACAGTTATTTTAATAAAGCCTAAAATGTTTTAGTTTAAAAATTTGTTATATAGATGATGTTTTCATCTCTTAGGTGTCTTATTAATTTTATACACGTATCTACTGTACGTGCATTAATTTTGACAGTATTATTTGGGGGGGGAGGGATTTAATACACTTCTTCTTCTGTTACTCGAGAAAGGCTGTTCATCATAAATTTGAAATTTTTAACTCTATATATAAATGTGGAGGTGGTTGTGGGGTCTTTTATTGAGGATTATTTCCGGGAGTTTCAGTTGGTTCAGTTTCATTGGCGGTGCAAGCGGGCGGTAGTGGTTTTGTATTTTAGTTGGTAAAGTGCGAGGCTCTGCCTTTTATTTATCTCTTCGGCGTTTTCGGACCAATTGCCACGAATTCCTATGTTCTGTTTTATCCGCACTGGAGTTTTGTTCGGGGTCGCTAAATGTGATATCGTCATTTTCGAATATTGCTGTAAAGTTTAATTTTGCCGGTTTTAGAATATCTTAAAAGGTGTTTTGGTTATTAGCGTTTAAAAAAACTTGGTGTATTGGTAAAGAAAATTGTTGTGTTTGAGCCGACGGTTGAGGTTAAAAAAGCGCTAAAATTTGCGTTGCATTTGGTGCGATAAAGCCTGGTTGTTGCTAACATATTTATCGAGTGTTGAGTATTGGGGAACGTATCCCCCAAGAGAAATTTAAGATCATCTGTTACCTGGTGAATAATTATACATACAAGTAGTATAACATTACATGGCGTTTATTTTATTTTTTTGGTTTATTTTAATATCACTGTAAGTTATTGTATTTCTCGCTGAATAGCGCAAGCGCTCAACACTTGTAAAGATTACGATAACGGAGCACTGCTAGCGTATTTACTCTTTGAAAGTAAAACTGAAACTCGTCTAAAATTTAATATGCGTTTGAACTTTAGAAAACAAAACTTATAAATTACTTACAGTTTTTGATTTATATATGAAATTACACTCTTGTGTCCTGTTTTGTTTGCGCAACATTTGCACTTATTTAAGCTTAAGTTTAATTGCGTTTGATTTAACTTTTTGCTAACACTTTTGCTTACCAGGCGTTGACATGGGTGAAGGTAGGGCCGTACTTACAGTTATTTACACTAAAATTTTCACAATAACGTATTAGTATTTTCAATTATTTAAGTTACTTCAGAAATAAATACCCAGTAATTTTACTTGAGGAAAGTAAGGTTTAAGTTGTTCTTATCCCATTGCAGTTGGGCGTGCAGAACAATAGAAAATCAGATGTTCTTGCTAAAACTCGCTCACTTACCCCATTTACAGGACTAAAAGTTGTTCTTAGTCTTCAAGTAGCTCACAGCTCTGAAAGCAAAATGCTACTTGTTTTATTGTAATGTAGAAGCAAAAATAGATGAAAAAAACCATTGTAAAATATTTCAACATATTAATTATTGATATTTGTAAGACGGTTGGTAAAACTCGTAGCAGTATAATGCATTCTGAACAATTACCTTCAAATTTCTTAAACAGGGTGATATGCTTTCGCATATTGTCTTTGTCTATTCAGCGTTATGTCGTAGCTAGTAGTAGATTTTTGGAGAATATACACATAAAAATCTCATATAAATAATGCTGCAAATGGTTAAAAATACAGGACTCCCTTTATGGCCTTGCTATACAAATAAATACAAAATAAAAGTGGTATCAGATTCTTGTAGGTTTTCTCGTATCTTGTGCCATTGGGTTTCCTTAGTTGTCGTTATTTCTTGTTTCCATCAGATTATTTTTTGCATTGGACCACCTAACCACATTAACCGGCTTTGTCTTATCCTTACATCGACGTCTGAGTTTTGATAGAACTCATCTAATCTTTATTTGTCCCACTACACCACCTATGCCCTCTCTAGGAGGAGAGACTCAAAACAAATTGTAACATTTTACTTTCCATTATTTTTTATTTGTTGTATAAGACATGTTTGTAGCAACGGAACATTTACCCTAATATTTTGTTCTGTAGTAATATTTTTATTTAATGATAAATATATTAACTGTGTTCTATTATGGCGTTATTGTTTATCAAATAACAAAAACATCACTACAATTATTTGTGCCGTAAACGTTGGTACGGCGCAGTTACGACAAAACGTTAATTAGGAATTACTGGTCGACACTTTATTTAAAAAGTAGAACGAAAACCAAAAGTATAATCATTTATAATTTTAAGTTATGCAAAATACAAAGGTGTAGTTTTTAGTAAATAACTTAACTCAAAATGTCTCTATGAATACACTTCAAGAAGTGCTTCGTTTTATGACCGGAGAAAGTTTAATCCTTTCTTATTCTGACTTTTAGGGCTTCAGCCTTAGAAATTAGCGAACTGTACATTTTGTCTTTCGAGAACTTTCAGAATAAAAGTTAAGAGAGGTTTTACCTGTTTGAAAGGTTTTTATTCTAGAATCACAATCGGTCGTACACCAATATGATAGAGCATAATTTACCGTATTTACTGGAAAATAAAACCCCATTTTTTATCACATTTTTGTCTTTAAAATTGGGTGTGTCTTATATTTGCCCCGGGTCTTAAAATCGAGTACTAAAGTACAATTTGTGGAATCACCTAGGTTGTAACTAAGTGAAGATCATTGTATTGTACATAACAATGCCTGTATTTAATAAAACAAATCACAGGTTGAATAAGAAACTATTCTAGGCCTATTAATGACTCAAATTTTTAATTTAGCAATTTTGAACCGCAACTAAATCTAAAGGGCTACATAATGCGTTTGATTAAAACAACCACTTTATAGATAATTTACTAATGTATGCATTTAAACATTTATCAGCTTACCTTTGCTACTGAATTTTACGTCAGAGTCGCTGCTGTTGCCACCGTTATAGTCATCACCATCATCATCACTTGTCTTAGCTGGATCGTTGCTGTTCTCGTAAACGAGATGATCTTTAGTTCCGTCCAGTACAGTGCAGATGTCAGTTTTCTAGATTATTTCAAATAAAATTTGGTTCCAAGCTTTAACAATCCAGGAGAGGTTTTTGAATTTTACCTGTCTTTGTGAATGAATGTTCGTCATTTACCATCCAATCTGTGTCTAGTGTTTTCACGTGATCTTTGAATGGCTTATTTATACTCACATCCAGGGGTTGAAGTATAGAATTTAGTCCTCCAGAAATGATTGCTGGATACGTGCTTAATTCTGTTTTTCACTGATTCCTCAATACGGCTACGAAAGCTGCCCAGAACTAGTTTATTAACAATCCACCAGTGCGACATTTTCATACTACCTCTAACCAATCGTGCATAAGTTTAGAGTCCATCCAACCCTTGTTCTGTACACGAACATTGATACCTTTTGGTAAAGGTCCTTGGGAAGATTTTTTATTTTAAAAATTTGCAGTGATAGCGAGCGTAACTGTGCATCTCATTTTTTCTGCACCCGTTGTTTCTACAAGTACCCTTTGTTTACCTACTTTATTCACAGTTGTGTTACGCGGCATTTTGAAGTACAGTACATGTACTGATGTGTTCCCCTCTGACGCAACACTAAATGCTAAAACTGCAACACTTTTTCAATATAGTCTGCTGGCAACCGTTGACACAATGATGTCGTTCTTCTCAAATTGAAACCCTTTCGTCTCGTGAGTCTTACCACCCAACCTCGACTGACCTTGTAGTCACATGCATTGTTGTCTTGTCTGGCGATTTCTCGAGCTTTAAATTATTTGGAATGCTTTTTTCTTTTCTCTTCCACCCAATCCATAACCGCATCGGCCACCACAGAGTGGCGTCCGTTTTTCGGGTCTCAAAAAGAGCGAGTTCCTTTCTCGCGGCTTGAATTTTTTCTGTCTGGTTTCTCCAATATTTAATCATGTCCGGATGCACGACTCGCAGCCCTCACTTTATTTTTATCGGTAAATGCAAGGAACATCCGGTGTAACTTCTTGGAATTTATTTTCTCATGCAATATTGACTCACAAAAGGCACTAAACGCTATGACCATCCAGCACTCAAGCAAAAGACTGACTACCGATTTTAGGAAATCGAGCTGCAATTCTGAATGTCATGAGCAGGTAGCGGTCCCAAAGTCTAGCGGACCTACCTGCCTCCATCCTCGTGCGATCTCATTGTTTCTGCTAAAACTTACTGCTAGAGGGTGAAGCACGGTATGTGCCTGGGCAGAGCCTAATCCTTCTATCGACTTAAATATCTTGACTAGAAATTTTTGAAAACTTTGTTTCATTTTGAACACGACTCTAGAATTCTGTTACTTTTATTTTCTTATGAGAATAATATTTTAATATTTGCATACAAAATATTATTCTATAAAAATACGTTAAAAATTAGGACCGTATAATAGAGGAAGTCTTATTTCCAAGTAAATAAGGTACTTGAGACACTACTTATGAACGATATTTCTCTAACTATAGTGCAGTGTACAATATAATAGTGGTGGACTGAAAGAAACGCCGAACAGCCTTGTGGATGTGACTAGTTCGCTCTAATCCGTAGCTGTAATTGTTTACCTTGCAGATATGGATAACTATAACTGTTTTCCTTAACAGTAAAACAAATTTGATCTGCGTAATCCGTGTGTTCATTTAGCTACAAACCGCAATTTGCACTTTATACATGTTTGTGCAAAATTTTCATAAGTTTGTAAGTTCGCATAAACCACGATGTGTCGACTAACACTCTGTTCAAAAAATAAAATGAATTTAATTTGAAACTCGCGCAAAAGTTGTCCAAAAAATTTCTCCTATATAGGTGCAACATTTAGTGACATTTGCTCTTAATTGCAGTTTGATATGTTAAATAGTTTATAAGTTACAGTCGTTTTACATCTACTTTTTGCCTTTTTTGATTTTTTAAATGTCTAAAATTGTTCAACAAATAAGTTGCATTAAATTTTGAGTTAAAAATCTAATTAATGCTGCTGAAACGTTCAAAATGGTGCAGAAAGCGTTGGGTGATCAATATTCAACAAGGAACGCTGTATTTTAGTGGAAAAAAGCTGCTCAGAAGAGGCCGTGAATTCGTAGAAGATGAACCTCGTTCTGGTCGTTCATCAACAGCAATAACAGACAAAAATATCAAAAAAATAACCGATATTTAACGTCAATAGGTGCAGTAGACGCAATATTAAGCGAAGCTTTGAGCTTCAAACTTTTGTTATCAAAACTCTTACGATGAAGTCATTATTTTTTAGTTTGTCAACAATTCAACAAATATTACTCCACTAGGACTATATTTTTCAGATATGCCACCACGCAATTTTTTATGTTAAGTTAATTAAAAGAACTACTTCGAAGAACTGCATTTTATTTATTTGAATCGATAAAACAAAAATAGAAGGAAATGCTAATAGTAATGCCAAAAGTGAATTCAAAAGTAGTTTTCAAGATTGTGTTAAACGTTGACAAACTAATTTGGATGAATAAATAAATAGTATGTGATTAATGAAAGCAAGACTGACAACCTTGAACTAATTTATCTCTTTGTCTTGAAACGCCTGCACAGGCGCCCTGTAGTTCTTCGGGACTTACAGAATGGATGATGATGATATGATTTATTCAACCTCAGTTTTTTTATATTGTCTATTACTATTTACAATCAGTATACAATTAGTAAATAAATTAAGTAATTATTATAAGTAAATGTTTTGAGTTGTGCCGCCATCCAGTGACAGCTAACTCAGTAATTTCTACATTTTATTTTAGATGTCCGTAGACACAGTTAGTGTGGGGATACTGTTGATACTGTTTACATGAACCTCGTTGGCAGGTCTATAGTTTTTTATCTTTTAAGCTTAAGTAGAGCTTCAATATTATCTAAGAGATTTATCGGGAGCGTATTCGGGTGCACTTCTAGTTTTTTTTTAAATATTTTGTCATTACACTTGCTCACTTCTTTAACTGTGGGAACTTTTAGATCATCACGAATTTCATTGTTTGGTATAAACCAGGATGCGTTAGTTATAGTCCTCAGAACTTTTGCTTGAAATCTTTCGATGATTTCGATATTAGAATTTGTTGCTGGACCCCCTAATTCTATGCCATAGGTCCATATTGGTTTATAGGCAACTTTGTAGATTAATAACTTGTGTTTGAGTGATAAGTTGGATTTGCGCCCCATCAACCAGTAGTGCTTTGTAAATTTCGTACCTAGTTGTTTTAGTTTATTAAGGATGTGTGTTTTCCAGGTCAGTTATTTATCTAGGAGCATCACTAGGTATTTGGTATTATCTGATTGTGGCAAGTTTTGACCGTTGAACATAACTTGTGGGGTAGTTCCTTTACATTTGGTAAATGTGACCTGTAATGACTTGTTTTCATTTATTTTAATGCGCCATAGCAACGTCCATTTTGCTATTACATTTAGGTGTTGTTGTAGTAACTGGCTGCGACAATTGGATCTGGATGCTTTGCTAAGATAGCTTTATCATCTGCGAATGTTGCTGTGCAGACGTTTGGGTTTGCGGGTAAATCAGACGTAAAGAGCAGGTATAAGATTGGTCCAAGAACGCTGCCTTGTGGTACGCCTGCTTTTTTGGGATACAGATCTGTTACTTCTTGCCCCTATTTTACTCTGAAATATCTTTCTGTGAGGTAAAATTTTATAATAATGTATAATGTGTGTGGTAAGGCTTTCTTGAGTTTGTGTAGTAATCCTTGGTGCCAAACACGATCGAACGCCTGGCTAGCGTCGAGAAGGGCTACCTCACAATAACTTTTTTCTTCAAACACTTGATTTATAATTTCGGTTACTCTATGGACTTGCTCAATTGTGCTGTGGTTTTTCCGGAATCAAACTGGTGTTCTGGGATAAGGTGGTTTTCGGTTATTACTGGCATTAGTTTTTCCAGGAGTTTGCTTAAGCCAGACTGATAGGTCTATAGGATTTTGCTTCGTTGAGGGATTTTCCTGGTTTGTGGGTGAGAATGGTTTCCGAGACTTTCCACTGATGTGGAAAATAACCAACGCACTGCATTATAAATTTTGGTTAATAGTACTATTCCTTTACATGGAAGCTTTTGGATAAGTCGCTCAGTGATCAGGTCGTACCCTGCAGCGATCTTTGAGTTCAAATTGTGCTTTATCATATTTACTACTTCTTTCACCGTAAATAATTTTGGTAGTGGTGACATTTGATACGGCATTTCAAGATAGCTACTAATTTCTTTCTCTTCAAAGGGTGTGGCTTGTAATGGTAGAGGTTGGAATACTTTCTCCACCTGTTCGGCAAAGGTAGTAGCCTTTTGCAGATCCGTACGGGCCCAAGGTTTATCTTCTTTGCGCATTGGAGGTATAGGGTTCTTGACTTTTGCTATATTACTGGCAGCTTTCCATAAAGAGTAATCAGTATCGGCCGTTTTTTAGTTCGTTTGTTAGTGATTTGATTGTCCTCTTTAGCTTACGTGCGGCTTCATCATAACGTCTTTTGTCCGATGGGTACCTCGAATTTTGCCATATTCTTCTAAGGAGTCGTTCTTTGGCTATTTTTTTATTATTAGTGGGCAGCTTTGGTTTATTCTGTGTATTGGAATTTCAGGGGTGGCTTCCCATGCTGCTTCCTGGAGTAAACTAGTAAGGTAGTTTGCAGCTAGCTCTACATCCTCTTTTGTTTTTAGCGGAATTTCTAGGTTTGCTTTTCGTTCAATGATAAGTTTATAAAGTTCCCAGTCTGTTCTTTTGTTGGTTAGTGTTACTTTTCCTTCTGTGTGAATAAATACGGTGCTAATAGTTGCTATCAAGGATGTGTGTTTGCAAATTCAAACAGTTTCTTCAGCCACTCTAGTTCTCTTCCTACTTGGCTGGTATCAAACACTAGCAGATTCTTTAAACTTCGCATACACTCTTTGATAGACTTTATATATGGTGGATTTTACTTATACTCACTCTAGAAGTGTCATTAAGCGACTTCATTTTATGAAACCTTACATATATGTCATTTCGTCACTGAACTTTCCAATACTCCAAAGCTCACGAAATCCTGCATAATCGGTTGGGTAATTGAATTTGATACTAAAACCTACTTTTAACTGAGTGCAACTTTAGACAGTTTGGTGTAATTACTAATTTTGGTAACACATTTATTTTGTTTGTCTTATAAAAAACAAACGATGTTCTTGAAAATGCTCCAGTTTATATCAAACTTAGAAATTTCAGCCTGTAGAACAAACTGCCTATCATAACAAATATTTTTCAATATTTTTACCTTGAATTTCTCTAGTATACAATTTTTATTTTATCTCTGCACAATTCCTGCCTTAGTAATTGGTGGAAGTCTATGACCATATATTTTATCATCAATTACTGCACGTAAAAGTTTAACTAAAAAACTTGCTAGTGTAGATTTTAGCCATTGCGCTTTGGTTTTCATTACATTTAGAGGTATTGCGTGTCTTTAATGTCTTATCTTTGACATATTTTATCATTTTTAAGACTAAAATAATTTTTATGTTACAATTGTTCATAACTGAAAGAAATTTTGCATCAACCCTGTATTATGTGCACCGCCATTTAAAAACCCGCTGGGACATTTCAGGTTGATTTCCTCTTTATGACGTTTGTCTTGTATTCTCTGCTTCAATGTTTGCGTCTCTCGTTTTTCTCTTTTATTTCCACTAGGATTTTGTTCTATTTGTCTAACCTACTTTATTCAGTTGATGACGAGAATCCACTTTTTCTTTATCGCTTGAGTGGTAGGCATTTTATCATTACATTATTACATTAATTGCACGTGTTCATTCAATTCGTTACTCATTTGGTTCCATTATATCTACAATATAGCATTTGTTTTTATTTTATTTCTTTTCCTCTTAGCGTTACTCCTGAAATTGTTCTTAACGCCTTCATCTCTGTTGTTCTAATTTTCTGTTTCGTAATCTTCGTTTCAGTTCCTGTTTTTTTGCATGTGTAAAAGCTGGTAGTGCTGTTGTTTTATATGTTTTTACTTTGCTTCCCACACCATACTTTTCGAACGTTCCTTGTTGCTTTTGTTTACGAGATAATTTTAAGCCTCTATTGCTGGGTATATCTGTCCTTAGGTATAGTATTACTTGTTCCAGAATTTTCTTTTGATCTATTTTACATCGTAATGTGTTTTAAGAGACCGCCATTATTTTTGTATAATTTATTCTCAGTGACATTAACTTTTCTTTCCCAAAACTTCTGTATCAGCGTCAATTATATTTGTCTTAAATTCTGTCAACATTTTATCAGTGGAGCACTTAATTCTTCCTCGTCTTCCTCTAGATTTCACTTTAGTTTACGTTGATACGAAAATTGCACATTTAGCTCGCTTATGGTTTCGACATTTATTTTTTCTCAAAACACTGGTCATTTTCTTTAAATTTCTATCTTGAAATTTGGCTCAGTTCGTAAATTAAGCCGAAGTTTAATGACATTGGAGATCTTAACTCTAGAATATGTTTGAGTTGTTTCCTTTGTTGATTATAACCTAATCAATTATAGATTCTTGTTCTTCAAAATTCGACCACACTATTTTCTGCTGTATAAGGCGATCATAAAAGTTATTACTCATTCTTAGTTTTTATTGCGCCGAACTTTATAGAGGCTCCTTTACCACCGTTAATTGTTGCTTTATTAAGTGGCGAAGCGAAGCGGAGTCACTTACTAACTTCATGTTGCCCGTCCGAGCAATAACTCTAGAACGGCTGGGAATTTCCAAATTCTGTTTTCACCAATCGACAGGTGACCAAAAAGGCTTGTTTGCTAGTGATTTTGAAACTGATTGGTCAAAGGTCAGCGGTAGGGTTTTAAAATTTGGGAGACTGCTTCGCCACTTCGCTATGCGTTGCAAGCTTGACAGGTTTATTAAATCAGTGTTTTACGCCTAATAATGGTTCATTTCTGATTCGACCATTAAATCATCTAACAGAATGTTATTTTTAAGTATTATAATTTTGTTTGTTATATCTTGGAATGTATCATAAAATTCATCCCTTATGTTTCAGACCTTCCTATGTCAGGGGCGTAAATTGATATAATATTCGTTTTTTTTTTGAATTGTAAGGTTACTAATAAAATATTTTTATCAATATACAAAGTGGGCCAGTGTAAATAGTTGTGCCTAACCCCCTAAGCACGAATCCATCAATAAAAAAATTGTTCTCATATAGCGTGGTACTACTTTCCCGATACGAAACTCGAAATTGCAAAATTTAAGATTCCGTAATTTTACCAACTTAATGGGTCATAATGTCCAAAGAAGTGTGCTTACTGAACTGGTCAACATGGTATGCCAGAACAATAAAAGTTTTGTGTTCTATAGTATATTTTTCCATTGTACATAAAATTTAGGGAAAGAAGAGTAATTTTTTCAAAACCTAACTAAAATGCACGAACAGTAAATATAAAATTAACTTTTAAGGGCATAGTTAATTACCAAAGTTTTCTGTTTTTGATTTTACAAGAGTTTTATTTGTAAATTCGTCGTCGGATTTAAAATAAAAATCTCATCTAGAGTGGCCATTGAGCCACTATGTACTTAATATATGTTATTCTGTTTATATACCTGCATGCACTCTTGTTTATTTATTTACCTCTCTGTACACACGTAAGTAATTTTTTCTTATGGCCGTTCTTTTATCCTTTTTCTTCATTACAATAATAGTATATATATGAATATCATATTCAGCTCTGTCATTATTTCTTGTTTATAGTATTCTAAGAATTTGTGTGTTTATTTGAGATTTTTTAGCCATTTTTGTTGTCTTAACACATTGCCTGCCATGTAATTTATATATGAAAAATAGTAATGTTTCTACAGTCTTTCAGTTATGTCAGATAGGTATGTTTCTATTCACGACGATGCCTTACAAATATGAATGACGTCACAGTGTATTTTAAATAAGGAATCTCAACCGTGGCCTCTGCCGAACACAGTATAAATGTTGGTTCGAGAAAAAATGGAAAGATAAACGTTTGCTGGTGTAAGATACACAAACTATGTGTTTTCGCTAATAGAATATTTATTTTTTACTTAATTTGATCATATAAAACTTATGGTTACATAAAAAAAGAGAAAAAAAGGTTTATTTTTGTTTCTCATTGAAACAACACATTTGTGGTTGCTTAGGACACATCTTGCAGTAGGTATAAACTATTTTGTCGAGAGTTTTTGGCTTCTTTATAGCCGGATTCGTTCTGCATTTTTGCGTAGCACACTTCCTCCGGATTTTTTTCCATTGGCATCAATCCTATGCGCTAAATTATGATATCTAGATACAGATGATCTCAGAGCTTCAGGCTCCACTTTCTTCTTGATGTTAAGTAATTCTGCTACTAAAATGTCCTGGAATGGACGTGTTTGAATTTTTTTTAGTTACTCGTTTATACACGACCCATGAAACTCATAGAATTAGTTCTATTCCAAGCTCTCTGTACCACTTTAAGCCCTTCCTTAGAGTAGTGGCATATGAAACCAACTGGTCCGACAAATCAATTCCAGCTTTTCCTTTATTGTAATCGGCAATGGTTTCTCTGTTGCTTTTCGCGATTTACGTTTTCTAACTCTTGCCACTAGATCTTGGGTCGCATCAGTGACTTGTTTCTCATTTTGTACGAAAGGAAAATCACTTCTACTTGTAAAAGCTTGAGGCGTATTGTTTTCTTGCAATTTTACAGGTTTATTAAATCAGTGTTTTACGCCTGATAATGTTTCATTTCTTATTCGACATTAAATCATCTAATAGAACGTTATTTTTAAGTATTATAATTTTGTTTGTTATATCTTGGAATGCATCATAAAATTCATCTTTATGTTTCAGACCTTCCTATGTCAGGGGCGTAAATTGATATAATTTCGTTTTTTTTTTGAATTGTAAGGTTACTAATAAAATATTTTTATCAATATACAAAGTGGGCAGTGTATAAGTTGTTAATAACCACGAATCATCAATAAAAAATTGTTCTCATCTAGCGTGGTACTATTTTCGATACGAAACTCGAAATTGCAAAATTTAAGGTTCCGTAATTTTACCAACTTCTTCTTCTGCTTGTGCCGTATCCTCATTGGACGTTGACGATCAGTCTGGCCCATCTAATCTTGTTTATCGCTGTTCGGAACAGGGCGACCGATATCATTCCTGTCCACTGCCTAAGGTTGCGAAGCCATGAGATTTTCGTCTCAGGACCTCGTTTGCTTTCGATTTTTCCTTGCATAATCAACTGCAAAGACGATATTTATCATTTCGCATGACGTGACCAAAGTATGCTAGTTTCCTTTTCTTAACAGCATTAAGGATCTCTCTGTCCTTGTTCATGCGCTGAAGGACTGTCTCATTTGTTACATGGTGTACCCATGAAATTCTGAGCATACGGCGATAGCACCATAGCTCAAAAGCTCCAATCGTTTGTTTGCAGCTTCTGTGAGAGTCCATGCTTCTGTCCCATATAAAAGAATTGAGAAAACATAACATCTAAGTATTCGAGTACGAAGTTGCAAATTTAAACTCAAATTACAAAGTACTTTCTTTAGGCGGTTAAATGCACTCGCGCCTTTTCGATTCGAACTTTTATTTCCTGAGTATGGTCCCATCTCTCGTTTAACGTACATCCCAAGTAATTAAACGCCTGTACTCTTTGTAAAGGGATTGATTTATGTGGAAATTCACGTTTATGTTGGCATTTTTACTCATGATCATCACTTTTGTTTTACTTATGTTAAGCCGCATACCGTAATTTTTACTAGTTTCTGTTACGCGGTCTATTAATCTTTGCAATCCTTCTGAAGTGTTGGCCAGCAGAATCGTGTCGTCCGCATATCTAATGTTGTTGACTATCTCTCCGTTTATTTTGATTCCATCTTCTGCACCCTCTAGGGCTTCTTTGAAGAGGTTTTCAGAGTAGGCGTTAAATAACATGGGGACAATACGCATCCTTGTCGAACACCTTTGTGGATGTGAAATTCTTCTGATGTTCTGTCCCCTATACGGATTGTGGCTCTTTGTTGCCAGTACAAGTTGGCAATGATTCTGGTATCACTGTTATCTATTCCTGCTGATTTTAATGTTTGTATTAATTGCTCGTGTTTTACGCGGTCAAACGCTCTTTCAAAATCAATAAAACATGCAAATATATCGTAGTTGACATCACGCGCTCTTTGTATTAGTACTTGTATCGAGAATAAGGCTTCCCTTGTTCCAAGGCCATCTCTGAAACCAAATTACGATTCGCCGATATTTTGTTCTAACTTGCTGTATACACGTTGTGGATGATGTGTAGAAAAACCTTTAGTATATGGCTCATTAGACTAATTGTGCGATGATCTTCACATTTATTGGCCCCTGGCTTTTTTGGTAATGGGATGAACGTAGAGAGTAACCAGTCATTGGGCATATTTCCTGTTTCGTATATTCTATTGAACAAATCTAATACGGCCTGCGTGTGTTCTTCTTCCAATAACTTTAGAAGTTCTCAATGGGTTTCATCTGGTCCTGCTGACTTGTTGTTTTTTATTCTCTTGGTGGCTTTCAACAACTCTTGTCTAGTTATAGTTGGTCCTAATGTGCCAACTATTACATCAGCGTCATCTCTATGTTCATCCGAAAATGATTCCTCCATGTACTCTTTCCATCTTTCTAGTATTTTCTCTTTGTCGAATATTGCTTTATTATCTTTGTCTGTGACTATTCCATTGGATTTTGTTCTTACTATTCTTGCAGTTTCCTTGATCTTTTTATGTAGGTTTAGTGTATCATGTTTTCCTTCTAAGGTTTCAATTTCTGCACATTTGCTTCCTAACCAGGCTTCCTTCGCTTCCTTGATTTTTTGTCTAATAATATTGTGTATTCGCTTATAATTTAGTTCACTTTTATTTCTATATCTGCGCCTTTCTTACATAAGATCTAGTATTTCGTCCGTCATCCAATCAATTTTTTTTTCTTTCTTGGATTCTTTGCTAGCTTATTCTTACCAAATTAATGAGTCATAATGTCCAAAGAAGTGTGCTTACTGAACTTTTTGAACCTACTTACCGTTTCAGCCGGAAACTGGTCAACATGGTATGCCAGAACAATAAAAGTTTTGTGTTCTATAGTATATTTTTCCATTGTACATAAAATTTAGGTAAAGAACAGTAATTTTTTTAAAACCTAACTAAAATGCACTAACAGTAAATATAAAATTAACTTTTAAGTTAATTACAAAAGTTTTCTGTTTTTGATTTTACAAGACTTTTATTTCTAAATTCGTCATCGGATTTAAAATAAAAATCTCATCTAGTGTGGCCATACCTAATATATGTTATTCTGTTTATATGCCTGCATGCACTCTTGTTTGTTTATTTACCTCTCTGTACTCAAGTAAGTAATTTTTTCTAATGACCGTCTTTTATTTTTTTTCTTCATTTCACTAATAGTAGATATATGAATATCATATCCAGCTCTGTCATTATTTCTTGTTTATAGTATTCTAAGAATTTGTGCCTTTATTTGAGATTTTTTAGCCATTTTTGTTGTCTTAACATATTGCGTGCCATGTAATTTATATATGAAAAATAGTAATGTTTCTACAGAGGCCATGCCATTCAGTTATGTCAGATAGGTATGTTTCTATTCACGACGATGCCATACAAATATGTATGACGTCACAGAGTATTTTGAATAAGGAATCTCAACCGTGGCCTCTGGCGAACACATTATAAATGTTGGTTCGAGAAAAAATGGAAAGATAAATGTTTGCTGGTGTAAGGTACACCAACTATGTGTTTTCGCTAATAGAATATTTATTTTTTAGTTAATTTGATCATATAAAACTTATGGTTACATAAAAAAAGAGAGAAAAAGTTTATTTTTGTTTCTCATTGAAACATAACACATTTGTGGTTGCTTAGGACACATCTTGCAGTAGGTATAAACTATTTTGGCCAGATTTTTGGCTTCTTTATAGCCGGATCCGTTCTGCATTTCTGCGTAGCACACTTTCTCCGGATTTTTTTTCCATTGGCATCAATCCTCTGCGCTAAATGATGACATCTAGATACAGATGCTCTCAGAGTTTCAGGCTTCACTTTCTTCTTGATGTTGAGTAATTCTGCTACTAAAATGTTCCGGAATGGACATGTGAATTTTTTTTAGTTACGCGTTTATACACAACCCATGAAACTCATAGAAGTAGTTCTATTCCAAGCTTTCTGTACCACTTTACGCCCTTCCTCAGAGTAGTGGCATATGAAGCCAACTGGTCCGACAAATCAATTCCAGCTTTTCCTTTATTGTAATCGGCAATGGTTTCTCTGTTGCTTTTCGCGATTTACGTTTTCTAACTCTTGCCACTAGATCTTGGGTCGCATCAGTGACTTGTTTCTCATTTTGTACGAAAGGAAAATCACTTCTACTTGTAAAAGCTTGAGGCGTATTGTTTTCTTGTGCAATTGTATCTTGAATGTCGGTAGTTCTGGAAGTACTTAGAGCATTCAACATGCATATCGGAACCATTATTGGGGCATGCCTTGTAGAAAGAAATCTTATATCTCGCGTTTCTCTCCACATCAAAATTACAATTCCATTTTCGTCTTCGCGGGATACTATCTCTCCTTTTTTGATTTTTACTTGAAGAACGTCTTTAGGGATATTTTTCTTATTAGCCCTTAGAGTTCCAACGACATGTGTTTGCTTCTCTAGCATTGCTTTGGCCATCTCGTAACTTGTGTATAAGTTATCTACGTATAAAAGTTCTTCCTGATAGAGTAGTTCTCGCATAAATGTAAACAAAATTTTGCTGCAAACCCGACTTCACGTTCTCCAGTTGCTGCGTTTCCAGAATATGCTTGGAGTTCCCAGATATACCCATCAATCGAGCATTGAAGAGCTTTATACCATATTTATGGGCTTTATTTGGTATGTATTGTCTAAATATTAGGTGACCTCTTCATGGTACCAAAGTCTCGTCTATAACTATATCTTTATGAAGATAAAGAAGCGACTGAAATTTATTTTGTAATGTGTCAATTAAAGGTTGAATTTTTCCTAGGCGTTCGCCTTCTTGAATTGTCTCGTTGTTTTTGAAGTGCAAAAGGCTTAGTAGCAACTGATATCTGTTACGTGCCATCATTTATCTAGGAAGATCTAGTTTATAAATTCCCTTGGTTGCCCAATAATCAGCTTAATGTCATAAATTCATGTTAATCTCATAAATTTTCTAATTTTTTCTGGTCAAGTAGACACCCATTTCTTTATCCTAGAATATTTCTTTTACTCTTTGGATTCTATGGTTTGTGTGGCGAATCTGTATGTTTCGGTAACAATAAGATCAATAACTTTGTCATCAACAAGCGGGGTCATTGCTGCCGGTATATATTTTTGTAGGCCACTAAGTCCAGGAAAAAGGATATGCTTGTGTCTTCCAGCATACTCACTTCAAACACTTGAAACCGGCATTTTTACGTCTTCTTGATTTTGGTCATCACCTTCAGCCTCTTCCAAGGCTAAATCTTGAAGAACGTCTTCAATGTTTTTGTACGGTTCTACTTCTACCTCTTCATCAGGTGACTCAATTGAGTCTGGGTGAAATGGGAATCCCCAAAGAATCGTCAGAATCAAAATCTGACGCATCATCTTCATCGAGGTCAATTTCAAATCTTCTCCAGTTCTGCCTGGATTAAAATTCAACGACGTTTGGACATAATTTCGAGGATACGGTTCACTTTTAGAAAACAGCATTTCAATTTTCTGTTATCAAAATCTGCAAATAAAGAGAAATCAATGAATAAAGTGCGTCGTACATATTCGAAAGACGTGGCTCCAGGCAGAAAAAATACAATTTTTTCCTGCGGGGTTACGTCTTTCATAAATGAAAGACACCAAAAAGTCAAATAAAATAACTAAAAAAGAAGTAAAACACAAATAAACTTAAAAATAGTTAATTTCAGTACAAAATACATACAAATAATGTAAAATAACAGTTTGGCCCACAGCGCTAATTCTCTGATGACACCTTGGCAGGCAATGTGTTAAATCTGCCGTATTTCGATGCCTAATATAACTTCTATGGGCATATAATATTTGTTCATTCCTACTAAGGTGCACGTAGCCTTGCGCGATGAGAATTTTTTATCGACTGTCTCTGATCTAGATCTATCATGTTCTACGATAATAGGGCTCTTTATCACGCACAACGGTCTTTGGTGCGCAAAAGTTCTAGTCCCATTGTATCTACAGTTATGCTGTATCTACTTGTCCCATTCTATAGGAACGGTTACTATTTTTTTGGTAATTTTTAGAAATTATTACTTGTAGTAAATATAGGAAACTCTTATATTCATACATAGGGAAACAGGCTATAACGTACTTAGTTATTAGTATAGCAATAGAAGAAATTAGGACCTGTATAATTTTAGCTTAATACGCTTTTAAACTAGAGTTCCACAAAAATAACATTTCAAAATTAGAACAAACATTTAAACAGCTTAATAACTGTAAATAAATAAATCAACCACCAAAGCGATAAAAACACGATATAATACTTTGTGCAAAAAATAGAATCACGGCAAATTATTTGAACATGCCTGCAAACGAATTCAGTGCCAACATTTACCCATTCAGATAGCGCCGTAATACAACAAATAAACAGCAACCCAAACATCATTCGCTTTGTTGGCTTAAACAGTACAAAAATGCCACATTTCATCCGCCGCCGTTGGGACGAGTGCGTGCGCCCTATTGTGCATTCGGCGCTGAAAGCGGCTTTCAGCGCACGTCGTTTTGAAATCGCGAGCGCGTGGGGCCCCCAAAAATTGGAGCGTTCCAGCGGTTTTATCGGCGCCGTGCTTGAATGAGCCCGCCGGGCTAAGAACAATGGTTGCGCCAGCTCCATGCCGCTTGTATTTCTGGCATCGCGGCGTATCTGATATTCCTTCGCAACTGATTGCGCCATGTTTTGGCAACGGAACATATTTTTAGAAGATTACGGTCGGAAAGAGCGGCGCGCATGATTTCGTGCTATGCTGAACGGAGTTCGAGTGGGACGGCTGCTTAGAGTAACCGAGTTTATTGGATGCAGATCGAACAATGGCGTTAGTAAATTATATTTTAATCAAACATCGCGACAGGACAATGGGCTGCTTTGTTTGAAGCTCTTTCTCAATTTAAATGAAACTACAGAGATGGACACTATTAAATGAAGTGCGGTATAAAGGCACATACGTGTTCTGTCCTAAAAGTAACAAGTCGTAATAAAATATATAAAAGATATAAGATCCAGATTCTTCAAAATTGAGAAATTTGAAATTTAAACACTTCTTTCCGCGTCGCATCTATCCTACAAAATATTCTGAAAAGTCTTGTGTTGGAAGTAACCTCTAAATTTCATTGACGATTTGACTGTTTTTACTACTCTGATCAAATTTGACCCGGACTGGTTAAAAAAACATTTTTATGTATTTTAATACAAAACTTCATTATCGCCTCCAAAATAGGCTCCTTTTGAGCCAATACAAGCATGCCAACGGTTAATCCAATTTTCCATACACTTCTTATAGGCCTCAGCCGGGATGGGCTTTAGTTCCTTCGGCGAATTTCTTTTTGTGGCCTCAATCGACTCATGGCGCATTCCCCGGGGCGGATATTTGAGTTTCGGAAACAGAAAAAGTCACAGGTAGCCAAATCTAGCGAATACGGTGGCTGAGCAATGACTTTTGTTTCGTGTTTGGCCAAAAATTCAGTCACAATCAGGCTGGAATGTGACGGAGCATTACCCTGATGAAAAATCCATGAATTGTCTGTCCGCAAATCCGGCCGTTTAC
The DNA here is from genome assembly GCA_036346155.1 of Sinelater perroti. Classification (NCBI taxonomy): domain Eukaryota; kingdom Metazoa; phylum Arthropoda; class Insecta; order Coleoptera; family Elateridae; genus Sinelater; species Sinelater perroti. Next base: position 1,437,401 of record JARFIY010000158.1, on the reverse strand, counting down.
GATGAATTGCTTCAAAACGGCCAAGTAGTATTCTCTATTGACCGTTCGACCTCTGGAACAAATTCATGGTAAACCACATCACGGTAATTGAAGAAAACGATGAGCTTCACCTCGATTTTCGACCGACTTTGACGTGTTTTTTTTGGTTTCGGCTCATTTTTGGCGCGCCATTCCTTAGATTGTTGGGTAGTTTCCATGTCATATTCATAAACCCACGTCTCGTCACCAGTAATGATGCGTTTGATAAGTGTAGGATCATCAGCTACGTTGGCAAGCATCTCATTTGCGACCTCTACTCGACGTTCTTTTTGCAAAAAATTTAGGTCTTCCCGGAAACGATGGGCTTCATACCCAAAACATCAGCCAAAATGTGTTGAGTCGATCCATAAGAGGTGTTGAGAGCCTATGCTATCTCTCTAATGCCAACGCGACGATTTTCGAGGACGATTTCCTTCACTTTTTCGATGTTCGTCGTTAACAGAAGTGGATGGATGACTCACATCAGGCAAGCTTTCTACGACGCCACGACCCCGACTGGATGCTTTATGGCACTCAAATACTTGCGTTATCGATAGAGTAGACTCCCCAAAACACTTCTGCAACATTTTCAATGATTTCGTAGCCGTAATTCCATTGGAAACACAAAATTTCAAGCAAAGTCGTTGTTCAATTTTTGTTTCCATAGTAAAAATCGCCAGACAAACTTTTCGCGTCGTAAACAAATGGCTGCTAAACCCACCTTAATTGACGTATCCCCCTCAAACTTCACACGAATGTCAAAGAAGGGTGTACCAAGCTAGAAAAAAAATTTACCGATTCAGTTTACACGCGCGGTTTAAATGGACCAGTCCGGGTCAAATTTGATTAGATGGTACTTTTGAAATTTGGATTACTGGTAGCAAGTCGTTAGAAACTGCAGCACGATACTACGACACGTTCACACAATCACACATTCAATATTTTGTTATATTAATGTTAGGTTAATATTTCAGTGTCAGACTACCTAACAGTAGAATCAACAAAGTTTTTAAATAAATTAAACAAGGAAAATATTTACTTTAAAATAATATGGTTTGTTATTATATTAAAATGAATTGAGTGCATGCAAAAACTCTGTAATTCAAAAACAGGGTACCTAAATCGCGGTTCTCTTCTTCAGATTTATAATATTATATAACTATTAAGGAGACATTCTAATGTGAACGTCGAAAAAGGGCGTATTTCAACAATTTTTTTCTCGGGAACTGTTGAAAATAATTGGGCAAACGATTTTTTCTCTTAAAGGTATGATCAAGCAGAGTGGAAAAAATGTATTTTTGTTTGGTTATGAAAAATATTTCTTTGTTTATTTATAATATAACACAGCTATCTTAAAAAAAAAGTTTTCTGCTGGTACAGGTGATTCTGGCCCACCTGGTGATCTGAAACAGAAAACCTAATAAGTTTTTTAATCTGTCATCGCCCCTATGGACCAAATCTTTTTTTATTTTATCAAAAATTAACAAAATGGTGGGGTTTCTTGCAAACAGTAAACAAAAACACGCATTTTTGCATCATAAATCAGGAGAAATTATAAGTTAAAATCAAAATATCAACAAGTTGGAGGTTCGGGCCATAGCCATGATAGTACTGAATATCGTGCTAAAATTTAAAGTCAATACTCCCGGTGGTTTTTGAGAAATCACCTGCACCAGGTGCAAAAATGTCATTTCGAGAAAAACGCGTTTAAAGTTTTCAAATTGAAAATCATATGACTCTATGAATGATCTGTCACTGGAAAACTAATTTGATTTTAAAACCAAGTCTTTGTCGACCATATTTGAAAAGTAATGTTTGAATCACATTCTCGACATAGGTGATGAACAAGAGCGACTGGAAAAAATAGTATTTTTATACAGCGAAATTGTCATCTTGACTTCTCAATTTATTTGATACTAGCAAAATCAGTTCTAGTATCATTTGAATGTTAATTTCCATGGAATTTTCTCTTTTTAGCAGGATAACTAGTACGTCTTGAAGATGATCTACGCTGCTTCTTACCCCTTTTTACTTATCCAAGTTCTGAAAAAAACAACGCTCTTTCTACGACGAAAGCTCAAATAATACTGGTCCTTTTACAAAACTGTTACTTAAAATCATAAAAAAGGACTTCTCTACTGTATACCTGTAAGAATAGACGCAGGATTAAACACGGAATAGCTGCTCGAATGTTTCATCCGTATACCTGTTTCGAAAATCGAACGCGCGCAGTTTGAGCCTCTCTTTTGGAGTGTTATAACTGGTCAACAAGGCAGGAATTACCTAAACCAATTGTAGGATATCAATTTTATGGGTAAAAACTACCGACATATGTCAAAAAAAAAATCGAATTCTTTAACCCGTCACATTGGATTACCCCCTTAAGTTATTTTTAAGTTTTTGCAGTTTAATGTTTAGATCTCACACTGTATTACTACTCAATTTGCCTGATCAATTTTTATAAAATCATTTTAATACACATGTCTAGTTAAATATATTTTCTATTTAGTTAACAAAAACCAAAGTTAATGGGTAAAAGTGCGTTAAGAAAGTATTGTTGTTATATTAGTGCCCATTTTCCTGTAAATATCAAAATGGATACTAACTCAGTCGGTCAATATTAATGGAAATAGAATTTGTTGTGTGAACGTATAGTTGAGTTCTTGGAATTTCCATGTTTGTATTGAAAAACATAATAATTTAAAACAACTTCTTTGTTAACTTATTACACTTATTTTGAACTTTTAAATATAAACACCAAATTGTAAGAAAAGTTTCAGTTAAGTTTAACATCAATACTTCATTTTAGTTTTATTGCGTAACTGATGTAAGATCTGTAATAAGTGCTACAATAATATCAAATTCACCAAAGATACGCATTTGTTTAAAAATTAATTTTTTAGGATCTTATTCTAATTGATCCGTATATGTGACATTAGAGTAATGAACGGTGTTATTTTTAATACATTTTTATCTTACTAATTCTTTTTTATCATTTTGCTATTGAATGAGGATATGCCAAGAAATACATCAAATTTGGTTTTATTCAAGGAAGTCTGAAAGTGTTAAACTAGATTACCTTTTGAGTTGAATTTAAGCCAAAAAGACAGTAAGAAGTAGGACGGAGCCAAGTCTAGGCTGTTGGAAGGTTGAAGCAACGGTTCCACCAGAAATTCTGTACGTAGGTCAAAATCTTTAGAATCAATTTAGAATAAACCCATTATGAGGAAACGAGCATTCAAACCATAAAAAACAGGTTACAATAGTAGCAATCAAAACTGAGAGACAGAAGCTAATAGTAGCTGCCATTTACTGTCCACGTAGATACAACCAAAAAAGGAATGCTATTTAAACATTCTTAGACATCTGGAAGAGCGTTTTATAATAGGAGCTGATTACAATGCAAAAAATACGAGGTGGGGGTCAAGAACAACCGCCACTGAAGGGAAACAACTGCACGAGGCAGCAACAGAGTTGGGATGCCTCTACTTTTCAACAGGTAAGCCTACATATTGGGCCACAGATCCCAACAAGATACCGGACCTGCTGGACTTCTTTATATCAAAAAGGATTTCAGAAAATTATATAAGTGTTGACAAAAGCTTCGACCTAAACTCAGATCATTCGCCGGTTATTTTAAAGTTAAGTGAAACTAGAATTACAAAAAAGTGCAGTCCAACGCTGGTAAACAAATACACTGATTGGGTAGGTTTTCAAGAAAACCTAGACAACCGAATCCAATTAAATGCACCTTTAAGAACGGTAGAGCAGCTGGACCAGGAAGCTGAAAAGTTTGTACAAGATATACAACAGGCTGCCTGGAAAAATACACCTGAAATTAAAACAACTATCCGAAAGAAATCGGAGATTTAGTGGCAAAAAAAAGAAAAGCAGGAACAAAATGGCAGCAGACTAGATATCCACAACAGAAGAACAGGCTAAATAACCTTGCACAAAGATTAAAGAGGGAAATATAGCAACTTAAGAATGATTCTACCGGTATTATATAAAAGAGCTGACAAATGACAAAATAGCAGATTACTCCTTGTGGAAAGCCACAAAAAATTGAAAAGGCCAACAGCGCATATTGCCCCAATAAGAAATGCAGATGGTAGTTGGGCCAAAAGCAATTATTAGCACATTTGGAGTAAACTTTTCAGCCGAACGAAGCACTGGAAGATATAGATCTCCATAGGGAAGCAATTGGATTAGAGGAAATCACACTAGCAACTCCGAGAGAAGTCGACAAAGAAATTAAGCAGAATATGAGCTTGAAAAAAGCCCCGGGCAGTACTTAAACAATTACCCAAGAAAAAAATAATAAAACTTTCCAATCTCATTAATGCAGCATTCAGACAAAAACATGTCCCGGGCATCTGGAAAGTGGCACAAGTAATTATGACCCTTAAAACAGGTAAACCGGAAAATAAAGTATCTTCTTATAGGTTGCCAATCATAGAAAGAGCGTTTGAAAAACTTCCGCTGAAAAGATTAATACCCATAATAGATAGAAATAACCTGATTCTTGTACACCAGTTTGACTTCAGAAAGCAACACTCAACAATAGATCAGGTCCACACAATTACGGATATCATAGAAAAAGTATACGAGGAAAAAAAGATCTGCTCAACACTGTTTTCAGACGTAGTCCAAGTTTAGCATGAGGGACTAATACATAAATTAAATAAATGCTTTCCAAAAGAAGTTGTAGATATATTACAATCCTACATAACTGAAAGAATGTTTATGGTAAAACAAGAAAACGAATTTTTAGTTATGAAAGAGACAAAATCAGGCGTACCAAAGGGAAGTGTATTGGGACCAATTTTCTATCTCATATACACCAGTGATATACCACGGATGATACGGCAGTACTAGCAGTTGGAGACAGCGGTGAGGAAGCAGCCAGAAAACTACAAATAGCAAGTGACAACATAAACGCATGGACTAGAAGGTGGAGAATTAGAATTAATGCGGGCAAATCGGCTCATGTCGACTTCACTAATAATAAGCATGAGTATAACGCAATAACTATTAATAATAACAACATTCCGTATAGCAATACGGCAAAGTACTTGGGGATGAATCTAGACGCCAAACTAAAATGGAAGGAGCTTATAAAAAAGAAACGGAAGAAATTAGAAATTAAATATAAGAAAACATACTGGCTTATTGGAAGTAAATCCCAATTGTCAATACAACAGAATGGTAATATACAAACAAATATTAAAACCAAACTGGACATATTGGATTCAACTATAGGGATGTAATACCAAGACTAATGTAAACAGAATTCGAACATTCTAAATAAGGTTCTAAAAGATATCGTGGATGCCCCATGGTATGTACGGAATGATAACATACATAGAGATCTGAGGATCCCGACAGTAATAGAGGAAATTAAGGCGTTTGCAACACGACATGAGAAGAGACTTCATGGTCACATCAACACTGAAGTTCTACAACTTCTCGATAACACCAATCTGAAACGAAGACTGCAAAGGGTTAAGCCTTTTGACCTAGTGTAGTGTAACGCGTAACAGTGAAAGAGTAATAGTGCAATAAATACAGTGAAAAGCAGAGTATAGCGAGCTGTGGAAACACGTAAAACTAGTGTAAAGGTATTAGAAACTAAGTAAAGACCGATGGGACTTCTTAGCAAATACGTAGTTAGGGTGATAAGGTCAGAATTAAACTATTGGTTAGTCGATTACGACTAGCGTTAGTATGATTTCAATAAAAAAAATTAGGACAAACGTTATGCATCTGCAGTTCCGTCGTTACAATTTTATGCATAGTGGATTTTGTAAGTCCCGTTTTTATTGCTATCAGTCTAACACTCGGACAGTCACCCAGAGTCAAAAACCTTTATGTTTTCGATTAAACGTACTTTTCGTAAGTTTTCTGTATCACACAAGCGTCTCGGTTACTGTTTTTTTTTCAGGTTAACGTAGAACAGCAGTTTACTACTGATCTGTACTTTGTATAGATCTATCTGTACTTTGTAGAGACTTAACGGTAAATGAGCTGGCTCGGACCTTTACCTGACGTCCCCCACTAACCGTCAGGTTCAAAGACTCCTCCAACCAACCTTTCTGCTTGAACCATGGCCGGCTTACGCGTTTGATTGGCAATCATCAACATTAATTATTTTAAGTCACTTATTTTAAAAGCTTAAGCAAACACGAAGATGTATGCATCTAGTAATAAATAATTATTTAACATCATAAATTTGATGATAGAGCACCCATTTGATAATCTGTTGAACAGCTCTCATGATATAAGGTTTGAGTTTTCTCAAATTGATCCATAGGATGCAGCAGTTTAGGCTCATTATATGCACAAATAAAATCAAAGTGGGCTATTTTATTCTCAAGATACACAATTTTAAAGATAGTAACATTACTACTCGATTTTATATGGCAGCGTTAATTTTTACTTAATCAAGCGAACGAGTAAACTGCATCATAACCTTCTTATTCCACTTCTACTGAACTATAGCGCCACAAAAGGGCATCGCTATCTCTAACTTTTTATTGCACAAACGAAACATTTTAATCATTGCATGTCCACATTTGTTAACAAATCGTAAATTTACTTTAAAGTAGTTCAATCTAATTTATTATTTCTAACCCATGCCCAATCAACTTTATGTAAAGACCAAGCAGTTCTTTTCCTAATCAACCTTATAATCTATCAACCCGTTATCTATCTATGCCAATAAATGAACAAGCGTCTAATGAACAAAATGAGATCGACCTAAAACAATAAACACATATTTCTAGGAAATGATAGAAGTTTCGGACGTAGGATGATGCCTGCTCTGTAAAAGATTGAAGAGTTTTGGCAAGATATTTAGCTAGGTTTTGGGTGGGAGAACGGAAATAACTAACTATGGAGCGTAAAGGAATGTTCTCTTTATGAATTTTTGAGAGACCCTACGATTTAGAAATTCTGGAGAATTTTTCTTGGGGTATGAGGAGTTTTTTGGTGTCAGATGATAAATTTGAATTAGTAATAAGGGTAGTAAGGGATTATTGAGTACATGGCGATAATAAGAGGATTAAAGTAATTTTTCCATCTTACTTTTGTATCAAACTTCCCCAACCCAATGCATCTCTCGCCAAACAACAGTCCCGCCAAACTTTCACGTCTAGCCCTATAAATGACAAAACAAGCCAATCGAAATCAGTTTTACTCAAAGGCTCGTGGTTCTCCTTGAGGTGTAGGCAAATTGAAACCCCGGTGAAGAGCGAAAAATACAACAGTTAAAATTTACACATTCAGATAGATTTTTAGACACTTACAAGAAGAGCAAGTAATCAGCCTAAAGATAAACTAGCATATAGAGACCTATAGACACATCCATCTTTTAATACCCACCGAAGAGATTAAAGCTGAATTAGAAAGATTAGGTCATTCAATACGAAATATAATAAACATAAGACATAGGGTAACCAAAGATCCATTCGTATTATTCTATGTTGATCTTGAACTAAGACAAAACAATAAGAAAATTTATTTGAAACAGAATTTTTGTGCAATAGTAAAGTTAAGGTTGAACCATCACATGAGAAAGCAGCCGTTCATTCAAATATATTAGTCAAAATTGTGGACAGTTGAGAATTTACTGTACCAGACAGTATGTGTCAAATGTGGGAAACCATGCGACTCTAAAACATATGCAAAACCTAAAGCCACAACAGTAAAGTGTGCTTTATGTGAGGGTATCTACCCTGCTATCCTGTTTATCAAAGAAATAAATGCACTCTAAACGCAAAATAACAATTCCTCTCTCAACAATTTCAAGTAATAACAAGTCACAAAGTCGTATTCTACGTATGCGACAGTCGCACAAACTCGCAACCATTCTAATAGAACTGCGCATGCAGGAGCTGCAATGATTATTAAAAGCTCCATATCACATCATCAGCTAAACTCATTTCAAACTCCTAAAATGCAAGCTGCAAATATCAGAGCAAACGCATTTCCATATCCACTGATCATTACAACAGAAGGAAGAAATCTAATTAGAACAATTATGACAAATATTTACAATTGCCACGGCACCAGAAACTTCATTGGCGAATTGATGTAACCAAGCTCTCTGATCTATAGGATTTTTATATTCCCTTTAGGAATTATTTAGCTACAAACTTAGTTTTGGTTAAACCGAATAACAATTTATCAGGAAATCACTCTCCATTTAAGTACTAGATTTATATCAAAATACACCAGTTGGCATAAATTTCAACACATTGAAGACAAAATTTAATTGAAACTACAAATAAGACAACTTGAAGACTTGGACCAAGCAGTTCAATACCTAGTTACTCTTGTCCAAGAAGCTGCATGGGAAGGTACACCCAACTAAATTGAACCTGCTCATTATGCCAGCAACACACCTCTATACATAAAGGAATTAATTAATAGCTGTGAAAAGACAAGCTCGATCAAGATGGCAAAGAACACGTAATGCAGCTGATAAACTAAATTTTCACAGACTTACTTGACGACTCCATGCTGCTCTACAATATTGTCAAAATTAGAATTTATTACATCACAAACCTCAACCAGGAAAATCACATCATTTGGACGACTACAAAAAGATTTAAAAGGCCAGAACCAATCATATTTACTATACGAAAAACTGGTGGCTCATGGTCTGGATCTAACAATAGAAAATCCGAAACTTTTGCTAATAATTTGAAGAATATATTTCAATATTTTCAATCTAATGTACCGGATGAAACTATAGAGAAGTGTCTAGATGTCCTTACCTGTTAAACCATTGCGCCTACTGAAATACAGCTCGAAATAAATAATTTAAACAATTATAAAGTACTAGGTTATGACTTGGTAACAGGGCAAATATTGAAAGAGCTGCCTAACAAAGCCATTTTATTTTTGACAGCTATATATAGTTGCATATTAATTATGTAATACTACTCTATATTATGAAAGTATGACCAAATAATAATCGTTTCCAAATCAGGAGAAAGACCAAAAAGGGTTCTTGGAAGACTGAATAACATGGACTTAGCATCACATCTGTCTATACACCAGTTTGGTTTTAGAGAAAAACATTTTACAGCACAGCAAGTACATAGGAGAGGTAATAAAACAGCATTTAGTTTTGAAGGAAAGAAATACTCCACGCCGTTGCTCTTAGTCGTTGCCCAGACGTTTGACAAAGTCCGGCATATTGGACTACTCTACAAACTAAAAAGGTTACTCCAAAATTATTATTACTTTCTTTAATTCTGCCGTTCTGACAGATATTTTACAGTTAATTGCAACAGGGAACTGTTTAGCTACCAACCTATAAATCTGGTGTCCCACAAGACAGAACCCTTGGTCCTCTCCTATACCTCATTTATACAACTGACCTACCAGAAAATGGAAACACTGTTATCGCTACTTTTGCTGACGATACTACAGTTTTATCTACACACAAAGGCCCGGTATTAGCATTTGAGAACCTTCAGCGACATCTAAGCCTAATCAACGAATGGCTTAATAAATGGTGTATTAAAATCCTTGCAACCAAGTTGGTTAAAATAATCTTCACAACTCGCTTAAACATGTGTCGGCGAGATCTGTTAAAACGGAAACGAAATATCTAGGATAAGACCTCCATCAGCGATTGTCTTAGAAAAGACATTTTCAAGCTGAGCGACAACTGAACCTGAAATTTCGGCAAATTGTCTACTTGAAAAAAGATTCAAAACTGCCCTCCCAACAAAACAGTACTAAATAAAACCATGCTAAAGCCAATCTGGGCGTACGGCCTGCAAATCTGGGGGTGCGTTAAACCATCTCGAATAAAATCTATTCAACAATTCCAGTCCAAGATAATTCGTTCTATGGCAGATGCACCATGGTATGTAGCAAATCAAACCTTGCATATGGACCTCAGTGTACCATTCGCAAATTTTCTCAAAGCTACTGCAGTGGACTCAAGGATCACAACAATGATTTGATTCATCAGTTTATCATCGCCCATCCATTCATAAAAAGGTTATATATATATAATAACTTCAAACAGCCTAATATGAAACGATTCCTAAAGGAATATCACTAATCAATGGTTTCCCCTAACAACGACAACTTGTGTTATAATTTAAAAATAAAACAAAAAAATAAAAAATTTCTTTCTGCAACTATACTTCACATGCACCTTGCGTTTAAGTTTTCTGAATTATGTCGGTTATATAAGGAAAGAAAGTTTGAAGGAGAGTGAAAATGTTTTATATCTTTGAACCACCATACAATTAGCATTCGTTTTATGACACTTTCTCTGTACTAAAGGACTGTTCTCTTTGTTCCAGGTCAGTATCAGCGGACCTCAAAGGACGCTTTACGAACTGCTATCTAGGTCTTTGGCAGCGCAGACGAGGATTAAGACATCCGAAGAGTTCCCAGGAGTTATTTATTAGCCGCCCGCGCCGCCATTTAAATAAATTGGGCTGGCAGCAGGTTTCGGCGCACTACAATTAATTACGGCGCTGCTTTGTACGCGCGCGACAAGAACGCCGCGACTCGCGCCAGTTTATTTCGCCAGCGATTAATTTGTTTCCCGGCACATTATGAGCGCGGCTAATTCTCGGCCGCACTTTTATCGACGTCCTTAGAGTTCGGCAGGAGGCGCGCGCCCCTTGCGGCCTCGTGCTTGTTTTTCGAGCCGGCGTCTGCTGCTTTACGACCTGCACCGTATCGCACTGGCGCGCTTAGCTTTATCTCGGCGCTTTAAGCGCTTTTTGACAACTTTTTAACTGTACGAAGCAGCTTACGAAGATGTACTCACACTCGCAGAGCCAGATATGCTAAAGTTCTGGGAATTCTGGATGCTTGTAAACAAGATATCAACTTTCCTCTCTTTTTGCAGCTGCTCGTGAATTCTTGTGCGGGTGCCTGATCTAATTGAGACTGAAAAAATTAATTAAAAATTACTGAAGTTAAATAGATTAAAGTTTAACTGGCAAACAAAGTTTCAATAAAAAAACTTAAACTCTCTGTTTAGGGCGATTAATTTTTTGGAAATGCTTTTATCAGAATGAAGAGGTTTAAAAATTCAGCTAATAACTATAGCACTTGATAGTTACATTTTCTCCATCTCATTACATGGCGCAGAGTTATCTCAAACAAACACTTGGCGCATTTGAGATGTGTTGTGTTTGCCATTATTATGGACAAAACTTAAAAAATGATTAATAGTATGACAACTGAACAAACCATGTAACTGATATTAGTAAAAAATGGAATATTTTAGACACAAGGCGTAGAGAAATATACTCATTATTACGTCTCACAATGCAAAAAAAGGTAAGATAAAAAAAGGTATAAGAAGGAGCAGAATGTTTTGTGACCTATTTTGTGAAAGCAAATTTTCACGGTCGAGTTAAATTGCTTGATACTTGATTTATTCAATTGAAAATTTAATTGATGGTTGGCCATTGAAAATTTATTATTGCAAAAATAACGGACAAAGGAAAGGCGGAAAATCTGTTGAAAATTTTAAATACTAAAAAACTTGCTTTTCGCTCGTGTACAAAGATCGCACGATTTTGCAAAGAAAATTAATGAGGGACACAATCTCGCTTATTTGAAAACGGCCCTTACAGTGCACGAAGATACGATCAAAGAATTTATTGAGTTAGAATTTCGAATTAACGAAATTTCTTTAGATTTAGATCCCAATTTTATTCCTAAATTTACGGCAATTGGGAATTTATTGGAGGTTATCGCAAGGGTTGCTCAACAAATTTCGGAAAGCTCCTGCCCTACCAAAAACCGAGTCACTGAAACTTATCGCGATAAACCTTCCTAGTTTTGATGGTACACCCCAAAATTGGACAGTTTTTAGCGAGTTATTCACCACTTTGATCCACGACAATCGAAATTTATCAGATTTGGAGAAGGTGACACTTTTGGTGTCAAAATTGCAGGGTTCGGCCTTAAAGGTTTGCCAGGGGCTTACTGCCACAGCAAGTAATTATAAGGTAATTTGGGAAGCCTTATTTTATCGTTTTAACGATAAAAGGTCGCTGGAAAACAATTATGTTAATCAGGTATTTAATTTTAAAACTTTACGTGCGGAATCCAGAGGAGGTTTAACAGCGGTTTTAAATAATTTTTGTGGACCCATTGCGGCAATTAAACAATTAGGCTTGGAGGATATCGGAGATTTTGTGTTTTTGAATCGGGGATTAGAAATTTTAAACCCAATCACAAGACGTTCCTTTGTAGAGGCACATCGAAACAAAGTTATCCCTAGCTATCAAGATTTTGTGCTATTCTTACAAAAGCAAATAAAAACTATGCCGTTCGTTAACCCCTCGGAAACTTCAAGACCCAAGATCCCGGAGAAAATTCCACGTACCACGCACCATTTACTCAATCCAGATTCTCGTATGAACGGGAAAATTTGTAAATTTTGCCAAGGGAAAGGTTATCCCCGTGGAAAAAGTTTGAATTTATAAAAGGTCATCATTGGTGTTTCCGGTGTTTTTCACCCGGTCATCGAGCTCCAGAATGTAGACTACACATCTCCTGTAACAAATGTGACTTCCCTCATCACCCCCTCTTGCATTCTATCTTTTCCAAAGAGAGTAAACCCGCAGGCCGGTTGTCGGAGGTTAAAGAGACGGCTTTGTGTTCGCTGGAAAATCCTAAAAGGTACGCGATCCCAGAAAAGTCGACAGTTGTTTTGTCAACGGTTGTCGGAAGGGTTTACAACGAGTCGGAGCATTTTAAAAATTTGAGATTCTTGTCAGATTCTGGAAGCCACTCACATTTTCTACCTTCAAAGGCGTGTCGGCGTTTGAACTTGCCAATTGAACGCCTGAAGTCTTTGGTTTTAAGTCTTGGAGGAGCCCCACAAACAAGTTATGGAAAAACCAATTTGACTTTTTCGTCTCGGTTTGATTCCAGTATTTCGTTTACGATTGAGCACCTTATCGTAAAGAAGATTGTCCACAAACTGCCGTCCGCGGAAGTCGATATTTCTCAGTTGGCTTATCTTCGAAATCTGGATTTAGCAGATAGTTATTTAGCACACTGACGTCTGTAATTATTTCTTATTTTTTTGTTAACACGTAATCGATTTCGTTTTTAATATTGCCATTTGAGCTAATCCATGTCCGTTTATTTTGTGGTTTTTTCTTGAAGAATAAATGTATTGCAGATAACTCATGTTCCAAAAGATTATATAACATTTCACCTCTTTAATTTGTTGTACCATATTTTAAATTTCTTATCCTGTGTTCCTTTTTCTGTTTTCTTTTACCAAACTTTGCATTAAAGTCTCATATAATTATTTTATATTCCGTTGAATCGTCTTTAAGTGCATTGAAGCAACTTTCTAATTCTTTGTTTTCTATGATTGAGTTTAAGCATTTACCTAAACTACCTGTAAGGAATTTTTATTATTTAGCTCTATTATATGATATACAACCCTTCCTGATTGATTCACACGTTTTTATTCTGTCCGCGATGTTTTTGGATATGACAAAGCCCGCGCCTCTTGTTCCGTTTTGTTCCCAATCTGAGTGATACAACACAGCCTGAATTCAATTTCTTGACTTTTTCTTTTCTTTAACTTCTTCCAGGCCCACTATGCTTCATTTTATTTTCAACAGTTTTATTTCCAGTGCATATATTCTATCGTTAGATTTCAAAGTTTGTACATTATATGTCCCTATATGCAATGTTGTATGCCTTGTATTTTTCTTATGTTGTAAGAATTTCTTTAACAAATCCCCCCCCCCCAGAATGGAGAAACTGTCGAGGTAGTGGGGGACTTAAAACTTTTTGTTCCACCTTCCTTTGATACTTGATCCGTTCTTTTTAAATTGTACATTTGAAAGTATAAATGGGGGATTTGACCATTAAACGCCACGCTAGTTAGGCATGTTAGCGAGTTCCGTTCTTGGCAGATCCTTTAAATGCAAGCGCCATTTGCAACCGCCACTTTGTGTCAGACGCTGTTATTAAATTTATATTACCCCGAAAATATTTCTTTTGCCTTTTACATTATTGTAGACTTTATCCCGTGACCTTGTACAAGAGGCTCTCACAGGCTACTATCAGCCCAGCTGAGCCTAGGCTTTTTAGCGGGATGTTACTCTTCTTTCCTACCTTCAAGTGGTAAGACTTAGAGAAGTTATAACAATAACAAGTAAGATACAAAAATATTTTTTTAATACAATTATTTATATAATATTTTAAAGGACAAACAAAATTAAAAAGCAAAATACACCTTTATATTCTACAGTATTCGTTCATTTATGAGCCAAGTTTTTTGTCTCGTTTTATGGTTTGGAATCAAACAAAAAAAAACCTTTCTTGTACTTCCTAAAAGTTGGTGCAGTAAAGTTTAGCCAAAATATGTTATTGACTGGATCAGATGCTAGTTTGTTGGTACCAAATCAGAACTATAGCCAAAGTGTGCAATAGTTCGAATCTATCAAGTTACTTCAATTTCCACCGCATGTGACCTGGCATTGTTCATCTTCAGTAACACCCGTTTTCAATTGACCATACCATAACATGCTGTTGTAGGATAGTATACATTATGTTAAGCTTGGCTTGACCTCCAGGAGCAGCTTAATATAAATCATACTTTAGTAATTTCATTAAACGCAGAACTATTACATTTTATAAGTTTTGCGGTTTTGATTTTATATAACCAATAGCGTGATCTGTTTGGATTACGAAGATAGATCTACTTTTTGCTAGTTGGAGTAAGTTGGCGGAAGATTCGAAATTCCCAAGATTGTCAAAAAATTGTTTGAACGAAGTAACCCAATGATTTGCTTGCTTTTGCGTAGAAATGCGAGATACTTTTCTGCATCGTCTATTAACGTTGTATACCTTGTGCAAGTGACGAATTACTTTTATCTGAATAGTTCAAATTGCTGTAATAATTGTTCAGTGATTTAGGTGTGGATATTCTGACAGCTTAAGATAGAGCATTTCGGTTTACTACCAATGGCCGTCCAGATTGAAATTATACTTGTACACTTGTGAATTTGTTTTACCGCTAATTAATTTTTGATCCAATGTGGCGAAAAAACCATTTTTAATTGCTCTTGTATCTACAGATAACTAAGCAAGTTTTAATAAACACAGTATTGGTTTTTACAACCTCATTTTTATCAACTTGCTAGATCGCTTGTATATTCTAAAGATTGTTATTTCGCACTCCTCGGTTGTACTCAGTGTATTTAAAAATAAATTGTTACGTCTTGAAAACACATAATGGCCACTACAGTTAAAATTCGCCGAAATACTCCTAATCCTCAAACCAAGAAAAATCTTCCAATGAAATCCACTTATACCGACCCATAAGACTCCTTTCAGTCATATGAAAGCTGCTGGAAAAGTTACTCCTAAGGCGAATAAAAAAAAATCACTGTAAGAGAATTGGTTACCCAATCACTAATTCGGTTTTAGACATAGTCATTCGACGATCCAACAATGTCATCGGTTAACGAATGCAATACAAACTTGACTTTAAAATAAACTATTCTGTTATGCAGTAATGTTAGACGTGAGACAGGCATTCGATCGCGTCTGGCATAGAGGGCTGCTATATAAACTAAAGAAAACTATGTCACATGAATACTACTGCATATTTCATTCGTACCTCACTAATCGAAGCTTTCGAACTAAGAGTGGTAACGATGTATCTCAGATAGATCAAATAATCTCAGGTGTACCACAGGGTAGTGTCCTGGGTCCAATGCTGTACGTACTCTTCACCTCTGACCTGCCAACATCTAATAATACCATGATAAATACTTTCGTTGATGATACCTCGATCATAGCCTGCAACAAAGATCCGAAAAAAACATCAGCGATGCTTCATAATCACCTAAATCAAATTGATAAATGGTTGGATAAATGGAAAATAAAAGTTAACCAAGACAAGTCAGCGAAACGTTCAACATATCCACCTGTCACTCTCAACAACATACCCATACCAAAATCACAAGAAGTTAAGTACCTGAGACTCCATCTTGATGGGCGATTAACTTGGAAAACGCATATAAGGAAAAAGCGTAATGAAATGGATATTAAGTTAAAAAATCTATACTAGCTTATAGGAAGAAAATCTCCTTTACCGTTGGAAAATAACGTTCTACTATATAAAGTTATAATCCGCCTAATATGAACATATGGATGACAGTTATGGGGATACGCCAATACGTCCAATCTTGACATCATACAGCGCTTCCAGTCAAAGACCCTACGAAACATGTCAAATTCACCATGGCATGTGTCAAATCGCACCATACACACTGATCTAAATATCCCTTTTGTGAGGGAAATTATCAAACAATATGCTGTTAAACACCAACACTTGAAAATCATCCAAATGAAATTATGGAGCCACTGACAGCAGATTCTCTCAACAGACGACTTCAGATGAAGTGGCCGAAGGATCTGACTAACTAAATATGGAAGGACGCCGATGGGAGTCCTATCCATTAAAGTCCTAAGTTCAAATACTTACTTACATAATATTAGCTCATAGAATATATATATTCTTTTTGCAAATAAAGGTAATATAACAAAAAAATGTCTTGAAATTTACGAAAACGGTATTATGAGTAACTTGACTCAATATTATAGACAACAATGTGGATTTTGTAAAATACTTTATTTCGTCAAAGTTTAATGCTCTTGCTATATTTTTACAAGTTCGTTATTTCTTTGCTGTTCCTTCAAAGCTTTCAAAATATTTTAGCCACATAAGTTTTAAGCTTGGGTAACAGAAAGTAATGCGAGAGAACTAGATCGGACGGATGGGGTGGATGCGGAAGAATTCCAAATTTTGGTAACACGGCTTGAATGCACTGGTGTATTGTTGCAGTGGAACAGCAGTATTTTGAATGTTTGTAAAACATTTTTGCGATGGCTACCTTTAATATTTCCGATAGCACCGCGTATTATTCCCCAATAAAGGTTTTTCTCTTCTCAAGACAATCAGTCAGAGGAAATTCTTTCATACCCCATAAAACCAACGACTTTATCTCTTTCAGAAAATTATATGCTATTTTTAAAGGTGGTGCAGTTGTTTTATATTTAGTATATATTAATAAACACAACAGTTTTCTTAGATTTTTCTTAAAGTCCAACAAACATTTATTTGTCGTTTGCATACATACTCATTTTTCCAACAATATAATTTATCAGGCAAAGTAACGTAAACTTTCTTATATCAACGCCCATACTTTTACTATTTATTTACCATAACCATACTATGAGCTTTGTCGATGTTTTTTGGCTTGATAACTGATTTCGACTCTCTATGACGGGATACGTCATCGTTCTGGTGCGTTAAAATTTGTTTATTTAAATATGCATGGAAAATTCATACATAAAAAAACACCACAAGTTTCAATTTTGTGTTTAAGCAACTGCCAAACGATTAATTAGTTTAGAAATGATTAGCAAGAATAAAATACTCATCTATTAAAGTAAACTTTATGACCACATGCTAGGCTGTGCTCCTGCCTCAGTATGAAAACAAGTTTTTCATAAAATTAAATTCGTATTTGTTTTGATTCTACCAAAATACTTGTATCGTAGTAATAGATAGAGGATAGGTTTTCCTTCTGAATTTTTCGAATCCCCATTAAAATTTGTCTTAACGTTTTCAGTTTTTGGAAGCATCTGTTTGTTACTCCCTTCTTCAGTCTCATTCTCCTTCTTTACCTATTTACTTACAAGCTTTATGTATGGAAACTTTTAAATTTTTCTGAGCCAAGCTTTGGTTCTCATTTGTAACATTTTTATTATTACGATCAAGTTAATAATCTGCATTTTATGAAATTCTAGATTTATAGTTCTATTTGACGAAAAGACTTTGTCATAGGTAATATTAATACATGCAGCTACATTATACGTGATCTGCTCTAAAGTATCGAGCTATACAGTACAAAAATTAAAGTGCAATAGCAAATATTATGTATTTAGTAACAATGGTACGAAATACAAAAAACGCTATACGTATATCTCTTCGGGGGTCTAGTATCTCCACGCTTCTAAATCTGCTTATTAGTAGTAGTGTGAAGTACATCATTAGTAATAATAGTTCTTCTCTGGTGATAGTAGCCGTGAAACCAAAAAAATAATCAGCAGCACATCTTCTAGTTCTAGGAATGTCCGTTGCCGACCTACTGGTCTCCCAAAATGTGAATTACTTCCAACAGATTTTTGATCTATTTTAAATCATCTTTTTTAATTTACAAGTTATTGTCAGATCAACAAAGGAAATTATTTTACATGACATTTGTAATATAGACTAACAATTACCATAAATGGCTCGGAAAGACTATTTATAACGTCTTGTTTACAATAATTACAATAATAAATGTTACAATTAATAGTTGATTAAGTATGAGAAATTGATAATAATTGAAGACCTAGGCAAATTGTTGCGTTAATCACTATCTTCGTCAGAGACTACTAGATCTTGTGCTAGTCTTCGTTTTAATCTACCAAGTATGTTCAACTGGCACAAGTTGTAGTGAAGGACACCAGCACATGTTCTCGCGTTTTGTAAAATCTTTTTAGTGGTTTGACGAATGAACTCGTTCACATGAGATACACCTAATTCGTAGTGCAACTGGTGGTTACAAATATACCAAGGTGCATTCACTGCTATTTGTAAAACTTTGTTTTGGAATCGTTGTAGTTTGATGTTCGTTTGGGATGTAGTACACCAAACTGGACAGGCATAGAGAATTAATGGGCGTAGAAGCGTTTTGTACATTAAAATAGTGCATTCAGGCTTCAATGTTGACTTGCGATTAATCAATGGATAAAGTTGTCTTATCCTATTGTTGCCCTGTAATAGCGTGTGATTGAAATGAAAGCTCCAGGTTAGGCGCGTGTCCAAATACACTCCGAGATATCTGACTGCCGAGTCCGTTGGATTCCATTGTATGGGATTGCCGTCAATGATCATATTAGATACGGTAGCTATTTTCCTTAAAGTAAAGATTTTAGTCTGGAATTTCGTGGGGTTAATTTGAATATTCCAACTTTTAAACTAGTTATAATTGCTGTGTCGGTTGCAAATGCGGCTATAGATGTGGTTACCGGGAGATCGGATGTGTAGATGTTAAACAGCAGATGTTCTAGTATGCTGCCTTGTGGGACTCCAGCATGCACTTGTTTAGTCTCAGATATACAAGAGTTGATCTTAACGGCAAACGTTCTATCTTCTAGAAATGAGAAGATAATTGCTAACAAATAGTTTGGAGCATTTATGTTAAGGAGCTTTTTCTTTAGGTCTTCGATCCACACCTTATCAAAGACCTGAGCAACATGCAAAAAGAGGACTGTAGTGTAGTATTTGTTGTGGTATCCTTTTTCTATTATTTCATATTATTTGCTGGAGCTGATGATAAGTTGAGTGTCCTCTCTTAAAGCCGAATTGAAATGGTGGTACTATGTTTTGGGTTTCGACGAATGCTGGTAATCTAATATAAATAATTTTTTCCAAGATCTTGGACAGTGTAGTAAGTAGGCTTATTGGTCAATAGTTCCCGGGCTTGGTGAACATAAGGATGTGTGCGTTTTTATATAAAAATTGGCTCGATAGTTTTGAGACAGGCCTCGAACACAGGTAATGGTTTACCTAAATGTTAGAAAAGGTTTTAAAATATTAACATCCACTGGTTTTATTTTACATGAGAAATATGGTGTAATTTTGAATTAGCTTGAACATACCAGTGTTAAAATTACTCTTATGATTGTCTTACATCATAAGAGTTGATGATTTTTCAAGCTAATGCAGTACTTCGTAAATATGCTTAATATACCACACCTTTTAATTGCTTCATAGGGCTCTCATCAGTAACTCATACTTAAAATATCAGAATTTCTTTTTTAAATATTCAACTAAATGTTCAGAAACCTTGCTGTTGCAAAAATTTTTGATTAATTAATAAAAATTGCAAAGTTAGTGGCCAGTACTTATTTTGCTTGAAAACTTAGATTACTCCACAAATACAGGAATATATCTTGAATGTATTTATTTTCAAACGAGAATACATAGCAATTTTAAAAATCTTGTTTTCAGGTGATTGCTAGAAGGGAAAATGTGATAAGTAAACTTCTCTATATTAGCTAAATATCTGATTGCACGAGAAGATAAACACAGTTAATTTAGCATTAGGCCCATTATAAAAATTTCTAACAACATGTAATCCTGGCTGTTTAAAACTAAGATATAAAAAAGTAGAACAATTTTATATTTTTATTGACATTTTTGGCAATTTGTTTCTTAAAACAGAAATTATGAAACAGAACTATTAATTTTCTTTGCAGATTATTGTTCTGGAAAACTATCTTAGATCTTTATTATTTGAACTTATAGTCTACAATAGAATTTGTATCTGTGTTTAATAATTATTGTTCATAAACCTATTGGAAAAGAACAAATAGTATATTTGATTTAAATCTATTATCAAACCATTTAGTATTTCTAAATTGTTTGCAGAAGTAAATTACAAACCTTATTATATAGCTAGTGAACAAATTTTAATGCTACGTCAGTTAAAACTTCTATTTTGATTTTTTAAATATTTTGTAGTATACAAGTTGTGGGAGTGCCGCCAGTTAATTTGCATTGCTTGCATTCTAAAGGCGACATATGTGCCTCGATAGAATTTATCCTCGTAGCGGCAACATTCGTTTAAATTATCAATTTTATTATAGAAACTCGACGAATAATAAACTAAATAGCCATATCGACATACCGATGCATCACTTTTGATGTGTCATCAATCTTGTTTTTAGAACAGCCAATAAGAAGAAATACAGCATTGTTACTAGGCCAGTTCGGGGTTTCAAATTGCATATTTTGGTATTTGCAAAGGGAGAGGCGTAAAATTTTATTTTTTAAATAATAATTTGCCTGGTTTACAGTTATTTTGTTCCTATGCTCGAATATACGGCATTCAATTTCTCTATTAACTATATCACTTAGAGACCACAAGAACATTATCTTCTGTATGTTTTTTAACAATTAAAAAATCAATTAGATAATATAATTTGATTCTTAGGGCTAGTTTTAAGTTAACATAAATTTTTTAATTTGTCTTATTTATTTAAATATCAACTTATAGTCTATTAATTTGCACAGAGCTCTAAGCTTAAGTAAGTGTAATGTAACTGATACTTTCAAAGAAAACCATCAATCGATGCCCTTTTTTTGAATGTTAGGGCGATGGTCTTGTTTAATCTTTGCACTTCATTTGGTGAATTGATTAGTCGGTGACGTATTTGTAGTCTTTAGTGGCAAGCAATTGAAAATCGCTGAATTTTTCTGATACAAGAAAAAACCTTAAGTGTGCATAGAGTGTATGGTTTGAAACATACTACGGTGCATTTGCTATTACTCACAATTCTTTTGACTAAAATTGACGAATTGTTTTGGAATATGTCCATCCACTGTATACAGCTGGTCCATATCGGTTTAATAGTACATTTGTAGATGAGCACGTTATTTTCTAGAAACTGCTGGGAATTTCTCTTCGGCAATCAGTATAGTCTTCAGAGCATTAGATTAAATAATTATCTTTGAAATATTTTTGTCAGATAGAGCCTTGATCAGGATGTAGACCAAGGTATTTAGTTTTGGTTTGAACTGGAAATGGTTATTTTGGAGCATTACTGGGGGAGAAACACTGCACTTTATGGTGACCTGCGTTGATTTAGTATGATTTACTGTTATTCTCTATTTTGATAATTATTGTTCAACAAGGTTCAGAAAAGTGGTTCTGGAGATGTTGAGATGCTATTATACTGCTTATTGACTGCTAATAGGGCGGTATCAGTAGGGGACGTGGCTACTGTTATTGACAAATTCGCAATATACACAAAGTGCAATACCTAACCAGGAAGATTGATTGAAGCACACCTAAAAACACTTGATAAAGTCTTGGAAGTAGTATGAAGCAGGTACTGTATTTTTGATTTTGTAGAGAAGCCTGTCGTACCAGACTATATAGAAGACTTCAGCCAGGTCAAGGAATAACCCTGTGTACATTTTTCTTTCTTAAGACTTATTGCAATTTGGTTAAAGGTTCTATGGATTTATTATAAAGTTTAATGTTGTTTGCATAAATCAAATTGGTGTGCACACTGAGTTTTCTTAATAATAGTTTTTCGAATAAACTTCACATAATTAGAAGTAAACCTAATGAGCAATAACTGGCGGCTTAGTGTACTGATTTTCTAACCTTAGGAATCATAATTATGTGAACAAATTTTTACATTAATGGATAATTTAAAGGCTATTATAGAAGTTATCAAAAACATATTTTTTTGTAGTTCTTTTAGTAATATTTCATTGATTAAGTTATATCCAGATGTTAAATTATTGTGAAATGTAACTAATAATAATTTTTAACATTAATTTCTTTAATCATTTATCTT
This sequence comes from Sinelater perroti, assembly GCA_036346155.1. NCBI lineage: Eukaryota > Metazoa > Arthropoda > Insecta > Coleoptera > Elateridae > Sinelater > Sinelater perroti. Next base: position 1,414,925 of record JARFIY010000158.1, on the reverse strand, counting down.
CCTCTACAACTATAACATAAGCTTTATTTTTGTTTTAATATTTTGCTTCTATTCTCTTTTGTCTTCTACCTACCACTGATAAGCATTTATTATTGATATTTTTACTTATCTAAATTTACCTCTGCAAAACCTATATTTTAATACCATACATTTCAAGTGATAGATTACCTAATTTTTTTGATTTTTATTTAAAATTTAATTTGTACTTTACACTGTGTAACATTCTCTTATAACTTAAAAAACAAAAAAAAATAAAGCAAATGAGACCATGCAAAATCTATTAAACATAGTGTTCACTCCGGAGCAATTATACGATGTGCTATGATAACTAATAACAAAAGTTAGTGCAATAAGATCGAAGCTTCAATATAACTTGATATGTGCCACATTAAGTCACTTGCTCCAAATTCAACCTGTTCTCTATTAGCGTAAAGTAATGTTTTTCGTTTTTAGACAATAATTGCAACTGTGCTTCTCAACTGGTACCGTTAATATGTTTTGCTTCACTCTTTCTCTTCAGGTTCTGTCTGACTGCTTCTGGGAGCATCTCGTTCTTCAAGATTTGTTGTGTTGTCACTCTTCCTTTGTACTAAATTCAGTGGATATAAAAAGTCCTTTGGTTAAATATGTAATTGCCCATTGCTGTTTGACAAAATATGCATAACTACTTCTGGTTATATCATATGCCCTCTTATAAGAATATGCCCTACTTAAAGATAGTAGTTCTGTTGTTTCTTGATTTCTATGATTATGACCTGATCTACTGATTTACTAAAATTATTCTAACTACAAACCCAATCTCCAATGTGTTTACAAATTGTGTTTCGTGGTACTTCTCGAACTGGTTCTGGTTTGTAATGATCGTTAGCTGATCATTGCCTTAACAGTTTATCAGCTTTCCATTGGTTTCAAGTCAACAATAACCCAAAATGTAAATCAGACTTGCTCTGCTTTAGCGGATTATTGAGTTATTTTAAGATTAAAAGAGCTTTTCTAGTCGCCAGTTTATCTCTCTAGTCCATTTCATTATATTTTGGCGCTTACTGTAATACAATGTATATTTCCATTTAAAAAATGAAGGCAAATTTTCCCCTAAAGCAAAAGTAAGCTTTTCTTTTGAAAATTTGCCATACAAAATAATTGTTAGCGTTACGTAAAGTCTTTATCTAGTACTTGCTTCAAGTTTTGAGCCACTTGTGCAGCAGGTTTGACTCTTAGGGGGCAACTATGATCTAGATTAATTTCGTAGTCTATGTAGTTTTAATCTGGCCACCCTTCTAATTATAATATGGTAAAAACGGGAGATCTAAAAGATCTCAATTTCAGGAAAGCCGCTGCATTTGTTGCCCTCGTTGCGCTAAATAAGTAATTTTTGAATATCGCTTAGTTTTTTAAATGCTGCTTAACCTTGAGCTACCACTGTAATATCCACTTAGTGTGATATACTTGGATTTAGACCTCATAATTTACCATACGTTCATCTAAATTGTGTTAGAGCAATTCCTGATTTTCTTATGACGTTCACCATATGTTGGTTCCATGTAAATTTGGAGTCTAAAATAATTCCCAACACTTTACTTTATCTCAAGGTCGGCTAAGGTCGGAAAGCCCTACATTCTTCCTTTGTGTAAATGATACTATGGTGGTCTTTTAGAAGCTGGCCCTCAAGTTTTCTCTTGTAGTCCACCCAGCTACCATCTTTATACGTCTATATGTTTCTTGACTATGATAATAGACTTTTTTCTGCCAGTACGACTAAGTCATCTGAGTAGCCTGGAGGTGAGAAGTCTTTGTTGCTAAGAATTCTCGCCAACTTATCTGTTACACAAAAGAGGTAAAAATTTCTCCTCGAAGACATTTGTCTTCCACCTGAATAACTATTATTAGTTTATTAGCAGCAAATATCCCCCACCCCAACTATTTAATAGCTCAGGTGATAAAGTTGAAAGGTATATTATCAAAAGCCCTCTGTATGTTTAAAAAAGTATCTAAAAATTTTTAGCCGTTTTAGTTAATAATTTTGCTGTATGGGTATGCTAGTTTTGATGCAGAGATTTATTCACCAATCTCTGATGTGTCTGTCAAACGGTTTCTCCGCCGCCTTAAGTATAAATAACGTAAAATTAGCAGCAGAGCATTTTTTTAATCTTGTTATAGTCTTATTTACCTGTTTTGCACTATCTTTTAAATTTTTAGTTAAGAGTCATTTTAAAACCAAACACATTTTTTTAAGTAGCCCTGACCACTTCTGCGTTATACCTGGGAGGATCTCTTAATTAATTAAAGGGGTTCAAATAATTGTACTGTTCATTTGACTTTAGATATAATTACCATTCTTCTGTCAGTCTGTCCTTATTACTCTATATCTAGGTACATTGAGACTTGTGTATTTCGCCAAAGAGCAGGCTTTTCATGATGCTTGATTCAAGTAGACTAGAAATATTTCATTATGTCTATTCCTACTTTAATGTGTTTTCCAGTGCTAGTTACAGGAGTACTAATTGAGCAACTTGAATTTTAGGAAAATGGTTTTTGGAGACTGGTTCACGCTATAGGTTCTGCAAAACCCGCATAGTATTTCCTTTCAGTTAAGGATTTTTGTGCTCATTCCAGTTTCCTGAAGTTTTTACTTTATTAGTATTTCTACAACCTTCTTAATCTTTGTGAATTTCTTTCTGCACTAGGAAAATTCTACCCAAACCCATTATACTTAGATCAACAATTACTGACAATCTTAAACCAATTTTTCCACTTATTTTCCGTTATGTGATTTAGCTATTTTATTATTTTAGATTGCGTTGTGTTATAGTTAAAGACTGAGAAATAATAAAATAAACGTTTCTATTTCACTCTTTTTGTTTTATTAAAAATGTTATACATATATTAATGGTCAGTATGAAATACAGAGTAATTCTTTACAATAAATATGTTTTACTATTTGGTTTTATTTTCAGTTTAATTCCAAATAAGAATTATTTTAGTATTAGAATATTTAATGCAAATATAACTAGGAAGTACCCCTTTGACTCTTGTAGAGTAAGGATGTGCTATTCGTGCTCTGATAAGATATCTAGTGTAACGTGATATGCATAAACAAAGCCAGCAGGCCAAGTTTATTGTGATAAGTGTCGACAATTACAAACTGATACAAACAATTTTTAAACTTTAAAATTTATATCTAGTGCTGCAATTGATTGAATAACTTTTTATTTTGTTTTATTCTTACTCTATAAATTAAGCGCGGACTGATAATAGTAAAAATAAAATAAATATGTTCCCTTCGGGGAATCTAATCGGTTATGATAATAATGGCCAACCCATACAGCAACAAACTAATATTATACAGGGTGTCCCAACAATGAACAGCCAACTTTCTCAAGTGAATATGCCACAATCGCAACCGAATTAATTACAATATTACCCATCATTAAATACGCAAATGATTCAAACGCAAATGCCACCCAATCAAATTATGCAGACGCCTACCTTTCACAACCAACAAGACTTTTCCCACCAAACCAAGAACAATACAAGCAGATCCAACAACACCAGAATCGCCAAAAATTGTAAGGATGTTATCTAGTACTGATGACGAGCCTGATGACACTAATAACGAAAATCCCTGGCAGGTAGTAGCAAGAAGTGTAAAACGGAAAAACCAACCTTTGAGAAGACTGTAACGACAAGCAACCAGTATAGTGTGTTGTCAAGTCTTGAACCAGAAACCCCAGTCAACAAAGGCCCAGGCGAAGCAAAACTATAAAACCCCACCAATATTTGTGCACGGAGTGGCAGATTATCCTAACATGATCCTCAAAATAAGTGAAGTACTACAAGCAGAACATTACTCTACCAAATTTTTAGCAGATAATAGTATCAGAATAAACACCACTACTCCCGAGGCGTATAGAACACTTGCCAAGTTTATGAAAGAGAAGAATATTGTCCACCACACCTACCAGCCCAAAGAGGAAAGGGCCTGTAGAATAGTCATCAAGAACTTACACCATAGTACTGATAAGCAAGACATCAAAGATGAACTACAATCTAAGGGACATCAAGTCAGAAATGTAGTCAACATAAAGCATGGGAAATCCAAAGAACCACTAAACATGTTCTTTTCGGAAGTGTATCAAATTAAAGGATTGCAAAACAGAATAGTGGTGATCGAACCACCCAGAAAAGACAATAAAATATCGCAGTGTATGCGTTGTCAAATGTACGGTCACACCAAATCATACTGCAACCGTCCCTTTTTGTGTGTGAAATGTGGCGGTTCCCATGACACTAAAATATGCAAAAAAAAGCAGGGAAACGCCAGCAACATGTGCTTTATGTGGGGGACCTCACCCTGCCAATTATAGAGGCTGTGAGTATTATCACAAATATTACAAAAGCAACAGAACGAATACTCCTCTGCGACAACCACAACTAATACAACATACACAACAATTTAGCCAACCAAATCAAACAACTACGCTTCCTTCATACAGTTATGCAAATGCATTAAAAAACTCTGGAAACCAATCCACACAAAATGGAGAACACATAAGCACAGCGCTGAATAAATTCCTTGAAGAATTCAAAGGCATGTTCCAACAGATCATACAACAAAATAGCATGGTCTTAAACATGCTAACCATGCTAATATCTAAATTAAAGTAATGGCTAAGTTCCTCCGAATAGCACATTGGAATGCCAACGGAATGCTTCAACACAAAGATGAAATACAAGTATTTGTCCATCAAAATCAAATTGATATCTTCTTAATTAGTGAATCTCATTTTACAAGCAGATCATACTTTAAGATACCCTACTACACCCTGTACCATACTAACCACCCAGATGATACTGCTCATGCTGGAACTGCCATCTTAATAAAATCAACAATCAATCACTTGGCACTACCAAAGTATGAAAAAAATCATCTTCAAGCTACCTCGATCAAAGTTAAAACCATGCCTTATTAACTAACAATCTCAGCAGTGTACTGACCACCACGCTACAACTTAAAAAAAGACGATTTTCAAGATTTCTTCCAAACACTTGGGCCGAAATTTCTGGTAGGGGGAGATTTTAACAGCAAACACACTCTGTGGGGCTCCCGTATCACCACAACGAAAGGTAGAGAGCTAGCAAACCTCCTACACGAAAAGAATTATTCATTCTTATCTACAGGCACACCGACGTACTGGCCGAGTGATCCAAATAAACTCCCTGATCTTTTGGATTTCTTTGTGGTTCATGGCATAGCATCAACTTATACGGATATAGCGCCCAGCTACGACCTGTCTTCTGATCATTCACCAATTATTGTCACCATCAGCACCTCTGCGATTAATTTTAAGAAGCCCACTAAACTCCATAACTCAAAAACGAACTGGGATATCTTCAGAAATGAAATTAATAGTCATGTACATCTTAATATTAGCCTCAAAACAACTGAAGAAATAGAAGCAGCAACAACCTCACTAATCACTAGCATGCAGGATGCTGCCAAACAAGCTACACCACACCTACCAGCCCATGAACAACAGTACAACATCCCAGTAGAAATAAAGTTGCTAATAGCGAAGAAACGAAAAGCGCGAGCGAAGTGGCATCGATCGCACACTCCTAGTGATAAAACAGCCTTTAATCAACTATGCAATCTACTAAAAACAAAGCTGAAAGAAATGAGAGACAACAACTTTTCGCAATACATTACCTCTCTTAACCGCTACGACAACTCCATTTGGCGTCCAATCAAATCACTTCGAAAACCTGTAGTGACATCTACTCCATTGCGTCTAGACGTGCATTACATCAAACTGGGCTAGAAGCAGTCGCGAAAAGGCAGACCTCTTTGCGCAACATTTAACCAAGGTATTCACTCCTTTTGGCGATACCTCACACTTCATAACGCCACCTACACGTGATGACGATAATGATGACATGGTGAGAATAACAAATCTACACCTGGCTAGTCCTCGTGAGCTCAAATTCAAAATCTCTACTAAATAATCGAAAAGCACCGGGAATTGACCAGATAACTTCCAAGATGCTGAAGGAACTACCAAAGAAAGGGATCGTAATGTTAACATACCTCTTTAACGCCATTCTACGAACCCGTTACTGGCCCAAGTGCCTTAAAACATCTGAAATCCTTCTCATCCCTAAGCCTGGAAAGCCACTAACTGATGTTTCTTCTTACAGACCGATCAGTCTGTTGTCCTCCATATCAAAATTATTTGAGAGACTTCTTCTGCAACGCATCCGGCCTCTTTTTAACATACTTCCCGACCACCAGTTTGGGTTTCGCCCTGAACATTCTACGATTCAACAATGCCACAGAATAGTTCATGTCATCAACGAAGCCATCGAAGAGAAAAAATACTGCTCAGCGGCATTTTTAGACGTGAGCCAGGCCTTTGACAAGGTCTGGCATGAAGGCCTCTTATTCAAAATCAGACAATCATTGCCAGCTCCTTTCTCCTACCTCCTGAAATCCTACCTCAGTGATAGATTCTTTCGTACAAAAGTTAATGATGAAATTTCCCAGTTCCAACCCATCAAATCTGGAGTTCCTCAAGGTAGCGTCCTTGGTCCTCTCTTGTACCTAATCTACACATCAGACCTTCCTACCTCTGATTCCACCACAATCGGTACGTTTGCAGATGATACTGTTCTCTTAGCCGTCCATGAAGACCCGATAATAGCTTTCGCTAACCTCCAAGACCATCTCTTTCAAATCGAGGAATGGCTTCAACGATGGAAAATAAAAATTAATGAAGGCAAGTCACAACACATAACCTTCACATTAAAAAAGGGCACCTGCCCCCCAGTGTATATAAATAGTACTGAAATACCACCAGCAAACACTGTCAAGTATTTGGGTATTCATCTTGATGCAAAACTTCACTGGAGAGACCACATTTCTAAAAAGCGCATAAAATGCGAGAAATGCGTTGGCTGCTCGGTAGAAATTCAAAATTGTCATTAGAGTCAAAAATTCTAATATACAAAGCCGTAATTATCCCAATATGGACATACGGTATCGAGCTCTGGGACTGTGTCAGCAAATCTAGCATTGCTATACTACAAAGAGCACAATCCAAGATCCTTCGAGTAATCGCCGATGCACCTTGGTATATCTCAAATCACATGCTACATCATGACCTTCGTATACCAACAGTCCAAGACACAATTCAACAACGAAGCCAGCAACATCATCATAAACGTGAAGTACACCCCAATATCGTTCTACAGCCGCTCGTGCAAAACGTACCATATCATCGAAGACTGAAACGAAAATGGCCGACTGACCTTCTGTGAGGTGACCAAGAGGCCTTCTCAATGGGGAAGCCTCATCAGGATACGCTGAGACTCTTATTACCAGTCTCTACGCCAGCACTATAGCTTATAGAATACAGATTCTGATTGCTGTACATTTATTAAAATTAAAAAAAAATATATATATATATAAAACTAGAAAAAGATCAGTGTGTGCTAGTATTTTCAATACTATGCAACGAATTTTTGAACTTTACAGATATTCAGAGAAATAAAAAGAATGAAAATTATTAGAGGTAATTAAAGGTAATATATACAATTGAGTATAGTGATCAATTGTACAATTAGGTCGAAACTTCTGACCACCTTTTTTGAACTCCTCATTAAAAAGTAGAATAGGAATGTCTCATAAACCCGATCCATTGAAACACCCCTAAGGGGGGTTTTCCCGCTTTTTTTTTATTTTAAAGTGACATATCTCATGAAAGATAATATATAGAGTGCTGAGACCTTCATAGTTGATTGGTTGGTCTAAGTTTGAGTTTCCAAGGTGTTTATGAGTTTCAACATTTGTATATATTACCGTTTTGCCCCCTGATCTTCTTTGAGATGGAGTTTAGAATGTTGTATGATTGAATATTATAGTTGTCCAAAAGCAGATATAGTCAAATAAAAATTTACTTTAGAAAACCAAATGAGTTATTAAATTGGTTCAAAATGCTATTAATTTAATATATGACTTGTTGGAGGCGCATACAAAAAGGACAAAAACCCGCTCTTTCATTTTATCTGTAATTGAGCTTGTGACGTAAATGATGCGTTCCTTCGGTGTCACAAGGGTTTAAATCTGGAGAATAAGGCGACATGTTAATACCTTTTTCACTTTTTTGACGCCCAAGGCAATTATTATGTCGTCAAAATTATCAGAAATAGCTTTCAGATTATCTTTAGTTCGATGCAGATGAGCATCCTTTGTTGAAACCAAACGTTTTCGCCTTACTTGTCTAAAAAATTTGTCGACGATTTTCTCGCAGTAAACTTGTGCGTTGTTAATATTCGTAATGAAAATTGGACCAATAACGCCTAAATAACTGAAGGCATACCACACAGTTAAGAATTTTGGATGTAGAGAGTACACCACTACAAGATGTGTTTTTGTGTCCCAAATTTGATAATTCTGTTTGTTAACATAAGCATTTAAGTCAAACTGGCATTCATCAGAAAACCAAATGCACCTATGTACCAAAGATTTATTCTCTATTATTTGAACGACCAAATTTGTTAAATAGAATCTTTGGGATTCGGCTCCAGGACACATCGGCTGCTATATTTAGATTTTCAAAGAAATAAGCTTAAGTCTTCTTTTATTGTTTTTCGAAATGTTGATATTCAGTGCTATAAATGTCTGTCTTGTTAATGTTGAGAACTGTAGTTGAAGAAGTTTCTGGTATCACTTTAATCGCTTCTTCTGTTCTTGCAGTTCGTAATCTGGCAGTTATTCCTTCAGTATCGTCAAGAACACAACCAGTCCGAGCCCACTTATGAACAAAATAAAATTTGAAATAAAAGTATTAAATTGTAATTTTAAATAATTAAATAAAAATTTCAAAAGAGTTTATTTAAATTGAATATCTTTGTATTGTTCGCCTATCAAGGTTGGGTGTTTACTACTACTTTAACCCCTATGCTTTAGATGTTGATGTCAGACGTATTTTGGTTAACATTATGTATGTGGTATTTGCACTATTCATAATGAACTAAACATTATTAATAGCATTGTGTGCCCACTCTTCGTTTATCAGGTCATATAAAAATAATAAATTTTATATTAATTCTCTTCATATGAAAAAAATTAAGGTAATTACACATGCTTTTCGTTCATTCTGTATATACCACTTTGTCCTGCATAAATACAACTACGAAAATTACTAGAGTAAATGGAATGAGAAAATATACAGTGTTAAATGCAACGAAATGTGAATGGTTTAAAAACAAAACACGAATTCCGGGCGTGTTCAGCCAAAATAACAGAAATGATTAAATCGCTATTTTTTACTGTTATTTTCTTTTATTAATTGTTGCTAAAGATACGAAATGGTGCTAACGTATATGTGAACACATAATCGTTATTCTTTTTATTACAAGGTAATGTTAAATGCTTACTGAGAATTGTCTACTGTTAACAGCTTCGGCGTTTGGTAGAAGCAAACTTGTGAAAAACGTTAAAACTGAATACGAGGTAGTCTGACATCAAAATATTCTGGTACTATTCATCTAAATAAAAAAGTCCCTTCACATTCGTAATATTTTAGCGACATAAAATAGAGAAACTGGCTAACCGATGGCAACAAGGAAGGGAACGATCCTTCTGCTACTATATTTCTTTACCTACGCTTATCGGATGTTTTGCAGTAGCAGTTTGAGAGTTAATGTTTGAGTGTTCGGCCATATCATGATTATCTTAGAAGACAGTAGACTTCTGTTGCCTTTCACATCACCGTGCAGGCGCGTTCTCGTGATTACTAGTGCGTCATTTACTGACTAGGCAAGAACTATGGCCATGCACTATTTTATTTCTTCTAGAATGTAGTATTTTTCTTTTCAAATTTATTGGTAGCACCTAAATTTTGTTTTCATATTTGTAGAAAATTATATGGAGTTGGCCTACGAAATCGACATCGCTGTCTACACACTGAAGCTAAACTTTTCGTTTGAGAAGAACCAGTGACAATCTAGTAGATAAAAGCACTATTTTCCTGTTTGAGTGGATGCAAAATTTCTGGCTCTCTTTTTAATTTTGTTTCATTTTAAGAACTAACATACATGGGGTCCATTTTGCATACCCTTTACTGTAAAAAAATCCTGAATGCTATAGCAGACACGTTCTAAAAAAATTATAAGAATTTCGACATCCTCCTACTTCACGTAGCTATTAGTACAAATCAGTTCGTCTACAAGTGCTCAAAGTTGTTCGCTTGTAGTTGTCAGGACCAACCATATCGAACTCGATTATTCAAATTTGTTGAGGCTGGATTTTTCATTCACACTTCTTAGCCACCGTTTAACAGTACTAATGTACACTTAAGCATTGCCGCAGCATCGATTCGTAAATGAATAGTAAGCGGCGTACAACTCTTAGCCGTTATTAATAACAACGCGTTTATTTACGTATACGTTATTTTTCATTTTGATCACTATAGTAGAGCCTTACTGGATGCCTTGAGAGTCATTCAATCAGAAAATATTATGATATATATTATGCGTGCCTCTAAAAAAATATTACCAGCTCTATTACCTACGAGATAAAAGTTTTCAAAACACTCTCGTTTTTGAATTTATGAATTGTAGAACTGGTTATTAAAATTTTTTGTTTATTTTATGTTTCTTATATTTTTTTCCTAAAGATCTTTCTCCTCAAGTGTAATAAATTACCTAGTCTGCAATTATTTTGTGACATGTTTTTTGTTGTTGATGTTGTTTCTTGATGAGGGTGTTAAATAACTTTCCTACACATATTTTTATTAGTCAATTTTATGGGTAATTTGGTTGTCTATTTCGTTAAAATTTTATTTGCGCATAGATACGTCAGTTACAATTTATGATTTGCGATTACGTTTAAAAATTGTTCACACAAAAAATACTGCTGTCTAAGGAAATAGGTGCGGTATTATAGCTGCTATATATCTAGCACTTTATCATGGCTACTATACCTGATTTATTTTGCATCACATATCTTCTCCGGCCCCCAGGCATCGTTTTCTTCAGCTTCATTCTTATCTTTTTGGGGCAATAGTAATAACTGCTTTGAAAGATAAATCCACAGATTTCGCAAATAGTTTTGCCCTTGGGTTTATTGTCGACCATTTATTTCTACTTCATTTTTTTGGTACCTCGTTTGGTCTAATATTTTTAGTTGTCATTTGTCATTTTTTATTTATCTTAATAGCTTTTTGAACGAACGTGTTTTTTTATTATTTTTTTCTATGATTAAGTCTACGTACTATGAGATTAAAAAAATTAATTTTTATTTGTTAAATTAACTTGTTATAATTTTGGGTTGTAAAGATTTAGCAGTTCAATTGACTTACATTATACTATTATATTAGTAATTATTAATTCTAATTTTTTCTCGTCGTTTCCCACCATTTCACAATTTTATCTTTTATTTTTCAAATATATTTTTAAAAGAATATTTTTGCAACTCTTTTATAATTATTCTATCATAATCGTCCTTGATTTATTTTCGTAACAAGGGAATTTTCACTACGTGTTTCACTAAGGTTGTTTATTTGTGGCTTAATCTACGAATAAACACTTTTAGCAGTACCATTTGTCCTACATGGGGTTTCGTTAATGCAACGTACTTTCCATTTGTTTCAATTTATTTTTGCGGTTTTCTAAATATTGCTTAACCTTTAGTAAGCCGTCCAGTAGTATATTCAGATTACAATAAAACTCTTTTTGTAGGATAGCGATTATTTTAAAAGTCTCTTGCAACACAACTGTATACTCAATTTGTAGTAAAATTTTAAGTCAATACAATAGCCCACCAAGGCCTCCATTTTCACTGAGGAATGCAAAGGTTACTTTCAAGCAGTGGGCACAAAATTCGTTAACAGAATAAATTAGAACTCGAAACACGTAGCTTGGGGTTCAGAATTACTACCACAAAAGGTCGTAACCTTCTAAGGGCAAATCAGACTCACAACTATGATTGCCATTCAACCGACGAGACAACGTACTGGCCCAACGACCGAGCCAAATTACTAGATCTCTTAGATCATGCGATCTTGATAAAGCTATTCAGTATCTGAACACAATAATATAGAAATCTGCATAATATGCCACCCCAGTTACAACCAACACTACATCCACTGTAAATAATATTCCCAGATATATACGAGACCTTATCACTGAGAAACGCAGGGAAAGAAAACAATTGTATAAAACTAGAGATAATCTGGACAAAAATTCTTATAACAGGCTCACCCAGCAGCCACATGAAACCTTGGCAGAAGTCCGCAATAAAACTTTCAAACAATACCCCACAAATATTTCGCCCAAAGACAACAAAAAAATTTAAGCGGCCAACTGTAATGATTCCTTCTATTAAAAGTCCAGACGGTACATGGTGAAGATCGGACTCAGAAAAAGCAACCGCATTTGCCAAACACCTAAACGTCTTTGCAACACCGCAGACTCACAATGAAGACAACGACAGAGAAATTAAATCACACACACGAATACACGAAAAACGCCCTGATACGACTTTATAGTAAGCGAAGTAGCTAAAAACCTTCCTCGAAAAGTCCTGCTTCTACTTACTATCAACTATAACAGTATATTTCGACTTTGTTATTTTCTTGCTCGGTAGAAATAAGCTCAGATTATTATGATCACTAAACTAGGATAACCTTCTAATCGACCACAGTCCTATAGACTAACAAGTCTTCTTCCCCTGCTTTTCATGATCTTTGTTCGACTCCTATTACAATAAATTAAAAATTGTGCTTGATCAACTTATCCCATCGCATTAGTTAGGATTTCGGGAGTACTGCTCAATTAACATCAAAGCCATCGAATAGTTCATCCACATAATGGAAAGTCTTGAGAACAAGGAAATTTGTGCAGCAGTCTTCTTAGATGTAAAACAGGCGTTCGACAATGTATGGCATATCGGATTGCTTCTTCTTTTGGTCGCATACTTTATTACTAAAAATCGTGTTCCGAAAGACTTTTGTGACTTCATGTACAATGTTCTATTTCGTTCCGTGTCCAGTGAGGGCGGTTACTTGATCCGACCAGCGGTTACGTGACCGGCCATGAGATCTTTTTTCTTCTACCTTCCCCATCACCACCAACTTGTCAAGGTTACCTGGTTCCTGACGAGCAATGTGACCAATGTAACTGAGAATTCTTTGGTAACAGATCGTAAATAGTCTAGTTCTTATGCGTAGTTGGCCGAGGATAGATTTATTTGTTCTCTTGGCGGTCCATGGTATGCGGAACATTCTTCGTTAGCACCAAATTTCGAAGGCTTTTATCTTTTTCCGTTCTATTGCCCGAATATGACCGTCTATGACTCTGAACCATAAAGGAATATCGAGAAAACCACTGTGCAGACTAGTCTCATCTTGGTGACATTGGAGACCTTTCTGTTCTGCCAAACACCTGTCAGCTTGCTCATTGCAGTTTTAACCATTTGAGTCCTTCTTTTAATTTCCGATTCGTTTCTTTCCTGATCAATAAGTAGCAATCCGAGGTATATAAGCTCGCCGACAAATTCTAGATCCGAGAGTTTCCAGTTCTAGAAAGTTGCATAACTTTTTTCTGTTTATTGATAGTGAGTCTAACCAGTCCACTCTCGTACTCTATTTCCACGAAACAGATAGGCTAGCTTCTTCTCCGAAGATGCAAAAAGTGTAGTGTCGTCCGTATATCTCAGGTTGCTAACCTTTACTACACCGACTGAGATGCCTCCCTCCCATTCTTCTAAGGCTTTTCATTATTTTTTGCTATACAAAGTTAAACTACACCTTTTCAGCCAGCTCTACCTGTTGCTAGTCGTATCACGGACCGATTTTGTCAAATTAAAATAAACAATGCCTTTCTCCGATTACCAAACAATCACCGTTGGTGACGCAGGGTAGCGTCCTGCGGCCACTGTTACACCTATTATACTTTGATGTACTAACCATGTGTACTACTGTACTTGCCACATTCGCGGATGACACGGCCATATTGATAGTCAACAAATCACTAAAAGCAGCAGAAGAACATCTTCAAAGGCACCTCGACTCTCTACAAGACTGGTTCCTTAAGTGGAAAATTACAGTTAATGCCGACAAATCTGCACAAGTAATCTTTACTACCAGACTAGTTGAACGTCCCAATCCCGAATCAAAAACGCCATAGTCCCGATAAAAGCTTGAAGGTAAAATATTTTGGCCTGCACTTCGACCATGAACTCACTTGGAGTGCACACATCAAAGCAAAAATTCAAGAAAATGATTTGGTTACTTGGAAAACGCTCTCAATTATCCCTGTCAAACAAATCACTACTTTATAAAACCATTTGGAAGCCAGTTTGGACCTATGGAATCCAGCTCTGGGGCTGCTCCAAACATTAAACTACTGCATCGGTTCCAATTCATGACCCTCTGAGCGCTAACAAACGTTCCCCATGACGCCCTTTGCACCGACCTGAGAATCCCTATGTAGCTAACGAAATTCATTTCGGCCGCATACAACGCCAATCTTTTCCGACACCCCATTCCCCTCATAAAACAACTCGCCCGCAACCAGACACTACAGGACGGCTAAAGCAAACCTGGCCACTCGATCTTCTGCAGCAGCGTAACCAGGATTAAAATCATCTCTACCAGGGAGATTAGCACTGGCTAAAGAGTAGATTGTAAATCTGCAAATAATAATTAAAAATAGTTAAGACGACCATTTATTTCAGAAAAGTTTTTTATGATTTCCTGTAACTAAAAATTCTCCAGTTCAAAATTTTAGGTTTTCTTTGGCTTGCTCTCCTTCCTTCTCTATATTATTATTTAGTTTGCCATTATGAACACACAACAAGCCAACACAACTGTCTTTCTTTTATGATCTTACTAACTACTTAAATATTAAGTCTGTTTGAGTCACTCTACGTAGTTTTTTCATGTGAACATTTTTAAATCATTTTTTTACATTATTCTTCTTTTAGTGGTAAATGCAGCGCTATTAAAAACTGATTTTATTGTTTGCTTCGTCGTCAAGAAAGAGTTCAGTATCAACATGTTCTTCTTCTTCTTCTTCTACTCTTATATAGGCTATTAGCCTGTTTCTAACTACACATTTCGTGTAGTACTATGAGCCATGTTGGGCGTACCCCGGGCAGGTGGCTAGTCTGACTCGTTAGAAGAAGGAGAATGTACTTTACGACCGCCAAAGGTGTTTGTATGATGGCCGGAGAGCACTCGATGTTTGCCGTTATTTTGACCCGGGAGTCGAACCCAGGGCCCGCCGCGCGTTAGTCTGGCAGGCTGAAGCCTTTCCGTCGCGGCTGTCGTGCTCAACATGTTAGTGAGGAAAAATGACTTACTGTTGGTCAGCACAAAGAGCGGTATTGTAACGCAAGTATGAAACCAGTAGATCGAAAAAGACCGGAATCTGAAACAGTTTGCGAGACAACCAGCCGGGAGAATCTTTTTTTCAGATGCAATTTCAGACCATAGAGCGACTTGAAGGTTGTCTATTTCCTTCGTTCGACGTCAATGACTCGTTCGATCTATTAGGAGGACGTCCTTTCTTGCGACTACTTCCGCCCTCTTTCCACTGGCAGCAAAAACCACAATGGGCAACGCAAATACGTTTGTGAACACACGAATGGCATAGTGTCATTTTTCTGATAAATTCAGATTTTTTAAACCAAAACAATGGTAGGACATTAATACGCCGTAGACACGGCACGATGGGTAAGAAAACAGCATTTGTACGAATCATACAACTCAAACTATAGGAGAGCTTTGACAGCTGATTATCTCTACTCAGAGCTAGAAGCAACTTTACCGGTCATACCTATACTAGATGCATTCTTATAGTTTGTGGTAGTTCCTTTTCTTCAGATGGAATCCCAAAAAATCTTCCAACAAGATCACGTTTAATGGATGTGGCAGATAACACAATAAACTTTGTTCAACAAAACAGAAAGAAAACTTTCCTATCACCCAACCTTTGAAAGCGATTGAAAGTGACTAGAATATCATTGTGCGAAAAGTGCAAGGCTAGCTACGACTATTAAGAAATCTGACTGAAATATAAAAACGTGTCAGGTAATAAATAGAATGCAATATATCAAATCATTATTCGTTTATTGTTTGGTGGTAGCGGTCACACAAGCCTGAAGTGAGGCCATTTTTATTGATTAAGTGTAAATGTTTATGGACAAAAACGTTTCTTTTTAACGATTACTGAACTTAAATATGCTACTCCTATCTGTAAATATTTTATTTCTTATCGCAACGGTAATTAACGGAAAACAGTCGTTACCATTACCAACTCTTATTTTGTATGACGCATTTTCATATAAATTTTTGATAGTTTAGTGATGTGTATATTCTAAGATTGATCAACTTTACTTTAGTAGTAGACAATGAAATGCTTTCTCGTGACAAAATAGATTATAAATTTTGTACGTGTAGCGGATAGTCAATAAAATAAATGTTTTTAATAATTAATAATATAAATAATAATAAAAATAATTTTTTTGTTGGTGTTTGAGCTTAATAATTATTTATGTTTTATAGCAATTATGTACTACAGTAATAGGCTCTCGTTCCACTAGATTTATTCCAGCTTTATTATTAGTTCAAAAGCTGTTACTCGTAATTTAATAACAATTCGTCGCTTGTAATTGCAAATAACCATTTTAAAACGTACAAATTCTCTTTTATACTATTTTATAGAATATTTTTAGTATCAAATGAATTTATCATTAATGTTCCGTTTTACTAGTGTAGCAATCATTTACTTTTAACTGACACGTAACAACGTTAGTTACATCATGTAATCAGTTCCAAAGCGACTATATAGGGTTGCCATAAATATTGCAATGCAACTGGGAAAAAAGGAACAGCACGGGGTGTGTCATCGGAGGGGTAGCATCATTGAAATGGAAATTGACTCGACATGTGGATGGCAGGAGATCCAGCGGAGGAGCAAAGTAATTAAATAGATGACAGGGGGGACAAATCGAAAAGCAGGAAGGTTTAAATAGAACGGGCAGATCACATTTGAGGGAAGTACGGCAGGGCGAAGAGCAGTTTGGCAGACTAATGTCTAACTAAACGCAAAAAACTTTTTCTAATTTTAATATTATATTTAATAACAATTTAATATTTTAAATGTGAAAATTACTATTCTTTGACTATATAGTACAATAATACAATTTTGATCTGTTCCATCTTGCGTTTTTAGATATTTTATTGCTTCTTTATTTGTTGTTTCCGACTTTTAAACACAAAAGTAGTTCTCATGACATATACCGCAATCCTCGTATGTTGATATAAATAATCTTTAATATTTTCTTGGTCCTTTCGGTTTGGACACTATTTTTGATATTTTTCTCCAATACCTTTTTAACAGAGTTACTTCTTTAGCAAATATAATAAAACACACACAAGAGAATAGCCTTCCCAAGCTTCGCGCATAAAATTCAACATTTGTAAAGCTCCCATAACTCGGAAGTCTCAATATTTTCAGTTTGTCCTTTTGGGTATAAAAAATAATCTTTGAAGTAAAGGTTCAGTCGCCATGGTTTAAACAAGGTGCAACTTTTTGATCTTTCTGGCAAAAATAGCATTTTATGTATTCTGCAGAATTATGCTATATTAGATGTAGTGTTGAGCCATAACTGGTCTTGAATGCTCTTGAAGACTCTTCAGCCTATTTGTGTATTGCGTAATAACTGGTGATTGCCTAATATCACAACTCTGATTTAATTTAAAGTCCAAAAAGAACGTTTAATACACAACGCCGTAGTAAATTAGGATGGACGACTCTAGCTGCAGCAAACTTGGAAGAACGGATGTAATAATTATGTTTCCGCTGCCCCTTTCAATACTGAATTGATCTAAACTTGTCCACTGCAAGTCACAGCTTTCCAAAAATAAAAAAACCTAATTTTCCTAAGATTCAAACAAGTCTTGGTGAACGCAAGCCTGACTTTTTGCATCTCGTGCGCAAATTTCCTAAACAAAGGTAGAAATATTAAACTGCAATCATAACAAAATGGAAAGTTCTGGTAACTGCGTTAATGGATGGTTCTTCAAATAAAATTAAAAGCTGCGAATTAAGCAGAGCTAATTAAGTTTGTACGCGCAGCTTGCCTATTTGTTATGCAAATGGTTTCCGCTAGAACTGATTGTGTAAGAACAGTTACTCTGTTACACAAATCCTGAAAGAAAGGACATGTCTATCACATACAGAATGATACAGCAACTTTCAGTGTGCATTGCAGGAATAATTGCACAGTCCGTTGTAGAATTTCAATTAGACCAACCAGCTGTTTGGTGTAGTCTTTAAATTTAACCCTAATCGTTTACCTGCAAATTTTCTTTTGACGCGGTAAATTCATATTTGAATTATTCTTGCATTAGAAGGAGGAAAAGTTACAAAAGTTCTTTTATAAGTTCTGTTACAAAAAAATTTCTTTGGAAGTTAGCCTTCAAAAGGATTGAAAGGCATAGATGCATGGTAATCTGCTGGGTTACACACGTGACGTAAAATTTTCTAATAAGAATAGCCTAAACGGGCATGTGCCTCCTTTTCAATAAGAGTATTAAGCACTATGCTTATTAGGTCTAATCGTTGTCTTATAGGACTAACCTTTTGGTCTGAACAGACACTTGTTGACCTAGAAATTCTTCTGCTTGACAGGTCATTTGAATAAATCGGTAGTCCTTAGTACTCGGCTTGCCTTACCCGTAGGATAAATGTTCAGATTACAAGTCCTGTTTAGGTTTAAGGACAACTGGATTACTGATTTCAAGGCTGACAATAAATGATTGAATGTGCGCCATCCAGTGAGGCGATATCAAAATTGATAACCAAAAACCAGTTGTTGGTATTGTGGTAGTACCATATTTATATTAGAAGCTTATTAATCCTTACAACTTTAACACCAGGCTCTCTTGAAGCTACTTGAGCTTAAAGAGATGATTTATAAGGGGACTGGCACATCTTGAAAATGCAGGTCTCAGAGGTTACTGTTCAACAGGCAGTTGAATGCTACCTTAATACTGTGATTGAAGAATGGGTTATCTTTCTGTTTGAGGCCGGAAACATCACATAAACATCTTTAGAAGACGGACGATGAGAATACTACACTAAGCTGGTCACTAAGTAAGCTATGAATCGCGCCAAAATTTCCTACTGCAACATTCGCAGGATTATTTTTCTTCTCAGAAGTCTTTGCTGTTCTGTAAAAATGTTTATGTTTATTTCAAATTTTCAACTTTTTTCTTTGAAGTTCTGAATCATGATATTTCTTTGGAAACACTATCGATGCAGGCGGCCAGAGCTTTCAGGATAGCATTAATTGCAAGCCCTGCCAAAACCAATATAATTGGCGCCTGCCTTCCGCGCGTCAGTCACGTTGCATTTTTTAAATGCCAGCAACAGTTCGATGACAGCAAAAACAATAAGGGGCCTGCTGTTTGCGGAGCTTCGAGCTTCGACTGATTTTAACTCGAAATCGAATTACCCACGCAATTCGGAGTGATCTTTGCGCTCTAATTGGAAAGTTTATTTTGAAACAAAGCAGACGGCAAAAATTAAATTCGCAGCGCAGGACGCGACGCGTCCTGTTTGCGGGGATTAGCCCTAAAAGCGGGCTACAAATTTCAAGGCGCGCCGTAAAGAGCCATTTACGGCGCAGCTTTAAAGCTTTTAATATGAATCGGAGGTGCCGCGATGAAGGGCGGGCGGCACCTGCGGGGCGCGCGCCGCCGCGCGGCTCTAATTAGGAATGCATTACCTCCCTCATTAAGACGGAGCGGGCGCGTTCTTTTCCGCCCCATAACCGCGCGCTACAACACATTGAAAATTTAATTAATGACCGCGGACGGGCGCCGCGTCCGCAGCGGAGCGGCTAATAAAAGGCGGGACGCGGCGATTGATGCCGCGCGATTAATTCCGGGCGGTTCATTTACCCGGCGTCGTGTTCCTAAATCTCGGCGATAAGCGGCGGGACGGCGAGGCCGCCGAGGTGAGGTGCCTCCGGTGCTGCGGGCGCGGTGGACGCCGCGGGGCGCCGGCTGCCTGCTCCTGCGCTTCCGCCTCTCTTGTTCTACCCTCGTGGAAGCTTTCCGGCATTTTCTCCGCCGTTAACTCGAGCCTCGCGTCCCATTGATCTGCGAATAACGCGCGGCGACGCTAAAGGAGCCAGAACCGGCGCGCTTACGACGCTCCTTAAATATTTTTTATGGGGATGCTTTTTTCACTAACAAGCGTTGTTTAGTGTTTTTCTTTAAACCTCAAATATGCCAGTTTGCCTTATGGTGCCATAAAAAATATTTTTTGTGCAATAACATTCTTCCTTTACTTCCAAGCTATGCAGTTTGAATTTGCTTTATGACAAGTGATCCTTAAGCAAATTTAAGCAATAAAATTATTATAACAGAAAAAGAATGGAAAAATAGAGAACTTAAATGACAGGTAACAAAGTAAAAGAAGGAAAAATAGGACAGAGCATCCTTACGCGTCAACCAATATATTGGAAAGGTGAAAAGCTCAGAATCATGGCGATTAATTAAAGTATCCAGAAAAAACTTAAAAGAAAAAGCACATATACAATACATATAAACACTACTGGAAGCTACTGACTATAGAACGCGGAAAAATAACAATGAATCAGGAAGTAAACAAAGCAATAAAATAAATAAAAATAACAAACCGGGGGCCTCTGAAGGAATCCTCTCACAACCAGTAAAATATAGGTTGCAAAAATGGTTTCGCAAGATTTTCGAAAAAGCAAATAACAAGGAGCGGTTACCGAAAGAAAGAACAACACTTTGCATATAGAGGCATGAGTGCGATAGCGATAATGGAAAGAACATATAGAAAAATAATAGAAAGTAAAATAGAAACGGAAATACAAGGAAATATATGAAAAGATTAAGTAGAAATTACTGCAGAAAAATCCTATATAAGATACAGATAACATACATAATATGCAGCAATTGATAAAAAAAAATAGGCAAAAGTAAAGACGTACAGCTAGTTTTTATAGATCTCAAAAGTATACGATTCAGTATCGAAAAAAAGTTGTGGACCTCCATGTACAAGATAAACAATTGAAACAGTCCAAGAACTTTTTAAATGTAAAAAGTAGCAGCGCAGATAGAAGACAACACTAGCAACTACTTTGGAACATTAAAAGGACTATTATAAGGATGCTCAAAATCGGCAACCCTATTTAAGATTTACTTAGAAAACACACTCAAAACATGGAAAAGGAAGTGTAAAAGTGTCGAAATTTGTCGAGAAAATCTGTACATACTAAATTTCGCCGAGTTGTAATCGCAGAGAATGACGAAGATCTGGGATATATGGTTAGAAAGCTACAAGAAGAATATACTAAAGCAGGTATAGACAATAATTTTGAAAAACTGAACATGTAGCAATTACCAATGAAGGAATCTAGGACTGAGAAGTTAACTAAACCCCTAAAAATTCAAGGCAAGGATAGATTTAACTGCTTGGGATTGCTATGTCAAAAGGGGCAAATTAAGAGAAAATAAACAACAAAATGAGTTAAACAAGATCGTATATTAAACAAAGACACCCAATTATATAGAATATTTACATCACTATACACTCATTCAAAATATTTGAAACAGAAAGTCCATAACATTGTAGTATGAAATATAATGATTTATAGAGAAAACAACTGGGCAATGAATTAAAAAGACAACAATAAAATAAGAACAACGGAAATGGAATTCTGACGAAGATGTTGCTTGGTAAAAAAAGTTAAAGACAAATGGGGTGGAAAATATGTATTGAGTGGCACAGACAAAAAAGTTTGATACGGCATGCCCACGTCAGAAGTGCAGGTGAAAATCAATGAATATAGAAAATAACTTGCCAATATAGAAAAAAACCAAGAGAAACAGAAAGTAAGGGCGACTCCAAAATCATTTGGAGATTAAGCAAATGAAGCAATGAAAAAAGAACGGGAAAACAAAGATACGTGGAGAAAACGGTTGAGAGAAGGAAGATAACGTCAACTGTAAAAATTCTTTATGTATGAACAAACACAAGGCAAGCCTAGTAAGAGAAAGGGAAATAATATTTGATAAGACAAATTATTTAAAAAAAATGGCCTTGCACAAGACAAAAAATACTGCAACCCATGTATAGTATCTCTGAAAAATAAATAAACAATCAGCGGCCACGATCTCTTTGAGCTAAAGCACAACTTTCTCCTTGTTCGTATGAGTTATTACCTTTATGATAGAAGCCTTTGGGCTGTCTCTAATGTTATGGTTCTTCTCGCCTTGATTGTACCTCACACATAGTCGAGAAGATTACAATCTGGGCTGGAGAGTGGCTACAATGCAAGCTGAAGCGTAGTCCCACCTAGCTGCCACCCCTTTCATCTGAGGCTTGACAACTGTCTCTAGCACGTTGATATAGCTGTCGGCGTTTACCTTTAAGCCTCCATTAAAAAAGTTTCCTTCACTGCTCACTAGCCCGAACATCATCAGAGGTAGAAAACTTTGTAGGTATGACGGTGGGCAGATCTATCGCTTATTTTGGCGATTCACCTTCCTATCATGGATGAAGTTCTTTTCGTTTGAAAAGAACACCAAGAAGCTAGCGCTATCATGCCTGATGTCGTTCAGCAGTGTTCAGGCTTTTAATTTTCCGTCATCTTGTTTTCCTCAGTCAATAGTTCATCAGAACGAAACATTTATTCTGTAGGTCATGGTGAGATGGCTAGACTGACCGTCGACCTTGCCACGACCACTTATTGTGCCCTGTCAGTCATGCCCTGCCCAAGATCCTCTGATCTTCTTCAATTCGCGAAAAATTAATCATTTCTCTGCGAGTTGCGTTGTCAACTTTTGCCTCCTCCTGGGAATCAAGTTCCCTGTACTTCTTGGGTACTTCGTGAACCTTGGTCTTTTTGTAGTCAACTCACGCACTTATTTCTTTTGGTTGTTTTTTGGTAAAGGAAATTTGATTACAGCAGTCTTTGGACTTATTTATAATTAAAAATTTGCGTTGGCGAACAATGTCAAACTAGCAGCATAGTGATTTTTGGAAAAACGGAAATTATGGCATGAAAACCAAAGTAGCTTAAAGAATTGACAAATGTGCATAAACCAAAAAAGGACAAATAAACAAAAAATAAAAAAATATATAAAAGCTAATTATCCAAATTGATACGTAGACTTGGAACCTAGAAACGAGAACCACGACAGTAAAGTTATTCCAAAAAAAATATCTTATGAAGGAAGAAAAAGTACACAATAAAATGACCACGGTATGAAAACGAAGATGAATAAAATATATA
Organism: Sinelater perroti; assembly: GCA_036346155.1. Taxonomy (NCBI): domain Eukaryota; kingdom Metazoa; phylum Arthropoda; class Insecta; order Coleoptera; family Elateridae; genus Sinelater; species Sinelater perroti. Next base: position 1,391,581 of record JARFIY010000158.1, on the reverse strand, counting down.
CAGTTAACAGAAATAACGACAAAGACAGTGTTAGAAAAATACTAACACTACCTATGGTTCATTAAGCAACTTATTATAAAAGACAATGAGAAATTAATTACACAGCCAAAAAGGTATGCAACAGATATTCTGACTTTACAAAAGACAAAGAACACTAAAAATGTAGAAATCAAGAAACAAAATCTGAAGTTGTGCCACAGAGGGAAGGTTGCATAAGCATCAACATAGAAGATTAAAATATGGGGAATGTAAATATTTACGTGCCGCCGAAAATGGAGATGAGAGGAAATCACTAAGGAAATTATAAACAGTTATTAGCAAACAAACCAACACAATAAATCTTACGACAACGATGCTTCCTATCAGTTATGCCGCAACAAAAGGTCTAAGAATTTTAAACATGTTTTTCTAGAGAGAGAGGATGTACAAAGAGACGTGACTGACATCAAGCGGAGGGGCAATAAATGATACCATTGTTATTATTTTCAACACTTTTAATTGGTGATGTTGTAGCAGGCTTGGAGTTGCCAGGGGCACTCCACATTTGGATTCCATAAGTCCAATTAACCAATGGTATGTTCTGAATACATGGCCCAACTGTAGCCTGTTGCACCATATGTGCGCACGCTAGGTTAAGCGCCGTTTGAGATGTATTCCTAGGTATTTGACCTTGTTTTTGTGATAAGATATTACCATTAAGTTGGACTAGAAGACATGAAGCTTTCCTGGTTCTAAGAGTTGCATGCACAGTTCGAATACACTACGTGTGTATCTATTTTCTAATTTAGTATAAGTACTGATCTGCTCTAAGTATTTTATGGCTACTGTTGAATCGTAAGTCGGTAGTATATATAAAGTACAGAATTGGTACGAGGACGCTGCCTTGAGAAATTTCAGATTGGATAGGTAGTAAAAGTTTGATATCTAACTGCAAAATGTCTATTGGTAAGGTATGATTAAGTACAATATAGCAGGTATAAGACAAGCATTGCTTGATTTTATATAGTAGACCTGTTAGTCATACTTACAGGTCTTTTAAGTATGAGTTCCTTCTGTTTAACCAGTAATAATATTTGTCGTTGAGCTTATAGCCTAAATGAAGCTACACTATTCGATGATTTATTGGGTTTTGAATTTGGAATAACTTGGGCCACCTTCCACTTAGCTGATTAATGTAATGTAGTTCCTTTATCTGGAAGTACTTTGAAGATCTTTCCAGAAATTAAATCGAAATCAGACGATTACTTAATGTCTAAGTTATCCTAGATTAAGTAGATTTTTCGTTTAAAATAAATTAACTGGTCAGTCCATTTAGTGTGGAAATCGAGAAATTTGTGAATAAAGTTTTCCTTATTTGATGTAATAACCGGAAGAAAAGGCGTAAAAAGATTGATCAGGTGCACTCTCGTATCATCATGTATTAGCTGTTCTATATCAGTCCCGATAGGGTGAAACCTATATCTGCAGTCGACTTGTCTTCTTTGTTGCTCTCCATCAAGTGTATCCAGTGTCCTTAATGTTTGACAAATTACTTAGAATTGCTGGATTTCTTGATATTTCTTGACAGCTCTATTGTATTTGTTTTGATCATTGTAAAATCTTGAAAATGTTGCATTGCATTTTCCTCTAATTTTGTCGTTACTAATCGTCTTTTAGAAGTTATTTTACAAGCATGTGCTTGGATTGAGCGTGTTAAATATTGTGCTGCTTCGTCTAATTCCTATCCATTTTTAATGGAGGTTTTTAGGGCAAGTTTACACTCTATGAGTTTTTTAAATCATTTCCAATTGGTTTGCTTATTATATAATTTTTTCATTACTTGTGAGTTAACAGTAATTGATGCTGGGCTACAATTAGAGGGCAAAATCATTTGTGTGAGCTATGCTTTTAAATATGCAGAAGTCTACAGGTTGGGTAATTTTGTCTGCCTGGGGGCCAATATGTTGACTCATCTGTAAAGCAATATACATTTCTTTTATAAGCTTATGATAGTTGCAGTCCTCTGAGTGATCAATTAATTTCGATTTCCATTATATATTTGGTGTTAAAATCGCGCACATATATTAAATGATTGTCTAGAGATATAAAATAGTTTAAAAACTATTTCTTTTTGCTTGTGCATCCTGGTGAAAAGTTTAATTTTGTTAGTGTCATCTCCGACTACCATGGTGGTTGCTTTCAAATGAGGTTGAGAGTTAACATATTTAATGACTATAAATCTAGTTAATTTTCTAATTTCCCCAAAATTGTTGTTAACATATTCTCCAGACTATTTTTTGCTGGAGGTTGTTGGGGAAATAGAGGGATAGATTGTGAAGATTGCTTAATAGGATAAGACTGTAAATTGATGTTCCATTTTTGTGTACATAAATTATTGGATTGTGGATATAAATTTCTGTTGATTATATTTGACCTGTTTCCAGACCATTCTTTCTCTCAATATTAGGCAGGTTCATTTTTAAAGGTCTTTTTATATCGACCAACCGTTATAAGGTGCACTTGACATTATTTCGTCTTCCTTTTTTCTCTTCTTTTGGTTTTGTGATTACCTGCGCATTTTATGTATTTTAGTTGTCTATAGCAGCATGTTTGAGTGTGCCAATATTTTTAACATTTCATGCATTGTGCTATGAGCCTCTTTCGGTGGAAAGGTTGAATCTTAAAATTGTATTTCAAAGTTTTGTTATATTATAGACATTTTTATTGTAAGAACTTTGTTATAGTTATTTTTATATTTAGCACATGTTTTGGATCGATACGTGGGTCGCCTCAAAAGCTGAGCAGTTTTTTCGACACGGGATTTGTACGCTATCCAAAGGCTAGTGGACAGCGATGGACAATATTTTGAATCGCAAATGTATAACAAGTTTGTCGGAAAAAGACGACGGAGCGAAGCTGTACACCTATTATTACTTTGGTGAGCGGAGAATAGGCGTGTTAGTTGTGTCAACTGCATATAACAACAATAAAAGTCGAAATCATCTAAAAGCTATGTCTGATAACAATTAGGACTGCTTTGTTAATAAAATCCCCACGCACTGACCGAACGATCTCAGTAACTTTTCCGGCCAAATGGATTTCTTTATAACAAAAGGAATCCAATTATGGCTTTTCCTGATATCATACACTAGTTATCACCAGCATGAGTACCGCAGTTATAAATAAATCATTTTCCCTTCGACTTAACTTGAGTAGCGCTAACTGGACTATCTTTCAATCCTACCTGGGAGAAAATATTAATCTCAACAACCGAATTACATTTCCAGAAGACTTGGATACAGTAGCCCATTATTTTAACACACTGATTGGCGATCTACTTCTCAAACTGAATAAAAATCGGCAACTACCTCTAAGGTACCTCTCTATATTTGCCAACTCTTTGCTGAAAAAGGTCGAGTAAGAAGAATTTAGCAGAGATCTAGAAATACCATACATTAGCATACTTACAACAGACTGAATAAACAAGTAACAATAAGAGCAGCCATTAGAGATGTAAACAATAACAATATATAATATAAATCTTGCAGAAAATAATTAAACACTTTGGAAGGCGACAAAGAAACTTAAGAGGCTGTGTTTGACTATCCCTCTCATTCGTAAACCAAATGGCGAATGGGTACAATCTGATAAAGGAAAAGGCGACATAGTTGCCTTACATTTAACCAAAGTCTTTCAAGCAGATCTAGGAAATGTTGATAAGAAATTAGAAGAACTCATTGACGCGCCATACTAAATATCCCTATCTCTAAATAAAGCTATTGTTCTCTTGACAGTTATATTCAATTGCTTATGTTAAGTTTATCTTATGTTCCCGTAATATTCCGAGATTATCATGACCCCAAACCAAAAAAACAACATAATGAACTTACATCCTATCGACCCATCGGTCTGCTCTCAATCACAGGCGAAGCTTTTGAACGATTGCTACTACAGAGATTTTACGCGGGCCACAAATTTCCAAGACTGTTTTTAAAACATTATTTTGGCTTTAGAGTAAATGGCCCTACAATTTAATAATTTCCTACTTGATACATATGATGCATCTGAAATCAATAACATTACAATCGCTTATTTTGCTGATGACATAGCAATATTGGCATTAAACAAAGTTGTTATAAGAGCCTCCTAAAATCTGCATCATCTGAATATAGGTGGAGAAACTCACTTGCTTAATCCCTTTTTCTGCTATGATTTTCTTGAAATTTTGGTCAGTCGTTGCGCTCACTTTATCTAAGTTATATATTCTTGATAGATTCATCAATTTAGGATTTTTATTAAAAACTTTCTTCAGATTAGTAAAAGAAGTTTCAACATTGTGCTTATCGAAGAAAGTCATGCTTGACAAGCTACATCCCCTGACTGCCTGATGAATAACTGGTTTCTTTTGATGTAGGCCGGCAGCCAAACATCTCTGGCTGCTTTGGCTTGAGTCTAGCAATTTTGAACTTTTTATTATTCCCAATGGCATACCTACAGCTTAGTTCTTTTACCACTTTATAGTATAATTTATGTAATTCTGGCACATACCAAAATGTATTCTTTAATGCAGACTCCCCATCCTCTGTGAACACTGTATTTACAGTACAGTTTGGGGCCACACTTACATTCTCAGTTTCTGGTTCGTTTTTTATCTTGCTCCAATATCGCTGCAATGGTGTCTTGTTTAACCACACGCGAATATTTCCCTTTCTTACGGAGTTCATAATTTCCACACTATAAGTAGCTGTTTTTCTCTATTTAGCTTTCCTTAGCATCTAAAAGAAATACAAACTTATTAATAAATAGAACGACATAGATTATGTGCGCGCGTAGGTACACAATAGGATGTGTGTATACCAGTGTATACCAAGCACTCGTGTACCCATTGCATACTGCTGTACGAAATTCCAAAACACTCACAAATATCACAAACAACATCGATGATATTTAGATAAAAATTATTTGTTTTTATACGTAAGGGCTCACTTAACACTATAGAAACGGAAAAAATTAAATAAAAAATTATCTGTTCGTATGCTAATCGTCCATCTCAACAAAAATCTAACTTTTTTATATAAAAAAGGGAAACTCAGTAACCCAACACTTCTGTCAGACTGCAGCCATATTGGGCTGGAAACCGTAGCTACTTTGGCAGCACTGACTGGAAATAGTATCTCACTGTGTACTACCCTCCCCTATTCAATAACTGGTATACTCAATGGCAAATAAAAGAAAATCAAACAGTCTATCCAAATTAGGTTCACTATGCGACACAACACTTGCTCGCCTGTAAGAATGAACAATGCACCTTTACCTATAGAAACAGAAGTAAAATACCTAACTTTCTTTTGACCAATGTCTTATCTGGAAAAAGCATATAAAAATATAACTTGATATAAAGGTCCGACAATGTCAAAACTACCTCTTCAATAAAAATTTACATTACCGGCTTACGGACTCTATGAGGCTGTACAAAATAAAAGTCATTAAGCATTTTTATGAAATTCTAGTCGAAAGGGCTAAGATCAGTACTAGATTCACGTAAATAACCACGTACTCTATAATAATTTGAAGATGTTCTTCATCAAAGATGACATTCGTCGAGTGACAGCGTGATACAAGGAACTTATTACAAACAAGAGAAACGAGGTAATAGAGGAGCTATTTAACAATGGTCCCGTTACACAAAAATTTCCTAGTTTAAAACAATGTAGATAAAACTTCATTGGAAGTTTCTCTTTCATGCGCTAACCTTCCATCATATCTACTTAATAGTCTGTAACGACGTAGATTGTAAATAAAGCAAAATAAGAAAAACACTATCATATACATTGAAAGTCATGAAGAATATGAGAATAATTTTTTGAAAAGTTATTTTTTTAGAATCTTCAAAATCTAACATCAATTCGGTTCTTCTGCTTTTTAAGAGTTAAATTTATGAAAATCTTGAGGTAATAAGGGGTGCAATATGTTTAACAGTTAACAGAGAAGAGACCAAAAATAAGTTACGCAAGACTGCAGTTATATCATATTTGGACAACTTTAAAAAGTCGAAGACTTATGTAATCTAATTTGAACTTCAGGATTTAATTGCGCCAATGTATGAACGTTGGAAGTTTGCATTTGTTTTAAATGTATGGTGAAATCCAGCATGGGCCACCAGAAATATTTGTAAATCGATGCTGATCTTTGCAATAAAAACTCATATTGAACAATTAAGCACTGTTCTTTAAGCAGCCAATGGCAAAATTGTTGCGTCTGAGGCTGTGAATATCCAAGTACTATCCTAGAAATATCAATGCATGCAGAGAAATGCGGTGATATTTTAAATTTCTTTTGAATGTATCATTTAGCTGATAGTTTAACAGCAGTTAGTTACTTCTAACACTAATTGTTCTGGTTTTCCGTTATCTTATTTTAAAAAATTGATTTTCTTATTGTAGGATACCAAATACTCCTAATGTTAGATAGCAGACAATCAGAAGTTTTTACTAAGTGAATTTAAAAGTTTTCAAATTAATTTTTTGAACGCAAATCAAATATTAATAGGTAATCAAATATTTTAAAAAGAAATAGAACACCCAAGAGTCTTTAAATACGCAAGATACTTTTTTTTTATTAATACGGGTTATGCCAGATCAGCATTACATTTGCTATTATATGGCAAGGTTAAAAGATTTTTAACATTTATATCACTAAAATAGATAGTTCATTGTGGTTTTGACAATTAAATTAGTTATTCTCACTATTTAGGACATCAATAGGTAAATTTCTTTTAAGTCTGGTGTGTAAGTTTTCAGTGCCCAAGTTGTAGTGAATCGCGCCACTGCATTGATTTATGTTATCATAAAATTTTTGGGCTGTTTTCTTTATGAATTCTTCCACTGTTAAGATTCCTGTTTCTCGGTGGAGCTGCGAGTTTCTTGCGTACCACTGTGCATTTGTTATTATACGGATAATTTTATTTTGTAACACTTGGAGTTTGCTAAGATTAGTTTTTGATGTCGCGCACCAGACGCTGCACCCGTATGTAAAAATTGGTCGAATGATGGTCGTGTAGATGAGAACCCCACATTTTATTTTCAATGTTGACTTCTTGTTGATGATGGGATAGAGCATGGTCAGTCTTGCGTATGATTCAGTCAGTTTTTTATTGGCGTGGAAACTCCATGTTAATCTACGGTCGAGAAAGACCCCTAGGTATTTCACCGCGCTATCTTTCGGATTCCAAGGGATAGGTACATTATTGATTACGATGTTAGGTGGGTCTTGTGGGTGACGCAAGGTAAAGATTTTGGCATGGGATTAATTCGTATAAACCATTTGTTAAACCATGAGTTAAGATGATTCAGACTTTGTTGCAGATTTTTTGCGGCTAGGTTAATGTCGTAGTCTTGAGTTATGATTGCTGTATCGTCGGCATACATTGCGATGTCAGAGTTTGGTGTTGTAGGAGCATCGTGCATGAAAATATTGAATAACAAGGGACTCAGTACGGATCCCTGCGGTACTCCCGCATTGATTTTACGTACTGATGAGGTATATCCTTTTATTCTTGTCTAGAACGTTCTGTCAGTTAAAAATGATTTAATTATGTTTAATAGGTAAACAGGGATTGCCAAATCTTTCATTTTGTATAATAAGCCGTTTATCCATACACGATCAAAGGCTTGTGCCATATCTACAAATGCCATTATCGTGTGCATTTTGTTTTCGTAGCCCTTTTTAATTATCTCAGTGAGTCGTAAGATTTGATGACCAGTAGAGTGTGCGCTTCTAAAATTAAATTGGAATTTGGGTAGGACTGCATTATCTTCTAAAAACTGGTTTAACCGGCTTTGAATGGTTCGTTCAAAAACTTTAGAAATTGTGGACAGCAGGCTGATGGGTCGGTAGTTGTTAGGGTTGTCATGCGGTTTATTTGGTTTGGGAATCATTTGAATTAGTGCTCGCTTCCATTCGGTAGGGAAGTAACCGAATCTTAAGCAGGAATTAAATATGGCTGTTAGTAAACATACACCTTTTTGCGGTAGATTTTTCAGAATTATGTTGGGGACCATGTCGATTCTTGGTGCTTTTTTGGTTTTAAGTTTTTTTATACATTCTTTAATTTCTGTTGTGGAGATAGGGTTATCTAGCATTTGTTCTTGGGGTGTAATATTTTGAGATTCCATTTCAACCTGTCTGATATGATTGGGATCATTGTTAAAATATGCGGTGGTAAATGTTGCTTCGAGATGTTGTGCGAATATTTCAGGTTTGTCCTTATCTTCCGATATTGTTTGGCCATTGTATTTTAGTAACCGTGGGTTGCTTTAGGATCCGTTTGGTGGCTTTCCACATGTTGGCGTCTCCAGGTTCGAACGATTCTAGATACTGTTTATAAGAGTTTATTCTGAACTGATCGAGTTCGTTTTTAACCTGCCGGATCAGCACATTTAGATGGTGTTTATCTGCAGGGTTCCTAAGACGTTGCCACTTCCTTCGGGTGGAGTTTTTTCTTTTATTAATTTTAAAATTCGGAGTGCGAGTGTTTGGTTATTGACAGATTTGCGTGTTTGAGAGACTAGAGTAGATTGTTTGATAGCCTCATTTGTTGTTTCTTTGAAGAATTCAATGGTTCCATTAATTTCAGCTGTGGTAGATATGGTAAGAGGGCACTTGATTTGTTCGTCCATGATATTACGGAAAAGTTCCCAGTTAACTGGTCCGTTGATTAGCCTTGGAATTTCCGGGTAATAATAAGGAGTACAGTTAAGAGTGAATATTACCGGCAGATGATCAGAGTCAAGTTCAGTTATTACGGTTTGGTTTATTGGCAGTTGCAGGTTTTTATGTATTATTATATCTAGGATGTCCGGCAAGTGGTTTGTGCGGTAGGGGAAATAAGTGTAATCTCTAGGGGCTGAAATTTGTAAAGCCAGTTGGGACGCTAGTGTGTTCAGTTTTATTCCGTTGGGGTTGTTGGTCCTGCATCCCCAGATTGTGTTTTTGCAATTTAAATCTCCGGCCAGTATTGTAGGCTGCTGGTTGTCAAATATTTTTACCAGTTCTTGTAATATGAGTCTATTTGTGGGTGGTTTGTAAGCCGAAATTATGTTAATTGAAGAGTTATTCTTAAAGGTTAATTTTGTGGCGGTAGCTTCAAGTTGATGAATGCCTGTTAGTTCAATAGGGGTGGCTACGATGTTTTGTTTTATGATTATTGGAGAACCGCCCCATCCTATTGCTGCCTCTCTGTCCTTCCGAATAATACGATAGCCCGGAATTGTGAATTTCTCATTTTGTATGAGGTGGGTTTCGGTAATACACGCAATGTCTATGCCATGTCTTGCGAGGAATGATATGAAGGTAGATCTCTGAGTCTTTATACCGTTAGCGTTCCAATTCATTAGGGTTAACTTTTGTAGAGTGGTTGATTTATTTGCCGTCGTTTGTGAGCAGCATTGGGATAAGGGACAAGAGGAAGTTTTTGATTTGGTCATAGTAGGGAGTGATTAATGTGAGAATGGACTGGAGGATTTTTGATAAAGGCGAATCAGTAGTATTTGCGTTGTTGTTGGTGTTTGTGATGGGATGGGAGGGGTGAAGGTTAGTTTTTACTGCTTGGACATAGTTTGGGTTGGCAGTGATGTTTCCAGTTATGGTAGAGTTGGGGTTGATGGGCTGGATTGTAGGTGGGGGTGTTTTTTTGTTAAAGTTTCTTATGTATGGACATCCTTTGTAGTTGGCGGTGTGCTCACCTCCACAGTTTACACAGTTAGGCTTAACTTCGTTAGTTTTATTGCATTTGGAAAAATGGTGTTGCTGAGAGCATTTCACGCATCTCGGTGGCATGTGGCAATAATTCTTGGTGTGACCTATCAGTTGGCAGTTGGTACATTGTGGGGTCTCATTTTTCTTATGTCTTGGCTCGACCGATATGACTGAATATAGGAGTTTGTTGAGGTTAAATATTTCTTTCGCTTTATCTGTGCTGCTCAGTTCAGCCGCTATAAGGGGCATTGGCATTTTTTTGTTGTTGAGTAGACAGGTTACTTTAAGAATGGGATAATTTAGATTGTTTAGTTCAGTTTCTGTTTCTTTTTCTGTAATTGATAATGGGACACTGCGTATTATTACAGAAATGTTCGCTTCTTCAGGATTTCGGTAGGTATAGAAATGTACTTGGTTTTCTTCACAATATTTTGTGAGTTTTCTGAAGTCTTCAATGCTGTTTACATTGATTCGTAATTGATTGATTTGGTGCATAGTAGAAAAATCTTCTTTAACTATTTTTTTTATGTCTGCGGTTACATTCTGGTAGTGAGTAGCGTTTGATAAATATATTGGGGGTATTTTAGGTTTTGGTGGTGGGTCAGCGTTTGAATTCTTAGTATTTAGTGAATTATTTGGGTTATTTGTGTTAAGTATTGTGGTGTCAATCATGTCAATCACAAGATACTAAAAAGTACTCTAAAAGGATGCATAATCACCGATAATGTTAATCACACATTTTCCCAATATATAACATTGTAACTTCCATGACACGAAATGGAGTTTATATCAATACAGCTTCAAAACCAATTACAAAGGTTATTTTTTTACCCCAGATGGATTTAAATAGAGCCATGTGTAAACAACGAAATGGTTTTATTACAAGAAGTCAAGTATAATCAATGTTACTTGTCCACATAGTCACCGTGAACATCGAGATATTTGTCATACCGGTGAACGAGTTTTCCAATACTCTTTTCAGAGAAGGTTGCCGACAGCATGTTTAGAGGTTTCTTGAAGCTTTTCGTCGCCGCAGAAGCGGTGTCTTCTCTTTAACTCTCGAAAAAAGTGAAAGTCATTTGGTGCCAGGTCGGGCTGTACGTCGGGTGGTCGAATATTTTCCATTGAAAGATGCCAGAAGCTTTTTGGTTACCACAGCAGTATGCCGTCGTGCGTTGTCATGGATCAAAGCAGAAGACAGCATGTTTCTTCTTTTTTTCTGAATGTCTCTTTGCAGTCGACGTAATGTCTAACATTAGACGTTTGCATTGATCCTAGTCTCCGGCTTCATAAACTCCACTCTCTGATATCAGAAAATAGTAGCCATGGCCTTTCTTTTCGTTAACGTTTGTTTGAACTTTTTGGGTTTGTTCAGAAGTTTGTGAGTATCTATCGTTTGGATTGAGCTTTCGATTCTGGATTGTCATAAGGAATCCAAATTTCACCACCTGTGACGGGTTTCCCGGGTAATAACTTGGGTCTAATGTCACAAATGCAGCGTTTTGGAAAAAGATTAAACCGGTGATGCAAGGGCTTCTCGTAAATTTCTTGTAGATTGTTTTCACACCAAAAACGACAGTTTTGTTTGTTATCATATACACCACCAGAAATAAGTTTTATCTGAAAAGATAATTTTCTGCCCAAAACTATGATCCGTTTCAAGTTGCTCTAAGGCCCAAACGACAAAGTCACGGCACTTACGATGGTCTAGTGGCTTCAGTTCCTGAATCAACACAATCTCATACGGATGTAAACACAAACCTTTTCCCAAAATACGCCAAGTTGTTCTACTAAGTCTTAATTTGGAGCCTCCGCAACGCTATTTCATACAGCAGCAATGTTCCTACAGTTCTTGCATTTTAACATCTTGTTGCTATTTTCGCATCGTGATGGATAACATTTCTTTTAAATTTTGCAACGATTCGACGAATACCAAGCTCAGAAAGGCGATCATGTGTACCATAGAATTCAGAAAGAGCACGTTGAGTGTTTAAAAAAGAATGTCTATTTTCATATAAGTTTTTGACAATAACCAAACTTTCTTGAAGCGTATATTTAGCTACGATGAATTGTCAGAATATATTAAACATAAATAACAACGAGTGGCAATTATATTTTAAGTAAGGTTGACATTTTATTTCAAAATCATATATTCTTATTATATACACTTGCTGAATTATGAAAAACTATCGCATGTCAATGGAATCGTGGAGTCCATTTGACCGATTGTTAAGTCTGAACTTTACGCTGAACAATACATTTCGATTGTTCCAGTTTTCCCGTTTTATTCGAGAAAAACACCTAAAGTTTAATTTGGATCACCCTATATAATAATTAGATTAATGAATTCATTAGAAACACCCAAACCTTATGCTTTTTATGACTTTTTATAAAGCTCGACTGTAAAAGCAACGTATTTACAAAGTATTTGCTAATTACAGGCACCAACACAAAAATAGCTTATTGCGTCTCGCACAATTGGAAAGGCTTCCGGTTCAATAACTCCCATTCGTAATCTAATTTGCATTATTCTAATATAATTTCCTCCGCCGGCCGCTTTTTTGCGCCGCTTCCTCCCACGGCGCTCTTTCGCTGAAACAATCGGGGAAAATAACTCTTAGCCGTCGCGAGATCCCAGCAAGGATCCGGCCGGCATCTTATTGTTCCGCCCGCGCCGGGCGGCTTTAATTAAAAACGATGTCTGGCGAGCGCGGCGCGTTCCGAGCCGTAAATTCCGCAACAATGGAAATCGAAAATTGGGTCAGGGCATAAACAATACAAGAAACAGGAAGTAGTTACCCGGCGGTCGGTGCCGGCCTCGCCGCCCGCCGTAAATTCCGGGGAGCGCCCTATAAAGTGCCGCAGGACACGGCAGGACAATTCCGCTAAAGACAATTTATTGACGGCGCTTTGTGTACGGGGCGCGCCGTAAATCCGCGTTACGTGCCATCGCCGCCGCGAGAAACGCCTTCATCTGGCCGGCGAGTCGCTTCGCAATTTGGCGCTCAGATCATTGCCCGTGCAGCAGCCCGGCGGATCCGGGCGCGGGGGCGGCGCCCGCGTTTGTGAATTAGATAATTTGAAGGTGCAAAGCGGGCGGCTTATCGGCGCGTGGGAACTTCGGCGGCCCGAGATAAGCTTAAGCGCCTCACAAAGGCTAAATAAGGACATTTCCGCACCTATCGGCCGCCGGGTCCCCTGGGAACAGAATTTGTCGGCGGATTTGCTGAGGGGAGCTCGGTTCTCGCGCTGCGTCACGAATCATGAAATTTGGCTTTTAATTGTCCTTTCGGGTGAATTTTGGAGAAATCACCAAGAGGCATTTAGGTTTTTATTTATTTTTTAAAGTGATGTAATGTGTAAGTTAAGTAAAAGCAGTGACACAAAAGGGATTTGGCCGTTGCCTTTTTCCAGTAAAAATTAATCTATATACGAGGAATGTTTGAAAATTTCTGGCTTTTCATCATAGATATCAACACTACGATTTTCTTCCTACAGTTAGTACATATTTCATTAGTACACGTTTGAAATTTTCATTCAATCTGTCTATAGTTTAATTCTTATAGCTGTTTAAACCACGAGGGGTGTCCGAAATTAAAGGTAGAAGCCAAAATTACAGTGACATTTACATCTAAAGAAAATATTTGATATGTTCCAATGAAAACCACATATTTTTTTTGATTTTTACATAATCTCAGTGTGACAGTAGTTTGAACACCCCTTCATTGATGCTTGTCAAGTTTCAAGTAGTCCAGAATGGTGTCTTGCGATTCTTCCTTTCCCCGCCAAATATTTCTTCATTGACCCGAATAAATGAAAATTTGAGAGGGATAAATCTGAACCATACGAAAGATGTTGTAAGACTTCCCATTTCGCTGGTTAACCATAGTTTGGCTAATGATTTGACGTGTGGGTCTTGCGCCATCTTGTAAATGTTTAACTCCTTTGCGCAATCGTCCCGACCTTTTCCTTCTAATGGCTGTATGCAATTTCTAGAGAGTTTCGCAATAGCTGTCGCTGATAATGATTGTGTGAGGCCCGAAAAATTCACACAGCAATAGGCCTTTGTTATTGCAGAACACGATGGCCATGGTTTTGGGGGAAGATAGTTAAGTTTTGATTTTTTAACTAGGGAAGCTGGACATTTTTATATCACGGGCTGTTGCTTCGTCTCTGGGGTAAACTCATACTCGTAAATCCAAGTTTCATCTCCGGTAATGGTGCTTTCAATGAAAGAATTCCCTTCCTATTGATATCGGATGACATTTGTAAGTGAAGCACTCATTCCATTATTTTTTGTTCATTGACACCCAGCCAAGCTTTACGAAAGTTTAAGCCACATATGATTTTATAGACACACATTTTAGGAATGCCAGTCATTTCAGCAATTTCACGAACTTTACATTCGACAATTGTGCAGTTGTCATCCGTGTGTAAGGTCCTTGGCCTCCCTTTTTCCTTTCAACATTCTCATCATTATTCAGCTTCGTTCCTCTATCTTTGAATTTTTGCACCAAACGCTGACTTTTTTTCGGTTTAAAACTTTTGGGTGTCAACCGCCCTCTAATTTGGGAATAAACTTCGCTCTGATTGATTTCTTTCGGTTTGCAAAAACCTGATAACTCCACGCACCCCACACTCCAAATACTCTGAATACACACGCCATGTTTTTTGCTTCCCTAAAGCTAAATTGAGCCTTGAACAAAACAACGCTCTACTCTCAACTACTATACGTATGAACGTGTTTAGTTATGCACCTTTAAAATCGGACAACCCTCGTAATATTGTTTTTGTAGTCCCTTAAAATGGACAAATTGAATATCGGACAGTATTGAATTCTTCGAAAAGAAGGTTTAAAGAAATGTATGCAGTGTCTGACTATTTACAGATATTTTTCTCCTTCGTCTTCTACAATTAAAAACGGACTGTTGAGCTTAAATATGGTAGTACTAGTCTTGGAGGTTGTTCAAAAAATATTAAACAAGTTTGCGATATGGTATTGGAGGGCTGACGAATTAAGGTGTGAAATTGCTGAAGCTGTAAGGATTTGAAAAGAGCAAATGGGATATATTTTGTATCAAAAATAGCGTATTAAAAGTTTTGTGCAAGATGGGTGCTACACTTGCTTGCAGGATAATAAAAACGTACTAAAATGACAATTTCAAAACAATGCTCAAAGCGCTTTAATTTTTTTGTGTTACTAATAGATCCGCTAATTTATAATCTGTTCTAAAATAGATGACCTTAAAAGTTAGTGCCCGATTTTGTAGACGACGTTGCTTATAGGAAATAATGCATTTGTTTTGATGTTTGTGCGTTTCATTTGATTTGTAAATGATATACAAAGAATCGCGTCCGTTTCTTGGAAAAAAACGCTTTAAAAAGTTTACGTGCTCGTGCAGTGGGTCCATGGAAATGGGAGATGAAAAAGTGCATTTGCGGCATATGATGCTGTATGAATTCAGGAGGGGCCTTAGTGTTAGAACGGCTCAAAAAATATTAAGACTGCTTATTTAGACCATGCTCCTGCTCAGAGAACTGTCAAAAATAGGTTCGGGCAGTTTCGGTAAGGCAATTTTTCAATGGAAGGTAAATCTCGCTCTGCTCGACCTTCTGGCCTTGATGACGACGTTGTGCGTACTCTAGTGAAGACACATCCAAGAATTACGACTGCGGAGACAGCTGAGAGACTAAACAATGATAAGTGCACTGCGTTTCGCCATTTAAAAAGGCTTGGCTATATCTAGCTTGATATTTGAGTACCGCACTATTTAACGGGAGGAACAAATTAGACCGGGTGAACGTGGCTCTGTCACTTCAGGCCCTGAACGAAAATGAGCCGTTTTTTGATCGACTGGTAAGAGGCGATGAAAAGTGGGTTCTTTACAACAATGTGCAACGAAAACGCACATGGAAACAAACCGAAGGTGCAGATCCTGTCGCAAAAGCTGGTCTGCATCCAATGAAGATTTTGCTGTGTGTTTGGTGCGACATTTTGAGCTTTTGAGGTGCGGAGAAACAATAACAGCAGACGTCTTGTTTTGGCCAACAGAAAGGGTGTCATCTTTCACCATGACAATGCTAGGCTTCATGTGGCCCAACAGACGCTGCAAAAATTGCAGGAGTTGAAATGGGAAGTTCCGCAGCATCAGACTTTCATTTGTTCCGCTCCTTACAAAACAGCTTAAATGGAAAACGACTTAGTTCTGTACATGCTGTGGAAAACCACCTTACCGACTTTTTTGACAACAAACCGACCTCGCTCTATAAGAATAGCATAGAAAAACTTGTAAATCGTTGGAAAACCATCGTGGAAAAGAATGGCGATTATATAATTAATTGATAAGATCCTTTTATTTAAAATAAAAAATATTGTAATAATTTATAAAATCGGGCATGAACTTTTGCAATCATCCTTTAGATGCATAAGAGTATTAAGTAAATGTATTGACTATAGTGACATGTTGGAATGATTGAAATTATTAATTCAAGTCAATGGTCTATTGTTTATTCTGACTTCGGGTTGATGAGTTGAATAATTGTTGGAGTCTTGCAAAGTAGGTTGCCGCTAACTTTTCTATTACATCCTCCACGATAGGTGGAGGTGGATAGGAGGTAGTTCATGATGAACCAATGTGCATTTGCGATGCCTCAGAGAATTTTGGATTTAGCATATTGTATAGAACGCCAGAGTGGTCCAAGCGGTTAAGGCGCAGACTGCAATTCGGACGGACTCGGACTCTCTGATGCCTGGTGGGTGGCCTACTCGTTCACTAAAAATAATTCATTACCCGAGTTTACTCGAACAAGAGAGTGTTTGTCACATCGCCCCGCATCAGAGATAGTGCGCGACGACCGGGTAGTAAAGTCGAACATTTGGGAGCTTTAACCTTTCACTTTGCAGCCCGTGCTTCCACACGGAGTGTTAGAGCCTTGCCATTATTATTATTATTATTATTATTATTATTATTATTATTATTATTATTATTATTATTATTATTATTATGATTATGTTGTATTATTGTTTTTTTTTGGTACACTTTCAGAGTTAGATTTCGTACGTCCAGATAGGTATCAGAATTATTTTATATAGTAGCACTTTGTTTAAGTCCAAGGAACTGGTACGTTTGCTTGCATGTGAGATCTATCTGCCCTTCTTAATTTTACGTCACAATACTAAGTATCAGATATTTGGTTTTTATTTTAACCGGCAGTGGAATGCCCTTAACTCACTTAATATGTCAGTTGTCTGTCAGCGTTGCTACTAAGAGTAAGTACTTTGTGAAATTGCTGCGGTTTGCAGTTCCGTTGTTTTTCATCTCTTTCTCATCCTAAATAAGCACGGATGTCATTACATACATTAGGATTTATAGAAAAAGTAGAAAACTTAAGAACACTAGAATTCACAACACCCAAGAACAAGAGCTGCATCAGCAGATAAATAGAGACATTTAACGCCCATGCCTAATCGATAAAAATAATCCGTACAAGGAATTATGTCAAGATCTCCAACTCTATGCTGACCAAAAAAACACCAAACAACTCTTCCAAACAGTCAAAAATATTGCAAGAGAATTCAAGCCGCAAAACTGGAATCCTTTAAACGAACGAGGCAAGCAAATTACTAACATCATAGAGATAGACTTAACGACCACGTGCAACCTGAAAATAACTGCAGTCAAGGATAGAGGAAAAAGAACCTTACATCATGGGAGAAGAAATTGATGCTGCTATCAAATAACTAAAGACAGGATAAGCGACTATCAACGATGGAATTAGTGCAGAATTAATTAAAGCTATGGTGAACTGGGAGTCGATGTAATACATATGGTATGTCAAACCATCTGCACACTGGGATTTGGCTAAAAGATTGGTGCAACTCAGTCTTTATACCCATACACAAAAAAGGACCAAAAGACAAATGCCACAACTACAGGAAAATTGCGCTGACAGCCCATATCAGCAAGATCTTACTACATATAATAAATGAAAATTAAAAGCACATCTAGACTGACTTCGTAAAAGGCAAAGGCATCCGAGAACACAGCCTTAACCTTAGACAAATAATTGAAAAAGCAAGAGAATACAACTTAAGTCTGTTTATTGGTTTTATAGGTTTTTGACAGCGTAAACTGGAAGAAGCTATGGAACATATATACGGCAAATATGTAATAAGAGAAGTACAACAAAACACCATTGGAGGATTTAACATCAACGGCGAAATGATAACCGACCTCCGATATGCCGATGACACTGCTATTTTGGCTTCCACCGAAGATGAGATAATGATAATTCCTTTTGAAATTACAACACAGTGCAAGATATGGTTTAAACTTAAATAAAACAAAAACAAAGTTATTTTTAGTCGATAGAGCAAACAATAACAGGCCTGATATAAAAGAAATTGGCGTAGTCAACCATTACATATACTTGAAAACAATTATCAATAACATAAGAGCTGCTCAGCGGAAATAACTAAACAAATCCAAATAAGCAAAAATGCTATGAATAAGTCACAAATATCGACAAATAACAAGCAACACAAAAGTATTACTGGTAAGAACTTGGTTTTTCCCATATCATTATATAAAGTCGAATCTGGCTAGATTGTGTGCCAGCAGCGTCGGCTTCTTTTGCTCCCGCCGTCCAATTGACTTTTACGCACCCCTTCAATAGGTCGTGTAGCGGAAGCGTCTGGGATGAAGCAGCGATAGCAATTTTTATCCCCAATAGTCTGTGCAGATCTCTCACTATTTTTGGCTTGCCGGTTTCCTGGATAGCCTTCGTTTTTTCGGTAAGTGGTTTGCTTTCTTCCGGTAACGAGATACCTTAAGAAAGGTATTTCATCTGTCCCGAACTTGAACTTTGCCGGATTTATCGTGAGACCGTTTCTTAGTCCCTTGAAAAATTGTTTAGGTGCCATAAGTGTTTTTCGTTTCTTGATGCTACTATATATCATTTATATACACGTAGCAGAATTGCAGATCCCGTATTATCTTGTCCATAAATCGTTGAAAAGCCGTGTTCCTTGACTGAAGATCATATATGGAAACTCAAACAATCCGAATGGTGTAATTATGGCTGTTTAGGCGCCACAGAGATCTGGTGGTACGCTTTCGTCAAGTCGATCGTTGAAAAACATTGTCGGCCGTGGAGTTGCTGCGAAGTCTTCTATGTGAGGGACCAGGTATGTATCTGGAATAGTTTGGGCGTTCAGGCTTCGGTAATCCCCACACGGTCGCCATGTAGTATTCTTTTTGCACTAGGTGTAGAGGCGATGACCATGGGCTGCTTGATAGTCTGGCTATTCCAAGCAGTACCATAGTCTGGAACTCTTTCTTTGCAATTTTCGACCTTTTCGGCGAGAATCGTGAAGGGCGGCAGCTTGTTGGCGGGCCTTCCGTGGTCAGGTGCTCTGTTTTGGGAACATAGGTACGCCTATTGGCTTGGTTATTTCCGGGAATTTCTTGAAGAGTCTGTCGTGTCATCATGGACGGTGCTTATACTGCCGTTGACTGTCGTCCATTTACCGGGTGTCGTTAGGCTTGTATTTGTATCCAGGAGTCGCCGATTTCACACGTCTACGAGTAAGTGACAAGAAATCTTTAAGTGAAATGCCAGCGTAGACCAAGATCAAGTACCAGGTTACTTGTCCCGTATTTTTTTATTGCGGTTCCGTTGGCAGCGTAGGTGGAGAGCTCCTTTTTCGGGTGGCATAGTCGGTGTGGATATATGCGTACGTCTGCGGCGGTTGTTCCCTTGCACGTCGGTCTCCGCGCTTACTGACTGCTGTTGGCGATTTCCTGTGGCGGTTCTGCTGCTTCCTTGCACGATGGTCGGTAGTTCCGTGCGTGGTGGCCGAATTTGAAATGATATTAGCAGGTGTCGTCCTCGACTCGTACTGCGCTGTCGTGTCTGGTAACGGGGCCTTAATCTTGGTCCGGATCGTCGTCAAGATCCTTGTTCGTTTTCAACTGCCTGGAAGCGAGCCCTGAGTTATGTGATCTCGTTAACGAGGGTGCTGATCGTGTCGTCTGCCGGAGATGCTGTTACCTCGTGGATCTGGGGCGTTGGCGACGGCATTGGCCAGTTTGGCGATTTCGGTGAGCTGCGCTTTGGCCTGGGTAGCCAGAATGTCCTGGAGGTTTGTTGGCAGTCGTGTAGTCCAAATTGACCGCAGGAGATCGTCTGGTACGTTGGAACCGGTTAAGCGTTGCAGATGGCCCAGGAACTGCGATGGCCTGTTGCCAAGCTCCTCTCGTCATAGCAGCTGGTGCGTTTTTTGCTCCTGGGTGGCGCTCAGGTGTTGTATTAGCTCTCTCTTGAGTGTGTCGTAATTATTTAATGACCGGCAGGTTGGTCAGCACATCGCGGACCTCGCTAGCGTAGGCGGCCTGTGATTTTACTGACGGTAAATTGTGCCTCCACTTGAAAGAACCACATCTCCGGGTCGATTGGCTAAAACAGCGAGACCTTTATTTGGGCGTGATGCACTTGTGGCGCGTCGGTGTTTTCGGGATTTGTAGCCATGGCGGCGTTGTTGGAGCACTTAAGCGTCAAATCACGTCGGATGGTCGCTAGTTATGTGGGGCCGGTATAACGAATATTTCGCATATATTGTGTTTATTTACAGACGCCTTTTTCACAAGAGTTTATTATGGCCACGAGAGTTCTTAGGTCACAGCCGGTAGCTGAGTCGTGTCCGTGGCATCGACATACACTAATGGTTAGTTCTTGCAATCCGGTGGTGGCTCAAACAGTGTTTGCAGGGCGCGCTGCAATCGTTCTTCAGTCGGTGACGCCGCGGAGATTCACCGAACAGCTCTTTTAGGAGCCGTTTCCGGCGTCCCTCGGCGGGTCTCTTCTGGCGTCCCTCAGCGGACCTCTTCTAGGGTGGCCTCTTCGGCGGTAGGCCCGCCACTGGTTCCGATAGTACTTTTTCGCAAGTGTCGATTGGACGATGTTGGTGTTGGTCCTCCTAGGGACCATAGGCCACGGTCACGTAGTTGTCGGAGGTAGCTGATGAGCCACCAAGATTCTATGCCTAGCGGCAAGCACAGTTCGATGAGGGCTAAGGCTTTTAGACAGTGGCAAAGCCAGTTCGAAGGCTTTCGAGTAGCAGAAGCGAACTGTCTTGGACTGGCGTGAGGCACGCTTTTATTCCCCAGGGATTGTGCGTGAGGGGTGGTTCCTCCTAGAATAGATCGTGTGAATGGGCAGGCTTGCACCCCCAATTTCCGGTTTCTGGGAATGCTTCTCGGCTCTGATATTACACTAATTTGTTCACTTTACGGAAACACTTTGCGTTCTGACATTTGGCTAATTTTTTTGCTTTGTGGAAGTGCTTTGCTTCCCGACAGTACCTTAAAACCGACGAAGTACATCGAGTTAGTATTTTTTATTAATTGTTTATCTAATAAAAAAGACGATTGACATAGTCTTCACTTTTCAGCAACTTTTGCACATTTTCTTCGGATATCGTAAGTCATTAAACTTTTACTGGGATGGATTTTTCTGAATCGCAGCTATAAATCCATTTTTCTTTTCTAGTTATGATCTTCTATAAGAAAATTGAGTTTATTAAAACAAATCATTAGCACTAGGTTTATTCTGATATGATAACAATGGCCGCCGGAAAGAATTTTGACGATTTTAATTTTGGAATTCTAGCTTATTTTATAATTTTCAGACCACCAGTCATAGATTCTTGTGGATTATAGTACACGTTTAATATTTTCCAGTGCTTTTTTACTACTGTTTTTTAGAAAAATTCCAGCAATTTCTGATTAACATGTAGAACGTTTCTGTTCGTGCAGCATTTATTTGGTATTTCCCAAAAGCTTTCTGAATCATCCGAACACTTTCTAGAAACACTACTCGCTTAGTACCCACTTACCGGCGTCTAACTTTCCACTATCCCAGCAAGTGAAATCGCCCTCATTAACCCATGGGTATTACAGCCTTTCTGATACTTAACCTTGAAAGTTTTATTCATTACTCTTTTTATTTATTAAAATTTTTTACGATTACTCTCGTCGTCCTATAAACTTTGTTTTTGGAATATTTTACCCTGGACTACTTTTGTAAATTGCCATAAAACTTTAGTTATAAAATAAGTAGATAAATAAACATTGCTTTCTTTAATTAAAGTTTGCTGCCAGTACACAGCACGTTAAAGCTACTTCAAATAATACTTCAACCGTCTGCAGTGATTTATCGTAATATTTTAAGGACAGGAATAGAGTTCAACAATTTATAATCATAAACTTATTTGAAACGTGACTCTGCCGACTTTTACGATTTGCTAAAGCCTTTTCTCTGTATGTCTGGTAGTAACTTATTAGATGGCTCGTTTTACGACTGCTCGGGAGCGCCTTGTTTTCTTCCAAATATAATTTCACAGCTGCTATTTTACCATACAAGAGCGGTTCCTCCGCTTTTTCATCAAAAACGAACATTCTGTCAAATGAGACATTATGTAAATTTTTAGTGGAAAACTAAAACGATTTTTCACATGCTGTAGCATTTAAATAACCAAATAAATGTGTAACTTTTTAAATGTTAAATAAAATTATTTATGCAGAGGTTACCTTAAAGAGCAGACCGTTTAGTATATACATGTTAGTACCATAACCCTTAACGAAGCTTCAAGTGAGGTAGGTGTTTGCGTTATAATTTTAAAGGGTAATTATTATGTCACTTCCTATTATATTGATGACCACGTGCTAAAGTAGAATACGTCTTTAACTTTGTGGCCAGGAGCGGGGTTATAATTATCTGTCGAAGAAGTGTAGCTCGGGCCAAATTTTTTCCCAGTCAGCTGCAGCCTTTCTCTCGAACAGGCATGATAGAAACCTGCCATTAATTATATTCCTCACTCCTTATTGTTCGCTTTGTACGGGAAACAATTCGGTATGTATTGATTATACTTGACATATGCTGCGTTATCTTTCCTTATTTTTATTGAGTAAGATTTTGCTGTTTTGACATATGTCTATTAATAACCTTCCAGCGCGCGTTCCTTAGGCAGAAAGGTAGTATTTTTGAAATGTTTATTGGCAAGGGATCATTCTTATAAAGTTACGTCAGTTTGCATAATAATAATATTTTCAAATGAATAACTTATATAAAAAATTATATTTTAATTTATTTTTATTTACATTTGTGTTCACTAATGCATGCAAAAAATTGCTTAGCAAAACATTTTTGAATATTTTCTTGGATTAATAAGGGAGATATCAATATAAACAACAATGTGGTGTATCAAAACCCTTGCTATAATGCATAATATAGAAATGTGAAGCCTGAAATACGTAACAATTCTTTACATAAAAATTCACGAAACTGATCCATACTTGTGCCATGCTTGACAGTCCATTCACGCCAGTCGATCTGTGCGAATATGCACAGTGATATCAACATCGTAAAATCTACTATTTGAGTAAATTTTGATATAAAATATTTTTATACATGTTTTTATACGTTTTAAATCACTAACGTATAAACGAGATATGGAAAAAAGTGAAAAGATACTAGACTTTACACGCGTTGTGAATTGATATTTGTACAAACTTGGCCTTTGTGCAGTTAGTAACGAGAAGATCTTTAACGAGAAAAAATATCTAAAGCTTGAATAATGTAAATATTCAAAGAGTGAGTACATAATTTTAATGGCTAGAATAATGCAAATGTCTCAAATTTCCAAAAAAATCATCATGCAAAAGCTGATCTTCAAACAAGCTAATCTGGGTTTGAAGACGGAATCAGAATCATATTGTTAGTGAAAAAGGTCTTTTAAAAGCTAGTGAGATGAATTCTTATTTTACCAAACTTTTAAAAAAATTTACTAAATCTAAAGTTAATCTGAAGGGAAAAAATGTTTATCAATGTAGTAAGGTCTTGAAGTTTTCGTGAAGAACTATTACGAGAACTTGTCACACGCATTTTATAGACCAAATGAAAATATGTAAAATACGATACCGTACCCACTTTAAACATGTTTAGACAGAAAACTTTATCAGTCATTTTTGAATACACAAACAACGATAAATCTAAATAAGAAAAATATAAAACTAAATCATCATATTTTTGGTTCCTTTAGATGAATTTTAGAGTAGTTAGTGGATTAATTTTGTATGTCTATTTTAAATAAACCCGGGGTTAACAATTTAAAAATTGAATTACTTAGCTAAAGAATTCTACAAAACCACTCTTGTGTTAAAAAGCAGAAAATTTGGAAACTCAAATGAACTATATGATATATTATACTAGGTGCATCTCATATTATACTAAATATTGACTCTATCAATTGCTATATAAAATATAACTGTTTTAATATAATTATATTTACGACAAAACTTTATGGAATCCTTATAGATAAGAGACCAGTACCTACACTGCAAACCATCCGTCATGAAGAAAAATAACAATGAATTCTGGTAACTCCTAAAGCATCTACAATTTAATAGATGCGAAGGTAGTCACGGTCGGTGTTATGGTGCATTGTGTGGCTGGTTCTAGGGGCTATAAGGTCATGGTCGGAGTTCAGAAACTCTTGACGTTTCGTCCACAATAATCTTCTGAAGATGTCCGCCGCAGTTGTGGACGAAACGCCAAGAGTTTCTGAACTCCGACCACGGCCTTATATTCCGAGAATCAACCACAAAATGCACTGTCTACAATTTGCAAATCTAAAGTTGAAAATTAGTTGTTTTACTTGCACAGCTAACTATACTTAGCTTCCTTGAGTTTGTTTAAAAATATCTTCAAAATTTAATTTTTAAAAAACTTACGTTGCGGTTAAACACTGCTGTTTTTTTACTTTGAGATGGTTGTGTAATTTTTATACCTTTACTATTTATATGTTTTTCCACTTTTACACGTCTATACATTTGGAAGATAACACTAGTAACAAAATTAATTACTCCTCTAATTAAAACTCCATTACATTCTTGTTTAAATTAATATGTGCTGTGCTTACGAACGAAACAACGCGAAATTGTGGATAGATTAAATATTTTGTTTCTATAGAAACAGTGTAGGCTTAAATTTAAAATTAAACTTGAGATGAATATCCGACATTAACTACGCGAAATAAAAACGTTAGCAAAGAATAAAAAAGGCATTTCTAAAATATAAGAAATATCAAACTATCGAGGAATATGAACAACATAAAATATCGGATGAAGCGAGGGCGGAGGAGCCCATAATACAAGACATAACAAATAACATGCAAATACTAGTGAATCTGGACGAAGAAGAGGCAAAAAGAGTAATTAGATTACTAAAAAATAGGAAATCACCTGTAACCGACATCACAAGTAAGTTAATAAAATATGGAGGTGGCGCATTAGCAGAAGAATTAACCACATTAGTACAAATGTATTTAATACACCAACAATACCAGACGAGTGGAAGCCAAGCATTACGATGCCAATTTTTAAAAGGGCGACAAACTCCTAACAACTATCAGAGCATAAACTTACTGAATTCGGGCTTAAAAATTACAACGAAACTTTTAGCCACGAAATTAGCAGAAATAATTGAACTGAGAAATGAGCAACAGGGATTTCTGAACAACAGGCCATGTGTAGGTGCAATATTTGTAACCCGGAAAAAGCCTTAAAATACAACAAGCCAGACTATTTTTGTTTTGTCGACATACAGAAGACTCCAGAAAGAAATAGATACGTTGAAATTTAACAACGTACCAAGTGGACCGATTTCTCTTGTACAAAATATATATAAACACAACCATATCTAAATAAAGAATGACAGTAGACTAATAGCAGACAAAATTAACGGAGTCAAAGGAATTAAACAAAGAGGCTCCCTTAGCCTATTATTATTTTAATTAGTGATAAACTAAATAATAGAAGGAACACATCAGGAATATACTTGTGGGCACAGAATGGAAAATCAGTAAATTAGATTAATATACCATGCGAACGGCGCAACTCTTATTGGGTATATTGAAGATGATTATCTTCATTCATCTGCAGTGTCTATTATTCGAATTCAGTAAAGTATGTGAGACGTTTGGGTTAAAAGTGTCGGACAAGAAAACCAAAGCAATAACAATCAGTAAAGAACATCTACGTTGTAAACTCGAATTACCTAGATCTAGTAGAGCAAGTGTTGTCAATGGAATAT
This sequence comes from Sinelater perroti, assembly GCA_036346155.1. NCBI lineage: Eukaryota > Metazoa > Arthropoda > Insecta > Coleoptera > Elateridae > Sinelater > Sinelater perroti. Next base: position 1,365,694 of record JARFIY010000158.1, on the reverse strand, counting down.
TTAGCCATCAAAATCACAAGCAACGAAATATTAACAGGAGAGACCCAGAAAGTATCAAAGATATCTGCATGCCTAAATAATACCATATAGCACAACAAACATCTAAGAAGGGAGGCTAAAGTTGAATATATAAATACGTCTTAAGGACGATTATGATCTACGCAATCGAGACAAGGTCAGATATGGTAAGCACTAAACAAATACTGGAAACAACGGAGATGAGGACACTACGAAAAATTATGGGCGTAACTAATCTTGACCACATAGGAAGCAAGGAAATAAGACGAAATTGCGAAGTTCAAAAAGTCGACGAAAAGAAAAAGGTCAAATGGAATAGCCATATATTTGGAATAAAAGATACCAGGATAGTAGAGAAAGTTAGAGACCTGTTGCCTAGAGGTAAAGATCATCGGATAGACCGAGAAAAAGATGGAAGCTTATAAAAAGTAGAACTACGCGTTTAATTTTTGGGTTGTAAGAACATCAAACTGAATTTGTTCAAATAAATATAAGACGTGATCAAAAAGTTTCCGTTTGAGGGCGTTGCTGCAGCGTATGTGCAAAGTAGCACGACTCCTATGTGGATATATAATCACCGACATCAAGGCAAGGGATAAGTGTGGATTCGTGTATTTCCGACGTGCGTGCGTTAAATGCCGAAACGCGAACTATGGCGACGTTATTACCAAATGCGTCCAAGCAGGACCAACGTGCTGTTATTCTTTTCTTGGCTGCCGAAGGACAAACACCGGTAGCCATCCATTACGGACAACAAGACGCGGGCGGTCGATGATGCAGTTAGGGCGGAACGTCGCATAACCATTCGTGCACTAGCAAAGGATCTCAACATCAGCTTCGGTAGCGTGCAACACATTATCCGGCGGGAGTTAGGCCACCGTAAGATCTGCAGCCAGTGGATACCCCAAGCGTTGAATGCTGAACAAAAAGCAAACCGGATGGATGTTTGCCTAAAACACCTCGTGCGATTTAATGTTGAAGATAACACGTTTCCTGAGCGCAGTGTTGCAGACGACGAAAGCTGGTGCCACCACTGGGAACCGGAGTCGAAAGCGTCGACAATGCAGTGGTGTCGTCCATCGTCCTCTCGTTCCAAAAAGTTTGAGAGCAAGCCATCTGCTAGGAAGGTGATGCTCACCCTGTTCTCTGATTACCGGGGCCCATTGCTTATTGATTTCAAGGATCCTGGTGTCTCATCATTAGGGTATGGTACTGCGAAACGCCGGAGAAACGGCCTGTCATTAGGCGAAACGTCCGGGAAGACTGCGACAAGGGGTGCTGCTGCTTCATGATAACGCTCGTCCCCATACCGCAAATGTCGTAACGCAGCAGGTACGCCAACTCAGGTGGGAGACACTCTTTCCCCATGGATTATCACGTCTTCAAACCCTTAAAAAAGGCCTTGAAGGGTCGACGATTCCTGTCGGACGTGGATGTATAGCAGGCTGTTACGGACTTCTTCATGCAGCAGGACACGGGTATCTTCAACCTAGTGCGTTGATGGGATGATTGCCTCAATGCTCACGACTAATATGTCTGATTGGCTGGCATGCCGATTCTGGACTGTACGGGCTTCGAACGTAAACTTTTTGATCGCCCCTTATTATTTAGCGCAGTGCGGTCACGTTAAACAATTAGACATTAAAAATTTATTTTCTACAATAGTATCCACAAATATTGTGATTGGATGCAGCTTCTATCATCTATTACCATTTTTGTTGTGTCCTTAATATCAATAACTGCTAATTCTACCGGTTATGCCCCAGATACAAATAAAATTTCAACCTCATATAAGTTAGCAGTAAACGATTCTAAAATTTCCAAACTATCATCAAGTATTACATATTCAATTATTATTGGTGTGGCGGCCTTTTCGCCCTTGAACCGCTTGTATATCGCGGCGGCATGCTGGGGGCTTTTATATCTGCCGCTACGTTTTGCCATCGCACACAAAACGGCATATGGGCTTTTGCTCAGCCGACAAGTCTGCATACGCCGTCGGCGGCACCCTTTGATATCAAAGGTGCTGTCGAATTAAAATTTCACGCAAAAAGACCTACCGCTAAGCCAGGCGCGAAGCCCGGCAACATACGTACTCCGCAACGCGGCCAATTCGGTCGTGCTTAACAACACGCAATACTCACACCGCATCGCGGTCAATTCGGTCGTGTTTTAGCATCCCGCAACATACACGAAGACATCGCAACAAGGCGGCCACCGTGAAACCATCGCTGACGAAGCCAAATCCGAAGCCGATTCAGGTGAGCGATTTGGCTTTACTTTCGGTTGACATCGGTAGCCGCCCCCATCCGCTTTCGCGCTGGCCGTTTAAGGGACGATTTGGGCCTTATCGTTTTACGTTTCAAAACGGGCCGTACTTAGTTTCCCACACCGCACCACGAGGGCACGGCTTACACGCCTGCCTCTCCATTTTTTTGGTCCTTACGAGCCGGATCGGTATCAGCTACAATATTTGTAGAAATATTCAACCGCTTGATAACTTGGCGTTGTCACAGACTTACGTAGGTTTTTGGTAAGGTGACCGCCATCTTAATCCTTTGGAAATTACATACATATTTATTACGCTTTATTCAAGTAAAGTTCCCTTATAGTGGATAAGCTGGAATTAAAATTAGTTCAGTTAACTGCCAAAAAAGAGGCGATTTTCGAACGATTTAATCGTTTATACAATGCGTCAACAAATATTTCAAATTATGAATTACGCTCAAACGAATTATTTTTATCTCAAACAGAAGCTATTAGTGAATTATACAGCAGGTTTGAAACAATAATTGAGGAAATTAACAATTTGCAGTTTGAAATTGATCAGACTCCTCCAGACTACTCATGTTTAAATTCTATTAAAGATTTATATTCGAGTATTAAATATAAACGTAACCTTATATTGTCAAACAGCAAAACATTTACATTAGATCAAAAAAGAGGTATCGTAAAATTACCATCAATTGCACTACCTTCTTTCGATGGCAAGACTGAGAGCTGGCCAATATTTTACGAAATATTTCGTAGCGATGTGCATTTAAATACCAATTTGACTGACGCGCAGCGTGTGCGGTATTTGATTAGTAAATTAACTCATGACGCTTTAAAATTAACCGCAGGTATTATTCCTACAGGGGATACTTATAATATTATATGGGATAGTCTTGTTAAAGGTATCAAGATAAACGTAGTTTAGGCAGTCATTATCTAAATAACATTCTGGACATCAAAGGATGCGTCGGTAATGCTGTTAGTTTGAATACATATATAGAAAAATATTCCGCGTCCATCGCTGCATTAAAACAGTTAGACATTCCCGACCTATTAGATTTTGTCTTGTTACATTGTGGTTTAACAAAACTTGATCCCCAAACGCTTCAACAATTCGAAAATAGTGTGAGCGGAATAGAATTACCCTCCTGTAAACAATTTATTTCATTTACGCAAGATTATGTCAAAGTACTCGAGTGCTCGCATGTTAATAATTCGCAGACCAAGCCGCGCGCAAATTCCAGTTTACCTTATCACAGCCTTGCCCGTGGCGCACAAGGTGCCTGCAAGTCGTTTGTGTCGAGTGAACAGATTTTTAATACGCGTTGCCCGCTATGCGACAGAGAACACCAGCTGTTTGGCTGCCTTGAATTTAAAAATATGAAATCACCGCAAGCGCGTTTCGAGTTAATTAAAGCGAAACGCGGCTGTGTAAACTGTTTAAGTCTATCTCACTCGTTAACTAAATGTAAATCAGGGAACGTTTGTGAAATTTGTGAAAAACAGCATCATTCTTTACTGCATTTTTCCAACTTAAAAGATGGTCGCCCTATTAAGCCGCCTGTGGCGGCTGGACCGCAAACAGGTAACCGTGCGCCCATAATAGCTGAGTCAGCGCATTCAGTATCGCAACCTCACAACACGTGTACCGTATCGCTTAGTTCGGCAGTTTCTTCGAGTTCGACTATATTGTTATCGACCGCACAGATCTATGCACATGGTAAAAACGGAAATACACTCATCGTCAGGTGTTTAATAGACAACGGGTCGCAAAATAATTTAATTACTATGGATTGTTGTAAACGCTTGAACATTCCCATAATTAAATTACGCAATTCATTTTTACAAGTTGTTGGTATGACCTCGCGATCGGTACACAGTTTTATTAATTTCGCAATAGAATCGCGAATTAATCCTAAGAACAAATATTACATTCGTGCTTTAGTAGTTGACTGTATTACAGACAAATTTCCCGCAAATTTCATTAGATTAAATGAAGATGTCATATTTAAATAATTTACCGCTTGCCGATGTATCCTGGAATGTCCCGGGAGAAATTGACGTTGTTCTTGGTGCTCAACTGTTTCCTTATATTTATTTGGGAGATAGGGTCGATTCTGGTAATCGCGCACCACCCGCTATATTAACCAGCTTTGGTTACGTACTTATGGGAGATATTGCATGTCATTATGATGCAACCTGCCTACGTAGTACTACATCTTCGTTTACCGCGCTTGCTAACGTTGACATTGAGTCAAGTTTACGGAAGTTCTTTGAATTAGAGGAAATTCCATCTCAACGTTTTATTAGTCCAGATGAATTAGATTGCGAAAATAACTTTAACTCTTCGACTTTATTTAAAGACGGCAGATATTTTGTTGATTTACCCTTTTCACGAAACCCTTCGGAGTTGGGTAATTCATGCGGTGTGGCTCACCGTCATCTACTTGCGCTCGAGCGTAAATTCGATTGCGTGCCAACACTACGCGAAAATTATAATAAAACTATCGCCGATTATATAACGCAGGGGTATTCGTCCCAGGTGCCTGACTCTGAATTGACAGAGGAGGGTTACTACATACCGCATATGGGCTTTTGCTCAGCCGACAAGTCTCCATACACCGTCGACGGCACCCTTTGATATGAAAGGTGCTGTCGAATTAAAATTTCCCGCAAAAGACCTACCTCTAAGCCAGGCGCGAAGCCCGGCAACATACGCACTCCGCAACGCGGCCAATTCGGTCGTGCTTAACAACCCGCAATACGCACACCGCATCGCGGCCAATTCGGTCGTGTTTTAACATCCCGCAACATACACGAAGACATCGCAACAAGGTGGCCACCGTGAACCATCGCCGACGAAGCCAAAGCCGAAGCCGATTCAGGTGAGCGATTTGGCTTTACTTTCGGTTGATATCGGTAGCCACCCTCATCCGCTTTCGCGCTGGCCGTTTAAGGGACGATTTGGGCCTTATCGTTTTACGTTTCAAAACGGGCAGTACTTAGTTTCCCACACCGCACCACGAGGGCACGGCTATTTACACGCCTGCCTCTCCAATTATAAAGTAAGAGAAACGAAAATACACACACGGAAGATGAATGTGAAGACAGCGACTCCACTCACGCCAAATAATAAAGAAGAATGATAGACATCAAACAAACAATTCAATAAATATCACTATCACCAATTAAAAATCTTACCACACCCAAGAAAGTTTTATTGCGAATTATTGCTGGAATAAACCATAGCATTAAAGGCAATTTGTCCAGATTAACACAGAAAACTGCTTTAATATTAAAATCATGAGAAGATAGTTTACCACATATATCAACCAAAAGAAGATAGGGCATACAAAGTCGTTATAGAAAACCTCTATTAATCTGCTTCAATATCTAATATAAAAAGGAGTTAGGGCACAAGGGTGATACTGTTAAAAAACATCACGAACACCAAACATGCCACTAAACAACCCTTAATGGCTTTTAGGCAGACTTAAAACCCGACTCAAACAATAAAGACATATACAATTTAAAATTTTAGATTATATGAAGCTCAGGGTTGATAAAAAATATATAAAATGTACACACTGTCACTTATATAGTAAGCCGAAGTGATATTACCAAATATATTGTAAATTATATAATAGAGACTACAAAGCCTACATAAATCTTAAAGCTTCCAAAAATTCCAAATTAGCCATAAAGACAGACCTACACGCTATCTATACAACCAGCTATACTAAAAAACGTCTATGAAAAAGTAACACCCACCGGTGCTCTAAGAATATAAAACTAAGATAGTCTAGACCATCATTTCATTGATCAGTTAAAGAAATTTCTCCCTATCATAAAATATATTTCTAATCAATTAGTAAGTTAAAATAACATGATACTAAACACACTATCAACGATGAAAATGGTCGAATAATGGGTACATAGAACTAAATTTATTTATTTTTCTAAAGCAATGAAATATATTTGTAGATATAAATCTCGTTTCTGAAATATGTTTACCGACGGTGCAGTAACAAAAATCTCTTACTGTGCAATACACCATGCTACTCATTCCGATGGCGCAGCCTCAGTGGGACAGCGGTAATAATTTTCAATGTCTCATCGCGTTATGAACTACCCACCTTCCAAACAAATAAATTACAAACACCAACAGTTTATGTCGTCGCTAAACCAAATCCATTTACAATAATTTCAATTTAGAGTCCTCTTAGGACCCGCGCTGAAAGATACCAAGGTTTGCTTAATTCAATAGAAAACCGATTGTAATGTTAAACACACCAGCTGAAGTTTAAGATACATAAATCTTCAAGTAAAGTAGCTGCTTCAGGCTACTATAAATGGCAACTTTTTGGACCTAACTACAAAAAAATTTCTTGACTCTTAGATCTAAACAAACTCTTCAACCTCCTTAACTTGTTTGTAGTCAATAGTTTAACAGCTATCTTGAAATTGAATCGGACTAGGATCACACCCCAGTAATGCTTAGCTTCAGTAGTCGTATTGTTAATCAAATATGCCAAGACTCACCTGTTCTAAAACTGATTGGCTGAGCTTTCGGCGTAAAGTAGAGAAAAATTAAAACTAAACATTAAAATAAATAAATCTAAAGATATTGATAATACTGTTAAATACTTCACTACCTTAGTACAAGGTTTGATAGTCATATACGTCATAGGACTGGAAATCCGATTAATAAAAAGCATTGCAAGATCTCAGAAACTCAAAATTTAGAACTTACATATTTAAAGTTTGAAAAACACCTGAGAAATTTAAGAAACCACCACTAAGAATGAACAAAAATATCTGAACTATATCACAAGAAGAAAGCCTTGCAAAAATTTTTAGTCTTTTAGATCCCAATCCAGGTAGCATTGACGATACAATTGACATTGCCCAGTAAATCTCTCATTTTCTATCAAAAAAGTAAAAGGGGAATTTCTGCATGTAAAAATCATAAAGCCTCGGATTAACTCCTCACAACCGCAATCTACAGTAGCATACTAAATTTTCTATCATGGGGGTATTTGCATAGACTATAGTGATAATTTAAAAAACTTTTGAACTCACCAAATCTGTATCTAGCTATTAGTCAATCACTCTTTTATTTTTTAGCTGTTGTTCAGAAGGCTAAAAACTGAAATCAACTTTTATAAAATTTTGCCTAATTTCTAATTCGGCTTCCGACAGCAACATTTTACCATGCAACAGTACCACAGAATAGTTAATACAATCTCAAAAAGCCTAAAAGAGAAAAAGGTATTTAATGCAGTTTTTCTTTACACCGAAAAGTCTGGTACTCCAATGTCGGTAATTTTGGTTGTTGATAGAGCCATCTAGCCATCCGTGAAATGGACGTGCTTTATGTCCAACTTTTTGGTCCAATCTATCTCCATAATCACTTTTGGAAAAGTAACTCTTTTGCCAGTATTAACCTTGGTCAGAGGCGTTTGCACTTGAACCTTATACGGAAATAGATTCAATATCTTGGTGCGGATCGTGTGCATAAGCCTACAATCGTACCGAGTTGAGCTGTGTCTTTAGAAACAGGAGATGTGGATTCTTATTCATAAAGTTATCGAGCTTTCTCTAAGGTCTCGGGAATAGTCACATTGCCTGTTCTTGATCAATTGTCATCCAGTATACTTCCTGTCTTTCCAAACTTTCCAGTCAGCCTACTATAACATGGTAAAATAGATAATTTAAATATAGAGCAAATTTTACCATGCTATTTCTTACCTTGCTATTGTAGACAGACAAATTAGTGTGCTTGTCAAACTTGACCTTGAATGCAGTGTTAGCCTAGAGTGTAAACAAAACTCCAAATGTTGACCCAGCTATAATTAACGTCAAACAAAAAATTGGTTGAAAAGTTTGACCATGGCAATAAAAAACTCTTTTGCGTAACATACTTAAGGCCCCGTGGGAAGTCTCCTTGCCGTTGATTATTAAGACTTATTTTTAAAATTTAAATTCGGTTATTAAGCTATGCAGCACAACCTAAGTAAAATTAGGATGAAGTTATACTGATAATGGCAACCGATGAAGATGTCATTTTTACGGCTGCAAGGGAAAAGTGATCGCAGCGTGTTACCAACATTTATTATTACATTTTCTAAAAGTCAATTTATTTTCCGCGACAACACTTGTTGTTATGTGATAGGAGCAGTGAACTGCTTTTTATAAAGGGGGGATTTTGGAACATTACACGAATTTTCCTGAAATGTGCTCATGTCCTCACGGTTCAAAGAATTCTTAGAGCTGTCAGGTTATTATATATTAATGTTAGATCAGCTATCTCCGCAGTAAGGTATTCTTTCATAGTGATCAACGGAAACAGTTTTATTGGCGGCTTTCATAGACTTGACAAAGTGCTGATAATTACATAACATTGATAAAGTAACGTATACATGTGATTTGGGATACATAACATAAGATACACAATTATCGTATCAGGTAGTCCCAAAGGATTAACAATGGGTCTTGGGTGTTGGCGGGTTAATTAGTCAGTTTTTGTGTTATCCGTTGTTATACATACAGATCCTGTGGGAGTTTGCGCTTTAATCTTCTATACAGATTCTTGCGTCCTAGTTTATAGTGCACAGCGCCTTCGCAGTTGGTGATAGTAAGTTGGAACTTTTTGGTGGTTTTCCTCAAATATTCTTCTATGGTTGGAATTTTTAGCTCATGATGGAGTTGGACGTTTCGTACATACCAAGGGGCATCAACTGATATTCTTAGGATTTTGTTCTGGAGCACTTGTATTCTGTTGATGTTGGATTTAGAGGCATTGCTCCATATAGCACAAGCATATATTGCTAGCGGTCGAATTAGGGATTTATATAAAAGTAGAGAGCAGGTGGTTTTTAGTGATGATTTTCTATTAATTAATGGGTATAGTTTTGTTAGTCCAGCGTAGCATAAGTTATGCTTCTTATTAATATGAAATTTCCACGATAAGCGTGTATCTAGATAAACGCCCAAGTATTTCACCGCTTCAGTGTTGGGATTCCATTAAATGTGTGTACCGTTTATTACTAAAGTATCGGGATCCTTAATTTTCCCGAGGGTCAATATTTTGGCTTCACATTTTGCTGTGTTAAGGGTTATGTTCCATTTGATTAGCCAGTTGTTTACTTCATCGATTGCTGATTGAAGCTGAGAGATTGATTGGTTTAGATTCCAGCTTTGCGATATGATCACTGTATAGTCAGCGTACGTAGCAAGATTTTCTCGTGTGAGCGGGATATCTCTAACAAATATGTTAAATAGTAGCGGTCCCAGCACGCTCTCCTGAGGGACTCCGGCTTTGATTGGCTTACTGTCAGAGACAGTTGAATTGATTCGTACGGTAAAGGTTCTATTGTCTAGGAAAAAGTAAAGTATCGCTTTAAGACAGCCTGGTATTGGTAGGTGGAGTATTTTATATTTAAGGCCTTCTATCCAGACTTTATCAAAAGCTTTCGCGATGTCCAAAAAAGATGACTGTGGTATATTGTTTGTTCTCATATCCAGTCTCGATTATTTCTACAATTCGTTGAAGCTGATGGCAGGTTGAGTGCCCGCTTTTGAATCCGAATTGGAATGGTGGGAGGGTATTTAGTTCTTGCAGTTGAGTATTTAGTCTGGAGTAGATTATTCGTTTAAGTATTTTTGATAGAGTATTTAGAAGACTTATTGGTCGATAGTTGTTGGGGTTATTGCTGTTTTTCCCCGGTTTAGGAAAGACAACGACTATAGCATGTCTCCATGCTATTGGGAAATATCCCTGTCTGGGACAAGCATTAAATAATGTTGCTAGGAATGCAAGTACCTTCTTGGTGAATCTTTTCAGAATTTCATTGGTGATGAGATCGTATCCGGAGACTTCCTATTTGGTAAGGCGTCTATGATTTTTTTTATTTCGCTAGGAGAAGTAGGTTGTATGCGATCAGGAATTGGAAGATGTGTCTCAATATGGTTTTGAATTGCGTTGGTGAAATTACGGTTATTGCCGATTGCGGGAGTAAACGTTTGTTCTAGGTGAATGGCGAATAACTCAGACTTTTCCTTATCTGTGCAATAAGTTGAGCTGCTGGCTGTCACAGGAGGTATTTGCTGAGGTTCTTTTAAGATTCTTCTCGTGGCTTTAGAATTTTATATTTATCAAGTTCTCTTTTTATTTGGTGTGTTAGATTGTTTAAGGTATTTTTAAGTATAGGATTTCGTGTTCTCTGCCATTCACGTCGTACTTTGCTTTTTTGTTTGATGAGCTCGATGATGTAGTTTGGCGGTATGTTGTACTTTGTTGGTTTGATTCTGTACTTGGCTTGGGTAGCCTGTTGGATGCTGCTTTGAATACTGTTAGTGTAATCGTCCACTGCCTGGTCGGTATCTTTAATGGTTTCAAGATTAGGGGTGTTTGATAGTTTGGTCAAGAATAGTTTGAAAGCTATCCCAGTTAAGAGGGCCGTTTATTAATTTGGGATTAGGAGTGTTGTAATGTGGTGCACTTAGGAATGTTATCACTACGGGTAGGTGATCGGAATTAAGTTCTTGAATTGGTGTTTGATAGATTTGTTTGGCAAAGAATTTTTGCAGGATCATATCAAGGATGTCTGGTTGGTGACCAGCTCGGTAGGGATAATATGTATGTTCTGTAGGGGATGATATTTGAAAATTGTACGAGGCCGAGTAGTTAAAGAGTTGTATTCCCGCAGGGTTGGTAGCTCTGCAGCCCCAGGCAGTATTTTTGCTGTTGAGGTCTCCAATCACGAGGGTGGGCTCGTTGGTGTTTAGAAGAATTCGCATGTCATTGTCTGTAAGCTTTTTATTTGGTTGTTTGTATGCGCTAATTATGGTAACCTGATTATTATTACAAAGTGTGACTTTTACTGCAGTCGTTTCTATTATGGTCTTCTCCATTATTATCGGGTGATGAGTGATTGATTTTTTAACTAGTACTGCAACTCCCCTGGAAGCAACTCTAGCATCTCTGTCTCTTCTGTAAATGGTGTATCCTGGGATTTTGAATATTTCATTTTCAGTGAGGTTAGTTACTGATATGCAGGAAATATCAATGTTGTATCTGACTAGGAACGCGATAAAAATTAAGCGTTGTCTTACTATTCCGTTTGTATTCCAGTTTAGGATTTTTAAGTTTTGAAGTATTTTATGGTCCATTGAAAATATTGGGGAGGATTGTGTTAATTAGGTATGCTTTGATTTGTGGAAGAAGGGGGGTTATAAAATCAAGGAAGATTTTTATTAACTTGTTTATTATAGGTGAATCGGTAGCGTTTGTTGTTGAGTTTGGTTGTTGGTTTATTGTTGGTTCTCTTGGAATATGTTTAAATTTGGAAGCATAGCTTTTATTAGGGTTTATTGGACTGGATGTGGTCCTGTTAGTATATTTGTTACCGGGAACTTGACTTCGTGCTAGGATATTTCGCTGCTGGTTGTAGTTTTTGCATCCCTGTAATTGGCAGGGTGGTGCTCGTTGCAGTTTACACAGATTGGAGGATCGTTGGGTTTTTTCTGACATTCGCTTGTGAGATGATTACCAGGGCATTTAACACATCTAGGTGCTAGATGGCAGTAATTTTTGGTGTGACCAAAACGCTGGCATCGGTGACATTGGGGGAGATCTGTTGTTTTCCTGCGCGTTTCTACTTTTACAATAGAGTAGAAGAGTTTATTTAATTTGAAGATTTCTTTTGCTTTGTCGTTGTTGATATGTTCAACTGTGCAGATGGAAGAAGGAGTTTTATCTTTTTTTAAGAGACGAGTTACTTTACTTATAGGATAATGCTTGAGCCCGCTTTGAATTTCTTCAGCTGTCAGTGATAGAGGTATATTTTTGATTACTACTGAGAGCGGTTTATTATTTGGGTTTTGAAAGGTGTGATAGCCAATATTATTAATTGCATAGAATATGGTAAGATTTCGATAGTCATCTTCGTTGGTGAGGTTTATGCGAAGAATGTTAAATGAGGTTGTGAAGCTATTAGTAACTATCTTTTTTATGTCGTTAGTTACTTGCGAGTATTTGAGTTTATCACCATTATGTAGAAAGATTGGTTGAATTTTTATTTTTGGTACACTTGTTGATTGTGAAACATTATCTTGTTCGATTTGTCCTTCGGTAGGGAGATAATACCTATTTTGTGTTAACAAATAATTTGTGCCCCACGAATACCTTTTTTTTGCACGCTGTTATCACTTGCTGGGGATATTTGATCCGATTTCCGCTTGGCGTCCGAATTTGATAATTGATTTGTACTTGTGTCCATTTTCGTTTCAGTTGTGTGTTGGTCATTATTTTCTGAAGGAACAAGACTTCCTTTATATATTAGTGTTGGGTGTTTTATCGCGGAGTTAGGCATGTCTTCCGTGATAATTTTTGCCTGCAGTTGTAGGGCGGGCCGCGGTCGGTGATCGGCCGCGGCGACTGGTTTGATAATACACCCACTTGCTAGAGGTAAAAATATTTTCGCTCTCTCTGTTTAACCTCATTGCGCCCAGTATTGGGCATAGGTCTCCCTCAAATTCTTCCATGTAGCGCGATTCTGTGCGACTCTCATCCATGGCAGTCCTGCTACTCTCTTAATGTCGTCTTGCCATCTCATTATTGGCCTGCCACGCTGTCTCTTGCCTGTCCATGGTCTCCATTGGAGAATTTTAACGTTCCACCTACTGTCTTTGATCCGAGCTGTATGTCCTGCATATTTCAATTTCAATTTCGTCACTCTTTTCACTACATCCGCGACCACAGTTCTATCTCTTATCCATTTATTTCCTTTTTGTCTCGTATTGTAATTCCAATCATTGCTCTCTCCATTGCTCGCTGAGTGACTTCCAGTTTTGTTTTTACTTGTTTCATTAATGTCCATGTTTGAGCGCCGTATGTCATTATGGGAAATATACATTGGTCATATACCTTAGTTCGCAAGCGTTGGGGTATTTTGTTGTTTTTTAAAATATAAGATAGCTTTCCAAAAGCTGCCCACGCCAGACGTCTTCTTCTATCTATCTCGTGTTCTCTGTTTTCCTTCCTTAATGTTACAGTTTGTCCTAGATATATATACTCGTTGACATTTTGTAGGATAGTTCCATTTATGTTTATTTGTGGGTTCTAAAGACACATTGTCTTCGTCTTATTCAAATTTACTTTTAGACCTATTTTCTTAGACGTTTTTTCTAATTCGTTTATCATAATTTGTAGGTCGTCTTTGTTGTCTGCAAATAGAACTACGTCGTCGGCAAATCTTAAATGATTCATTTTTTCCCCATTTACATTAATACCCCTATTTGACCAGTCCAGATTTTTAAATATTCCTTCAAGTGCCAAATTAAATAATTTTGGAAACATTGTGTCTCCTTGTCTAATACCTCTATCAATTGAGAATATATTACTTATCAGTGCTGTATATCGGGAAACTATTCTAGCACAATTAAGTTCCTTCATTATTGCCCAGTGTTCAACGCAGTCAAACGCCTTCTCATAATCAATAAAAGCCATGAACAAAGGCAGGTTATATTCGATGGATTTCTCGATTAGAATTTTAACAGTAAGTAAATGGTCACAAGTACCATATCCCTTTCTGAAAGCTGCTTGCTCTACTGTCTGACAATCATCTAATTTTTGTGATAATCTGTTAGCCAAGATCTTTGTTAACAGTTTATACATTTGAAAAAATAGGCTGATAGGGCGGTAATTTTGTAATAGTAATGCGTCCCCTTTTTTAAACAAAATTACTATCACGGCGTTATTCCAGTTATCTGGTATTCTCCCTTGTTGTAAGCACATGTTAAATAGGATTTTTAGCTTGGGGATTACTATTTCTTTGGCTTCTTTGATCATTTCTATTATTATATTATCATCTCCCGGCGCTTTATTGTTTTTCATCGTCTGTAGGGCATGCAAAATTTCGTCTTCGGCATATCCTCAGATCCTACATTTACAATTTTAGAATTCTCTTTTGGCCCCTCAGGTTGTTTAATGTGCGACCCATATAGTGTTTTATAGTATTTCTCCGTAGTTTTTAGGATCTCGTCTGTGTTTCTTATTTCTGTTCCGGCGAAGTCTTTCAGTACAATGATTTCTCGTTTTCCATATCTTCTTTTCAGGCACTTCATGCTTTTGTTGTCCTCTATTACTTGCTCTATTTGTTCTTCATAGAATTTTTCTAAATATTTTCTTATCATACGCCTCGCTTCTTTTCTCACTTCTCGATATTCATCAGTTGCATATTTTCCTTCTTTATATAACTCTCTTCTTTCTTCTATTTTTTGTTTTGTTTGTTGAGTAATTTTATTTATCTTTTGGCATGTCGTCTTTGTGATTTTTTCCGACGCTTCTGTTAATGCTAGTGTCAGATAACGAGATATTTGATTTAGATTGTTGTCATTATATTCCTTTAATAGCAATTATTGTCGTATGTACTTTTGATAGGTTTCCCTGTTTTGTTTGAGTGTCTGGGCATTTATCGTTCTTTTATATCTATATTTATATCTGTTAAACTTTTGAACTTTAGAACCTTTGCCCTTACAAGCCGATGGTCGCTTCCCGTGTTAAATGAATTTAAGACTGTGACATCGTTTATGCTTAACTTTTTGGATGAGAGTATATAGTCAATTTCATTCTTGGTCTGCCCATTTGGGCTTATCCACGTCCACTTGCGCTGGGCTTTTTTACTGAAAAAGGTGTTCATGGCGTACAATTTTTGATCTGCCAAGAAAGCTGCTAGCATATTTCCTCTTGGGTTTCTTTCGCCCAATCCATATTTTCCGATGTATTCTTCCTCCTCTTTTATATGTCCTATAATCGCATTGAAGTCGCCCATGACTATATCAAGATTAGACATTCTCTCTTTCCTCGCACTTATAATGTCCTTGTATAATATTTCAACATCCTAGTCAGTATATGCCGAAGTAGGTGCATAAACTTGTATTATTTTTATGCGGTAGTTCTTTGATGTTTCTATGATCATATTCGCTACTCGTTCAGATATTCCTTTGAAGCTAATAATATTTGGTATTATTGATTTCTTAACAAGGAAACCTACTCCTCTTTGACTGTCGTTTTGATGGCCGCTATACATTAGTGCATTTCCTGATGGTAGAGTGATATAGCTTTCTCATTTTCTCCTTACTTCTGCAAGTCCCAATACGTCCCAATTAATTTTACTTGCTTCGTTTTCCAGATCGTATAGTTGTGAATCATCTGCAGTTATAGGTGGCTACCAGGAGTGAACATTTCTTCTTATGTATCAGTGTCTTGCCCCCCCCCCCCCAGAATCCTTGGGACAAACTGAAAGATCAGTGTGGGATTCTGAGCTTTGAGCTCTACCCACCTGGGGTAATTTTGTTTTGAATACTGACATTACCATAGTTAAAGAGAATGAGGGGTATTTGGCATTAAAACGCCACGCTTGCCATTGCGTGTTGGCGAGTTTGGTAAGGGATGGGGTAGGTAGGGAGATGGGTAGGTGTAAGGGTAGGAAATGATTTTCCCCCAGAAGTGGAGGTAGGGGCAAATCATGGCTCGCATAAGGCAGGGTCGCGTCCCTGTAATAGGTCTGTTCCATGCCGGGATCGCATGGGAGTACCTATCTGCTACCTGAATATATATTTACTCTGTAGGTGTTAATTTAACTATATGTTAAAAATAATTATTGTTCGTTATAACACTAGGCACTAGACGGTAATTTTGCGACCATTCGGGTGCGCGGTTCAACGTAGACTCTACTATGTAACTTACTTTATTTTCTACTACTACTAAAGTTTTAAGTTTATTCCCACAGCTAATTTAAAAATTTCTACATACATCACAAGCTCTGTTGGTAGCAGTTTTTTCGCCTGCTTTAATTTATTTATTGTAAAAAGTTGAGCCTGCTCAATTTCAGGGAATAAAACATTTGCTGTGAAAACAGCTATATACATTGTTAGAGTTATTTTATTGTTTTAATACAAACTTTATATCAGATGCCTCTCCTAGCTTTCTAGATACTTTTTTCACCATTTTTTGTAGTTATTGGCTTGTCTTATATTGGTTTTTTGTTTACACATATTTTCTATGATTTAGACAATTCGTTCTTTTGTACAATGTTTAGCAGAAAATTTAGTTTTTTGCTATTCTGTACGTTTAAAAATACACTTCTTTTGTTTCTTTTAGGTTGGCTTACCAATTTTATCTCTTTATATAACATCGTGCTTTTGCATTCAATCGGCCATGAATATTTTCGATCATATTTTATCTAACATTATTGTTTACAATAGTTTGCTATCTACGTAGCTTTTGTCGAAAGTGTAATACAAAAAATTACAATTATAGTAGCAAGAAAGCTATATTAGTAGAATTTGTACAAGAAACATTATACGTAGCCTCAGTTCCCTTCAAAGTAAACACATTGGGATCACACGTAGTGTCTCTCGCTTACCGACGTACCAATGACGTCACCGTAGTTTGCGGATGTGCATTATAGTCCGTTGTTAGTGGCTACCAGGACATTAATTAGATACTTTAAGGATAGACTATGTATTCGATATCGCGTACATGTGCTAGTATTCATTTCCGCGACATTTCAAAGCCAATTTCTTTACTTATCGTCAAATTCCTATTGTCTTCTTTCGCTTTAACATAAATAGGTATTTTAACATTTTCTTTTTATGTATTGCTTAAGTTTCTAGTAATTTTTGCTTTCTTTGTTTGCTACTTATTTGACCCATGGAATCAAACTGCATTTTCTAGATTTAAACCTTTCATAGTTTTGGCTTAATTCTCAAACCATTAACTCTAATGGAAGATTTTTAAAGTCTGTTATACATTTATATGTTTAATTTAGTTATACTACTAATATTAATATTAATTTAAGAAGGCAAACAGCTTTTCTCACTAACACCAAAATATTTATTATTTTATTTTTTCTCACTTAGTATTAAAAATCCTATTTTTGTTATTTCTTATGTTTTATATGGCCCAGATCTCAGATTTACCTTTTCAAAACTTGAATTTTTGTAATTGTTATCAGATTTGCATATGTACGTATCGGTTGAATATCTGTAAACGTTTTAAAAATGCAGGAGATTAACTAAAAAAGAGAAGATATGGTTATAAATATATACTGATTTCTGGTTTCATTTGTATTAATTTACATATATTTGATAAAGGCTTCGCGGCCTTGTTAAAGTATACTTCTATGCATGAGATGATAAAGCTTTCGAGCGGTGTGCGTTGAGGCGCGCCTTGTAAGAATTATAAGCCCTACCTTTTCCTCCACTTAAGTGTAGCCACTGGCATATAAATGTGAAAGGGGCTATTTTTAGGCCACTTGCACTGGTTTTCTTGAATTTCTGATTGCGGATTTAGATTTTTGTTTTTTCCAGAGGCAACCGGCGGCCAGGGGATTGTATGTGCTATCTTTATAGTTTATATAAGAAATGGAAGGGGTTATTAATGGCCTTGCCAAAAAAATTTTGTTTAATTCGGAAGATTTATTAATTGTTGGTTTATACATGAATAATTAATCAACGCTCCAAAAAATACTTCTTGCTTTATAATTATTTTGTCGCTTTGTATTCCGTTTTTTGCAATCCCAATATCTCTTAGCTTTTGACTAGATGTTTCGGGATTGGTCGTCATGTTTATTTTAATTTTTTACACTTCCAATATTTAGCGGCTATGCACTCATATCAACGGGGAAAGAGATCTAGTGCATTGAAAGCAGTCTGAAGTAAGTAATTAGTATGTGTCGTATGATGTTCCTTTGTAGTCACGAGACGAATTTTGCTGTGATACGTTTCATGCCAAGATATTCCCTAAAAATTTTACGCTTTGGTTTGTAGAATCCCCAACTCATCTTTTAATTCTCGGACGACACATTCAACATTTTCCGGCATCTTCCACAGTTTTGGTTCTCTATAACGTAGATTACGTTGACAGCTGTCCGGCTGAATCATTTGTGCCATGCCTATATTTGTATTGCACTCCTTACGTTGTTTCAAATACTTTTTTGCTTATAGAATAGTTCCTGCAGATGAACATTTCAGTTTGGGAACAAAATTTGCTGACGCGATAATTACATTACATGTGTTCACTTACCGACGTCTAATTCCCAACTGATCGGGCGAATGCAGCCACCCTTAGTCAAGGATGGCCACTTTGGTTACTTCAGTGTCGGTGTAGTTATGAAACCGATATGCACACTTAGCAACTCGTCTAATCTTATACGTGACGATTTTCATTTCTCGATGTAGATAACTATTCTTGACGCACCAAGAAGTGTTTACTATGCTTTCCTACACCTTCTTCTGAAAATATTGTATAACTTGTAAGTTGCTGTCGCTAACACAATCTCATTGTTGGTTAATCTGTTCGTCACTCGTAAAAGGTTAATTTGATATGGGCAGATTTATTCTCATTTCATTCCTTTATAAACTATACTTATCACTTTGTAAATTGTTGTTGGCTTTAAGTGCTTCAGCCACAGTTGCGTAATGCCTGTATCGTCTTCAAATGCGGTGATCGGGGTATTAGTTGTTTGATGTACGTTGCGAATGCACGGGAAGTATTTAATTCGGAGTAAGTGTATTTTTGTCGAATGTGAAAATGTTTGTTGCTAATGCAAGTTATCAGTAACAAACTGCAGTCTTTAGGTAACCATTTATCTATCTTTAGTACTAATTTTGGGGGCTACACCTTATCGAGTACTTGGGGCTACGTCTAAGAATATAGTCGAACAAATTTTATTTTCTCCAAACGCCTTTTCGATGAGGTTTATAATTCGATGTTACGTTCATTTATAAATACAAATTAATAATTGGCTTCAGCCTCTTTAAAAGACGGCTTCTGAAACAGTCTAGACTTTTTCATGTTTAGCGATCATGATAACCTCTACGAACTTTCAGCGTACTGATATGTGCGTAAGCCAAAATGAATCTTTATTTAAGACGATTAGTTTGACAATTTCTCTTTTGGAAAATTACCTGAGGATTTTTTAGAATTGGAAATGCAACGTAGCTTTTTTAAATTTTTTTGTGGCCCTCTACAATGAATAATTAGTGCCTTTTTCATATTTCAGCTCGCTTACTTATTAATTTTTTTTATTTTATTGATTTCGCTGCTTAACTGTTGCATTGGCTAATTTAGCCCGGTCTTATCCTTGTCCTATATTTTTCAGAAACGATTTCACTAATCTCCGTTGATTAGTTCACTCTGCTCTTCTTTTGTTGACCACACTAGTATTAGCCCATGCCGCCTTTTAGCCCACAAATCTAATTCTTCAGGGGTTATAAGCCTGCTGTTTAACTTTCTGTTTTCATCCAAATCTAATCAGTTGTTATGTTTGTTAAAGGTGGCAGCTTTTCTTTAGTTGCAACCTGGTCGCTTAACATGACTACCGACGAATGAACTATCGCTAGTTCTAATCCTTCTTCAAACTTAACGTGGGCATGAGAAATTTTCCTGAGCATGAAGAAATCGGGTACGTTTGGAATCTTTTCAGTATTCTTAGACTATTAAACTCGATGCTTCCGTGAAGTGGAACTAAGCTCTTTTTTGCTGAATATATCTCTTTTTAGTTTCCAATACTTATGTTTTGCATTGGTCTGAGTATAAATTTTTCTCTAAGTTGTCTTCGGAGCTGGAAATAATCTTTGTTGAACATATATCTGGGAGGGCATCAGGTGGCCGCAACTTTAATACTATAATTATAGTAACTGATTGCTACTGAAGAAAATTCTGCAATTTAGTTTCGTGGTTAAAAAGCCTATTAGCATTTTAAATCATAATATTAAAATTTGGAATTATCTGACTTTTATTTTTGGCTTCTAGTTTACACCGTCTGCTTAAGATACTTTTTTTAACTTTTCTAAGTCTTTTATAACTCTCTCGTCATGATGTTACGGAGCATTCCGTTAACTGACAATGAGAAGCCGTCATCTTTCTTGATTGTTTTTATTTCCCTACAACATTATTTTATTTAACATTTAGTACTCGTCTTTTATTTTTAAAATTAGTTCAAACAAGTTTATTATTCGTATAAACTTTACTAACATCTTTTGCTGTAGTCGAATAACCGTACACGCTCCTTCTGCATTTGCAATTTACAATTTTATATTCTTTACTGAGTAGGTTTTCTAATTTGTTGTACTTAAAGGAAGAGCTGATTGCCTTGACGATGAGTCCAATGGGGCAAATTTATTTCCATATAAGAGTACCATTTTTACTTGCTTCATACAAGAGCGATACCGCCGTAGGTTTCTTCATGATCGAAGTTAGGTTTCACTATTTTTTTTAAGAAAGTAGCATAGATTGTATATCCAAACCCTTATTGGTCAAAATGTTATAGATTTCTTGGAAAGCCTTCTGTATGTCAATGATAATAGATAGAAAACTTATCTCCTCTTTCCTAACTTTTATTTTTAAGATTTAGAAAAGGTGACATTCTATTATTCTATTAGCTATTATTTTCTAGCTTGGGTAAAATTATAACCGACCTCTTTTCTAGAAAAAAACAATTTGCTTTTATTGTTTAGTTTTTTAAATTTGTTTTCATCTAGTATATAAGTTAAATATCCTAACAAGATTATGGTGATTCATCACAATAAGTCGAGGTAAACCCGGAAAATGAACAAACAATAGAAATAACATTAAAGTGCAAGCAAAATTAAATTTCGTTACGCAAAGCTTGGCACAATTAAAGTAAATAATGTTTAGAAGGATATTATTAAATGTAGCCTCCACCAGCTGCCACCATCTTTTTGATTTGGGACTCAAACTGCTGGAGGTCACAAAACCTTTTTCGTATCGATATGTATTATGACGTCTATGTAGGAGGTCCTTAACTTGCCCTTTGTGTTACAATGCCTCTCATTGATCTTCATTTCGATGACGCTCCACACATAATAGTCAAAGGGATTAAACTAGGAACTGGAGGATGACTGCAAGTCGAAAGAGCAGTGGTAACACAAACTATTGTACAACTATGCAAAGGGTATCTTCTATCCAGCGCTTGACAACTTTCCCCAGCACGTTGATATAGTGTCGGCGGTCACCTTCAGATTTTTCTCAAATAAACGGGCGACCATGACATCCCTTTCGCCGTTCACAAGCTCCGAGACCATCACAGAGGTGGAAAACTTTGTAAACATTTCAGATCCACCTTGACAAATGAAAGTCATTTGGCTAATTTAGCTTCCTGTTCTCGATCTTTTTGTCTAAAAAAAATTTCAGGAAGCTAGTACTGTTTTGTTTAGGCCTTTAACTTTCTGTCAACAGTTGGAGGTTTCTCAGCACGAAAGACTTGTAGTGCAGGTCCTGGTGCACTGCTGACTGACCATCGGACTCGCTATGCCCATTTATTTTTTCAGGTTAGTCCACTTGGTCCAGAATCCTAATTTATCTTCTCTTTCACTTCTGCTGCGATGAAAACACTTGCTGTGAATTTCCTGGCTAACAGTTAAAATTTCCTGAACTTCTTGGCTACGTCGTAAACTTGGGTGTTTTGGTATCCAAAGCAATATAATTCCTATCGGCGAGTATAGCAGCTCTGCGGTCGTATTATCGACAATCATAGGTTGCTGATTATGTGAACGTAACTTATGTTACCTAATAGAAGATGGCGCATGAGCATATGACGGCTTTTCGGCTTTTCTATAATACAAGTTACAAGAATTTGAGATATATTTCAACGACTCTATTTGTCCTTTTCATCTTATAAATTTAGTAGTGGTTTTGTTTTTAAATAATGAGACGTGTAGTAATTTAGTTTATAAAGTTCAATTTAAACAAGGGAACCGTTTTGTGTTTGAAAAGTGTTAACACTTCAAAACTTCTAGTATAACCTAGGTATTTATTGTGATGCAGATATTAATTTTTTAATTAACTTAACTTTTACATTAACTTTTGTTGTGATGACTACAGTATAAATATAATGATATTTTCAGCTTTTATATACCTAAATGTACCTGATTTTACTATATTTGCTTTAAATTATTTAATAATAAAGCATAACTCAACATGTTCTTGAATGGTCGAGGATTTCGGCATGTTTATTGCACTGGTGGGCGTTCCTCTTTTTATTGTGAGTTGATGGCCGTTTACGAATGCACGTACTGGATGGTCCAAAAAGCTTGGAGAGCTCTCGCACAATTTCCGTATTTTGTATGACACGTTAGCATTTTCGGGAGGGTTGTTCTTGTGGACGCTTGTGCGCCAACTAGAATCTGGAACAGCAGCCCGCATAATGCCGCAGCGCTTTTGCAGCCTTCACAAGCGACAAAATCACTACCAGGCAGCAGCACCTCTTCACGTTTTTGACCACCCACCCACTTTGCAGCGCAAAAACCGCTTTCAGGATAAACCGCAATTTGGTGCAAGAGGACCTCACCGACAAAGAAATTGGGAAATGAGTATTAAATCCGCGCTTCGTTGTACAAATAAGAAAAATTACAGGCATCTCCAGAGGATTCACTTTCGCTCCGTAACGTAACGAAGCAGTGGCGTGCGGGCGCGTCCGGCTCGAGCCGCGAGACGATTCTTCAGCAACCATTTCGCACCCGGGCGGGCCTAATTTAAATTAAAAGTAAATACAATATTTTATCGGGCCAGCCGAGCGGAAAGCTTTAATTATTTCGCGACTTCAGACGAAATTAGCCCGCCCGGCGAGGATCCGCGGCCCTCGCCCCAAACGAGGCTGATAAGAATTTCAATTTTATTTTCCACGAAGTTGGCGGCGCGCGTCTCTGGTCGCCGGGGTGTTTTCAGAGCATTCTCTATTGCGCGCGATCGCTCTTTGTAAAACTCAATTATTTCAGAAGTCCGAGGTCAAAACAGGACGCGGAATTTCCATTCGCCTTGCTCGCTAAGTGGAGTTTTATGCAGGCATAAAAGCGGCGTAAAACTGGCGATTTTTACGTGCTCGCATAAAAAGTCGTCTGATTAAATAACAGTTCCTCGCGTAGGTGGGTTCGGTAGTGGTACTAAAAAGCCAGATCATTATCCTGTTTGTCCGACGCAGCAGGATCGCTTTGTGGTATAAATTTGGAGAGCTCGAAAGGGTGCCCGAAAAAATGGACAGCGTATCGTGGTGTGCTGGGTAGACTGCCTACTAAAGGAAGACGTCGCTCAGCAAATTTGCCGGGAAAGCTCTGGATCGGGAACAAATAAAGCCAATGAAGGCAAATAGGTGTACACGAGCGCGAGTGCGCTATCACGAGCTGAAAGCTGTATGAAAAAGGTATCGCGCCGAAGACACGTTTCTGGCTTTCAGCAGTTTCAGTAATCCTGAAGAGGCGATGTGACGTGGGGAGACAATTCGGGGCGGCCAATCGCAGCGACTCCCTGGGCCCATCGAGGATAGCCCGAGAGACGGCCGGAATGAAGCGATATCGAGTTTTCATCCAGGAACAACTATTTCGAAAAATCGCCTGTAAACGTGTTCCGCCGGGGCCCCGGGATTTACGGCCGGCGAGATGGGGCGCGCGCGGAAATTTCTGCAATCCGCGGACAATAAAGCGGATTGAACGGCCTGCGAAGCCGCTGGCCGCGCGCTGGCGCGGCTGATAAAATGTTGCTGACAAAGTGCAGCGGATACGGAATCGTTCGGCAGTCGGCTGTGAATATTTATAACCCCGCCAGTGCCAAAGAGGCGACCCTATTATTTAAAATGCACTTTTCCGACGCAGCGAAAAACGCCGAGAGGGGGATGCTGCTGTGGAGACCGCCGATTTATCGTACTGGGGTTTCCAAAGGGTGAAGGTTGTTTATTTAGCAAAATGGCTATGTATCACACAATCATTTGGGTTTCTAAGATTTAAAGATTATTATTCGGTTAGAAAAATATTTGAAATTGGCGCAAAAGATGTATTGCACTCAAAATTGGCTTTTCAATTAGGTGTAACTTAATTTTTAATAAATACAGTTTTAATAAGTATACGTTGATTATTTAATTGCGGAAGATTATATTGGTCATGTGATGTCTCTCTTTGCCGTAGACACATTCAGAACCCTTCTTTAGAGTTCTATATTGCACTTACCAGTATTTGTTTTTGCTCGGTTACAATTTCCTCGTGAATAGCAACTTTCAACACGTTTACTGTACGACAATTTCAAACATAGACTTTTGATTTGGGACAACCTCAAAGAAAGTAATTGCAGACAGACAAATCTGGTGAGCGAGGCAACATCGCTGAAATGTAAAATTACGTGTTGGAAAAATATTTGTCAAACAACTATCATAAAAGTTTTGGCCGTGAGGGCTGTGGCATTATGTTGTTAAAACCAGATCTTTCCATGTTAACCCATAAACATTACAGTTGTGTTGGACATAGAGTTTTGTATTCATTGTTACTGTAACTCATCCTTCTTCAAAATAGTAAAGTTTAACGGTCCATACATTCAAAACGCCGCACAAAACCTTACCACTATGGATTGTGTGAATTCTCTGTTTCTCAAATTCGACAGTTTTGCTTATTGCTATAACCATACAAGTGAAAATAGGCTTTACCACTTATCATCTCAATTGTATAATCAGGAACAATACTTTCAAGAATTCTTGCACAATACTGTTTGCATAGGACGAAATAAACTTAAACCAGCTTTTGAACAATCATGATTTTGAGCGGAAAGATCTTATATTTGCCTTGTATGATGTAAGAGAGCCCCAAAAACCTTAAATAACCGATCTTTTTTATCTCTCAACTTTTTTGATTCAGAGTCGTACGTGAACAACCAGTTGATTTCTTCTTTATAACTGATCGAGTCATTGGAAACAATTTAATTTACCGAAGTATTGTGTTATGATCAGGGATCGCCCCATCATGTACAATATAAAACTGGCGACGGAGAAGATATTGAACAGTGACAACGGAATTATGTTTCTAAAAAAATACTGTTCGATGCTCTCTCTAGCTACTAAAACAAAATTCT
The DNA here is from genome assembly GCA_036346155.1 of Sinelater perroti. Lineage (NCBI taxonomy): Eukaryota > Metazoa > Arthropoda > Insecta > Coleoptera > Elateridae > Sinelater > Sinelater perroti. Next base: position 1,340,481 of record JARFIY010000158.1, on the reverse strand, counting down.
TTGAACTACCCTCAGATGGTGTGGAGTGGTATTTTCTAGTACCTTGCGCAACATTTGGAATAAAGTATGTACCTGACGGCATGATGTTTAAAGATTTTTGGGTCCCGCTTGGACCGACTAAGAATTTTATAATAGCGCATTTTTCAGAGATTTTTATAAAATCATACATCAAAAAACATCTATTATGAATTATATTATTTTATATTTTATGAAAGAAAGAACTATTTCTCTTAAAATTGGAAAACTTATGTTTTGAAAAAATAAACACATTTTGTTATATACTTCCTTATTACTCCAACTGCTTAATGTTTAGATTACTCTACAGTATGCACTCTGATCAACATATGACTCTATTTACACACACACATATCTGAAAAAGGGACACTCTTTATTACCTACATTTTTAATGCCATTTTAAGACTGCAGCATTGGCCCCCAATGCTAAAAACAGCAGAAATAATCTTAATAAATAAGCCAGGGAAGAACCCAAATGACGTAACCTCATACCGTCTAATTAGTTTGCTCCCTACAATTTCCAAGGTATTAGAACGCTTATTACTACAAAGAGTAAATGCCGATATTTTACCAGATACCTGGCTTCCTCCCCATCAATTAGGTTTCCGAGCAGGACATTTTACAGTTGAGCAAACACATCGATTAATCCAAGTTATTAACCACGCTTTTGAGCAAAACCATTATTGTACTTCAGTTCTACTGGATGTCAGCCAGGCCTTTGATAAGGTTTGCCGCACAGGTCTGTTATATAAAATCAAGGAAACCGTCCCACTAAAGTATTTCGACATCTTGAAATCCTACCTTTCAGACCGCAAATTTAGATACAAAGTGGCAGATGCCAAATCAGACTATCATTCCATAGAAGCAGGCGTACCACAGGGTAACGTCTTGGGACCGATCGTCTACAACCTATATACATCCGATATGCCAACAACCGCTGAAACTACTATCTGTACTTTTGCTGATGACACTGCCATACTAGCAGCTCATGAAAACCCAGCAATAGCATCTAATTTAGTACAAACCCACTTAAATGTACTGTAGGCTTGGTTGCATCTGTAGAAAATTAAAATAAACGAAAACAAATCACAGCACATAGACTTCACTCTAAGACACGAACGTTGTCCTCCGCTTTCTCTCAATAACGTCGAACTCCCTAGAGCGATATCTATCAAATATCTCGGATTTCATCTGGTCAATAGGTTAACATGGAAAGATCACATTACCAAAAAACAGAAGCATATTGATCTGAAGATTAAAGAACTCTATTGACTGTTAGGGAAGAACTCAAAAATTTCCCTAGAAAACAAAATACTGCTATATAAAACAATCATCATCCCTATTTGGATGTATGGAATCGAAATCTGGGGCTGCGCAAGCAAATCCAATATAGCATTGCTCCAAAGAAGCCAGTCTAAAGTATGATAACTCAAGCACCGTGGTATCTCTCGAACCAGACGCTACACGACGACCTGAGGATTCCTTATGTCAAAGATGTCATCAAGCGAAGAAGTATAACCCACCACGATAGATTGAAAGCCCACTCAAATAACCTGCTTCAACCATTACTATAAAGGGAACACCCACGACGACTACGTAGACTTTGGCCAGCAGACCTTCTTGTGGATTAAGAGAGACTTTACAACTACTCCATAGAATGTGGTAGTTCTGATTGTTAATAAATGTATATCTATATATAAAAAAATATATCTATACATAAGTAATGGCAATTAGGTTCTACAATCCCACGCACTGAATAGTTCACATATGAGATCATAATAAATGTAGTCTTCTAAACAGCGACTAATCACTTTGTATAGGATCCAACAGAATTATCCCCCCTTTTTGAATCGTACTTCGTTGAGCAGCACAAGGCACGCCATTTTAATGTCCATCATGGTGTAGAGTGGTAAACGTTGGGCACTTGGCTTGGAAATTTATTTTAAAGATAGTGATTATGTGGTTGTGATGCAGGGATTATTTTGGAGTAGATTGTCATGGAAAAATTCCCACCAAGAAAACCATAACGTTGTGGTTATACAATTTCTGATATATGGGTTTATAGCATTCGGTTACTCAAGAATATCACAACAGTGAGGAAGGTTGACATCATATCGCCACAACGTTTCGCTTCTAAGCATGCTTTTGCCAGGAGAATATCTGATGATGGTCCAGAAACTTAAAGAATGTGACTCGTATACCATCCTGTAGGCTAATTGTAAGGACATGTTAGCAAATTTTTCAGTTGCACTTTTTTGAGAAGGCAAAACGCGCGGTAGATGTCGCATCTACCCGCTTCTTTGCTATGTTGTACAACAGATATGGATATGCACCACTGTAAATCCAACAAGATGGCGTTACCGTACACAGGGTGAAAAATTCTCAAAAAGTTCCGGGACAAAAGTTTCCAGACCCCTCCTCCTAATTTTTTTCTGGGGGCTCACGAAGGCTGAAGTCTTCCAACGCAGACCGCGGATTATTGAGAAATTAAAGGGTACTATTGGCAACATAACGGCAGCAGTAACAAGCAATTCGGAACTGTAAAGTAATGCTGAAGGAATGTTACCTTTAGAATTGGTCGATGACTAAACACTAAGAATCTATCCTGTAGAAGCAAATGATTACAGCAATAGTTTTTAGTTGCAGCTGCTCAAGTTCTTTTTGGAATACTTTGAGTTTATAATATGGAATAGATAAAATATATTTATTTAACGATTATAATTTACATTTATAAAGAACAAAATTAACCAACAAAATTCAGGAATCTTTAAAAAAGTTTTAAAGCTGAGATAGTAAAAATTGTTTTAATATGGTAAATTTACCATGAAAACTAACACGATATTGCTAACTCATGGTCATAAATACTGTACGGTAGTAGTGACTAGTGGTACACTCACCAATGTTGCTTGTAGCTTCAAGTGCATCCTACATCACTAAACAGTTTGCTACTTATAGCTCAAGAAAAGGCAAAGAGTCGCAAGAGCTTTGGTATTAATTCTAAATATAAAACATTTCTTCAATTTCTAATTAATAATTTTCGAATGTCAGGTTCTTCAGTTCTATAGAATATCAATTAAAAAACTAGTAATTGCATGTGAACCTGCAGGCATTTAGCAACTGGTATTTTAATGGTTGCTGCGTAAGATTTCTAAGTTGCATTTATCCAAGAACAAAGAGCAAATTGTGAAATATTTGTTATACGAAGTACATAACGAACCTAATTTTAGGATATAGACAATATTAATTTTTTAGGAAATAGAAAACAAACAGACTCTTTCATATCCCAAAAACTTTTATACTTGAGCGAACTTTTCTGCCTTCTTATGTTGCTTGCTATGTTCAGTCAGCAATAAATACTAGCGGACATGAACTTAATATAAAGGTAACTCATTACTGCTTTTAAAATTGTCAGAAATCGCGATAGATACAACCACTCAAATAAAACAAATTTGATTGGTATTTTTAAGCATAGTTGTATTCTGAAGGCTATTACTATATTTATTTTGCAAAAGAGTACGAATAAGCATAGTATTCTGTTTTTAGAATGACTAATAAAATTTCTAAAATTTTCATCATTGTCATCAATGGCGTTGCAACTAACTACCTTCATATTGAACCTAATTGGGATCTTTTATTGGACGATTTCCCCGTTATCCTCACCCTTAGCACCCACATTATTATAAAATCATATCCACCCAAATTAGTCTCTCCAAAAACTAATTGGACTATCTTCCAACAATACATCAAGGATAATTTAAACCTAAATATTAAACTAAAAGAACCTAGAGACATTGATATTGCTGTACAAAATTTTACTAACACAATACAAGAAGCAGCCTGGATAAGTACACCAACACCAACCACAAATAAACAAGAAGTTACTAACACACCGCTAGAGATTTGACAGCAGATTGCATAGGAAAGATGTGCAAGACGCACATGGCAAAGAACTCGCAATCCTGTTGATAAAAATACAAGTAACAGGTATACAAGATTACTTAAGACTACACTACAAGATTTAAGAAATTCTACATTTGAAACATATATTGCGTCTCTGTCGAGAGAAGACCACTCAGTGTGGAAAGCTACAAAGAAACTCAAAAGACCTACTAATCACATACCACCATTAAGGAAGCAAGATGGAACCTGGGCAAGAACAGATCAAGAGAAAGCAAATGCTTTTGCAGAGCACTTAGCCCAAATTTTAGTCTTCCAGAACTTAACCCTAATATCAATATTGAGAATGTCAATTAATCTTCCCAATTAAATCGTTGACACCATCTGAAATAAAACATGAAATTAGCAATTGTAACACACACACAAAGCTCCTAGATTCGACCTTATAATAACTGGCCAGATTCTTAAGAAACTACCGAAAAAGGCAATAACAGTATTAACTACTATTTACAATAGTATGATAAAACTCACCTATTTTCCCATTTCTTGGAAATTTACCCAGATCATATTAGTACTTAAACCTGGCAACCCACTTAATTCAACTTCTTCATACCGTCCTGTAAGCCTGCTTTCTCTGCTATTTAAAATATTTGAAAGATTACTACTAAAGAGACTGGAGACTGATATTAACCTGAACCATATACTACCTAAACATCAATTCGGATTCAGAGAACCAGACTCCACAATTCACCGGTGTCACAGAATCGTTAACGAGATCATAAAAAGTCTGGAAGAAAAAAAGGTTTGCGTCGCAGCATTTTTATATATTGCTCAAGATTTTGACCGTGTTTGGCTATCTCAGCGATCGCTTTTTCCAAACTAAATCTAATAATGATGTTTCCACAATCTACCCAGTCGAGTCAGGAGTACCACAGGGTAGTGTCCTAGGACCATTCTTGTAGCTTGTATTTACGGCGGACATACCAAATAGCACAATCATTGCCACTTTTGCAAACGACACTGCGATCCTGTCAGTTGACAACGATCCTCAACTAGCTGCTGATTGTGTGCAAACTCATCTAGACAGACTTGAAGAATGGTTCAGTTCGTGGTGTATCTAAGTAGATACCAATAAGTCAACACAGGTAAATTTCAAAACTAGACAAATCGACTGCCCAAATGTCACATAAACAACAAGATTCGACAAATGTATTGGTTACTTGGTCGTAATTCTCAATTAAAAATAGAAAATAAAATACTTCTATATAAAGAATGTATAAAATGTATTGTAAAACCCATATGGACATATGGAATTCAGCTGTGGGCTTTCACGAAGGCCTCAAATTCAAAAATTATACAACGACTGCAGTTCAAAATACTACGCATGATTTTAAATTCGCCTTGGTATATAAGCGATAAAACCATTCACGTTGACTTAGCCACTCCTACAGTTGATGAAGAAATCCAAAGATTCAGCACCACTTATTTCCACAATCTCCCAGGGCATCACGATGAAGAGGTCAACCATTTAATGAATAAACCAGTCGTACCTAGAAGACTGAAGAGGAAACGCCCGACTGATCTACAAAACTAAATTAGTTGAGTATCACTTATATTACCTTTGTCATACATAAATATAAATATAAGAAGAGTGGTCGCTGGATCACTTCTCCCTTCATGTTGTACCTACTAATTATCCTATTTACTAAATGTTCTCATAGAACAGATTGTAAATTTCTAAATAAACAAAAAAGAATGGCCTGGGTCTAATGTTCTACATATCATCTTGCCTTATAATGGGATAAAATTTATCGCAATGTTTCCTGTTAAGCGCTATTAGTCTCCTATAATCTTTTCTAATAAATAGTTTATTCTGACATAGACTGATTCTACAAAACTAAAATTAGTTACTTTCGAAGCTTTTCCAATTATACTTTTGTTTATAGCGTAATATGCCAGCGTGGTCCCGTGGTTGAGTGGCGGTCTGCGATGTTGACGGTTCAATTCTGCTCTCATGTTGTTACTCATTCACTAAAAATAATTGAGTACCTATTGAACTAAATGTCTCAAAGTGCGTGTTGTCACATCTGCATCAGAGATGGTGAGCGACGACCGGGCAGAGAGAGCGAACGAATGAGAGCCAAAACCTCTCAGTTCGCAGGCCGTGCTCCCACGCGGGGGGTAGGGCCTTACCACCATTATAGCGTAATATAAGTGACTTGATTTATTCACCCTATTTAATATTTCGCTATTTATTCTTCTATAATTTGAAATTGTTGTTCCTAGATGCTCATATATTTGTATTTCTTCTATGTCTCTGTTGTCTATTTTAAATCTTTTTGCTGGCCGGTGTTCTTGCTTCAATATGTGCCTTGTTTTTGTTTTGCTGATGTTGATTTTTAGTCCAACTGCTCTTATTTCTTCTTTGCACACCTTCACTACTACTTGTAGTTGTTGTCTACTTCCTGCTAAGACCACAATATCACCTGCGTAGAGCATGTTTTAGATTTTCACCGAATCCATATCTCAATTACTTATCTTTAGCTTTTTGGTTCTTTGCTTGCTATTTTTAATCATCGTGTTTATAACTAGGATGAATAGCAGTAGGCTGAGACTATCACTTTGTTTGATCCCTTCCTCCATATTAAATTTTTCCGTCTGTTCTCCTCCTAGTCTCACTATTTCCTATTACTGTTCTCAGCTTTTTAATTAGTTTTAGTTGCTCTATTACTTTCTACATCTCTTTTCTAGGCACGGTGTTGAAAGCGGCAATGAAATGAAAGCCAAGTATAAATTCCTTCCTCTATCTATCATCTTTTTCATAGTCATTCTTAATGTGAAAATATGGTCCTGTATGTGTCGTACCTTTTTATATGCTGCCTGCTCTTTCTCTAGCTGTCGCAGTTCTTCTCAGCCTTCTTTCCAAAATTCTTGAGTATATCTTTATACTTGTAGTTTATGTTTTCAATTGTGATTATTCTAGCTCTAACAACTTACTGGCGGCGTTTGCTTTGTTAAGGAAGGTAACGTTTAATCTCTCATATAATTTTGTTAATGCTTAATATTGTAACCATTTAATATATATATAATAATATGTAAACTATTAAAAATTGCCTTTAATGGATTCAAATGTTAAAAGGTAACACTAAATCCAGTTTTACATAATGTTTTGGCGTGCAAGTTTTTGTTTTAATAAAAATGGGTTGACTATAAGTGTGCCCTAATCTAGAACTTGTCCAGAAAATCCAATTTAATTTTGTGTGACGCTTTAACATCATCTGAAACTTTGGCAATAACACAATGCAATCACCAAAATATATTGATGTTAATTTTGCATAATTATTTGAGTTCACCGAGATATATTAGAATGTCCCAGCAAAGCTAGGCTGCAGATTAGAAAGAGAGATTTTGCTATGGAGTTAGTTGTTAAATCTTATTGCGCTTGTGACAATTTTTACAGGACTCTGTGCACGTCATACAAGAACTTTTATAGCATTACAAACTCGGCAAATGAAAATCTAAGCAGCCGTGACAGCTATCATGGTCTGAATTAAAATGCGAACTATTTTAATTTAGCATTGTAAGACCATGTGATATAACAAAGTGTTATATGTAAAGCTCTTATTTATAAATTCTTTCCAACTTCGTATTCAAATCACGTGTATTTCGTGGCGTCTCTATTCGTGTAGAATTAGATGTTCTTATGCCATTATCTGTTTTTTTACTTTAATGTTTGCAATTTTGATATTGTGATAAATTATGGTAAAGTTAGGTCCAATATAGACTGCGGACATCATTACTGAGGCAAATTACCAGCGAATTCGTTATCCTCAGTTTGACACCACATTTGTTTAAAAAAAACTAAGTTTTTCAATGTTTTAGCTTGCCGATTTGGCGAAATTACTTTTACTACATTACTTTAATGAATTCCCCTAAATAAATTTACATTTTTAATTTTGCTTATAAATTCTAAAGTAAATTTAAGATTATCCTTATAAACTAAGTATAAAAATGTAGTTATTTAAAACCAATTTCTAGTTAGTGGCCCAGTACGTAAATGCTTAAGCTTTATACCTAATATACAAGACATTTTCGAAAAGTAATAAGATTAAATTTCTTGATCCAAGCAGAAAGTTCAGGAAATGGCGCACCCAGTTTATTTGCCCTTGAGCTTTTACCGAGAGCAGATCATTTGCGAAATGGACAACAAGCTTCGTGTTACGTGTCAAAGTTAAACAATTTTTATGATACTGGAAGCATACAAAAAAGGTGATTTATTAAAAATTCAAGTGGCACAAGTAATTTGGAGAAGGAAAACGTATCACATAAATATTGTAACGTTGGTACTCTTTACGGTAATGAACTTGTGCAAATTTACTTAAAACCTCTTATTTATTGTACTTACAAATTATGCAAATTTACAACGTTATTTATATACACAATACATAAAACTACTGACGTAAAAAGCACAATATTTATGTCAACACAGCTTCCACACTGGGATTTGGTTGGTGGCGTCACTTTGAACTTGAAATACCGCAGCCATCCCGCCGAGCGATATTTATGTCCATTTGGCAATAATATAAAACAGTCGTGAATACTCGAAGGGCGTCGCACTTGAACCTTCCAGAATATTCAGATAGCTGGATTCCTAGAAGTGTCAGCCACCGAGTCAGATGGAACGCAGGAGGGTGTTCTGAAATTCGTTACAATATATTTTGTTGTGTCACAAATTACCAAAAAATAGAAAATTATTTACAATGGGCACGTTTATTTCTGCATTAAGTAAAGAAGTAAAAATAAGTCTCCGCTGTTTTTTTTATCAAAAATTGGGCATTTTTTATGAAAGAACGGAACCTTGTGTTTACTTTTTACCATCTTTCAGTCAGCATACGGAAGAAGGTTTCATCTTTTGAAACTATCCACGAATCGACCCAATTTTTGGTATCTTCATATGGTGTGAAGTGCTGCTCAGACCGGCCATGTGCCATCGAACAGAACAAGTGATAATCGGAAGGGGCAATGTTTGATGGATACGACGGGTGCGGTAGGACTTTCCAATTGAGTGTTTCCAAGTTGGTTTTGACCGGCGCCACAACATGTGGACAATCATGCAGGATAATAATTTTGTCGTGTCTGGAGTAGCAGTGGGAGCGTTTTTTATCGAGTTCTCGACTTAATCTCATTGTGTTTGGTAGAGAACTCCAGTAATGGGTCGGTTTGAACAACTCATAATACACAGCACTAAGCTGATCCCACCAAATACATAACATGAGTTTTCTCCATAAATATTCGGCTTGACTGTCGATGTTGAAGCATGGCCATGTGGTCTCCATTAATTTTCTCTTATTTGTGTTATCGTAGTGGATCCATTTTTCATCATCAGTGACTATACGATGTAAAAAACCCTTTCTTTTATGCTTGAAAGCAGCATTGTACACGTGCAAAATTGGCTTTTAACGTTTCTCGGTTTCAGTTCATATGGAATCCAATTTAATTGCGTTTGAATCATTCCCAACGATTTTAAACGATATGAAATTGCTTGTAATGTAAGTCAAATTCTTTTTGCGTTTGGCAGGAATCTTCCTCTATGCCAATTCCGCGTCTTCGTACACTTTCGGCTTTCTGCTACGATTTTTGTCTTCGACGTCAAGCGCACCGTTTTTAAACTTATAAAACCACTTACGACAACTTCTCTCACTTAAAGCAGCCTTACCTTATGCTTCTACAAGCAATCTATGCGCCTCAACTGCAGATTCCTTCAAATTAAAGAAGTAAATCAAAAGTTCCCGAAAATGACGCTTATTCGGCTCAAAACACAAAGTTTTCGCACGAAAAAAATTATGTGACGCTGATACAAAATCGCTAATATTTTAAGGTTTTAGTGTTGCCAAATTTCAACCTTGCGATATGATGTTTTACATCTGACAATTTGAACCACTTACTGGTGGGGCTGTCTTTTGTCAAACGGCAAAGACTTATTTGTACTCTCTTTAGAAAGTAGGATCAAATATGCAGTGCTGATAAAATATCACATTTTTCTTTGATTTACCAGCTTTGAATTTCTCTAAACGTATTGTGAAACAAAGTGTTGCCTAAAGTATGTATTATGAGACTATAATATATATTATATCTCTTCCTGTAACAGGTGAACATAATGTAACATGACTCTCAGGTGTTCCAGTTATTTTTAAACACTCGCAAAAATTGCTTTAGTTCGTGAAATCCTACTGGTGACCATAAGATATACTACTGTTCTTATGTATGTCGATTGTGCAGTTTTGGAGGGAAATATACTTGTGTTGGGGTTGAGCAAATCGTAAAAAAGTATAAAGTCAATAGTTTTACTACTGGCATGCAAGCTCTCTTTAACAGCACAAATACACATTAGAGTATTTCTGCTTTTTTACGTATTGCGTTGACTTTTGCAGTACGAAGAATTGAGTTTAAAATTTGATGTTACATAATAAGAATAATGCGTTTTTAGCTAATGTTTTTGATCCTCTAGATTTTTGACTAATATTTGAGGTAAAAGGTCTCTTTGTTGATGTAGAAAATTGGTTTAGAATTACAATATTATTTTTTGGATAGTTTTTTGTATTTTTAATGTCTCTACATTTTTCTGTCTGCAACCTGTTGCTCAAGTTTTTTTGTAAGTACACGTGAGAGTAGTTTTGTGTTTTTTAGCAAGTGGTCAATATAAAATAATTTTCTTCTACAATTTGGAAGTACAATTACGTAAGGAAACTAGGTTATCTTTTAATCTGAAACATCAACATAGAAATCTTAATTATTGTGTTTTAGAATTATAATACGTGGATTTGTTATGTTGTTATATTTTATTGCGGAGGTATTATACCTGGTGCTCAGTCTAAAAATACCCTTTTTGTTTCTCCATTTTTCATGCTATGAGTTTAGATTTTCTAAGGGATTAGGCCGCTGGCCCCGCAGGAAAGTGAACGTGTGTCTGTGGCAAGCGTGATATCTGTACGTTCACTCAATAGTCAGTGACCCGCCTTATCTTGTGAGTTTATTTTAGTTTATTTTCTGTAAATATGAATTTATTCCAACATCAAAAGCCCATCACGCAACAACATATTTTTATTACTCAACAACCATTAATGTTTCCAAATCATCCAGTAATGCCATACATTAATCCATATATTCAACAAACAATAAATCAACATTATTTACCGGATGTGGAAATAACACTTCACAACTAATCAATCTTTTCTTCCAGTTGATAAAAATATAGTTTTGCAAAATCAAACCAGCGATTACAATATTTGTAATATATATAATAACTTATCTAGCGATACACAAGAAGTTAACTATACGGAAACAAACATCAAGCTAGCACAACTTACAGTAAATAAACTTCCTCCCATATACATACACGGAGTTGCTGATTACAAATTAATGGTTGTAAATTTAACAAAAATCATAGCAGCCGAGCAATTCAGTTTCTAAACGTTGGCTGAGTACTGTTAAATAAACATTAACACCCCTGATTCATGTCGATGATGAAAATATAATATTCCATGCCTATCAAATTAAAAAGAAAGAACATTTAGGTAGTCATAACAAGCCTTCACCTAACAAAAACACTGAATTAATAAAAGAAGAACTGAGAGAAAAATGACAATGTACGCAATTTGAAGAACATAAGACTTATAGTAGACAAAACACTTCTTCCCTTATTCGTTGTGGATTTAGAGCCTAATACTCGTAAAAACGACAAAGAGATATTTGAACTGAAATCCTTACAAATATGATCATTACCGTCGAATCGCTAAGAAAAAACTATTGTAATTCAGTGTACTTGCTGTCAATCATACGGATGTAGCAAAACGTACTATAGAAAGCCTTACGCTTGCCTAAAATGTGGTAGTATCACATACAACAATATGTATCAAACTCAGAACAACTCCTGCTAGGTGAGCGCTTTGCAACGGTCCACATCCGGCCACCTACAAAGGATGCTCAATTTATCAACTTTAGACCGCAAGAGGAACCGCGTACACCACGGCCGGAATGAAAATTCCACAAACCCCAAGAACAACTACAATGGTACCATATAGAATGTACAGACTCTCTGTAAACAACGCCGCAGCTACTAAAGGACAAGAAAAGTCTATGATAGCACAAAACTTGTGCTACAACATTTAAAATAAAGATACTAACAGTAACGACATATCCTCTACCAATTTCTAACAAAATTCGAGCTATGTTTACCCAACCGATGCAACAGAACTCTACAATGTTAAACCTACTGACAAGTCTGATAAATAAAATCTCTCAATATTGGATACACTAAGAGCAGTTACATAGACCTCAAATCGACGATCGTCGTTAGAAATAGAAGCGCACCTTACCAACAACAATTATTTAAGCTTTCACAATTATAGAACCTACTTCAATTGTCACCCGACAACACAGCTCACGCCGGGACAGCAATTATCATAAGAAGTAATTTAACACACTATAAATTGGATAAGTTCGAATCACACACATACAAGCTACAAATGTTAAAATTAAAGACCACATGGGGGAGATAGCAGTTTCAGCAATATACTGCCCACTCATGCAATAAATTAAGGTCAGTTTGAAGATTTCTTCACGGCACTGGGAAACATATTTATAGCAGGTGGTAATTTTAATTCTAAACATTCCTCCTGAAGCTCTAGGCTAATCAATCCAAAGGGTAGACAGCTATATAAACAATAATTGATAACCACTTTAATATAGCAGCAATAGGTAATCCTACCTGCTGGCCAAGAGACTCTAAGAAACTTCCAGGTACTCTTGACCTTTATAATCAGAAACTGCTCTCCAAATTATATGGAAATCGCTGATTGTTACGACTTAAACTCAGGCCACTCTTCTGTAATATACACACTAGATGCATCAATAATAAAAAGCTTGCAAGACTACATCTACATAACAATAGGACAGACTGGGATGCCTTTAGACAATTTGTCAATGACTATCTATCAGCCGAAACGAGACCCGAGTTTATAACAGAGATTGGGACATCAATAGAGAAATTAACACATACCCTACAGCACGAATTTTGGACTGCTACGTCCATCACATCAAAAGAAAACTATAATAGACCCACTAATAACCACCCATTAATTATTAGACAAAATATTGCGGAGAAAAGAAAAGCAAGACGCATTTGGCAACAAGCCCGACATTTTAGTGATAAAAATAAACGGAATACTCTAACAATGCACCTAAAAAAATTAATTAAAAACAGAGAAACGAAACACTCAGTGATTACATTAGTAGTTTCCCCTAGACAACACGACTCTTACACCTTGTGGCGAGCAACTAAAAAACTGAAGCAACCTATCACCCCTATTTATCCCATCTGCCATCTGATGACACATGATAAAAAAGCAAAAGTATTTGGTGAATTTCTAGCTTCTACCTTTCAGCCGCACAATACAGTAAGAAACCCATTAGATGACACCACAATACCGACTTTTTGAAATTCTATGCCAACTTGATCTGCCTGTCAAATATTGTACGTCTAATAAAATACAAAGCGAAATAAAATGTTTGAAAACTCACAAACACCAGCATACGGCCTCATTAAGGCTGAGCTTGCTCCAACAACTTCCAAAAAAGCAATAGTGACCATAACACAAGTATTCAACGATATTATACGAACTCTGAGTTTTCCCACTCAATTGAAATTTGCAGAGGTTATCCTGATACAAAAACCAGGCAAACCAATTCAGTCACCAGAGTTGTATCGACCGACTTTGCTATTGTCAGTACTTTCCAAGTTCGAATACTACTAAAAAGGCTTAGCCCTGTTATTGAAGAAAATCACCTAATACCTCAACACTAATTCGGTTTTTGGCGGAAATATTCACCATTGGAACAAGTGGTCTATAAAATAGAAAGAAGAAAAACATGTGCGCTCAGCTGTATTTTTAGACATAAGCCAGGCTTTCGATTGAGTGTGGATTCCCGGCCCACTACAAGAACAAGAAAAACCTTTCCTATCAGTACTACCTAATATTGAAATTGTATTTCGAAAACAGATACTTTCAAGTAAAAATAAACAATAGACGTTTCGCAATCCATCAAATTGAAGCTGGTGTACCACAGGGTAGCGTCTTGGGCCCTACACTATACCAACTGTTCATGGCAGACACACGGACAATACCGCCATACTATCTTCTCACAATGACCCACTCAAGGCGACAACAAATTTATAGAATGCATTAGATTCTGTAGAAAGATGGACAACAACCTGGAGAATCAAAATCAATGAAAATAAATCAACATCCATAACATTTACCCTTCGGAAAATCGACCCACGACCAGTAACCTTCAAAGGTAATTGCATAACTAATAAGGGAGAAGTTAAATATTTTGGTATACATCTTGATAACAAACTGTCTGGGAAAATGCATACAAAAACCAAACTGAAAGAACTAAACATCCGTGTGAAAAAGATGTACTGGCTCCTGGTCGAAAATTCAACTAAATTTAACAAACAACGTGTTATTATATAAAACCATGATAATTCCAATATGGACATACGAGATCCAGTTTTGGATATGCACTAAATCATCGAACATAGATATACTATAGGGTTTCCAAAGTAAAACACTTCGCACAATTGCAAATGCTCAATAGTATGTGAACAATCGAATACTGTACAAAGATCTGAAAATCCCATGGATTAAAGAAATTATATATTATTTCTAAAATTATATTTGTGTACCAGTTACTTGTTTAAACACAGATCGTTCTTCTATTATATAATACTCCTCTATTAATTGACATTGTACACATATTTAACTCTCTCTTACTTTCTCCCCTACCCTCCCTTTTTCTGTAGATCATAAATGTTAAGCGTATAATTTACTCAAAAAAGACTTGATATCGTAAACTTGACTTTTTTAGATATCTATTCTATAGAAGATAATAGCACATTACCTTTGTCAATGCAGATATATGCGAATACATAAAAATGTTCAGAGTAATTGAAAAATCATTTTTTCTACATAAGCAAGAGTCCAAACTGAGTTGAGACATACTTTCATCTTCAACAGGTTTGTTGGAACCCATTAGATGGTCTGGATGTTTCAAGAGCAAACGGGTTTTTTAAAATGCTCCAATTCATTTTTACAGAAATAAATTGGCAACTTCCTCTTTCATCAAATTTAGAAAAAGATTGTAGGATGTTTTAAAACTTGTCTTAAACCGCGAACCATCTGCTTAGTCTAAAACATACCAAAAGTAAACTTGTTTTTGTCTCCCCAAATATATACTTTCTATTTAAATTTTAACATTATTGCGATTATCTACGAATAACAAAATTTTTTCTCAGCTTTATTAGCCTTTTGTATGCCTTTATAGCTGTTTTGTATTATTTATATTGCTAACTTTATGTCTTTCTCTAATGTTTTCTTAATTTTTATCTGTTCTGATACTTTCTTTATTTACTTTTTGATTTACCTTCATTTAACGCATTGCCTTCATTGTAATCATTACACCTATGTATTATCTTGGCCACCCCCTCTTCGATTTAAAATTTTGCGGTTTATTGGGCAATTTACTCTAATTTGAATTAACTTTTGTTACATGTATTACAATCTGAACAAGAATATTTTATTACCTCATGTGAGCACCAGTGGGGATGCAGTTCCAGAATTAAATTTTAATAATTATGGTTGCTTGTTTACTTATGATCGTTCCAAGAAAGACATAAAATGATAAAAGTAGTATAAAGAATAACGCAAGGGAATGTGTGCTTGTAAAGCATTATGGTCTTAGCGACATACATAATGCTTTGGGCTGGTCACGTGGCATATTAAAGAGCATCCGAAAGCTTAAAATGTTAGCTATATTTTTCCATAATTCAAAATTGTCCCCAGCTTACGGTTTACAATAAAATAATTTAAAACCGTTGCTAACATTTTCCTAGAAGTTGTAGTGGGCCAAATACTTTCTAAATTTAATTTTAAGTATTCTTTGTAAAAACCAAAGACAAATATATGTATGGACCAAGCCTTTTTTAAATTTGGGCTTTAAATATTCAGATACAAAGCAACATTTTTACGTTTTTCTTAAGCCGTGCATTCAATTTTTTCCTTCATTTGGCACACTGTTTTTTGTTGAGCAGGTGAGAAAGAGAATTTATGATTCTGTGAATTGTATTCTTGTTTTTTTGCGATTTTAAAACTATTTCAGTATTCTGTTTTATTTTAATGCCGATCTGATTTTCCCTAAATATAATAGTTTAGCTGAAATTGCATCATATTACACATAACTTTTTATCATTATTTTACATTAAAATGTGGTTTACTTAATTCAGTTTTTAGATGAAGCTGCGTATAACACTTCTACATACTCAATTATAACTTCTAACACCTTCTACAACAAAATTTTGAAATTTCTATTTTGGTGTTTGAAATAATTCGCATGACATATGCAGCTAATTTAGTATTTTCATTTTGTGGCACTCTAAATAGACCTTTTTAATAATAGTTTTAATGTGCCAACACAGGTTTCTTTAATATATCATCAAATTCCTTGCACTTTGAGTTTCCACTTTTCATTAAATTATGTTGAGTATTCTTGATACTTTTTTATCATTAATAATTTCAGAAGCTTTTAACTCTAATTTAATATGTTCCGGTACGTATCCATAGAGACCTTTATTATAATTAGTCTGACAAAGGATTTCGGAATAATAATATAAATGAGTTTAGTTTGTCACTTTTTGTAAAACCAGCAGCTAAACCTGGAACTCCTTTGCTAATAATTTTCTAAAATAATTTTAACTGAATTGGATTGCTATGGGGGAAAGCGAAATTATAGTGGTTTAAAGAGGTTGGGAAGGTTTTTATCAAAGTAGCGTAGGACTCGAATAAATGCTTAGCAGCCATGGCGAGCATTAATTTAAGAAAATATGAGTTTTATTTATAAAAATTTAAAACGGTTCTTCTTATAGTTAATATTAAGATAATTTGTTCTAACTTTTACATCCAGAGAAAGCTATCTAAAAGGGGGAAAATTAACTGTTAATTTGTCCGCAGACTATGCAAAATTGTTACCAAGCAACACAAACGATTTTATGCAATATAAGCAGGGTGGTCGTTCTATCAAATGAGTCGTCCTCAATCATTGCAACTAAACTGTGTCACATTGTTGGAAACACAAGCCAGAAAAAAGGCTTACAATTAGTATCTAGAGACGTACAGTGATAGTTTCCAACTCCACTCTTATAAAACGACTTGCGGAAGACAAGTTAAATGTTTGGCGTTTCATACGTTATTCTCCATCGATATTCCAACATTAGCGTCTTTGTTTGCAAATTTGTCATGAACAATATGGGAAAATGAAATAGCAATCCATCGTTTTGAGTAATAAATCTGGCTTTTGTTTTAACGCAGATAATCTCTGTTCTCGAGCATGAAGTGCATAAATCTGGGCTTTACTATTACGTGTATAAATAAGTTCTCAGCTTTTTTTGCAAAATTAAAGTTTTATTTAAAACAAACAAAAAAAGCTTAAGTATCAGAGTATTCTCCGTTGGCATCGATGACCTTTTGACATCTCTCGGGTAGCTTGCGAATTCCCTGATGATAGAAGCTCACCGGCTTCGAGACGATAAACTTATCGATGCATTTTCGGACTTCCTCTTCTGTTTTGAAGTGCGTGTCAGCCAAGTGATGCTGTAACGACCGGAATAAATGATAATCGGAAGGACCATGTCTGGGCTATACGCCGCATGTGGGAGAAGTTCCTAGCCTAACGCGAAGATGTGTTCTTGCGTTGCCTTCGCAACATGTGGTCGCATTAGCATGACTCATTCCTTGTCCAAATGGCCTCTTTTCTTCGATTGCGTCGCTCAAATTGATGAGTAGCTCTTGATAGCGATCCGCCGTAACTGTTTCACCTGGTTTCAAGAGTTCATAGTACAGCACACCTTTCCAATCCCATCAGATACAGAGCAAATTCTGTTTGGCGTGGATATTGGGCTTTGGAGTCGATGTCGAAGGTTTGCCAGGTTCTACCCATGATTTTTTGCGCTTGGGATTGTCGTATAAGATCCCTTTTTCATCGCCCGTAATAATTTTAAGCGGAAAATCCTTTTTTCGGTTCCTTGAAAGCAAATGGAGTGCGGTGTCACGCCGTCGATTTTTGTTGTCTTCGGACAGTTTATGCAGAACCCATCTGCCTTCCTTTTGTATCTTACCCATTGCATGCAAACGTATGGAAGTGGCTGGCTGAGTGACGCCAAAGTGTTCTGCAAACTCTTTTTCAGTTTGCGCATTGTTTTGAGCCAGCAATGTTTGCAGCTCATCCGTGTCAAATGTTTGAGGGCGTCCGGCGCGTGGTTGATCTTCTAGACTAAACTCTCCTCCGAGAAATTTTTGGTACCGCTTTTTGGACGCTGCATGACTTACAGCATTCTCAGCATATGCTGCATAAATCATTTCGGTGGCTTCAGCAGCGTTTTTCTTAAGATGAAACGCGAAGTGGATAGAAAATCGAATATGCTCTTTTGTGATTGCCATCGTCAACACAGCTGATTATTGAGGTTATGTGCATCAAACGCCAAATCGCATGATGTTTCGAAAGACCAAATGTCATTGCTTTAAAACCGCAAGAGGGCGGACTAATAAGTTACATGTAAACGGTGATCTGCGTCCTGTGAATCTAAAGCTGAGAACTTATTTATACACCTACTATAAATGGTGACAACATGGAGTGAAGAGTAATCTCTATGGTTATTGTTTTTCTTTGATGTTTCTCAGTGGAACGTTAACGGCAGAGCGGTACAGACACCAAATGTTTATATTAAAATTTATTTATTGCGTCACTCTATTTTCCAAACCTTAACGCATGCAGGTATAGCTTCAAAGAATTCGTCTAGCTAACCTGTTAAATGTTCGCTTGTACACTGCACGATCAACGATTGTCCAATACCAAGAGACTGATCCATAGAAGCTTTAAGTAGAACATGGTTATTGGCTTGATATTCTTGTAACTTGCCATAAACAACGTGGAATTGGTCTTCAGCTGCCCTAGTGAGAATATGGTAAGAAGAGTTTTCTAATAAAGCAGTGTATATTTTCCAATTAGTAGTACCTACACATTCCACTCTAATCATTCTATGTTCCAAATAACATGTATGACAACTGTCACTGTCACATATTGCATTAATTATCATTCTCAGAATTTTATTGTAAAAAATAAGTTTAATTAAGTTAGTGAGTTCCCATTTGACTTTCAAAATATAAGCAAAACAGCAGCGCTCAGATATCTTTGAAAGTGCCGCATCACTCCACTTCAAAACAGTACGTATAATTTAAATTTAAAATAATTATCGGAAGTCTATCACTGTAACAGAAGTATGTACTAACCCATGTTTCCAATGGGAAACAATTACGGCCCGGGCCTCCGGGAGCCCCAGCAGCCCCTGAAAATTACGGCTTCACGTTCAATACCCTAATATACAAGTATATCAATTTACTCAACAACAAAACACCTACAGCCAATCTGGACCACAACCCAGATATTCTACCAATTGTCAAGCGTACCAGTCATCTCCTTTTTCATTCAATCCGCAACCACTGCCCTTTTCTCAAACTGCACAAAATGGAATAAACCAACAAATAATGAATGCCACCAACAATGATTTCAATCACGAAAACCGCGATTCACGTGTAAATGCAGATTTAATCGAAGACTCGGATTCAGATACTAACAGCCCCAACAACATGCAAGGTACCTAGACAAATACGAAACATGAATGGCAAAAAATCAAAAAACGGAAAATAACCAACTCTAATACAATCGTTTATCGTCAACAACCAATTCCTACGAGCATATCAAAGAGATACGAGATCCTCTCACAAACTCAACCCGAAAACGCTTGTCAAGAGCAAACACCTAATAACAATGAAAGTCCTAGAATGGCGAATCCTCCGCCTATTTATATCCATAGAGTAAACAATTATAATGGAATGATTAAAAATATTACTAAAATACTGAAAAAGAGCAATACCACACAACTTTACCAAACGATAAAATTAAAATAAACACCAACACAATAGACTCATACGGAAAACTCACCAAACACCTTAAAGATGAAAATATATTTCATCACACCTACCAATTAAAAGAAGAACGCGCATACAGGATAGCCATTCGAAATCTTCACCACTCCATACCAGTTTCAAAAATCTTGATCACACAGTACGCAGTATTATTAACATACGTCACAGAGTAACCAAACAACCATTGTCACTGTTCATGATAGACCTAGAACCTAAAGAAAATAATAAGTCCATCTTCAACGTTCAACATCTAAGTAATATGAATATCTCGGTTGAACCCCCCAGGAAGATACAAACCATACATCAGTTCACCCGCTGTCAAGAGTATGGCCATACGAAAACTTATTGTAATACACCATTTGTCTGTGTCAAATGTAGCGGTAACGACGAAACCCAGTCCTGCAAAAAAAAACCAATACTCCAGCTACTTGTGCCTTATGTAATGGACAACACCCAGCCAATTACAAGGAATGTACAGTATATCAAGACATCAAAAGAGACAAAGACCCAAGACTCAGAGGAATCACAAACAAATCCAGAACGTACCAGTTACCACCAAATATATCCGAATTCCCACCACTTCCTAAACAAAATGCCAAACAAAATCCAGAATCTATGCATCATCCTTACCACAGACCTCTCTCCCTGCAACCACCCGATAGAAATCCCCCTATTCATACCTTCAATGAACAGCAGAATAACATCAACCAATTGTTCTCAAGCTTCCTAACGGAATTTAAAGCAATGTTTTCGCAGGTTATCAGCCAAAACAGCATGATTTTAAACATGCTTTCCACTGTTATAAACAAATTAACTTAAAAATGGCCAACCACCTCCGTATAGCTCTCTGGAACGCCAATGGCTTATCAAACCATATACCTGAGATCAACTGTTTTCTGCAATTACAGGATATAGATGTGTTACTTGTCTTCGAAACCCACGCAACAGCCAGAATAGTTATAAAAATACCGCACTATTCCGTATACCTTTCCTACCACCCTGATGGTACAGCACATGGTGGATCAGCGGTAATTATCAAAAACTCAATCTCCCACCACGAATGGAACTCCTTTCAAACCGACAAAATTCAAAGCTCTAGTATAAAGATTCAAGTCCTACCCTACCCATTGATCATAGCAGCAGTATACAGTCCACCACGACATGCTATCTCAAATGAAGAATACGCAGATCCCTTGACGCGAGATTCCTCATTGGAGGAGATTGGAACGCCAAGAATGTGGCCTGGGGCTCAAGACTAACCAATCCGAACAGAGCAATACAAAATCATAACTGCAACTACATATCAACCGGAGAACCCACCTATTGGCTTACAAATACAAATAAAATCACCGACTTATTAGACTTATTTCCCGCGGCATAGCAAACACATACACCAAAGTGGAATCTAACTATGACCTGTCCTCACATCATACTCCCATTCTAATAACCTTAAGCACATCCATTATTACCAGAGAACCATCCCCAAAACTCTGCAACAAAAACACCAATTAGGACTTTTTCAAAAACACACTGGATCACGAGATTAATCTGACTATCCGAATTAAGGACGCCTATGACCTAGACGAAGCAACCCAATATTTAACTACAATGATGCAAAATGCGGCATGGCAAGCAACGCCCAGTGAAACAAACACCTGCTCAGCAGATATTAATATCCCTCGTCATATAATGCACCTCGTCACAAAAAAACGCAAGGCACGAAAAAAAATGGCAGCGAACTAAACAAAGGCCAGACAAGACCATATATAATAAACTTACTCATCAACTCCACACTGAACTACTAAAAGCCCGGAACGACACCTTTCAGCATTACATCACGAATCTTTCACCTATTGATCATACGATATGGAAGGCAACAAAGAAATTTAAAAGGCCAACAGCACCGATACCTCCAATCAAAAAGACCGATAATACATGGGCCAGATCAGACAAGGAAAAAGCTGATTCATTCGCAGACCATCTTGCTACTGTATTCTCATCACCACAACCGGTAGGAAACAACGATGACACCGACATTTCCGCATTCCTTGACGCGCCCTGCCAAATGTTCTTACCTCTGAGACCATTCTCACCAGCCGAAGTAAGACAGCAAATTAAATTAGCAAACCCACGTAAAGCACCTGGTTACGACCTAATCGTAGGAGAAACCTCCCCAGAAAAGCCCTAGTGTTACTTACAACCATCTACAACAGCCTTCTACGACTCTGCCACTTCCCCACTCAGTGGAAACATACTATAATCATTACCCTTATTAAACCTGGCAACTCTCCTACGCAACCCTCCTCCTACAGACCCATTAGCCTTTTACCACACATGTCAAAAAAAATATTCGAAAAACTGCTCCTCACAAGAATCCATGAAACTGTCGACCTACATGAAATTCTCCAAAACTACCAGTTTGGCTTCCGGCAGCATCGTTCTACTATCCACCAAGGGCACCGAATAGTTAACAGCATTATGGAGACTCTAGAAACCAAACGCGTCTTCATAACTGCATGCCTATACATAAAACAGGCTTTCGACAAAGTATGGCACACGGGTCTGTTATACAAAATAAAACTCTATTTTACAAATCAGCTGTATCTCATACTAAAATCATATCTAACCCAGAGGACTTTCCAAGTTAAAGTAAATAACACAACTTCCGAATACCACGAAATTAAATCTGGAGTACCGCAAGGTAGCTTACTGGGACCGCTGCTGTATCTCCTATATACTTCCGACACGCCTTCAACTGATGATGCTGTACTTGCAATGTTCGCTAATGATACAGCTATCCTCTCAATAGACGAAAACCCAATAACTGCAGCAGCGCATCTTCAAACACACTTAGACATCTTGCAAAACTTGTTCAACAAATGGAGAATTACAGTCAATAGCGACAAATTCTCGCAAATCACTTTCACAAATAGACTTATTGCAAGCCCACTAAATAACATCAACAATACTCCGATACCGCAGAAGACGGACATCAAATATTTTGGACTACACCTAGACCATAAGCTCACCTGGAGCACTCACATCAAAGCTAAACGAAAACAAATAGACCTTAAAATTAAACAAATGCACTGGTTCCTTGACAGACGCTCACAACTCTCACTGTCAAACAAACTATTGTTATATAAAAGTATCATAAAACCCATCTGGACATATGGTATACAGTTGTGGGGATGCGCTAAAGCCTCCCAGACAAAGACCCTGCAACGAAGCCAATCAAAAATCCTTCGCAAAATAGCCAACGCCCCATGGTACATCTCTAACGAAACCCTTCACACAGACCTAGGAATTCCATACGTAGCCGCAGAGATACAGAAGCTTGCTCGAACATACACGAACCACCTGACAGGACATAAAAACCAACTAATAGAACAGCTCTCTAACCAGCCAACCATCACCAGACGGTTAAAACGAAATTGGCCACAAGATCTTCCAGTGTAACTACTCAGAATAACTTAGTGTTTAGCCTACGGGGAGTAAGGCGCTGGCCGGATCCTTCCCAATGACATGTTATAAAATTATAAATTATAAATAATTTACTTATTACTTGTGTTAGAGTAGATGGTAAATAAGCAACAAATAATAATAAAAAAATAACACCCCATACCATGACGCAAGCACAACTGACAACTTATCAGAAAAGATAATTTTATTCATCAAGGAAGCTCGAACATTTTTTTCAATTTTAGTTGCAGCAAGAAGTGGTTTTTGCTTAGCAGATCTGCCATAACAGCTGTGCTACGATTCACTTGCACTTGCTCTGTCACCTATCCTGTGTTGGGGCAGAGCTTTGTTTTGATAATATAGTTTTTACCATCTGATTGGTCGGTATGAAGTCCCCTGGCGGCTTTATTTTTTACGGTGAGCTGTAAAATTCCCTGATTTAGGTTTAGAAAAATTTAAATCTGTGTATACCAGCTTTGTATTATATTAAGTTCTAGACATATTGCGCCACACACATCTGTAATAACAATTTGTCTAACAAAGCCTACGAAATTTCTAGAAATTTAAATCGTCTCTTACGTATGGGTTGTTCGCGTGTAGCACGGGTTTTTAGCGCTCTTGTTTGGCTCCATGACTTGGCGCTTATAGAACATGTATGAAGCTGGAGTGGCAATTTCAGCCATCAGCAATTCTACGGCGTCTGCAGCAGACGTTGCAGTAATTATAGAGACACATGCTGTGCCTTCCACTCGTTTGTACCTATTTAGACTACAAACGGTGTAAAAATGAACTGAAGCTACACTTAACTAAACTAAACGGTCCCTTTTGTGTTATCATTTCCATTGCCCATGTTAAAATTAATTCAACAATTTAAATAATAAGTATATTATGAATGAAGTTCTTAAGATTAATCTGATGATTTGTTTTGCAATTGATAACTAATTAATTTTAAGTTTAATTTTTTAATAGGCAAAAAGTAAGATATCAAATTCACCAAAAAACAAACACAGCAATTTATTTTTTTTATCATTTGTTTTAATATGTCTGCATCTAGTAAAGCAACTAAAATGCACTTAATTTTAGTGTATCCATGATTATTTCGTTTTCTAGCAGCTTTTTATTAGATATTACCTCATACCTGTATTTTTTAAATATTAGCATCAATTCCGTATTTAAACATGGCAAAATCTCCTTCATCTGTGTCTTAGTGAAATATGAAGCTCTCAAGCAGACTTGCCAGATTTTTCAGCACGTTCGAAAGTCGCGAGGATATTGCAGGAAGCCGTAGTGGGCCGAATGTTACCACTAGATAAGCGCCCAAGGCTGCGGCGTTCGATAAATAAACATGCGGGCTAGTAAACAGGTAAATAACGGCCTACAGAAGCCTTAGAGGTATTGCCGGATGCTCTTCAAGATGTACCGAATATCGTAATGGCGCTAGTTTTTCTCTGCTGAGCTGTAGCAGGCTACTGGCTGAGCTATCCACCGAACCAATTGTTTTAAGAGCTAACAAGGATCTGCCTGTTGCAGAAGCGCTTTTAGGGTATTAATTTCACTTAGCTTTACAGATCGCTAGTTTTCAAATGTTTAAATTCGCTTAAAATGCGCAGCTGTTAGATTGTGAAATAGAAATAAAAAAAGCAATTAGGTCAATGATATTACAATAGAAATTTAATTTCGCACCTCACTATCTAATTATTTTCAAAAGACAACATCTAAAATAGTAAGGCAATTAATTTCAAAAATGGCATTCAGTCAATTTGCTGTGCGATGTTTTTCAGTATTATTAATTAAGCAGTTATATTTTAACGACTCTTGTATTTGATTGAAGGTAGCTAGATTAAGTAGATTGATATGAGATTTAAATATTTGGGTGTAAAGAGTTTTGCCAGACTTTTGCAAGCCTAATGCGTGGTTTACATTTTTTTACACACGCGAGATCAATTACATACGGTAACGGTTTAACTAAGTCATCAGTTAAGAAAAAAAAGCAAAAGGCTTATATAAAAACCTTGTGCAACTCTAGAAGTAGCAAAATTGCTGAAATACACAAGTCATAGTCGTGCTGGTTAATATTTATAAATTATGGGATCTAATTATAACGCCTTTCTTTACATAGCATATCATGGTCAGTTTGGTCCACCCAACCGATGTGTAATTTATGATTACAAAAGGTAAACACGTTCAACAGTTTTATTTTCCCGACAATCGTCCCTTTGTAAAGAGTGAAGTTATTTTTAATTGCCAACAGTTAATTTTTTTAGTATATCGATGCCAGAAGAGTTCCAAAACTAAATTTGTAAAAATATTTTATTCAACTTACCAAGTAATTGTCCTGGATCTATGTACAACTGCTACCATTTCTGTAGCTGATGGAAACAAGCAGATAAATCTAACCGAGATGCTTCTGACAAGAAAAAATATCACTTTTTCCGTAAATTTATACCAATTTGTACCAAATGTCACCAATACCAAAATTATTTCTGGTGAAACAAGTAGTAAATATGATAAAGCACAATTTGAACTCAAAGAAGGCCCCAGGGTACGACCTGATCACTGGGTGACTTATCCAAGAGCTTCCACGCAAAGTAATAGTACTAGTAACCATAATTTATAATGCAGTGCTCCGCGTTGGTTATTTCCCACCTCAGTGAAAAGTCTCGGAAATCATCCTCATCCATAAACCAGGAAAATCTCTCAATAAAGCAAAATCCTATAGACCGATCAGTCTGGCTTAAGCAAACTCCTGGAAAAACTATTTATTACGAATGCCAGTAATAACCGAAAACCACCTTTTCCTAGAACATCACTTTGGTTGCCGGAAAACCACAGCACAATTGAGCAAGTCCATAGAGTAACCGAAATTATAAATCAAGCGTTTGAAGGAAAAAGTGTTTGGCACCAAGGACTACTATACAAACTCAAGAAAGCCTTATCACACACATTATACATTATTATAGAATCTTACCTCACAGAAAGGTATTTTAGAGTAAAATATGGGCAAGAAGTAACAGATCTGTATCCCATAAAAGCAGGCGTACCACAAGGCAGCGTCCTTGGACCAATCTTATACCTGCTCTTTACGTCTGATTTACCCACAAACCCAAACGTCTGCACAGCAACATTCGCGGATGATAAAGCTATCTTAGCAAAGCATCCAGACCCAATTATTGCAGCCAGGTTACTACAACAACACCTAAATGTAATAGCAAAATGGACGTTGCTATGGTGCATTGAAATAAATGAAAACAAGTCATTACAGGTCACATTTACCAAATGTAAAAGAGCTACTCCACAAGTTATGTTTAACGGTCAAAACTTGCCACAATCAGATAATGCCAAATACCTGGGAATGCACCTAGATAAAGGACTGTCCTGGAACATTTACAAAGCACTACTGGTTGATGGGGCGCAAATCCAACTTATTGCTCAAAAACAAGTCATTAATCTACAAAGTTGCCTATAAATCAATATGGACCTGCGGCGTAGAATTATGGGGGCCAGCAGCAAATTCTAATATCGAAATCATTGAAAGATTTCAAGCAAAAGTTCTGAGGACTATAACTAACGCATCCTGGTTTATACCAAACAGTGAAATTCGTGACGATCTAAAAGTTCCCCAGTTAAAGAACAAGTGAGCAAGTGTAGTGAGAAATATCTAAAAAAACTAGAAGTGCACCCGAATACTCTAGGGATAAATCTCTTAGACAATAGTAAAGCTCTACATAGGCTTACAAGATATAAAACTATAGATCAACGAGGTTCATGTAAACAGTATCAACGGTATCCCCAAACTAGCTGCGTCTACGGACACCTAAAATAAAATGTAGAAATTACTGAGTTAGCTGTCACTGGATGGCGACTCTATTATTCAATACCTGTATACACAACTCAAAATATTTACTTATAGTATTAATTGTATACTGATTGTAAATAGTAATAAACACTATAAAAAAATTATAGAGAAAGGTGTTCAGGACTTTCTTGTCAGCACACAACGGACTAGGGCAAACTATACAGTTATTGGCCACTTAAGAGTAAACTGACTTTTACATTCCTGTAATTTCTTTGATTTCGCAACCTCAAATAATAAAACCTTTATCAGATCCGAATTTTTCTGCTCTTTTATTATCAGAATTAGATTATCAATATGTTCTTGAAGTACACTGTTGAAAAAATAATTGCTACATTTTATAGTTATTTATTGGTCACTTTTGGCAGTAATTGGACAAGTATATTACAGTAATTGGCCACAAGTGTTTTTGAGATTGTAAGTATCCCAATAAGAACAAATAAAGGTAAACGTTTTCCAAAAATATTTATTCAATACAGAGGTATTAGATAGAGATATATTATTATTACTTATTTTTATTATTAATATAAAACCGGTATAGTTCTTCAACATCATCGTCATTTTCTTGTGTGTTGCTTCTATCTTCTACATCTTTTGCTAAAGAACGTTTTTCATCTTCTGTGCTTGATTCTTGCCTTGCGTCATCGCTAGCCTGTGCATTATTATCTTCCTCGGTATTTACATCTTCAGCTGTAAGATCTAGTCCGATGTTTTCCAAGTCGTCTAGACTGTCATGTCCCTGTATTTATAACATTTATGGCATAAAAATGGGTCATTATCTTTGTAATCTCTAATGTGCTCTTTATGATTCTTTCGAATACATTTAGAACAATAAACATTCTCGTAATCGTCGCAAAAGACCAGCTTTTTGGCTATTGCAAATGGAGCATTTGGCTGAAATTTGATCTTTTTCGTCTTAATTTGGCCTCTTGCCTTAGATTCTGTGCGTTTGTTCTTTTTTTTTTTCTTGTTCTGCAACAAGTTTTGCCGCATTTTTCCTCAAAATTTCTTTAAAGTTTTGTGACGTTATTGCAAATCGAATTTTTGCCGTCTGACGTTTGCTTTTGTGTTTTGGAGCTTCTAGCCATACTAAATAGTGCGCCAAATGTGTTCGGTGAGTTTGAGTTGCTGATTTACTTAGTTGTGGTTCTTCAATTAATATCTCTGTTCCCGTTTGCATAATACTGTCAACAAATTCTTCTTGTACATCATCAGAATATACCCCGGCGCAGAAATTTCAGGCAACCCATTTTCAGAACTTTTGTCGGTAACGCTATCATCGAAATATAAAGAACAAAAAATATTCGTCTTGATTAGCAGCAGCATTTTGTATTTGTTTAAATATGTCTTCTTTTTCTTTTCCTATTATGTTCAGAAAAGTTGAATAATCGATTGTGGTATTATCATCTGCTGTTTGCTTGGTATCTTTTTCCCTTCAGCAAGACATTTACTGTAATCAACAGCATTAGGATTGAATGGGTATAGCCTACAAGTTTTAAAACCATTTTGTACGGTTTTTGGTTTGACAGACGACTTAACATCTCTTTGTATATTGATGTAAAGGTCAATTCTCTAACGGCATTTTTCCAGCCTATTTTAAGAGGATGAAAAACGGCAACATCTGCCGGTTGCTGGATACGTGTAGCATTTGGATATAATGCGATTACTTCAATACCTAATATTCCGCACAACATACTCAACTGACAGGTGAGATGTGATTTATGGCCTACAACGAATAAATCACAGGTGGTTGAATGTTGTGTTTGATCAAAATAATATGGGTGAAAGACATTAACAATATAGTCGTAAAACGTTTGGGCAGTCATCCACCTATTTTCACTCCGACCAATTCTCCCACGCTCCCAGAACTGTCATTGAAATTTTTTCCGGAATGCGTTTGTAAGGAAAACCCACCATTGGACTATAAAGTTTTCCATCAGCAGAAAAGTTAAACATTACCGTAATATTTTATTTAGATGACCCATGATCAACTGCGTAAACATTTTTACAACCCTTTTGGGCCAAAACTTTACCGGCCTTTTACTTGAAACCCGGTTTCATCACCATTAAAAATTTGTGGTGAATTTTCTAATGCACTTTCCAAATTTTTTTCTTTAATGTAGCTATAAATATCACCGTCATTTCTGAATATCGTTTTCGGAAACACAAGCGTTAGCTGCAGTAACAAGTTCTGTGCTTTAAGTCACCACTACAGGGTGTCTTTTTAGAAAGGCTCTCATCCATCCTTCTCTAGTTCTATTATTAATAAATGAATTTGGCCAGGATTATCCTTTAAAAGTGCTGAAAACTGTCAATTACATCGTCTTTTTTTTGCAGAAAGTCTTTTTTGCAAGTTCTATGATCCACCTAACTATGATATTTTCTTCATTGGTCGTCAAAATTGGAGAAGGACCAAAGAAAGTTGTAGAATCAGGATTTTTAAATTTAAATTGCAATATGATACGTGGTGTACCATGCTTCCTTGCAATACTTCGTAACGAGGCTGAACCATTTTGTATTTTGCACAAGGCCTTTTCCAGCTTTGGTGAGCTATATTGAGGTACTTATAGCATTACCAATCTGCACAAAAAAATAAGCTTTAACACATTAAAAATTTGGTAAATGGTCACACTTAAAATATAGTTATTGGCCATCGTCTCTTAAGAGATATGAAATGTTTCTTTAGCACATAAGCTGATCCTCGTGTAATGGAACGTGTAAAACAAAAAGAGAAAAAATATTTTTTTTGTATAACACAATTATTGGCCACCATAGCCAATAACTGTAATTTGACTTTTTGTAATTGTCGTTATTGGCCACTCATACAAAATGGTTGTGTATTACTTAAACATAATTTAAAATATAGACAAACAAATTAGACATGATTTGTAACTTACCCAAAAGCCCGAAATAAATCCAAAACTTCACCACTAAATTTTTGTCAATTTTTACGTGATTAACGGATCTTAGCAAAACAGTAAAATGCAAGATTGAACAGTTATCTAACAGTTGACTTTGTGATTATATCGAAATCTAGTGACGAAGGCGATAACTAACGTCGAAATAGGAAACTGAAAGAATATTTTCATCACATGTGGACGAAGGTAGGGTTAAAGATACTCTTAATATGGGAGTTTGTATACATATTGGCCAATAACTGTCCGCTGGCCAATACCTGTACTGTTTACCATACATTCCGTTTTCTGTTCCTGCAAAAGTTTTCAAAACTGTCAATTTTTGCCACCTCATGTTCTAGCAACCGTTCTGTACACTTCTTCCTTATATTCCTTTTCTTCACTTGATCAGTGCCTTCGACGTGGCACTCGATGACATAGCAGTTTGCTCTCCTCACGGGTCAGTTCGTTGTCAGCGGCGTTGGATGACCTGGGTTTATCTGTGTACTTTCATTGTCAGCCGTATTCTGCAATATCTGTTACATGCAAAGCAACAATCGCGAGAAAAAGGAAAAACCAGCCAATCTATCGATATTTTGAAGAACATGGCAGCCGATGTGGCGCGTACAGGAAAAGCCTTTCTTGTTGAGACATGTAAATGTACTCCTCGAAAATAAGGCAAAACTTCCTGCACCCAAAAGGGCTCGAACCAGGATGAAAATATTGCCAGTTCCGCACCTTACCATTACACCAAGCGCCTCACTAACGAGTGGAGTTGAGTTAAAAAGCAAAAGTGTGGAATGAGAGATAAGAGGTTTTGTGAGGTTTCTGAGTTGCAGTAATGTTTGCTTTTTTGAAAACTTTTGCACCCACTGGGTATGGTACTTTATAAGAGTTTTCTATTGAGGTTTTAACTATCGAGTCACTCGATTTTAGATCCTTGTCAGCACCTTTTTCACAGCCGTTTGGATTGCTACAATATTTTGCATATTTCGTTCAACATTTTCACATCGAGAACGAAAAAGCACACAGCGACATATTGCTTTAATATGGGGGATGTGGCAGAGTATGGATATAGCGTTTGGCTAGATATTCCTTAACTTGTACAGCAGTATGGAGCTTTACGTTGTCATGTAATAAAAACTACCCTCTAGAGGTCCACAAGCCAGAACAGCCAAATTTATTGACGCAAACTTTTTAGCACGTTAATGTAAAAGTTTTGATTTGTCGGTGCACTAAACCTTAGCAATAAAAATGCGCTTAGTTCGAGGATCACATTGGTAACACCAGTTTATATAAGGTAATGATGTTTAACATAAATTTGAAATCAACCGTGGCCATTTTTAAGAGCTTAGCAGCAGTTATTGTCTGTTCTTTTTAAGAGCACATGACCGCGATAGATGGAAGGCGATGGGGAAGGCTTACGTCCGCATGCGAATGAGAGACGCTGATTAAAAAAGAAGAAGATCTTTCTGTTCTAATGTTAATACGTGAGGAATTATTTACTCTAGCTTCACTCAGAATTTAATGTTAAATTTTTGCTTGGAACCCACACCCATTATGTCATATAACTTCCAACTAAATACGCCAACAGGCCAAAGTAAGTTGCTAAGCACAAACCTACCACCTAGTAAGTTAGGTGACTGAATAACACCCATTACTTGTGTTTGGATATCACAGGTAAAGGATTTAAAAATCGGTCCTGAAACTTCTCTGAAAAAATTTGTAAGTTTATATTTAAGTATTAAGTTATTTGGCAGCATTTCTCTTTTTTGCCACTCCTATTACGTATTCACATATGCTCTACAACAGTAGTTTTAATATAATTTTTTTCTGAAATTTCAAACTACCTTTTTAATCGCTTTTACATTAGAATTTTTCAGTGTCTTTTAAAATAGTGAGGTGGCACTCTGATAACTTTGATTGAAAACTAAAAGATGCCTAAAGTGGTTTGCATTTCTGGGGAACAAAATGATGAATTCTGTAGCAAAGTTACTCGAGAGCTAACCCAATAATTCATCACGTAACTTATCACCGATAACAAATAAATTGGCTTTTAAAAAATCTAAGGAAGATTTTCCAATCTGACATAGTTGCAGCTATTCTGCAGAAAATATTTAAATAAAAAATTGGTAGTCTGCTACCAAAGTCCAAAAAGGCGACATTAAAATCTGGTTATTAATCATCAAATAAAACGTTCAAATGTTGATTTGAGTTTTTGTAATATATTATTTACTGCCTTAGAATATTATCCTAACAAAAATTGTATATTGTAACTTCCAGACTATTATACTACACTTTGGATAGTAGTCTTGTGTATTGTATCTTAAAAGCTCACAGTTTTTTTGCCATCTCATTATCGGCAACATCAATTATGGTAAACTTTTGACAGAGTTTGGTAATATTGCCCATACTCAAACTCTTCTTCATTTTAACGTCTAACATGATTTTTCCCTTCTTTTAAACGTAGCCTCAATAATGCAAGTCTTTAACATTTATATTCAAAATTAACACTTCATTAAAGTTGGAGCTGCTAAGTTTCAGTGGAAAATTTTCTTTTTCTTATTTTTTGTTTGTCACAGATTATTCTCTTGATCTTCTATTGGTACTACTAGAATAATCTCGATGTTATGATATATACTCATGGATAATGAAATGTGAACAACAAGAAGTATCGGATCCAACTGAAATGTTATTAACGTAACGAAATGTGTATCATACACATGGTTACAAAAACAAAACAGCACATAGCCTAGTAACAGAATTTGGCATGTGATAGGCATTTCCACACTTGTTAAATGGTGTATTTTAATTTCTAAATATGGCACGACAACAGCTGATATTTTAGCTGATTTCGCACATGCCTGATAGGAAGTGGCTATGATATAAGGAGTCTTGGACAACCTGGCTCTTGTGTTTTCGCATGTTATTCTACTAGAACATTACATTCGGATCCTGTTTACGTAACATTAAGCCATCAAGCAGCTGGGTTATTATAGGTTCTATATTTCTAGCTTTGTAGACCTACCAATTGAAAAAGTGCATCGCTGGATAGCAAAGTTGGTGTTATACCGTTGATCAGAAAACCTTCGCATTCGGATACGATGATCGCCCGACTCCCAAACAAAGCGCCACTTATCGCTCTACACTAATTATTGCTAGTTTATAATATTTTGGATTATTTTGGGTTATCACCAACGTAAACGAACCGTTAGTGTTCTGGTCTTAAAAGCAACACCAGCAAAAAGGCGCTGAAACTGTAGATTTGCTCCAGTTTATGCCTGAAAATTATTAGCAGGTAGACAGAAGCCTTCATATATATTTGTATGAAAGACTAGTTTGCTTTAGAACTTTCACATGCCTGTTGTTTTCAACCCTCTCGACCTTGTCCAGTCGTGCAACCAGTCAGTTGTATGTAGGTACCGTCACGTATCTATCGGTTGTTCCTAACGCAAATAGACGGTATACTCAGAACGATCTACGTGCCTACTATAGGGCGTGTCGACCACTGATATTTTTATCCTGCAGACAAAGCTTCTTACAAAGTCCTTAAGTTGCATAAGTCGACATCTTTAACTTCTGCCTAGAATCCATCCTTTTACTATTATTTACACTGTGCTGCCAACTCATGATAACAGCAGTAATAAACTGTTGGTGATTAAAATGCGCCGGTTTTTGAGGAGTTGTGTGGCGGCCTTTTCGCCCTTGAACCGCTTGTGTATCGTGGCGGCGCATGCTGGTGGCTTTGATATCTGCCGCCACGTTTTGCTATCGCACACAAAACGGCATATGGGCTTTTGCTCAGCCGCGAGTCTGCATACGCCGGCGGCGGCACCCTTTGAGATGAAAAGTGCTGTCTAATTAAAATTTCCCGCAAAAGACCTACCGCTAAGCCAGGCGCGAAGCCCGGCGATATACTCACACCGCATCGCGGCCGGTGCGGCCGCATTTAACCAACCCGCAGATAACTACCCTGCAAGACATACTCGATCCGCATCGCATCTCGGCCAGTGCGGTCGTGTTCCCGGTACGAAGACATCGCAACAAGGTGGCCAGCGTGAAACCATCGCCGCCGAAGCCGATTCAGGTGAGCGATTTGGCTTTACTTATCGGTTGATATCGGTAGCCGCCCCCATCCGCTTTCGCTGTTTAAGGGACGATTTGGGCCTTAGCGTTTTACATTTCAAAACGGGCCGTACTTAGTTTCCCACACCGCAGCACGAGGGCACGGCTATTTAAACGCCTGCCTCTCCAAGGAGAATTTGTCAAAAAAAAAGGAAGATAGCACATCCACGATTTTAACCAATCTCTTATAAAATTGTAGAAAAATAATCCCCAAACTAAAAAAACGTACACAAGGTTGTGCTTATGGCATATACTATTTAGAATTTGCTCTTTTAAGTGGCAAATTTTATAACATTTGTAATAGGCTTATAACTTTATAACGGTTATGATTAGTTTTATTCGTGTAACACATAGTACTAGAAATGACATTATTTTTGCAAATAGAGACAAAATGCACCAAAAAATATATACCTTCACTTTCAATTTCGTTTTCTATGTTAATATATTTCAGAACTTATTTCCTTAGCAACAATTTTTCATTAGCATGCAATTTTAAAATTGTTCGTTACAAATTTATTGGTTACATTAAACTTTAATTATATATATGTATGTATATAATAAACTTTAAGCTAATGAAATACGGCCATCGTTTTCTAAACCAGACATACGATTTGTCATTAGCAACTAAATTTAGTTTGTACAAAAATGGTGAATGACAAAATTTCTTTTGATAAATCATTTATTTAATAAGCTTAGTCTAAATAATTATAGGTATATCACGTTTGAAATTCAGGCAAATAGTGGTTGATCTCTTTTTCTATTTCAGTTATTTTTCTCTCAAAATAAATTTACTAGTGGATAGTAACTGTATTATAAACAATGTTATTATCATACATTATGTGGTAAGTATACACCGATCAAGATTAAAAACAAAGTGGAAATAATAACAAATGAGTTATTTATTAGAAACGTTTGCATTGATAAGCTAAGAAGTTTTGATAGAGAAGCTTTTGATTACCTTAGCGAACAGACATAGATGCGTATATGAAGAGCCGGAACGCTATGCTACGACATTTAATTATTTATAAACTAAAACAAAAATGTTTACTTCCAGATAGCGACAGAAATAAGCTAGTATTGTATATTTCGTTCTTAGGGGCGATTCTTTAAATAACCATTTACCTTTATTGATCTATTAAGAGTGTCACATAACCACCATTATTTTTTCTTCACATTGGTCTTTTGCAAAAGTGCACAAGCATAAATTAGCATTCAGCTTTTTAAAGACATGCTTATGTAATAAAGCTTGCCGGCTTAATTTGGCTTCCTTAATTTAACTGCAGAAACCTCTTCTGTAAGCTACAGAACCTGATTGACAAAGGTGAGAATTTAGAAACCAATTTGTTTAAAACCCCTTGCAACGCCATCATAATAAACGAATTGTAGAAAATCTTTAAAGCAGATATTGATGAATATAGCAGAACTTTAAGAAAATTATTTAAAACAGACACGAAAGAGTATTTGAGGAATTTGAGAGATGATAAGCCATTTTAAAGGAAATTTCCAAAGTTTGAATAAGACATCAAAAATAAATGTAAAAGATCATACCAAAATTAAGCAAAAATGTAAAAGTAACTTTGTAGAACATTTCAAAAGTATGAAAGAATAATTGCGATAATCACACATAAACTGGATAGAGAACTCTAAAAGTTTAGAAAAGAATTTTAGAAGAACATTTTAAAATTTTAAATGCCTTGCCGCGATCATCTTAGTATCTAAAATGATGATAATGGTAATGCTGGTGTTATCGGAAATAGTAAGGGTAATGCTAAGTTTCCTGGGCGAACATCCACACTAACGCCCGCCAATAAAAATTAATCTTGCATGAGTCATTTGCTTCATGCAGGCGTTCCAGGAATCGGACCGAAAATATCGGAAATTATCGAGCAGCTGTTATCTGCCGATTCAAAATTGTGCGCTCGCTTGTAGTGTGTAATTTAAGGAAATCCGTTAGAGTAAATATGCAGTTTTGTTCTAATAATTTAATTTCAACACGTTTTTATGTGGTAAGAGATGTAACGTGAAATGTAGGTGTATTTTTAGTTTGCTAAAAATTTATATGACATAGTTCCTCCACAAAAAAGTTTAATTTGGAAATTATTTAACACTCACATTAGCGTAATCATAAGCAATACTGAAATTACCATAGTTATTTTCATTTACACTGTCATGGTGGTGATAGTGCAGTAACATAGAAATTATAGGAGTTATAAACAAACGCTCTGTTGTGGAAAACCAGTAATGATATATGTATACAATGCTTCTGTATTTCAAAGAACAGGGTAGCCAACGACACGTGGTTGTCGAATACATTACTGCGAAACACTGTACTGAATTAATTAATTAATTATTAGCGCTACAGCGCTTTAAAGGCCCTTGGCTCGCTCCACAATAACTCTCCACTGCTTTCTATCCTCCGCCTTCATTCTCCATCTCCGCACTCCTAAGGCTTTTATATCCTCCTCTACATCGTCTCCCCATCTTTTTCTGGGACGTCCTCTTAATCGTCTTCCCTCTGGCTTTTTCTCGTATGCTGATTTTGGCGTTCTCTCTTGTTGCATCCTGTGCACGTGACCTACCCAAGCCAGTCGCTTACTCTTTATTACTGCTATGATATCTGGTTCATTATAAAGCTGCTTTAGTTCCTCGTTTCTTCTTATTCTCCATTCTCCTCTTTCTTGTATTGGGCCAAACACCTTCCTTAGTACTTTCCTTTCAAAGGTTTGGAGTCTGCTTTTATCGTCTGATGTTAATGTCCAAGTTTCGGACGCATACATTACTGTGGGTCTAACAATTGTCTTGTATATTTTTAATTTACTCGATCTTGATAGGTTGCGGGACTTGAAAATGTTTTGTAACGCATAATAGCATTTGTTTCCGGAGGCTATCCTTGCTCTTACTTCGGCCTTCGTATCATTTATCTCGGTTAAAATACTTCCCAAATACTTAAATTGCTGTACCCTTTCTACCGGTTTGTTTCCAAAAAGTTGCATTCGACGTTGGGCTTGACCTCCTCTTTCCTGTCTTGACTGGAACATGTACTTTGTTTTAAGTTCACTTATTTTTAGGTCCGCTAATTGTGCTTCCTTTTCTAATTCTCTATAGGCTGTCTTAAGTGCTTCACTTGTTCTTGCCATAATCAGCATAATCGTCGGCATATGCTAGATATTGCACCGACCTGTTGTATAACGAGCCTCCAGGGTTGATTCGTATGGCTCTTATGCATTTTTCCAACACTAAATTAAATAAGGTCGTAGATAATGGATCACCCTGTCTAAGACCTGTTGTCACCTCGAATTCCTCTGACATATTCGTACCTATTTTAATCTTACTTTTGGTGTTTTTCAGCGTCATCATGATAAGTCCTTTCAATTATTTTGGGACTCCTAATTCTCCCATCGCTGTTTCCAGGTACTCTCTCTTCACACTATCGTAGGCCATTGTAAAGTCTATAAAAACCTGATGAACATCTATATTGTACTCATAGCATTTTTCTAGGGTTTGCCTGATTGTTAATATATGGTCTACTGTGGACCTGCCCCTTCTAAAACCACTCTGGTATTCCCCTATTATCTGCTCAGTGAAAACTTCCATTCTGTTCGCTAAACTTTTGGTGAATACTTTATATATCACATTAAGGAGGGAGATTCCCCTGTAGTTATCACACCTCTGTTTATCTTCTTTTTTGAAAATGGGGCAGATTAGGGCTTTACTCCATTCTTCGGGCATCACTTCCGATTCCCATATCTGTTTCACGAGGGCTTGTATTTTTTTAATCATCTCTTCCCCATGCATTCTTTATTAATTCTGAATTTATGCTGTCTTCGCCCGGGGCTTTGTTGTTTTTAAGAGCGTTAATTATTTCTCTTGTTTCATCCAGTGTTGGGGCTTCGATGTTTAGGTGGGGGCCGTACATCCGTTCGTGTCCTTGGTTTAAATTCTGGTTATCTCTTTCATAGTTTTCGTTTAGTTCTTCTTTAAAGTATTCCGCCCATCTATCCATGACTGCCTTCTCGTCTCCAATCAGCTTCCCTTCCTTATTTTTTATTAACATTGTTTTGGCTTGAAATCCTTGCTTACTCTTTTAAGTTCTTCATAAAATTTCTTCGCATTTCTTTGTTGATAGTGCTGCTCCATTTTTCTATTTTCTCGTATTCACACCTTCTCTTCTTTCTTCGGCATATTCTATTCGCTTCTCTTCTTCTATTTTGATAGTTTTCTATTGTTTGCCTTGTAGCTCTTTGTAGCATTCTTCGCCTTGCCTCTTTCTGCCTCTCGTGTGCTTGCTTACAGTCTTCGTCATACCAGGAATTCCTCGTCCTTTTTCCTTTTTCTCCCAAAACTTCTTTGGCTGTTCTGTTGATTGTATTTTTATTTCTTGCCATTTTTCCTCTATAGTTGTTTGTTGCTTGTTACTTCTTGACGCTGTTTCCTTAATTTTTCCTTCATATTTAAGTCTGGTCTCCTCTTGCTTCAACACCTCTAAATTATATTGCTTGCTTTTGTTTTCAACTTTTGGTTTCCTGGAGATCTGTTTAAACTTTTGTCTGTATACCCCCTTCACCAGAAAATGGTCAGAGGCGACTTCTGCTCCACGCCAACTTCTTATGTCTATGATGTCTGGTGAATGTTTATTTTCTATCAGTACGTGGTCGATCTGGTTCCTGGTGACTCCGTCTGGGTGCCGCCATGTTTCCCTGTGTATTCTTTTATGTGGGAAACAGGTGCTTTTAATGATCATTCCGTTGCTCAAGGCAAAATCTATTAGCCTTACACCATTGTCGTCACTCTCCTGGTGAATACTGTATTGTCCTACTGCCTCTCTATATTCTATCTCCTTCCCCACTTTGGCATTCAAATCTCCAAGCACTATTTTCACATCTCTTCTTGGTATTGTACTGACCACCCTTTCTAGGTCCTCGTAGAATTGGTCTTTAATCTCTTGGTCTGCTACATCCGTTGGTGTATGACAGTTTACGAATGTTATATTGTACCATCTTCCTTCTGTCCTTAGTGTGCAGATCCTTTCATTAATCGGTTTGAATTCTTTCACCATATGTCGTTTGCTTCTGTGGACTAGGAAACCCGTGCCTAAGGTAAAAGTGTCGTTTCCACTATTAAACAGCGTGAAGTTTTTAAAGTCCATTATAGCTTTACCTTTCCACCTTATCTCCTGTAAGGCGGCAATATCTACTCT
This sequence comes from Sinelater perroti, assembly GCA_036346155.1. Taxonomy (NCBI): domain Eukaryota; kingdom Metazoa; phylum Arthropoda; class Insecta; order Coleoptera; family Elateridae; genus Sinelater; species Sinelater perroti. Next base: position 1,300,941 of record JARFIY010000158.1, on the reverse strand, counting down.
ATATCTGATGATTTCCCGTTGTAGTTGTTGCATAGCTCCGACTCTATGCAGACTTAGGACGTTCCATGTCCCAAAAATCAAATCTTTGTCCTTTTCCTTTGCTGTTGTCGTCTATTATCCATCCATCTTTGTTGTGTAGCGTTTTTAACAGTGCTGTTTTACGGGCAGGGTCGTTGGCCCACGCCCAACCCCTTTTGGAGGACCATTTTCTCCCGCTCTCGTCAGCCCTGACCCCGCCATCCACCTGGGTTGGATACCAGATCTCCGGCGAGATTACTCAGGTTCCCGGGGTTCACCACCTTTATCTTAATATAAAGGCTACTTGGAGGTGAGAGTCGGAATTGGGTAGGAGAGGCTATGCGATGCTAACTGGATGCAGCACCGTGCGGTACGCATGCACTACCCCATTGAAACCCCACTGTACTGTATACATTGGTAAAAAAATGGTTATGGAACGAAATTTGTGCGCCAGACCCAGTGATAAAAACTTATTAAGCATAAAGAGGTTCTATGAGGTTTGAAGATGTTTTTCTGACAATAATATCCTTGGTACTGGATTTAAGTGTTGTGTCCAAAAGCAGTTTATTAAAATACTGAATGATGTTGAATTAATGTCTTGTGTCTAATAAAAAAATAACAGTCTACTTTGCTAGCCCAATTCTCGAAAGTGATAAATGCAAAAAAATATATATATTTGTCATAGAACACTCTACCAAACAAATTAGAGCGTAGAATCAGTAGCATCTACGATAGTTGCGACATTATTCAAAGAGCTTTCCAATATCTTTAAGCTATATTTGGATAAATCAATTTGAAATCATTGTCTTTCCGGAACCATAACTAGGAATTAGCAAGAGCAGAACGGTGCAAGATAATAATGCACATTAGTGTTGGAACAAAGAGAATCTAGAGATAAAATTTATTTTTAAAAAATTCGAAAGGTCGAAAAACCAATTAAACTCCGATAACATAAAAGAATAGTCTGGTGGCAAGAAATCTCGATTTGGGATTATATCCGAGTAGACTAGTCGTCAGCGAAGAAAAACGGTAAAAAAGTGGACTCGTCAGAAACAGGCTATTAAGTTTGTTAAGAGATTGACTGTACGATTAATTTTATCTCTAACAATTAGTGGCAAAAAACGATTTTTTCACCTTTTTGATTATATCTCTGTTCTTTGGCACTTTTACTATAGCACGTGTAATTAGAAGGTTGTTCCTTATTGAAGTTGCTAAATTTTAAGCCCAACGGCGTATCGTTATCGTTTATTGTTAATTTGCAAATGGCGTCCAAATTTGAAAAATGTCCTTTTCTTCGATATTTGGTTTCTTAAAAATTGAAACGCCTAAGAGGCTAAAAATTCTTGAAAAAGATGCCCTCTATGACTCAAATATATGCTATTTTGTTCAGAGCGATGTTTAGTTTTTGAGATATTGACGGTTCCATTTTTTTGCGATCCTTAATTAGCAATAGCACCATACTTTTCATAGGGTATTAAATCTATTCAAGATTACGAGGATTTTTGGGATTTTGAAAAATAATAATATTAGTTGATTTTATAAGGTTTTCTACACGATCACTTTTTTTAGTTTTAGCTGTACGGTTTTTGACTTTCGGAAATTCTAGCTAAAGTTTCCCAGAAGTGCTTTTCAAGACGGTATTTTTCAATTTCGGACGCTATTTGCAAGTTAACAATAAAACATAGCGATACACGGTTGGGCTTAAAATTTAGGAAATTCAATAAGAAACAACTTTCTAATTACATGTGCTATAGTAAAAGTGCCAAGGAACAGAGATAAGCGAAAAGATAAAAAAATTGTTTTTTGCCACTAATTGTTAAATATAAAATCAAGCGTACATCCTATCTCTTAGTAAACTTAGCGTGTTCAACTGCACCCTAAAACGGAGCAATTCAGCAATAAAATAGCCTGTTTCCGATGAGTCCACTCAAAATTCCCTGCCAACTAGCCTAAATGTATAGATTGCTGTACGGTGCGGAATCTTTGTATGGGTTAGAGAAGTTTAGTCACTTGAAACAGCAGCATCCTGAGATGGGTCGAGCCTTACGGTTGCAGAATAAGTAGAATTCCGTATGTTGCTTATCATAACTCGAGTTACTTTGATATGTGAGCAATGCTAATTTTCCAGAAACGGAACATGAGCCGCTGAGATATTTGGAAGCCAGCGCAAACAAAGATCGAGTGGAGTTGGAATATGTTAGATCGAAAAGTAGCACAAAATATGCAAAAAGGAACTTGTTCAGAGATCAGAGATACAGATCGTCATTACCGTTTTCAATCTTAGTAGGCTATTTTTAGAGAAGAAAGGCTCTTGCCACTTCTATCGCAAGGGTGCGAATAAATCAAAAGAAACGTGCTGATTTCTTCAATACTCTTTTTACAGATGTTAACGTTAGTCTCATTTTTAAAGTAAAATTAACACAATAACGCAGTTAAATCTACGCGTAAAGTAAGACACTGCATGGTATAGATTGAAGTAGAGTAGGATGGTGCTTTTCTCGGAGCCTCAATTTGCGCAATTTTACGTGAATATTCACATTAAAAAAATTTTTGTCTAAACTTGTGGCTGGATTCAAAATTTTTTTTTTATTGAAACAGTACATCAGCAATCAGAATTACAAGAGATTCTATGAACTAATTTGTTGTTAAAGTTGATTGGCTTGATGAGGTTAGCACCCCCATTGGTGCTTCCTCGCAGTGTCCTAATCCTATTGATTGAGGATGATGGATTCACACTGGAGGATTCACGTTAGTTTGTAGGTCCCAAGGCCATTTCCGCTTTAATCGCCGAAAGTTTGGTTGTAACGTAAGTGGTTGTATAAGGTCGTTTGGATGATATGTAAGTCTATCATAGTGTCTGGTTGCCCGTTCCGTAATTACATCACGCACGTATGGTGTGTTGGAGTCGGTATGTAGGGTGAGATTTATCACGTACCATGGAGCATCCATAAGAGTTTTATTGTCTTGGATTGGAATCTCTGGATTATGTCTACGTTAGAATAGCTAGAGCAGCCCCACAGCTCACATCCATATGTCCAAATAGGACGTAAGATGGGTTTATATATAAGGAGTTTACTCTCGGTTGCTAAAGGTGATTTCCGACCTATTAGCCAGTACATTTTTTTAACTTTCAGATCCATGGCTTTGCGCTTCTTCTTTATGTGTTGTTTCCAAGTTAGCCTTTTGTCCCCGTGTAATCCCAGATACGTCACTTCTTCAGATTGTGGTACATCAATGTTGTTTATGGTAACAGGAGGGCATATTTCCCTTCGCATTGTAAATGTTATTTGAACTGACTTATTTTCATTCACCTTAATTCGCCATTTGTCTAACCATTCTTCTATTAAGTGTATGTGTTCCTGCAGTAATCTTGTAGCAGCTAAAGGGTCTTCATTGCACGCGAGGATGGCAGTATCATCTGCGAACGTTCCCATTTCTTTGTACGGTGTTATTGGTATATCGGCAGTGAAAAGTAAGTATAGGACTGGGCCCAAAACGCTGCCTTGGGGAACCCCAGCGGTAATTGGTTGTAGTGTCGAGATTTTGTTTCCGAATTTTACTAGGAAATAGCGGTTTGAAAGGTAGGATTGGAAAAGGAGATAATATTGGAGCGGAAATAATGCTTTCATTTTAGCAAGTAACCCTTTGTGCCACACCAAAGGCTTGTCGGACGTCCAAGAATACTGCCGTGCAGTACTTCTTACTTTCAAAAGCTTTCTGAATTACGTTAGACATGCGGTGGCACTGTTGAATAGTAGAATGATCTCGTCTGAATCCAAATTGGTGCTTTGGGATACAATCATCCAGTGGTGTGTCTTTATTTAACCGACTTTTCTATCAGCTTTTCTAGGAGTTTGGCAATTATTGATAACAGGCTAATTGGGCGATAAGATTGCACTTCATTTGGCGGCTTACCATGTTTCAATATTACTATAATTTGCGCAATCTTTAATTGCGGCGGCCAGTAGGTTAAGCGCAGAATTGCGTTAAATAATGCTAGTAGTTGTCTTTCCCCAGTTTCTGGTAGCTGTTTAAGGATAGGACCAGTTATGAGGTCGTAGCCTGGTGCTTTTTTGTTGCTCAAGAATTTTATCTCCTGACGTAATTCACCTATTTTAAGATCCCGTATTGGGAATGAAAGTTGTAGTGGGGCTTCGAGGAAGGTGTCTACTTCTATATCTATTGTTTCAGAGTTAGGTCTAAATACTTCTGCCAGATATTGTGCGAATAGGTCAGCTTTTTCTTGGTCAGATCTGGCCCACGTGCCGTCTGTGTTACGTAGCGGCGGTACATGTACCTGTGGCCTCTTGAATCCCTTTGTGGCTTTCCATATACTGTAGTCGTCCTTGGAAAGAGAAGTTACATATTGTTGAAATGTGTCGTTTTTTACTTCGTTCAGTTTTCGTTTAAGTTTATTAGTAATTCGATTGTACTTTGTTTTGTCGTTTCTATTATGGGTTCGTTGCCAGACTGCCCTGGCTTTCCTTTTTTCCTTAACCAGCTCCATCACTTCTCTTGGGAAGTTTTGTGAGCTGGGTTTTTGCTTTTCCATGCGCGGTGTAGCATACCATGCTGCCTCTTGTGTAGTAGTTATAAATATGTTGATTCCACTGTCCAACTCTTCAGTCGTTTTAGGCTTATATTAAGATCAAGATGTTGATCCATATACTCTTTAAAGGCGTTCCAATCTGTGCGTCTGTTACATAACATTGGTTTGATTTCTTTTCTAATTACTGTAGCACTAATAGTAAGTATAACAGGTGTGTGGTCAGATGATAGATCATAACTGGAAGTTATGTCTACGTAGTTAGATGAAACTCCTTTAGCAACGAATAAATCTAACAAATCCGGAATTTTGCCAGGGTCCGTTGGCCAGTACGTTAGGCTACCTGTTGACAAATATGTATAATTATTATCAGTTATGAGTTTATTAAGTTCTCTGCCTTTTGTAGTTATCAGTCTACTGCCCAACCTGGTATGATTCGCATTAAAGTCTCCGCCAGTTATAAATCCTGACCCTAAGGAATCAAAGAATGGCTGTAGCATGAGTTTGGTTATTTGGTGCCGAGGGGGGCAATATGTTGCCGCTATTGTAATTGAGGATTTGGTAGTTTATTTACTTCAATCACTGTGGCCTGTAAGAAATTTTCTTCGAATTTTGGTAGTTCGAGATGTGTTATTGATTCACGAATGATAATGGCAGTGCCTCCATGTGCCGTACCATCCGGATGTTCGGTGTGGTAAATAAGATAGTGCGGTATTTTTATGTGGGTTCTTACAGTAAAATGGGTTTCTGATATAAGAAGGATATCAATGTTGTTTATACTGAGGAAGATTTCGATTTCTTGTTTTTTTGATTGGAGGCCGTTGGCGTTCCAGAGTGCAATTTTAAGGAATTTGGCCATTATCGAACTAATTTATTTATGACCGTCGTAAGCATGTTCAAAATAATGCTATTTTGTTGTATTAGTTGATTGAACATACCTTTGAATTCTTCTAAGAACTGTGTGAGTGTTAGGTCTTGAGGTGATTGAGGTTTATTTGTGTTTGTTTGTTCACAGTTAGTGTTTGGCATTTTCCAGTAGTTCTTCACTGGCAAGGGAGAAAAGTTTTGTGGATTTGTCTTGTAAGAGGCACGTGTGTTTTTTTTGTGTTTGGGTGTTCGGTTTTATTTTGTTTTGTAGCTCTTGGTAGATTGAACAGCTCTTGTAGTTTGCGGGATGTGCACCATTGCAGAGTGCACAAGTAGCAGGGGGTTCCCTTGTTTTTTTGCATGTAATAGAATTGTGCGGCCCGCCACATTTAAAGCAGGCGTATGGCCTATTACAATATGACTTTGTATGGTTATAGTTTTGGCATCTTGTGCACTGGACCAGGTTCATATTTCTGTGGGGCGGTTCAACAGAAATTTTTAAGTTTTGTAGGTAATTTATGTTATATATGTCTTTGTTATTGGTGGCTGGTTCCAAATCTACAAAGAATAGTGGTAATGCTTCTTTAGTTTTCTTATGTTTTATGTTAGTAATGTTTCTAACCTTGTGATTATGAGTAGCTATTTCAGCTGTAATATCATCTACTGGAATTGTAGGATGTATGTGCCGTAGGACCACTCTGTATGCACGTTCCTGCTTGATTTGGTAAGTGTGGTGAATGACACTGTTTTCCTGGAAATGTTTGACGAGTTTTCTGTACACATCCGGGGAATGCACATTAAATTTGACTACGTTATCAGCCATACTTTTGGTGGTGTACTGTTCCTGTTCCATAATATCCTTCAAGCTGTTTATCATTTCCTGATAATTGTTAACTCCATGTACGTAGATTGGAGGGGTTTGGGTATTTTATTTGAGTTTTGTTGGGACCGTTATCTTGATTATTGTTTGTTACGTCTGTAACTTCTGGTAAAATTGAGTATTTGTTAGTTTGTGTTAGATTAAATGATTGTGGCGGATTTTGTGTGTTTTGCAATTTCCTTCTTTTCTTTTTAGGTTATTAACTTTTGCCAAGCATTTTTTTGTCTGCAATGTTTTCTTCCTCTGCGTCGCTAATAATAATTTTCATTGGTTTTTGTGTCGTGATTTGTTGATGCAATGGTTGGACTTGAGGCGGCATTACAAATTGAGACATTTAAGAGTGACCATATTGATAAGGTTGGAATGTTTGTATTTGTGGCGACATTGAGTAGCTATTGGGCATTTGCTGGAATTGCTCAGGTGTTATTTGTTGTGGATTGTTATTTGGCATAACTGGGTATTGTTGGTAAAAGGATGCGTTTTGTTGCGTTATTGTTGGGTTGAATTGTTGCGTGGGGTTGTAGCCATTGCCAAATGGCAGCATGCTGTTAGTTTTGCTTACATGCATGCACTGAATTATGTAGTAAACAATATAAAAATGAAAACAGTTTATTCCAATTAATGCACTGGTTTATCACTGCTCCAGGTTCACTGTACGATAGCGATAACATGCAGCGCGCACGACTTAGGCATGTGCTCGGCTTGAGCGCTCGAACCGTACTATTCAATATATTGAGGACAACTATCAACTCTGGACGGCTACCAATAACGTCTCTGAGCTAGAGGCAACAAAACTTTCTGGAACTGCCCACTACATAATGTAGTAGCCTAAGATTAAAAAAATCAACGGAGCGGCTGTATAATAATAAGCATAACAATCGTGATCATAATAATAATAGTTCCCCGTAATAGGTTTTAAAGGCGCTTTGGGGTCGTAACAGGATAGGTCTGCTACAATCTAGAGCCTAAGGTACACAAGGGTAGTAACGTGGCTAGCGCTAGGTATCCATCGCCTATTACTACCCCAGAGTTTGACTTCCATGTACTCATTTATTGCAGCCTAAGTCGAGCTGGGCCGTAAAAATGCCAGCGATTGTATTGGCGAGAGCGAGATTCGAACCCGCAAACTCGTAGTCTAGCGACCTATCCACTAAACCACCACTGCTCTCGTGATCATAATACGTCACAAAATTGTCAGACTCTTGTAGTAGAGTAGTGATAATACAAATATTAATTAGTTGCCATACAAACACAAAAATAAGTATTTTATTGCATTATTAGTTATTCGAGCTTTAATTAAATAATCCAATTTTAAAAGCTTATGCTTTGTCTTTCTGACTATTGTTTCTGTACGATTCTTTATGTTTATATAATGTATTCTGTTTTTCCTTTGAATTGATAACCTTTCTACACACTTGTTTCTTTTATTAACTGCTATTCAACTTCTCTATTTATTTTATAATAGTGAACTTAAAAGTAAAAGAAAAATTGATAGAGTGTTCATAAAATTAACAGATGGAATTGGTTCAAGGTGGTTTTTGATCCACATAAAATAACGCTTTGAGTGCTACAGACAAGTTTTAGATTTTTGCTACGGAAAACCGCTTGAATTTACTATTTCTTATAAAGATTGAAACCTCAGATTGAATATTGGTTACCTTTTTTAAAGTAGCTTGCTATTTTATATTTTTCGACAGCTTACAAATTGCAGTAATAAAGATACAAATGTTACAAATTTATTATGGAAGGGTCATTAGCAATTTTATGAAAAGTTTGGATACAAAGACCGTCAGATAAGATAAAGGTTGGCTAATTAAAACTCACTTTAGTTATAAATCCTTTATTACTAAGAGATGGTGCGGTTAGCCGACTCAAACAATTATAAGCAAATGGATTGCAACGGCAGTAATTTATATGCATTGAAATCAGAAAATCAATCGTTCGTTTGCACCGCATTTTAAAATTAAAACATCGTTTTCTATTCAGGTTCGCTGGACGAAAAAGGACAACTTATTCAATTCTGCAAGACTGTGATTTATTCATTAAATTTAAATCTACACTGCAAGTTCTTCAAAAGATCCGATCCTTGCGATAATAGAATATGCCAAAACCGCTTTAATATTTTACAGAAGAATTGAAATGCTGGTCATATATAAAACTTAAGTTTTGGTTTTTCTGCTATGAAGGAAACACAGCAAACGCCCCACTGTGTTAAAATCTAATTTAAGGGAGTTTCCTGCACTAAACAGCTTCAGATCAATACATCTGCTAATAATAAGCCCCTTAAACTAGTTTTAGATGGAATGGACTGGCTCTATCGGGCAGCAGTCAATCTGCTGGCACTCAACAAACTGACAGCCCATTTACTAACAGCAGAAATAAACAGAAAACGAGGACATAGATCGCTCCGAGTAAATGATCATAGTTCCTTTAAGCTGCATATTTCCCAAGAACGTGCAAATATAAAAAGAAAAAAATTCTTGCGCAATTACTGGTTCTTTAATGTATGTCTAAAGAATAACAATCGTAACAATTTAATTTAGAAATGTACAAAGCCCTTGAAGAAGACTGAAAAGAGTTCATTAAACTTAACAATAAAGTTTTATAATAAAATATTTTGTTTAGTTACCCAGCTTTCCTATCCTTGCTTTTACTTTAAACAAATCGTTTTTTTTGTGTAATGGTTTCTTTAATTATCTGTACTACAAAAAATAAATTCAGTACATAAGAGATTTTACTACACACGTGAAATAAGAATAAGTTTCAAAGTTTGTTATTGAGCAAGTAACAGTTCTTTTGCTCTTTACCTTTATAAAGGCTAACTTCTTTGTTTTTGTGCACTTGTTTTATTAATTCTGTTAAGATTATTATTTAACAGACTTGCAATAATTATTCAATAACCTGTGCGTTTATATTCTCCAATCTTGTTTCATTAGGTAGCTTGACAATTTTGTTCACATCAACATTCTTGCCTAACTCTGGCCATACATTCTCCTATATTCCTTTCAAAATTTCTCTGCCACCTGGTTGTAAGAAAAGTTTGATATCTACATCTCCAATGGATTTTTTGCCTTTTTAAATAGTTATCAATATGTTCAGCTATAAAATTCAATATTATGTTTTGATTGATTTTATGTTGATCCAACTAATCAACATAAATTTGGTGGCAGAAAAATTATTTTTATTGGAATAAATGTTACTAATTCTTAACTTGGAGTATTATCAGTCAAAAGGTCCAGTTTTCGATTCTAGTGCTTCGAATTTACAAGGACGTTTTAAAAAGTAGTTTATAATGATTCAAACGAAATTGAGATTTTGGAATAATGAACAAGTAGTGACTAAAGACTTCATTAGCGTTATTAACAAGAAGAAATATTAAATTTCTGTTTCCAGCCTTGAGTTTGGTGCTACCTTTTATACGTTTTGGCATTGTTTCCCGAATAAGAACTCTTTTACCAACATCTCAAACTACTACAAGAAGATAATTTTCTTATTTAAAAATAACTCATAATGTAGCTGGGAATACACCCGCTACTTCTGTAATTTCACTTGCCACTTGTACAGTTATTTATTTTTTTTTTAATTATCTATTAGCAATCAGAATATTAGAATACATTCTATGAGCTAATTTTCTGATTATTTAATTCTTGGGCGTGAAGGGGATGACACCCAGTGGAGCCACCCCTGTATTATTGTAATAAATCCTTGGACCATTTTTTCTTGGATCTATGATTGCATTTGGATGAGTTGTTAGGTTAGTGTGACATTTAGTTGCCTTTTGTTTTACAGCATCTTTTACAAACGGAATGCCGAGCTCCATATGAAGCGTTTGGTTTGATACAAACCATGGTGCATTTGTGATGTTCCTCAAGATCTTGGATTGACAGTGCTGGATTACATTTACTGTGGATGTGATGGCGCAGCCCCAAAGTTCTAATCCATATAACCAGATGTGACGAATGACAGCCTTATAAAGTAGCAATTTGTTGGTTAAAATGAGCTGAGACCGCCGTCCAATGAGCCAGTTCAGGTTTTTGATTTTTAGGTCCATCTGCTTTCTTTTGTTAGTGACATGTGCCTTCCACGTCAATCGTCTGTCGAGATGTAATCCCAAGTATTTTACCACATCTGCTTGAGGGACCGCTTTGTTTCGGACATGTCGAGCGTCTTGATGTGAACGTGACATGGACCGACTTGCCCTCATTAACTTCAATTCTTCATTTTATAAGCCATTTATCTATTAAATCTATATGTTCTTGGGTTTTTATAGATGCCGTGTCCTCAGCAAAGGTTCCTATGTCACTATGGTTAGTCGTGGGTACGTCATAAGTGTATATTAAGTACAGGAGCGGACTCAAAACGCTTCCTTGCGGCACCCCTGCTTGGATTGGTCTTATGTCGAAAGTCTCTTGCCCAATTCTTGTTTGAAAGAAGCGATTTTCTAGGTAGGATTGGAACAGCAAGAAATATTGATGGAGAAACTGCTTTTTAACCTTGTATAACAATCCTCTGTGCCAGACCTTATCGAAGACCTAGCTGACGTCCAAAAATATCGCTGAACAGTATTTTTTGTCTTCGGTCACTGTTTGTATTGTATTTATTATGCGGTGACACCGTTGTACCGTATAATGTTGATGACGGAAACCAAATTGATGATTTGGGATCAAATCGACTTCTAGTTCATCTTCCCGGATTCTTTTGTAAATAAGCTTCTCCAGCAACTTTGATATTAAAGGGAAGAGGCTGATAGGGCGATAGGATTGAATTGCGTTTGGGGGTTTACCAGGTTTAGGTATAAGAATAATCTGGGCAAACTTTAATAGCGTTGGCCAGTATATAAGACGTAAGATTCCATTGAATAATATTCAGAGAAACTGGAGGTCATTATCTGGTAGTTGTTTTAGTAATATTGATGTGATCAGGTCGCATCCTGGAGATTTAATGTTATTGAGAAATCTAGTTTCTTCTCGAATTTCATTAATGGTGAATTTACGAATAGGGAGTGACATTTGCAATGGAGTACTAAGGTATTCTTCAACTTTATCGTCAGTTTCTTCCGAGTTTGGAGTAAAGACGGTCTCTAAGTGTTGTGCAAAAACATCTGCTTTTTCCTTGTCAGTTCCCTTCCATGTTCCCGTGGGATCTTGTAGTGGAGGAATATGCGCTGTAGGTCGCTTGAGACCCTTAGCAGCTTTCATATTGTATTGTCTTGTGTGGATAACGAGTTCATATATATCTGAAAAGTTTCATTTCTAATTTCTGCTAACGTTCTTCTTAATTTATTATTTAGCTGATGGAATGTTCTTCGATCATTTATGTTTTGGCTGCGATGCCACTTAGCTCTTGCCTTTCGTTTTTCTTTAACCAACTCCATTACTTCAGTGGGAATATTAGGTGAGTTTATTTTAAGTTTTGTGGTACTGGTGTAGCGTTCCATCCTGCTTCTTGAATGATAATAATAGAATATTTTGTGGCCTTTTCTAGGTCTTCGTTAGTTTGCAGTCGTACATTTAAATTAATGTTTGCATTCAAGTATTCTTTAAATTCCTCCCAATCGATTCTACTATTACAGAGCGAGGGTTTTGGTATTCTATATATTATTGTGGCACTGATAGTTGAAATTACTGGAGAATTATCTGACATAATGTCATAATTAGGTGTGGCGTCTAAGTAATTAGAAGATATGCCTTTTATGATATAGAAATCAAGCAGATCGAGGATCTTGTCAGTATCTGTCGGCCAGTAGGTGGGAGTACCGGTGGAAAGATAATTATAGTTCATATCATTTATGGGCTTAAGTAGTTCCCTTCCTCTGGTTGTTATTAATCGTGAACCCCAGTACGTATGCTTAGCATTGTAGTCGCCACCTACAACAAATCTTTGTCCCATAGATTCAAAGAAGGGTTGCAGCATTTGTTTAGTCATGTTGTGCTTTGGAGGACAATAAACAGCTGATACATTTAACGGCATAGCCAATTTGTTTACTTGAATAGATGCAGCTTGCAAAAAATTAGTTTTATACTGTGAAAGTTCATGATGAGCAATAGATGATCTAATTAGCACTGCCGCACCACCATGGGCAGTTTCGTCGGGATGTTCCGTGCGGTATATAGAGTAATAAGGTATTTTGAAATGATTTCTTGCGGTAAAATGGGTTTCGGAAAGTAACATTATATCTATCTTGTGTACATTTAAAAATGTTTCTAGTTCTAGCTTTTTTTGTTGTAAACCGTTGGCATTCCAAAAGGCAATTCGCAGAAACCGAGCCATTATTGTACTACTTTATTAATGACGGTGGTTATCATATTCATATTCATGGTATTCTGTTGTAACAATTGATTGAAGAGATTCTTAAGCTCATTAAGAAATTGGTAGAGATTTACGTCTTGAGGATTTGAAGGGTCATTTTTAAGTGCCTGTGAGTAGGACTAGTAAGTTGGTGCTGTGTTGTTTAAAGGAGTTTGAACTTTCTGTTGCGTTGCGGCGCTGTTTTTAGTCTTCTTGCAAATTTTGGTATCATGTTGCCTTCCGCATTTAACACAGGCATATGGCCTGTTGCAGTATTTTTTAGTGTGGTTATAGTTTTGACACCTAGTGCACTGGACAATGTCATGAGTTGTTCTTGGAGGTTCAAATAGAATACTTTTATTGTGTAAATACCGCACATTATAGATTTCTTTATTATTCTCGGCGGGCTCAAGATCTACAAAAAATGTTGGAAGAGATTCTTTTGTTGTTTTATGTCGTAAATTTGTTATATTACGCACCCGGTGTCCCTTTTCCGCTAGAGCTTGTTTGATTTCTTCAATAGGTGTAGAATGATGTATATGTTTCCGTACTACTCGGTAAGGCCGATCTTGCTTCATTTTGTATGTATGATGTATGATATTTTTATCCATCACGTGTCTAATAAATTTTCGATATACATCGGGATCTTTTGTGTTAACCTTGACAACATTATTTAATAAACAATTTCTAGAAATTCCTCAGTCATTTTTTTGAGAGTTGATGACTTCGTGAACAAAAATAGGAAGCGTTTGGGTATCACTGTAGGCTCAGATCGCATGTTTGTCTGCATGGTTTCGTCATCTCCTTGTGATAACGTTGAGAAGCAATTGAATAGTTGTTTTATTATTGCTAATTGGTTTTTCTATTCGTCTTCTTTTCTTGCTTTTAACAAGTTTCCAGCTGTTGGTAGGATTATTGTCAACTTCTTCATTGCTTTCTGAATCGTCTACCGATATTTGTTCTATTGGTTTTTCTTGTTGAAGCATGTGAAGTTATGGTTGGCTAGTTAACTGATTAGGGGGAAAATATTGAGGATTGAATATTTGGTGCGGGATAGACTCCGTGGGGGCTTGTTGATTAAATGGATATTGGGAGTGTGTTAAGAAGGGAATTTGTTGCTGGAAAGCATGTGCTCCATTTGTTTGGAATTGATTATTTTGAAATATTTGTTAAAAATTGTTAGAGCCGCTGTCGGTTGGCAGCATGTTTTTGTTTAAGCTGCTTATGTGATTACAGGAGTGTGAATTAATTATTGTTCACTTATGGTATTAAATTGTTAAATAAATAAATAAATAAATACGACTGACCTTAAAGACTGCGGCTCGGCGCGGCGATACCGCAGGTAAAATTGGCCCGCACACGTCCACTCTGCTTCAATGTACGGACCGGAATCCGTGCAGTTATGAAAATTATTTTTGTTTTTTATTAGATGGAACCACTCAACTAGCTACAAAACTTTTAGCACTCTTCTCGCACGATCCATTACGATTGTATAACTCAATGGTATATTCAATTCAATCGAGATGGAGAGTCGTTTTTGTATTTTCTCAATCACATTGCTTCTATAACGGGTAATTTTTGATACAGAAGTTGTAGTTACTGATACATTTTTCTAAAATTGTAAATATAACGGTTTGAAAACTCATACTAAAGAGGACCAGTGGAAAATAAAGAAGCTGAGAAGAAAAACGTCACGTGTTAGGAAGTTGTGTTACAACAAATGTTGTGATATTTATTTACATCGTTGGTAAACTGACTTAAAAGGGCCACGGTAGTAACCAAGACATATGTGCCCATAATTTGTCGGATTACTCATATAATAGAATTGTTAAACTTGCTAGTGATGAAGATTATAAAATGAACGACCTGGAACTGTTTCCGCCGATACTGACATAAGCTATGATAAGCTTGAAGAATAGTTTGTAGGTATACGATAATATCTCAATCTTACAAAAGCTGTTAGGTCTTTCTAAAGTAAATATTGACGCTGATCCCCAAAGTGTAAGCGAAGGACCAAATTTTTTTGTAGGCGACAGCTCTTTACACTTTTTTGTCGAGTTATCTAATCCGTAATATTATCAAATTATGAAACGAGTGGAAATAGAATCTGTCAAACGAAGGGATGTAACAACCCAAGAAATGAAGAAATATTTAAACTTGTTGTCTTTATAGAACGTACGCATAAAGACAAGTAAGATAAAAGATAAGTACTACAGAAATATATTTTTTTGCCAAATCTATGTACAAAGACAACTTGTAGCAAGTATATAATGCTTAATATTTCAGTAATAACAAAAATATTGTTGATCAAAATTAGACCCAGGTTTGTAAGTGTCTACAAATATATATAATGACTTTGAATTCAGACTATTTAGTCAACGGATCTTGCTAATACTTACATATGACCATATAAACCTATTCTGTTATAAAATTCACGACAGGAAAGTTAAGAGCTACACAATGAACAATGAAAAATTTTGTTAGGACTACAACTGTATAACTGAAAATAAAATTATTGAATGCGAAATAAAACCTAAAGTTAAAGCGTAACACACCGCATCGCATCTTTATAAAAGTAGCAGATGACAGATGGGGTGAGAAGGTAGCCGAAATGAGATCGAGGACAAGAAAAAAGACAGAAAAAGACCTTCTACTAGGTGGAAAAACGACTTTAACAATATTGCAAGAACACAATGAACGGCAACGTCAAGAACTTAAAAATATTTATGCCCAGAGACATACTCAAGCACTAAAAGTGTTTTTTTATCCTTGCGCTTGCTACCAACTACATAAAGATTTCTAAGCTTGGTAACGAGATAATAGAAACCACTAAATCTTTGGTGTACATTAGTATGTAAATACTGTTTATATGTTATTTGTGTGTTCAATTAATTTATCTAACAACACCTAGTTTTCGTTTACCTTATGGTTTTATGTTTTTATTATTTTTGTATACATCTAACGTAAAAAGTTATTCTCTATTGGATCAAGAGCCTAAATTATGTAAAATAGTAGCACTCAATTTTATAATGGGTGGTATTTCAGCGGTAAATTGTTTAGGAATACCCAGTAGATGTTTGGCAAAAGTCTTTTTTAATTATAAGTTTTTTATTTCAATTGTAAGGTTTTTGTTTCTAAGTTAGCTTAATCTTCATAAGACAAATAGAAAAGATTTAAATTTACATACGAATCTTAAAATAGTTAAGTAACTAATACTACAAAAGGCGCACAATAGAATCATATTTGGCTTTATTAAAAAATAACAAAGGTATATATGTAAAACGTTACAAAAACAGGCAAATTAATA
This sequence comes from Sinelater perroti, assembly GCA_036346155.1. Classification (NCBI taxonomy): domain Eukaryota; kingdom Metazoa; phylum Arthropoda; class Insecta; order Coleoptera; family Elateridae; genus Sinelater; species Sinelater perroti. The sequence goes on along the minus strand of JARFIY010000158.1, from coordinate 1,285,035 downwards.
CACAACTAGTAAAATAATATTTGAAATTGAACGAACTGATCATGCTTTTTTTATTTTAGCATCAAATTTTTTGGTGGCAGTTTTCAGCAGTTTAGTTAAATTGCTAGACCTACAAGTTTCCGAATAAACTATTTGTAAAGAGCAGAATCGTCTGTTTTACTTATCATTTGATTATCCACAATTTAAATACTTAGTTTTTGACCTCGTTTATTGTAGAAGTTGAATGAATATACGTAGTCTACTAGTTTGCGCAGCCAAAAGCGCATTTTTCTTCATTAATAGACATTAATAAAAATCTTTAGTTGCACCATAACTTTTGCTGTTTTTTTATGTAAACAGCCATTATCAAAATTAACTGCTTTAAATCTTTCTAACGAAAACATTCTTTAATTATATTCCCACCTTTGATCAATCGTTGTTAATACCTCAAAGTATTACTCCTAAAAGACGTTGATGTTATATACTTTTATATAATAAAAGTTTGTTCTACTAGATTTATTTCCCTTTAAAATGAAAAAAAATCTTAAGACATTTATCTTTGTATTGAGGTGACTTCGGTTGTTCGATATCACACAAGATGTTTTTTACTATTTTTCCTTGCATGGGTTTCTCAAAGATCTTGTAAAAGACGTTATAGGTATGCAGTGCTGCATAACATACAAGCATTTGTAGACAAGGTCCTGTTCATAAAGTATTTCAATGCAATGTTTTAAGCTGCCGGTAAGAAAAATTTGTGATTTCTAATTCTTTTTAAAGTGTATACAGAAATTTGATTATGGTGGTAGTATCTGTTTGAATCTCTAGTATCAACAAGTAAAAGAGAAAATTCTTGTCACGTTATTTAAAAATGATTGGTGCCTTCCCTCAAAAATGCGGCTGCGTCATAGATTGAAATGAAGGCAGACAATCATGGGTAAGGATGGACGGCGTGGTTACTTTGCAAAGAGAAAAAGTAAAAAAGAAAGACAAAGAGACTGCTTTGTACAATGTTAATGGTCGTAACTATCAATGCAGTTGAATCATATCCAACGCACTAACAGATACAACAGGTATATCTCAGTAATCTTTGGATACCATCATATGTAAGGTCTTGAAGATGACAATTTTGGTTTATAATGAATGTCACACCGCTGATAAAAAACCGAGGCCTGCAGAAGTACGTTTATGGTCTTTGTAGTTACATACAGTCGATTACGAGACGTTTTTGAGTGTTTGGTCACAACAAGCGTTGTGAAAACAGCACATTGAAAGCCGTTGTTCCTACAAGCTACAACAACCATTATTGTAAAATACATAACAATTGTCCTTTGGAACTAAGAAGAGATTTTGCTGATAGATTTGCTGCAGTACTGCAAGTAACTAAAGCAACTTGACTGACTTATTCATCAACACAGTTACAAGAAATAAAGATGCAGCGTTCTGCTTACACCTGTTAATACGTACCTTTATGTTAATCTTCACGTTGTGTGCCCCCTAAAGGCTCTTATGTACATCGTTTCACACATTTGTCGAAGAGAAACTATTACTCTGTTTAAATGCAAAGTGAGAAGTTTATTTAGTTATCCATAAGTACAGACATTTTATATCCAAGGAATACTTTGTAATAGTTTTAAGGAAACTGCTGTAGCAATGGCAAAAGTGCATAAACATTGAAGGACGATATCTCTAATAAGATTAGTGAGCAGACAGCAATTTTTTTTGAATCTTCACGTGGAAAAAGTATTTGAAAAGGCGAAGGCAACCTGATAGGTTTTTAGTTCTTTACGTTATCCTGAGAGCAGACCCCCTCTGCAATAAAATAACACTTTATAAGACTATAATGTGCCTGATTAAGGTATTTGCGTATTTTATTTGGGGCTATTGTACAAAAACCTACGTGAAAGAACTCCATGTTGTAAAGAACGAGACATTTAAAACCATATTTGTCGTTCCGTGGTTTGTTCGAGACATAATCTTCCAGAACGCGCATGTATCTCCCAGAGCGTTCAACGTTAAAGACCACGGTTGCAGGCTGAACAGAGGCGCTCATTGTAAGCATCCAAAGATTCTGATTCTTTCCTTAGGAGGCGATCAAACACAGTCAAACCATCATCTACGTGAGCTCAATGAAGGAGGAGTATCTTATACCCTATATCTAAGTCGTGGTTTGCAAGAATTTTCGGAAAATTGCTGGAATAATTTCAAAAGTTTATAGATATCGAAGGATTGCGCTTCTAACGTAATGAGCACTTTCTTCTACTTAATAAAAGTTATTGAGGAAAAAGCAATCGTAATGTCAACAATGTTTAAACTCCCAAGTAATTGTAATTATTATTCTACAGCAGAGTTCTAAAGTATAACAGAGCACGGGCAGGGGTTGTCATTACTATACACAAAAAAACTGATGAATTACGTAAATACTTAAAATAAGATCGATGAAAGACTGCTAAAGATACATACCCACGGACGACTCTAATAACTCCCAGGTACATTTAAAGATTAAAACTATTAAAAACGCTAAACAACTTTTGTACATAGAAAGAACTAATAATATTAGGTGACTTCAACGCTAGAACAGCAAAGAAGCTTAATGACTCCATCATAGGTGACTTCGCTATTCATGCAGCCGCATACAAAGCTTTAGCAGAAGAAACGAGGTACGTACAGAAGATTGTTGGTGGAATGAGGAATTTGAGAAATTAACCATGGAAAGAAGACACTGATATAATACATGACTGACTACAAATGACCCCAAGATAGAATGGCATACCAAAGAAAACGAAATAAAGTGAAAGATGCAATAAAACAGATCAGTACACAGAGGTACTAGAATGAAAAACTATCAAGCACTGTCAAAAATATAAGGAAAGATGAGAAAGGCAGATATACAAATATGATAAGTATAAAGCAGTGGTAAAATTACTTTGTCAGAGTACTAAAAAAACAGAAGAGTACACCAACAGAGTTTAACCTCCAAGAGGTTGCATTGCTCAGGTAACAGTAGAAGAAGCACAAACAGCTGTAAAAGAGATAAAAAACAAAAAATGAACTAGAAGGTATACCTGCTGAATTAATTAAACACGCAACTACGAAGGCACACAAAATTCTTACCTATATATTAAACAGATACCTTACTGAACATGATGCTTTACCTAAAGATTGAAAGATATTTAGCACCTATACATAAAAAGGACCAAAGACCGATTGTGGAAACTATAGAAGCATCAGCGTGTTAGCAATGGTAGAAACACTGTATGGATGCATTATGGGGAAAATAATAGAACAAGAAAATACAATAGCAGAAGAATAGAGCGGATTTACGGCGGGACCCTCATATAGTGACAATATATTCTCGATAAAAAAAGTAACAGAAAAAGAAAACTGAAACATTTAGAAACACACTAAATCTATATACAGGGTGGTATCCAAAAGTAGTAGGACTGATTTGTTTAAAAAAAAATTATTGAACATCGACTTAATACTCTTCAAAATAGGCCCCTTGGGCATCCACACACTTCTGGTAGACAGCCTTCCAGGTCGCGAAGGCCTTCTGGAAATCATCCTCCGGGATGCTGTTGCCGTTGCCGTTGCCGCTTGAACTGCTTCTACCGAGTCGAAACGATGCCCCTTGAGCTGCCTTTTGATCCGGGGGAACAGGAAGAAGTCCGGCGGTGTCACATCGGGGCTGTAGGGGAAGTTAGGCAACGTAGAAACGCCGGATTTGGCCAGGAGATACCTCACAATCCACGCGCCGTGGCACGATGCGTTGTCACCATTTTCGCGCACACTTCTCATCGACAAATCCTCTGTGATGCGTTGGACTGTCCCGTACGGAAGATTCAGCTCATCACTAATTAATTTAATGCCCAACCGTTGGTCAGAGTTCAAAAGTTGCTTAACTTTCAGAACGTTGTCGTCCGTTCTCGAGGTTGACGGACGCCCGACATGTCGGTCGTTCTCGACGAGCTCCTTTCCCTCCCGAAACAACTTGTGCCACTCAAATATCGAGGAACGGCTCATGGTATCCTTCTTGTAGGCCTGCGTAAGCATGTCCTTGGTTTCGGTCGCTGATTTTCCAAGTTTGTAGCAAAACTTGATGACGTACCGCTGCTCCAAATTTCGCTCCATCGCAACTGACGACGAGGTGTCACAACAGGTCACTAAAACGGTGGTCCACACTCAACTGACGCACGCAGGCGACTGCCGCAGGTCGAAATCTGTTCACAAGGCTCCCATATATAACATCCGGCATTGCAGACCCCCCTCCATCGCTCCGTGCGAGCGGAAGAAAACAGTCCTACTACTTCTGGATACAACTGTGTACTTGCAAGAGGGCTTTAATACTGCCCCAGTCAAAAAGCTCCTTAAAATCCTTCATAAAACCAATATAAACAAGCATTATATATAAAAAATATTATTAGACTTGGAAATAAACTACCACCACCATTCTCTACCAACAAGGGATTACGTTAAGGATGTTGCCAATCAAAAACACATTAATAACATGTAAATACATGAACATCCCAATAAAGGAAGATTATATATACTCTTTGTTATTTGCTGATGACCAGGTAATTCTTGATGGAAACGAACATGATATAACATATATGATGCGAAAACTTGCGGACACATGCAAAGCAACTGGACTAAACTATAAAAACACAACATACTTAATTACTGGAGGAAAAGCAAATTTACAGATAGAAAATAAGACGATCAAAAATGCGAAGAGTATAAATATCTAAAAAGCATATCATCAGGCGCGAACTCGAAAAAAGAAGTGATGAATAGAATAAGACAACACAAGCAACATAAAAGTTGATCTCTATCTTGTGGTCTAAGAGTACTATAAAAAACCGAAAATAAGAATATCGAATACTATTATATAAAGTATATTATTTATATGGTTCCATAACATGGGAAACAAGCAAAACCTGAACAACAAAAAATAAACACAGTAGAAATAAATTTCTTAAGGTGGAGGTTTTAAGACTAAAACATGTTGGAAATACGGTAATTAAAAAACGAATGCAAAAAATAAAAACAACAATAAAAAAAATAAAAAGGAGGTTTATATGGATATGCCCAAAGAGTCAACGAAGAAAGACGAATAAAATTCCATATCGGAACCCACCATAAAAGAAAAGAGGTATACCGCGAAGTATATGAATTAAGCAGGTACAAGAAGACATGATACTTAGAAACCTTCGAGAGGACGATTGGGGAAACAAGAAACAAAAGCGGTTGGAATGCGAGATACGGCCATAGCTGTAATCTACTCGCGCGATAGAGAGACACCTACAACAATACATTTGACGTAATTGCCATGCAAAATGATGCATTTCACACAAAGTCTTACAAGGTTTGACAAAAAAACTCCCCCACCTGGGATTAGAACCATCCTGTAACAGTATTTTAAAGCGCAGTGTTATCGTTAAAGTGGTGCGACACAAGCTATTGTTTGTGCCATAATGGTTCCTTTTGTCAATTTCCTGTACAACTGCAGATGAGCGGTCACTGTTGCTGTATCGTGCACGTTAGTGCGTTTATTTTTAAACACGCGCCAGCATTGACGTACAACACCTTCTAGGCTACTCAGTTTGCGATGAATTGCAACTGCCGAAAGTTTTTCGCAAACAGAAATTGTATTACTGCACACACTTCACATTCAGTGGGATTTTCTGTAGCAGCGTTTATTTTTAGTTGATCCAGATGTATTGAACGGCGGCCAGAGGGATGATCTAGAATTAGATCCAATTACAATATGTGGATTTAAGAATGTACCTGCTACTTCTTGTGAACTCAAAGGCACATTTTAACCTATAAACATTTGTTAAGCAATTGAAGACAATGTTTAACTACTGACAATTTAGAAAAATATTTAGTAAGTTCCAATGCAGAAACTTATGATAAGAGTTTAAATCGATCATGTTTTGATGATTATAAAATGCTAGAGAATCTCTTAGATCCATCTTACTCGCCTGATATGACACGCAGTGAGTACCAACTGTTTCCAGAATTAAAAACCCTGTAAGATGTGTGATTTCGGAATTTTAATGACGTAAAACGAGCTACAAGTCAGTGGATAAGAGGCTATCAACATATTTTTAAACGAACATAAGAGTTGATTTTGTATCCGGATAAGTATGTATTAGATGTAGTTAAATGGAATATATATTAGGTTTAGACACCAAATTCGTAAATTGTCATCACTCACTAAATAATTGACTTTGGTTGTCTCGCACTCTAAAGGGGACGCGTTGTATAATTATCAGAGACATCAAAACGCCCTCCAACGTTTTCAACGAAAGCAGAATCATTGAAGTAAATATTTGAAAGTACTTAGTTCAGTATTGCTATTAGAGCGCCGTACTACAATTTTGGAAATTTTTTATTGTTCTCTGTATAAAGAACATAAAATAGTTTCAAATACACAAGAAAAGGCAGTATAAGAACACAAAAGAGTAATATAAGAGCAACTTCAATATTATGGAATCAAATTAGAGTCTCTGCCATCCTAATACATAGTTAGGTAAAATCGCATTTTTGTAGTAACAAATTTGCAGTTTCGCAAACATTGGTAAGACAGCTGTACGTCTGCATTTATATAAATCGCACAACTACTCAGCTTTTTACGAGTTTGAGCCAGATGTTCGTGTCTGAACACTTCAATACAGGGGTTCTCAAAGTTTTCCAAAAAAAAAATAAATAGTGTGAGCGGATAGTAATAATTATCTTGCTCAAGCTAATAAGTAGAATAAATAACGTTTGGACTAAACAATGGAGAAATAGAGGCGAGGTTGTAGAATTAAGTCGCTGGTGGGGAATTAGTTAAGTGGGTTTCGTTAATGTGATGACTTTGCTCTCAACATCATTTTGTCAGCAATTGGGGAAACGGGTGGAATTTTCCGCGTTGGAAGGAACTTTTTGTTCAACCCCTGTAAACAGTTTGCAGGCCAGCAAGCATTTGCTGCCCAGTTGACGAACCTTTATCGTTCGCAGGATTGCGCCGCAGATGTTTTTCTTGTTCAGACACGGCTGCAAAGCCTCGATAGAACAAATTTGCATCTTTTTTAGTTGTGGCGTGATCGTCGACGAGACTGGAACAACTGCGTTAGCGCGATCGCGACGGTGAATTTTTGGTGTTTGCAATGGACAAGGTGCCCGTGCTGTTGCTTCGCATCGTCGAAAGCTACGTCCCCCGATGGTGACGCAGTAGGGCCACAAAATGGTAAGTGTATCAGATTCTTGATGCTGGACGGAGAAAGCTTCTTGTACTTCTCCTTCTACTTTTGTCTTTATTATACGAGGGTCTTTCGAACAGCAATAGACGTTACCTGAAGTAATTTTTTACAAAACTTTTGTACAACTTTTTCAATTTTTTTATGGCACACTGACTATTATTGTAAATAGAATCCTTTTATTATGGATATTTTAACTGTAAGCTCTACTTATTACAACAAGCATGTTATTATTGAAATTGGCGTTGTGTTGTGCAGACAAACATAATTTACAAACTTTAGAAGTAAATTTAATTTGAAATACGGTTTTGTTTGCTTTGGTTCTAAGTGTTGTTTCAAATAATTTTTTTCTTTTAACTTATTTGCCAGTTCAACAATAATTTATAATGTTATTCATGGTATTGTTGAGAAAAGTAAGATAAGAAGTAGCAGTAATATATGTTATAATTTATGGGAACTGATAGTTCCCTTAAAGATTTGATTAACAGTTGCTTACAGGCTAATCACTTTCCGGTTCCGTTATGTATAAGTCTTGTGGTAGCTTACGTTGTAGTCTTTGATGAGTATTTTGTCTGCCTATGTTATAGTGAACAGCACCGTGGCATTTATAAATGTCCGTAAAGAACTTTTGGACACCCGCACTGGTGTAACTTAGAACTGTAGGTGTCTAATTCTGTAGCTGTTCATTGGAATGAACCATGGGGATTTCACTGCGATGCGTAAGATTTTATTTTGGAGTTTTCTATCTTTTCCAAGTTAGTCTTCGCTTTAATTCCATATTGGCGATGCGTAGAGCACCAGTGGTCGAATTAACGATTTATACATCATGATGTATTTTGGCTTGAGCGATGATTTTCTATTAATCAGGTACAGCTGTGCCAACCTCGCATATCCTTAATTTAATTTGTGGTTTACATGGAATTTCCAGGTGAGCGGTGTATCGAATAGCACCTAGGTACTTCAGCAGCGTCAGCTGGTTTCAAGGAACAATGTTGTTGTTTATTACTATGCTAGGAGGATTGTGACTCTTCTAAGGAAATATTCTTGCTTGACACTTGGCAGTTTTTTTGGATATTCCATCTGGTGTACCATGAGTAATGTTGTTGTTAAGAGGCAGGTTATGGCTGGTTGAGATCGCTGTTTGAGTCAGAATTGCGTATCGTCTTTGAAGGTCGCAAAGTTGCGCCTGGGGATGTCTGAGTAAAATATTAAATAGGCACCTGTCCCAGACCTCTTCTATTTTTTAGGAAATTCGTTGTAGCTGATGTAGCGTTGAATATGATTTCCTGAAGCCAAACTGGAATGGTGGTACTACATTGACACTGACAGTGGATGATTTTTCTAGGACTTTGAGAGTAGTCGACAGGCTCATTAGCCTCCTACTGTTTATCCGGCTTGGGAAAGACCAGTATGTGGGCGTGCTTCCATGCTTTTGGAAAGTATCCTTGTTGGAGACATGCATTATATACAGTGGCGAGGTAGGCTAGGGATTTATTGGTAAGGTGAGTTAATACTAAGTTAGTTATATGGTCGTGCCCAGGGGATTTTTTCTTTGGGAGTTTGTTTATTATGTCTTTGATTTCTTGGGTGATTGTAGGGATTATTGGTTCAGATATCACTGGTTGGTTGGTTTGAATGTGGTTGATTATGTATACTGCTTCATGTGGAGCACAGATATATTTTGGAGTAAAAACTTTCTCATAGTCAGCTTCGTCGGTGGTAAGGGGTACATTATCTACGCTTAGTGTTGGGATTTCCTCGCGTTGTTTTAGTATACGCCTGGTGGCTCTCTACATACCAATGTCACCTGGTTGAAGGTCTTTGATGTATTTCTGGAATGAGTTGATTCTCAACTTATCCAGTTCGCATTTTAGGCTGTTTGTAACTTGTTTAGTAGACGTTTTGTTTCCGTATTTCTGGTTCTTTGCCATTCTCGCATGATTTGGCTTTTTCTTTTAATTAGTTCTGTGATTTCGTATGGCAGATATTGGTGGTTAGGTTTTCTTGTGGTTTTGGAAGCAAGGGTTGCCTTTTGTACACTGTTGGTTATTGATGTTGTTAGCTTGGATATTGCGATATTTATGTCTTCGTTATTGTTTAAGTTGGTTGGGCACTTCAGCTGGTTATCCAGGTTGGTTTGAAAGTTGTCCCAGTTTATTACCCCGTTTATAAGTCTAGGAGTTGGCTGTGCCATTTGCGGAGTGCTGATAAATGATATAATTACAGGTAAGTGGTCTGAGTCAAGCTCCTCTACTACCTTTTGAAATATCGGTTTTGTGAATTTTTTTTGTAATGGCAGCTGATTGCTACGATATGGATAGTAGGTATATTTTTTTGGAGCTATTACTTGGAAGGAATATTTGGTCGCGTAACCTTCCATCTTAATTCCCTCGGAATTATTAGCTCTGCGTCCCCATAATTGAGTTGACATCTCCAAACATTAAGAGTGGTTCGGCAGTACTGGATGTAGCTTTGAGATCTTCCTCTACTAGTTTCTTGTTTGGTTGTATATAAGTGCTTATTAATGTGAGGTTTTGATCATTTAATTCAATTCTAGTACCGACCGTTTCTAGAGTTAGGTTAGCGATACCAGGTATAGGGTCATGGTTAATTTTCTTTTTAATAAGTATAACTACTCCGCCTGCTGCCGTTCGGGCGTTTCTATCTTTCCTGTACACTAAGTAGCCTGATATTTTGACTGTATCTAATAGGTGTATATAGTTCTCAGATTTCTGCAAAATTAAAGTTTTATTTAAACAAACAAAAAGCTAGTCAAAGTATTCTCCGTTGGCATCGATGACCTTTTTCCATATTTCGGGTATAGGAATTCCTTGGGATAGAATCACCGGCCTCGAGACGATTAAAGTTATCGATTGCATTAGGATTTCTTCTATGGTTTGAGTGCCAGGTTGGTCCCGTGGTTGAGGGACGGTAAGCGATGCTGGACCGGGTTCAATTTCCGGTGCTCTCTGATGCCTGGCGGGTAGCCTAAGGTCACTAAAATAATTGAGTCTGTATTCATTCGAACAAGGTATTAATGGCGGTCGTCTAGGGGGTGCCTTGACATCGCCCGCATCAGATATGGTGCGTGTTAGGATGCGAACGTATGAGTCCTTAACCTTCAGCTTGGTTCTGCTGAGCGGTGGCGTAGAGCCTATATCCATTATTTTATTATTATTATTCTGTTTTTGCGTATCAGCTCAAGTATGGCTGTAACGACCGAATAATGATAATGGAGGCATGTGGGCTACCCGCAGTTGAGTCACCTAACGCGTTCTGTAGCTTCATCTTGTCAAATGGTTTGAGGCGTTCAGCCTGGCTGATTTCAAGCAACTCTTCCGAAATATTTGGTACCATTTTGCACGTTGAGATTTAGCATTGCACATGGCACTGGGGATGTTTGTTAAGCATTTTTCTTAAGATAAAACGCGAGTGAATTAGATAAATCGATAAATGTCTTTTAGAGCAGCTGATTATTGAAGTTTATGTTCATCAAACGCCAAATCGCATGATGTTTCGAAAGACCAAATGTCATTGCTTTTAAACGAAGAGGGCTGGACTAATACGTTACATGTAAACGGTAATTTTCGTCCTGTGAAATCTAAATCTGAGAACTTATTTATACCTATTAGTTCAGATAAGGTGGGTTTTAGATGCTCTATGTCTAAGTTTTCTGTTGAAGAAAGTGTATAAAAGTGACCGTTGGGTTAGGATACCGTTGGCATTCCAGTTAAGGTTGATAGATTTTCCATTGGGTTTCTGGAGGTTATGGTCCATTGTAAGAGTAAGAGAAGGATTGTACTGGTGATAAAGCTTTTTAATTGGGAGAAGGTAAAGGGTTAACAGTTTGTTCAATGAGTGATTTTGACTATATTACTTGGTGCGTGAGCCGTCTGATCGGCTGGTTTATTTGTAAATATTAGGTTGAGTTGGTTGCCTGGATAGATTTCGTGCTTGTTCTGCTATGAGCGGTTAGGGTTGATAAAATAATTTCTATTGTTGTTGCTATTATTTTCATTCGTTTTGGAGAATCTCCCAAGATTGATGGCTTATTCATTACCGCGATAGCTTGCAGGAAGTGGGTTTCCGCAGTTGGCACACTTAGGTGCTTCTTCTGGTTTCTTTTGCATAGTTGGTGTTGATGGCCACCTCCGCATTGTGGATCTAGTGTACAGTAGTTTTTTGTGTGGTTGTAGCCTTGGCAGCGATGGCACTGGGGGATGTTTGTTGGCTTTCTTCTCAATTCCACGGTGACAATTAAATGATAAATGCTTTTAAGAGAGAAATTTTTTTTGGAGTTTTCATTATCAGTCAGTTCTGCTGCGCAGACTGGCAGCAGCTCTTTGTTTTTAGTAAGTAGGCTTGTGAGTTTAATAACTGGAACTGAGTTTCTGAGTTTGGTAAATATTTCTTGTTCTGTTAACGATGAAGGTACGTTTTTATTCACGACGTTGAGAGGTTTTCTGTTTGGGTTTTGAAAAGTGTGGTACGATAATTTGCGCTTAACTTGCGCTTGAATTTCCATTTGTTCATTTATTTTGTTAAGATTTAAAAATAACTTACGGTTTATGGTTTATGATTAATGCCTTTTAAGGTAGCTATTTCAAAAGTAACTGTTTTGTTAAATAGTAATTGCACTTTAATCTTTCACACACTTGCGACTGCGATGAAGCACGTCTTAACGCTTTGAAAGTCAAAATAATTAAGTAAAGTTATTTAGCCTAGGAAAATACAAGTTCAAACACAAGAATTAAAATTCCCTATAGTAATTAGCTGTTTTGAATTGATATGTAAACACAATCGCCCAAAGATTTGTGGCTTATTTAATTAGAACCCCAGTAACTGAAAATTGATCCATTTTTGAGAATCGATAGGTTGTTTACTCGTTCTTTAATTGCGTCTGGTTATATTTGTATTATTTTAGCATGGTTTGGTACCTTAATATTTATTTCATTACAACTTTATTGCAATGTTGTTTTGCACGGCAATATGCTTGGCTGAAAGATTTTCTTATGTCAAAAAGAGAGAGAGCGTGTCTGTAACTAGTTGTTTATAAATTGGTCCATTTGAGAATCATAGTTAAAATGATCCCCTTTCTATACCTTCTCAAGTCCGTCTATGCAATATGCAGGCAATCCTTGAAAAGTCAGCATGTCTAGGAGGAGCTTGATAAGCTAAAAAAATATGTAGTATGCAGAGAATTGGACTTAACGCCGAGAAGGATGTAGCCGTCCTATTTTTTACGAAAATCCGACTTTTTTGGTGGTCGGATCTTGAAAAACTCAGAACTATCAATTAAGAGATACCTTGGAGCGAAGAGATTCTAAAGCAATGCTCAACGAGAAGCTCAGCTGGAAGCTCCACATGGGATAGTTGCGAAGGCGAGGGCAATCCTACAGCCTTTGGTATTTTGCTCTATCCTGGAGGTGACTGCCCTTAATATCATAAACGTCCGATTATAATGCATGGGTTATTGTGCAAAACCCACGTAAACAAGCCTTAGGACCATCTTCTGCGTTTCCTAGTTCGTTAAAAAAACGATTTTCCTCTTGGATTCCAAGGTGCTAACTATCCAGAAATTCATCTCCCATAGCGCAGGATGTCTTCAGCGTTGAATGTTACGGCAACCCCATTATCCGTGGCTTATACAAAAACGAGCTAGACAGGCACGCTCGAAGTGACTGATTCCCCAGTAGGAAGGTACGGGTGCAGCAAAACAGCCAATCACCATCTATGTCAGGCCCCCAAACCAAAAGATTCGGGGTTTGACTCGGAGACCTTCAAGAACACTAACTAAGCCAACGCTAACGCCCTCCTTATTATAAAGTTTTACACTCAGAGTTCCACTCTTTATTTAGAGTTCCGTTGACCTTCTTTTGTGGGAGTGAGTCGACTGTTTTTCTTCTTGTCTTGCGCTTTATAGATTGATGTGTGTTTTTGCTTTCTTAACAATGTCCCTCTATTCTTTTCTGTCCTGTGCCTTTGCTCTCCAGTCTCTATACCTAGCAGTTTAATACCCTCCATTACTTGATCTATCCATCGTTTTTTCTCGCGCGTTTTCCACCTTGTTATTCTTCTATGTATTGATCTTTCTTCTTTTAGGTATATATGTCCGAGCCATCGTATTCCTTGTGCCTTTATTATCTTCACTGTATCTTTATATTTTGGTATTTTCTTTATTTCAAAATTCATTAATTTTATATGCTCGATTTCTAATATCCATATGGTCCATAATGGTCCATAAAGCTTCCTTATAATTTTCCTTTCAAATTTAATTTTTCTTGGTCTCTTTTATTTAGAGACATGGTTTTCGATAAATAGGTTATTGTTATTGCGACTTTATAAATTCTCATTTTTGAGTCTTTACTTATATTTTTATTTTGCATTTGCTCTATTACCTGCTTGGATTTTTGCGCTGTTTTTAAACTTTTGTTCTTGTTATTTGCCATTATGCCTAAGTATCTGAAATTCTCAACTTATTCGAATTTGAAGTTTCCCACCCTTCCTTCATTTTTCTTAGTTTCACAACGTCTGCTTATCTTCATAAATTTATTTCTTGTTCTCATTAATTTCTAATCCTTTTTTTCTTGCCTTTTTCTCTATTTTTAATATTATTTCTGCTAGATCTCTTTCAGTTCTTGATATTATAATCAGACTATCAGCGTATGCAATTACCTGCACCATTTTTTTCTATGATAGTGAAGCGTTTTTTTTTAAGCGAATGAACAGGAAAAGTTACATATTTAGTAAAGTGCGGTGCTTGTGGAGCAATGTTTGTTGAGTTTTTTGTGGAAAACTTACGAATTGCTGAGTTCTGATGGCAAAAGTTTTAAGCCCAAAACATCACTTAAAATTGCTCCCACTGAACCTATTAATACGAGGGGTGGCAGAAAAGTAATGAGACTGGCAACACTGCAAGCGATCTGGCAACGCTACATTGTTGTCTTTGATAGAGCACGTGTATAAATACCCTCCCATAGCTCAGTGCGAGTTTCAACTCGTTCCGTTAACTACGTGATTTTTGTGACTGCTATTAGTAAAGTTGTATTTTGGTTGTGCATCACGCAAAATGGAACAGCGGAATTTGGAGCAACGTTGTGCCATTAAATTTTGTGTTAAGCTTGGAGAATCGGCAAGTGTGACGTTTAAAAAGTTAAAACAGGCCTATGGGGAACATTCTTTATCCCGAGCTCAAGTTCTTCGCTGACACAAATCATTTTTGGATGGCAGAAAACACGTTGAAGATGAACACTGTTCAGGGAGACCTTTAACTTCGAAAACCGACAAAAACATCGAACGTGTGAACACTCTTGTGAGATCAGACCGTCGTTTAACATTAAGAATGTTGAGTGAACAATTAAATTTGAACAGATTTACCGTTCATCAAATTTTGATTGAATATTTGCACATGCGAAAGGTCTGTGCCAAAAAACCTCACAATAGAGCAGAAGGACATCCGAAGAAACAAGAGTCTTGATCTTCTTGACAGAATCGTTAATGAGCAAGATTTCTTTAGTCGTGTGATCACATGTGATGAATCATAGATTTTTGAGATCCTGAGACAAAGAGGCAAAGTGAAGAGTGGCACACTGCAAACTCTCATCGACCAAAGAAAGCTCGAATGAGCAAATCAAAGATCAAATCAATGCTGATTTGTTTTTTTGACAGAAGAAGAATCGTCCACAAAGAATTTGTTCCTCCAGGACAAACTGTTAACCAAGTTTTTTTATAAAGACGTCCTTGAAATGCTCAGAAAAAGGATTATTCGCGTGATACCGGACATTGCAGGCAAATTGATACTACATCATGACAACGCCCCATGTCACACTTCCCTCTCTATAACAGAATGTTTGAGCTCAAAAGGCATTCCTGTGGTTTCCCCCCCTATTTACCTGATCTCAGTTCCTGTGACTTTTTCTTTTTCCTAAACTGAACAATGTCCCCGAAACGTCATTTTGGGACTTTAGAAAACATTCAAAAGAGTGTAACGGACATGCTGAAGACCATACCGGTTGAAAACTTCCAGCTGTGCTACCAACAGTGGGAACAACGTCTCGATCGGTGTGTAGCTGCCCAAGGGAACTACTTTGAAGGGGATAACATTGATGTTTGAAAAAAATAAAAACATTGGTAAATAAAAAATCAGTCTCATTACTTTTCTGCTACAACGTCTTTAGGAAATCACATTGGCACAATCTTCGGCAGCATTGTCTTCTAATTTCCGCTTGATTTGTGAAATAGTTCATAAGTTACAGCAGTTTATTGACATTAGATTTTTACCTTTTTCGATTTTTAAATGTTGAACAAAGAAGTTGCAATAAATTTTGTGTTAAAACTAAAATTAGTGCTATTTAAACGCTCAAAATAGTGCGAAAAGCATTCGGTGACTAACTTTTATCTAAGAAATCAGTATGCCAGTGCCATAAGTTGTTCACTTAGCCATAAAACTCGTTCTGGTCGTCCATCTACAACAATAAGCGAAGAAAATATAGAATAAATTAGAATCAAAGTGATATGTAAATCGTCGTTTTACTACAAGAGTGCGAAAAAAGATTTTGAACTACGACTTTCGCGCGAGATTCAAACTTTTTGAACAGCGTAGTATTTCAGTTGCCTTTATAGCATGAAACAATGTATACCTCTTTCAAAGTGCTTACTATAGCAATAAAATAGGACAGAAGAATCTCTGACTGAAAACTATTAAAATAAATTGGTAATTTATGTTAAATATGTTCAAATTTAAAAAAATTGTTTGGTATATGTATTTTAGCATTTTACTTTAGAGATGCCTGAAAGTCATTTTTTTCTGACGTAAACCATATGTGCTTAACATAATAAAAAGTACTATTTAGCTTAAAATTGTGCTCATTCCAAATAATACATGAACAACAATTAAGTAACGTCATTTTTAAACTAATTGAAGACTGTAACGAAAAAAAGTAAAAACTATCCTTCCTTACAATATGAATTTGTATTTAGTTGCGTTATGTTGTACCAAATCCTGTACAAGGTTGGTTAAATTGAAGGCCAGTATGAGTTTCGTCGCGATCTCGTGTAATTGCACTACGTCGGCGTATCTTAATTCACTTTCATCTCCATACTTTCTTCCCTTTACGGTTATCAATCCGCGCTGGTTTTATACAACATTTGCGGTATTTCCCTGGTGGTTAATTGTTTTAGTAATAACCGCGTCTAACACGGAATGTCGTCCTTTCTGAGAGCGTATAGATGGCTCCATAGTCATTCCACGTTGCTTTCTACAAAATTAAGCTCGGAAAACGCCCAAAAGTATTTATGATCTTGCCACATTCGAGTGTAATCACGTACAGCAGTAATCTAAGCGGCGCACCGGCTCTGATTTATTTATAACTCAAGAATTGTCAATATATTGATTTCACACATCTAGTTGACTAATTTTTTAAGTACTTAGCTACTTTGATGATTTACAACTAAACTAAAAAAATAAATTCTACATATTAATAATTAATGATTCCAGAACGTTTTGCTTCGTTATAGAACGGCGCGTTTGAATAGAAGGTGGAGCAGACGGATATTCGCGGCTGTCGAAAAGGAGAAGTCATACAGCAAACAATGGTGTTGCAAATAAATTAGTGTTGTTGTAGTAACCGTTACAGTCACTTTAATTGTTTGGTCTGGTGACCTTGGGTTTTCATTGATATATATTTTTATTGTTCTTTAGGGGTCTGCCTTGTGGACGTGTCGATACCATCTAATGCGTTGTAGTTTTATGAAGTTTACTATGTTTTCTTGTAGTACGTTTCTTATTGCAAAATTTACCAGGGTCTGTATTCTACTTATTATGTTTTTTGGGAGCCTATTATTTTCCAATGATTTCACGTTCAAAAGCTATTAAGTTTTCTTCATTTTTTGTTAGGTTCATTGTATCATTAGCATTTATGATTTATACGTCTTAATATTTAATGTCTTACTTAAGTTTCTGTTCTGCAGCAAGTTTTTAAGATCTAAGAGGCTCAATTTCCTGCTTGTAGGCGTTCTTAAATTTTTCGCTTCTGTCGCTATTTTTGGGGGAATATACCTTTGTAAATTTACTTTTGCATTTCGTTGTTGGCCTAAAAGGCCCTTGACTACCCAAAAGTTTATTGAGTTAAACAATTTTTTAAGTGGTGAAAAATTCGATTTTTTGAGAAAGGCTTTAGTGCAGTATTTTGAGAACATTTTTCGAATGCTTGCTTTTTAAATTTTGAAGCCGTTCTTCTTCTTCTTCTGGTGCCATCTCTATTAATGAAGGTTGGCAACAATTGTGGCGAATTCGTCTCGGTCTTGTGCTGTTCTAATTAATGTGTGTGTGTTTAAGCCCATCCAGTCTCTTATGTTCTTCAACCATGAACATTTTCGACCTGGGCCGCGTCTTCCTTCTATTTTCCCTTCTATCATGAGTTTTAATAGTTGGTTTTTGTGGTTCCTTGTGATATGACCAAGATAGGCGGTTTTCCTTTTTTTAAACGTATTAACTAATTCTCTGTCTCGGTTCATACGTCTGAGTACTTCCTCGGTTCTTATGTGTTCAACCCACGATATTCTATGCATTCTTCGGAACACCCACATCTCGAATGCTTCCAGCTTGCTAATCTCTTTTTTGTTCAATGTCCAAGTCTCCACCCCGTATAGCAGTATTGAATAAATGTAACATTTCACAAATCTGTATCTTACATCTAGAGCGAGGCTTTTATTAAATAGCAAGTTTCTCATTTTTAGAAAAGTCATTCTGGCTGTCTCTATTCTGCTTCGTATTTCTAGTTCTGGGTCTAGATTGTCAGTTATCCAGCAGCCAAGGTATTTAAATTTGTGGACTTGTTCTATATGTTGTATACATTTATATTGACTGTTGTGTTTGGTATTCTGCTCACTACCATTGTTTTTGTTTTCGTTGTATTAATTTTGAGTCCGACAGTATCTCCTTCGGTTGTGATACGGTCCATTAAGCGTTGTAGACCCTCAGGGCTGTCGGCAATAATTACGGTATCATCCGCGTACCTCAAATTGTTGAGTAATCTTCCGTTGACTTTGATACCATCTTCCGAGCCTTCAAGTGCTTTTTGGAATATTTGTTCCGAATATATATTGAACATAAGTGGTGATAGGACGCATCCCTGACGTACCCCTCGTTTAATAGCCACTTCAGTTGTAATTAAGTTTTCTAATCTTATTGCTGCTGTTTGTTTTTCGTATATTTTTCTAATAATTTTGATGTCTTGTTTATCCAGTCCTTTATGCTGTAGCACGTTTATTAATTCTGTGTGGTTTATACTATCAAATGCTTTGACATAGTCAATGAAACAGAGATATACCTCCTTTTTTTGATCTCTGCATTTTTGCAGTAATACTGTTAATCCAAATAAAGCCTCTCGAGTGCCAAGGCCGTCCCGAAAGCCAAACTGTTCTTCGCTTAGGTCTTGTTCACTTTTTTTGCGTAGTCTGTTGTGTTTTATTTTTAAAAATAATTTTAGCACATGGCTCATTAAGCTAATTAATCGGAATTGATCACATTTGTTCGCATTAGTTTTCTTTGGTATAGGAATGGAAAATGACTTTAGCCAGTCGTGTGGTATGTTTCCTGTTTGGTATATTTTATTGAACAGGTTTGTCATTATGTTTATGTTATCTTCATTTATGAGTTTCAGGAATTCTGCATAAATGTCGTCTGGTCCGGGAGCTTTCCCGTTTTTAGTTGCATTTAACACTTTATCTATTTCTGCTTTTAATATGTTTGGCCCCGTTTCGCCCTTCGCGGTGTACGGGAGGTTAACTTCATCGTCAAACAATTATTGTACGTAGTTTGTCCATTCGCTGTTTAGTTCTTCTGTTGTAGATATCAGTTGGTTGTTATCATTTGTTAGCCTTGTTGGCAGTCGTTTTTTAAAGTTTCCAGTAACTTCCTTTACTTTTTTATGTAAATTGAAGAGATCGTGTTTGTTCTGCAGTTCTTCAAGCTCTTGGCATCTATTGTTCATCCATTTCTCTTTTGCTTCTCTTATTGTTCGTCTTATTTTGGTTTGGGTTTGATTGTACCTCTGTTGGTCCGAGTTTTTATACATTCGTCTCTCGTCCATTAGCTCTAAAATTTCCTTTGTTATCCATTCCTTTTTGTGATCGTATTTTGATGCTCTTACAGTTTTGGCTTGTATATTGTTTAGCGTGTTCTTAAATTGTTTCCAGATATTTTCTATTTGCTCTTGGTCGGTTTCAGCTTCTGTTTCGCGTATTTTTTTGAATTCGTTGTTTAGTGACGCGGATATTTGATCTTTTTGTATCTGGTCTTCTAGTATTGCCATATTTGGTTTTGTGTTTGTCTTCTTCCTTAGCTTTTTTAACCTAATTCTGATGCGTACTACTACAGGGTTATGATCCGACCCCACGTCTATTCCTGGGTAGGTCTTTGCTCGAAGAACTCCATTTCGATATCTTTTGTCTATTAGGATAAAATCGACTTGATTCCTGATCACATGTCTTGGGTGGTCTTGCGGTGATTTCCAGGTATAAAGGCGTCTCGGAGGTAGTTTAAACCATGTGTTGCTTATTACAAGATTTTCTTCTTGACAAAATTGTACTAATATGTCACCTCTTGGGTTTCTGTCACCCAGTCCATACTCCCCTACTACATCTTGAAGTGGTCCTTTTCCGATTTTGGCATTGAAATCGCCCATAATTATTGTTATCTCATCTTTTTTGATGTATGATTTTAATTGTTTTATTTGGGTGTAGAAATTGTTTATCTCTGCGTCGGGTTATTCTGCTGTTGGTGCATATACCTGTATTATGTTAACATTTTTTGGTTCTACTTTTAGTTGGATCAACATTGCTCTGTCAGATTGCGGTATGAAATTCATGACAGATTTTTTCGCCTCTTTGTTCACTATAATTCCAACTCCGTTTGGGTGATCAGGTAGGTTGTTTCCAGAGTAATATACAGTTGAGTCGCTTATGTTCATTTTTCCTGACTCCTTCCACCTCATTTCGCTAATTCCGAGGACATTTATGTTTAGTCTCTTCATCTCTTGGATTGTATTGTGTATCTTCCCAGCCATATACATGCTTTTCACATTCCAAGTGCCAATTTTGATTGGTATTTCTTTTTCGTTTTCCACTTTCGGGTGGTTCCTAGCATTCATCGCGGGGATTCTTCGCACCCCTTGACCATTTAAGGTCTGCCGCGGACTAGGGGCCGTTTTGTATTGATGTGTCGCCATAATTGTTTGTCTTGAGAAGCCGTTAGGGCGGCAAATACATGTTATCGACAATAAATTTTCATTATTTTTCAGTACTTGAGACTTTAAACGCGTTTTTTTTGAAACCATGTTTTTAGATTCGTACTGCCTTCAGTTTTGAACCGATTAACTTGAAATTTCAACTGTAGCTTTTCGACAATATTTTCTAGTCCAGTACATAGGATTTTTTTCGATAAGTTAAAATTTAAAAATTTTATGATCGATATCGACCGATTTCTTGATGAAAAAAATCGCTCTCTTGATATTGACATCATTTTCTTAAAAATCAATATTTAAAAAATCCTATATACTGGACTAGTCTTTTATATTTACTTTCAAAATTTTTTTTGTTGTTTGTTCTAAGTTGAAAATTGTGACATGTGCGAATACGCTCGTGGAGGACCTTAAAAAAGACGTTTTTTCCATCAATTACTGCGCCGCTATTATGTTTTAAAGTTATTAAAAAAAATTTTTTCCTTATACTTTAAAACCTGCATTAATATGTATAAAAACCCGTTTAAAAATATTGATTCGTCTTTCTTAAATAAATTGTCACAAATGGCCCTTGATTTTGCTTTCACAAAGGTATGTTCCCCACTTTCTTACTTAAGTATTTGAATGTCTTTACTGTGATATTTCTTATATTTATTTTTTGCCTGCTGCTTACTATTTTTTAGTTTTATTTTCGTTTATTATTAAGCCTTTTCCTTTTGCTTCTTTTTCCAACATCAGTATTGTGTTAATCAAGCTTTCCTTACTTCTTGCCGCGATCACTATGTCGTCAGCGTATGCGAGTAATTGTATCAGTTTGTTGATAATATGTAAGGTATATTTAACTACTTCTTCTGAGAGTATATATAGGTTAAGATTATCAAATGTTTACTTAAAGTTTATGAATATAATATGTATATTTATATCTTACTTATGTTATGTTTCTATTATCTGTATTAAGATGTGAATAGCGTCAATTGGTAATTACCTTTAAATATGTATCTTGTCTGTTACAGATACTTGAAGTTAAAATTTTGTGAGTAGTATTTAGTATAATGTTTCCTCTGTAGTTTTGATATAGTCTGAGGTTTCTTTTCTTTAGTATTGGAGCCTTCCCCTTCTCCAGTCTGATGGCATGGTCTCGTTTTCCCATATTTTTACTATTAAACTGTATATTCTTTCTAGGGTGGTTTCACCTAATTGTTTAATTAGCTCGTAATTTATTTGATCTGGCTCGGCGGCCTTCTCTGCTTTTAGTTTGTTTACCGATGTTTCAAATTCTTTATCAGTTGGTACCCTAACTTCCCCCTGTATTCCTTTTGCCTTATTCCTTTCTGTATTTACTTCTTTATCTCTGTATAGTTCCGTAAAGTATTCTTCCAATTTTTCATTGTTGATCCTTTCAATTCCAGTTATTTTCTTGTAGTTCAGTTTTCTGATATGGCTGAATAGTTTCGTGTCGATTCTGTTATTTTCTTCCATAAATTTAGCTCGTGAATCTTGATTTTTGTTTCTACATACTCTTGTAGCTTCTATTCTTTTTTATCCATTTTAATCGTGCTTTCTCTTTCTGGTCTATATATACCATGCATTCTTTATCACATCATTTATTCCTTTTAGCAGTCACCTTTCCTATTACTTTTCCTGTTGTCTATATTGGGGCGGTTTTAATGTTCTGCTATTTATCTTGTCTATTCTCACTGTCTTCTTAACTCTATTTTGAATTTCCATGCTGTTTTCTTTTTTTTTAATTTCTAAATGTGCAATTTTTCTTATGTTTAAGATTGGCTTTCAAAATTTTAACATTTATTTTCCCCACTACGAGATCTTCTGAATCCGTGTTGAGGCCCCTATACGTTCTTACGTCATAGGCTATTCTCTCTATTCTTTTTTTTTTTTTTTTTTTGATACAAACATGTGGTCTACTTCATTTCCCGTTACTCTGTCCGGTATTATTCTTAAAAAAATAAATTAAAAAATTGGCCTACGGTAAGGGTTCGAACTACAAACCTTTAGGTTGGAGCTAACAGCTTACCCACTAGACCAGCTGCTCGCTTGAAAACCTGTTTGGCTATTTTTCAAGTAAAGAAAATATCCTAATTTTTAACTCGCCATATATTGACCCTGGGGTCAAAGAGCCCCTTAGTTTTGGCCCACACCTTTCTTTTCAACCCTTCTCTTTTAAATGCGCTAGGCTTTATTTCAAAATAAATTTTAGAATTTCGTACTTCCCTTGTTAGTAGTGATTATGTACATTTGTTGGTTGCTACCAGGTCACAATATTCTGCTTTGTTGTTATTAGTCACGTCATGAATTGTGTTTTTGCCTCTACATTTCCAATTATTGCATTAAAATTTCTTGTCATTATTAGTACTGTGTGCAGGCTTTTTCTAGTTTTTTGTAAAATTCTATTTGTCCTCTTCATCTGCTTTTTCAGTTGATGCGTATGTATTTACTATTGTTATGTAGCTTGTTTATTTTTCAAGGTTATATAGATTCTTTCTTTTTATCACTCTCACTCTAGTCGCATTCTTCATAGTTGAAGTGTAGTAATCTCATGGTTGTAGTTTGGGAAACATCCCTTCACTTGTCTCTGTTTGAGGCATTTCTTTTAGATTCTTAAAAAGGTGTACCGGTGAATTCCTTGGCTTGGTCGATCCAACGTTTCGGGAAACGTTCTAGCGGGCAGTCGGTCTGGTGTCCAGAGAAGTATATGGTGTTGTCGTTTTTGGTATTAAAATGTCCTTTGATATTTTTGGTTCGATAATGTCTAATTTACCAGGTTGTAGAGCAAGTTCTCGAACATTCCAAGTGGCAATTGATATGGTGTTACGTAGAGATAATTTTGTTGACGAAGTTTGTTTATTTACATCATTAAATCTACTCATAGCTTCCGCCTTCCCGCCGGAGATTTGATTGAGGGAATCTTTAGATACCGGATTTTACTACCTATGAGACACTCCATGAGATTCTCTTAGAAATACACTTCTCTGGCTTTCCCTTAGGGTTTGAATATGGGAAGGGATATTTGACGAGGGTAAGATTGAAAGCGTGAATTTAATTTCTCCAGGAAAGGGCGTTGCAAAAAATTAAGGGCTTGTAAGAGTAGGATCGCCACTCCCTCAAGAAATCTGTTTTTACCGAAATCGTGAAGAAGTACTTCCCGCTACCCTCAATGTAGGTTATTCTTCCGTTTATCACCTCAAATTTTAATACATATTTTTGGGTCTTTTACTGACCATGAACCAGGTTGCATTCCTGCTCTGTTTATGTTTTCTTCCACATGGTATCATATATCTTTGCTTTGCCATTTTATTTCTTGTAAGACTAGTATTTGCAATTTATATTTACTTATCTCCTTTGCATTTTCTTTTCTTTTTCTATTTTTAGTAAGGTTTTTATGTGTCCAAATACAAGTTCTTATTATTGCCTTTGTTTTGTGTGTTTTCTTCTCCTGTTTTGTATTTTTATTCAATTTCTATTTTGTAACGTAGTCTTCGTCCTTATTATCTATCTCTTCCCAATATTTTGCTAGCTTTATTTGCTTGTTTTTGTTATGTTCCTGACCAGCTGTTCGTGTTCGCTATTCTCTGAGAAACGGCAGCTTATGGTGCGTTTTCTCTCATTTTGTTCTTGTGTACTTTCTGTTTTAAAATAGTCTATTTCGTATTTAACTCCGCCTACAATTAGTTGGTCTAAGGGTCGCTTTATAGCCACCCTGTCTTGTCTTTTTCAGATGAGATATTAGGCATTTCCTGTTCATCTGTATTTTTTTCGAGCGGTTGTCATTAACGGAGATGTTTGTGCTTTTTAAATTTTTTGTTTGTCTATATATCCCTATTTTATTATTCTACGTACGTAATTTACGAGAATTAAAGTTAAAAATATATAGTTTTTTGGTTTTTAAATCATCAGTTTCTACGTTTGTTTTTGTTTTAATTTTCCCTAGGTTTTTTGGATCTTTTCTTCCACTTCCGGTTGTCTTCTTTTTTGTCTGTTTTTTCTTGGATGACTACATTATTCTTTTTTATTTTCTTTTTTTATTAATTACTTTCTTTTGTCTTGCTCTTTAACTAATTGTTTTATGATTTGGTTTTTTGTTTTACTTCTTTTACTACCTTCGCTCTTGCGTCTAATTTGTCTTCGACTGTTGTTAGCTTAATGACTTCTTCTCCGCTCATTGTGTTATTTTTATTATCTTATTATGAGCCTGTGTATTGTTCATATTTAGGCGCGGCCGTTGCTAGTATTTCACACTGAGCGCGGCGGCTTTCCCCGGTCGTCCCGTCGGAGGTCGGCAGCTGGAGTTCGTTTTAATATTATCTTTTCACGCCTAGTTTTAGGCTTACTTTATTTTTGTTATTACTTGCTTATTAGACACTTTTTAATTATTATATACTGCGTACTATGATTTTCTTGATTTATATATGTTGTAGCTTGCATTCACTTAGCCTCTTACAGAGTTAAAGTCAAACTTCTTGCCAAAATACAACAGAGGACAAATCAGCTGTTGGAAAAGTACGCTACTTATGTGGATAAAACGTTTTCTAAAGAATGTGTGCATTTAGCATCATTTTTAAGAATTAATAAAAGTATTGAAAAAGAAGATAAAAATACCAAACCAAAAAGACAATTAGAAACACAGACACCTAGCAATACTGAAATCATAGAGTCCACTTCTGCCAATACTGCCATTTTTAAGAATTCATCTAAGTATGGCAATTGCTAACTGCGACCCTTTTCAGCTCTTACGAGAGTGAAAAACTTCTTGATAACAACGATAAAATAAGAATTTCACCTTTACTTATTGAAAATGAGTTTCCACAGTCTTTTTTGATGACCAGGTTCAGAGGTTTTCTTAATTTTAAAGCTAAGGACGAAATATTTTTGAAATAAAAGTTTTCAGATGGACATTGTATTGAAGTGTACGTATGTAACGAAAATTTAAAAATTCAAATAATTGTCTTGTTAAACGATCAATTTTTTTTTATAATCTTTTTATAACGTCTGAAATATGAAAATATTAAAGAAAATCAGTCGAAAATTTGTCAGCTTAGGGGACCAAGACCTTAATCAGGCCCCGGTATCGTACTTGTATATTTAACTGTATAATAATGTAAAGCATATCAATTTTATTGTGCATTATTAACGCTTTCAATTTCTGCATAACACATTGTTCTGGGTATTCAAGTCTATGAATTGACATGCTATACAATATTATTCGTTTTCAAAATAAATAAAAAATTATGTTGGAAAGGGTGCCTTGTTTCTAAGATTCTGATCTATCCGGCGAGTGGTACATCAGTAGCCAGAAGTTCTCTAAATTACAATAATAATTAAAGAACGTGTGGAATATTAAAGCGCAATAATCATTATTAAAATTAACAAAAACGTTGACATGCACCAAACGCGCCCTGTAACGTCGTCACCACTGGAAGGGCCCAATTCCAACTCTTGGATTAGCAGTGTATTGCCCACTTAAGCCTCTCGCCTTGTAGTTATTGGCCGATTCGCGCCGTATCGCAAGTTTAATTGAATTGTATTTCAATTTTGACTAGGCTCTATGAAGAATTCAATTTCCGCGGCGCCGTGGGCGGTTAGTTTCAGTTATTAATTTGCCAGCCAAATTGCCCGCTAGATTGGGTAACGAACACAATGCAATTAAAAATGTTGCAATTTATTTGGATAATTGCATGCAGCCGGAATTACAAAGGACTTTTTGCGTTTAATAGCCAATTTTTGTTCAAAACGCAATTTTGCATTGATAGGGCCTGCTGTACGCTCCGCTCGGTTGCGCTGGGCTGGGCTTTGTATAAACATATTTTTATATATAACATATCCAAGTATTCATTTTACCTTTCAGCTGTGCTGCTATTATTGTTTAATATTGGAAAGGGTTACATATAGCTATAATAAAAAGTGCAATATTTAATTATTTTTTCACTTACTTTTGATAAATCTGTTGCTTTAAAAAGCTGCAGAGAAGTTTTTACAAGTAAAATTAATACAATTCTTCTTTTAATGGAAAATTTTTACAACTTATTTAACTTTGTATTATTAAGAGCACAATTGTAAATTTAATATTGTTGGAATAACCAAATTAAATAATTTGATGTACACAAAAATACGAAATTTAAATGTACCCTACGTTTAATAAGATAAAAAAAATTAATTTATGTTTGATATTTAGCTGCCAAGTTGGCAAAATATTACAAAGGTAATTTTAAAATTAGATTGCAATTAATTAATTAGTTAATTTCGTCTAAGATTATCTTGTAGTATCTTTTCTTGCTTTATTTTTTTTGTATGTCATTTTATCTTCTTCCGCTTTACTATTTAATTATGCCATAAAGAGCTATTTTTCTTTTCTTGTAGTTTTGCACTTTTGTTATGTTATTTGCTCTACTTCTTCTGAAGCTTCAAAATTTACTTTCTTTATGCTATACATTATATTTGAGTATTTTCCTTAATTTTGTCTATATTTAAATAGTATTTTGTGTAATCTGTTTTAATGTAAGCGTCTTATTATCTTACCTTGAAGGAGGTTGTTTATCTTAACTTCTCTGTTTTTTTCTCTTCTATCGACCTAAATGACATTTATGTAATACTAACAGCTTATAATCACTGCCATATTCGCATCCTTCTTTACTCTCACATTCTTTAATGTTATTGTAGTTTTCTTCTTAATTCTGACTGTTGATTATTGGTTTAAGTCTGTATATTCATGTATAAATTTGTGTTGATAAAAGTTGTTTGTTATTTTTGAATTATACAAACGACACTTTTTTATTAATATTCCTTCGTTGTCATTAATAGTGTCTTTTCCATACCGCCCCACTACATCATCGTTCTTTTTGTTTTATATTTGTCGATTTAAACCCCTATGCTTACAAGTTCTTGGTTTCTAGGTTTTCAAACTTAATTTTTCTTTCCATGTTCCTTTTAATTCCTCGTTTGCCGGTCAGAGTTACGGTCTTTACTGAAAGTGCGGCCGCAAGGCAAAGTGTTAAAATAATGTTTAGTGGAACGGGATCTATCGACCACTCATCGCAGCCGATAAGCTATCTACCACAGCCAAACTTCGCTACTCCAATATTTTCGTGCCAAAGCCAACAACAACAGCTGCCTTGTCAACAAAATAACTGCAATGCAGGTATGCAACAATTTTATACGCCATCCTCCCAAGTTTATAAGCAACCCGAAAGTGCAACCACTAAAGTCACTGAACCCCAAAATGCTTACTTAATCGAAACCAGCAAAAAGATGAAGGAAGCAGTAATAAATATTCCTGGCAAGTCGTACACAGCAACAAAAGAAAGCGCATCTCCAGGCGAACACCTGGAGAAAATCCCGCTACAGATAACCAAACAAATAGATTTGCACCTCTCAGCCAGCTAGAAGCGAATAATACTCCCCAAACAAACACTGACAATTTGCAACAGTCAAGTACACCTCCAACAATAACACCACCTAAACCACCTCCTATTTTTGTCCATGGAGTGACTAATCTTGACCAAATGCTAAGAACTCTAGCTGATATAACAGAAAAGGAACATCTAATCACTAAATGTTTATTCAACAACGTTATAAAAATTACCGTAAAATCATCTGACTTATACAAAAAACTTGTTAAATTCATGCAAAATCAGAATATTATTCATCATACATACCAACTGAAGGAAGAAAAGCCGTATAGGGTTGTAATCAAATATTTGCATCCTACAACTTTATTTCAAGATATAAAAGAAGATCTCGAACGCGAAGGATTTCCTGTCAGAAACATAATTAACATTAGACAAAGAACTACCAAAACTCTACTTCCAATATTTCTTGTGGATTTAGAGCCGGCTAGAGATAACAAAAAGATCTACAACCTAAAATATCTTCAAAATAAAGTCATCGCGGTAGAGCCTCCGAGAAAAAGCACTGAATTAGTACAATGCACACGACGTCCGCAGAACAACCACACTAAAAGCTACTGTAATCGGCCATACGCCTGTGTAAAGTGCGGCGGAGCACATGACACAAAAACTTGCAAGAAAACCCCGAATACCCCAGCAAAATGTATCTTATGCGATGGCGCACAGTAACCAAGCTACCTACGCACAAGTGACTAAAAACAATGAAGAACGCCTTCAAAACAATTCAGATATAACCCTTTCCCACTTTTTGGAAGAATTTAAAGGAATGTTTACACAACTACTTAACCAAAACAACATGATACTTAATATGTTGTCAATTGTCATTACAAGATTAGTCCATAATGGCTAAGGTCTTAATAATAGCTCTATGGAATGCCAATGGCCTCCAGTCAAAAAAATCTGAAATCGAATTATTTTTAAAACTACATAACACAGATGTATTGCTGGTATCAGAAACTCACTTCACTGAGAGATCGTATATGAGAATACCTAATTATATACTATATCACACCCAGTATCCGGATGGGACCGCACGCGGTGAATCAGCTATCATTGTCCCCAAATCTATAGCCCATCATGAAATACCAAAGTGCGACAGAGATTTCCTGCAGGCAACAGCAATCCAATTAACTATGCGAGACTTACCGACAACAATATCAGCCGTATACTGCCCTCTAAGATACAACATCACCAAGGACCACATTCAACCGTTCTTTGAATGCCTAGGCCAACGCTTTATTGTTGGCGGGGATTTCAATGCCAAGCACACTAACTGGGGATTACGATTAACAACTACGAACGGACGAGTACTCTATAAACTTATTACCGAAAAACTGTATCTCACTTTATCCACGGGCGAGCCAACTTATTGGCCCACAGACTTAAATAAAGTACTTGATCTTCTAGATTTCTACATACTAAATGGAATTTAGATCAACTTTACGGAGGTTAGACCTAACTTCGATCTGAACTCGGGTCACACACCTGTCATCGCCACCATCAGCACATCAGTAATAAAAAAGAAAAGCAAGCCAACATTACATAATAAGACCACTGCTCATCTGTCTTTTTAGATGTGAAGGAAGCTTTCGACAAAGTTTGGCATAAGGGCCTCCTATATAAACTCAAGATTGTGTTTCCGCATAATTACTACGAATTATTAAGATCTTATTTACTACATCGTACAAATCAAGTCAAACATGGCGAAGAACTATCAGAGATATTTCCTATCTCCGCAGGCGTCCCTCAAGGTAGCGTTTTAGGTCCTCTCCTATATATAATCTACACTGCTGATCTGCCTACAGCCCCAGATGTTGAAGTAGGAACATTTGCGGACGACACAGCAATTCTGACGACACATAAAGATCCAGCTCTGGCGTCTCAGCAGCTACAAAACTATTTAAACCTCCTGAAGGATTGGCTGAACCATTGGCGAATTAAAGTTAATGAAAGCAAATCTGCTCACGTAACTTTCTCATTAAGAAAACAACAGTGTCCTCCTGTTTATATTAACACTGTCGAAATACCACACGCTACCGAAACTCGTTACCTAGGATTACATCTAGACAGAAAGCTAACCTGGAAATCGCACATTACAAGGAAAAGGGAACAAATGGACCTCAAATTTAAACAAATGTCTTGGCTAATCGGCAAAAAAACTCCACTTTCCCTCGATAACAAACGACTTCTCTATAAGGTAATAATGAAGCCCATATGGACTTACGGACTGAAACTATGGGGATGCTCTAGCATGTCCAACTTAAACATTATACAGAGATTCCAATCTAAGGCTCTTAGACAGATCGCAGGTGCCCCATGGTATGTCACCAACCTAACTCTACATACGGACTTAGATATGCCAACTGTAAAAGAGGAAATTCATCAACGTGCAGTGAAACACCATGCCCGTCTTCTAGCACATCCAAACCCAACAGTCGAACTTTTACTGGAAGAACCAGCCCTCAAAAGACTCTATAAGAAATGACCTTGTGGCCTACTCAACCAATAACGTTTCCAGGGTAATACCAATAGGTCAAATCCCTCAAGCCTCTTGCCAGCAAATCAGCTCATAGAAGTAATGTGTCTTATATTATATTATATTATAAGTATAAATATTTACATAGTTCTGATCGTTGATGTATTTTTTTCTAATTAAAAAAATGTCCCGTTTGGCCTCCATAATTTTTTTCGTTTTATTTCTTTTCTTTTTTGTGATTATAAGCAGGTCAAATTTCATTCTTTTAAATTCACTTATTTTTATTTACTTCTCCATCCCCTTTTGTTCCATCTTGCTATAGTAATATTTCTGTCTTTCTTTGCTTGTATCTGGTTGAAATTTAAATAAACTGGATTTTGAGATTCCAAAGCAGAGATGACCTCTTGACTTTGTATCCGATGAGGCTTCCTTCTTATGTGTAGATTTTTATCAGGGATATAATGCGTTTGTTCGATTTTTATACTGCTACTTTTTGTTCTTTCTTTCTTATTTTACATATGCTAGGCTATTAATGCCTAATGCTAACACCCCTAATTTGGAAACCTTGGATGCTGTTACACCCGCTCACTCTGTGCCAAATGCTGCTGCTACTTTTGATTCGTCCCGAATATTTTATTTTCGCGCACTCACCATATCTGGTGAGCCATTATCTATCCGCCCGAAAAAAGACTAGGAACCCCACACAAGATCATCTGTGTACGTTATTGATACTATTAGTTCCTGCTGTGCAAAGTTTGCTCTTACTGACACTCATGTAAACAACTGCAAGTCATTCTTATACAAATGCGTTTGCTTATATCACAAACTCATAACTGTTTCAGTAATATCAAGCATTTTTAAATAAATTTCAACAATAAAAATCAAATAAATCGTATCTGGATATTGGGTTCTAACACAGCTATTTTTGTTGTAGATAAAATTATCTCATACGGCTACTAAATAGATTAATAATTTAACCAACTGCATACCAGTTACGGGCAAACACATTTATGGTTGTGATTAGAGCGCTAAAAAGAAAATTACAGAAATGTAGATAAATAAATAAAACATTATGTACTAACTATGTTTATATTAAGAGAATAATGTATTCACTAATTTATATTAGCTCTAAAATCAATAATCTTATTATCTCAAAAGAAAAAACTGAAACACAAGCAAAGGAATAAGACCAGGTTCTTGAAAAGAGAAAAACAATTTGAGTGGGCCAGTAGTAAAGGATCTTGAAGGAACAATATGGAATATCTTCTGAAAAAAGCATTCGAATTTAAGTCTGACATCATACGTTTAAACACATTTTCATTATTTCTTTCCGATACATAGCGTTTATTTGCTATACAGGATATGGTAATAATGGTTTTTCTAACAAAAATGCATGTTTGAAGCTTATAAATAAATATTTCTATCAGCTGTTTCTATTGTAGTGTACCCATTAAATCGTGCAGAGTTTTATGCTTGAAGAACACTTGGACATTATAAAAGGTAATACTAAACAGTGTAACGTAAATTAAGTCTGCACAATAAATAGGTGTCTTACAGACACGAAGTGCGAGAATTGCAAAGAGTATCGATTCAAATATGTCGATTATGCTCCGTACTCAGGAACTGCGACATTCTTGGACGAGAATTTAGGAAATGTTGCTATTATGCTTACGTTTACGTCCATATAAAATTGTTTTTTCCAAGAAATTAAGATCGCGAATCATCGAATTGATTGTATATTCTCCTATTGGGGTTATAGCAACTGGAAATTGATGACAATTTTTGGCAAAATTTGTCTTTTCTTCTATGCAATAAATAAGATTTCCATTTTTTCAGCCAATCCATCGCAAACATTAAAAGAATAACGTTACAACTACAAAATGTAACTGTGTGGTGCGATTTATGACACAGAGGCTACATTAGATCTTATTTACTTAATGATGAAAACCAATTTTTTGTGACCCCACCTGGATGACATAAAAAGATCTGGTTCCAATCGGACTGAGCTGCAAGCCACATTTTTGGGGGTAGTTTAGAATTTTACAAAATGGATCTTTAAATTGGTACACGAGATTTGCCACCACACTGTTTTCTTTGAGGTTAAGTTAAAGTGCAGTTGTGAAGAAGGAAACCACAATCACTCAATTATCCGGAAAGGTTTGTGGTGAGTATTTAAATGACGTGTCATTCAAGACATAATGATATTGACTGTACTTTAAAATATTTTATCTTAAAGTTATGTCATTCTTATTCAAAAACTCAATACAACTAAGCAAAATATCAGCAGATATATTGGTTATTCTATGTGTCTACCTATATGTCTTTGGTACGTACAGAATGCGAACAAATAACAACTTTTTACTGACGATGAACATGTAATAACTCAAAAAAATACAACATGAGCTACTCGATCAGCAGTGTGACAAAAATATACACAATGTCGGTCTCAAATGTTAATGTAGAAACACATATATCGTAAATGGAGAAACCATAGACGATTTACATACGAAAGAAAGTTGATTAAGGCTTATTTATATCTATTGTTATAGATATAGCGCGTTTTACAAATGCAAATAGAAACAACGTTTAAAGTATTCTAATGTATGCTTTTATAACACTAGAGGTACGCATACATACAAAATTGATGTAACAATATAAGCAATTAATAAGTGAAAAGAATGCCCCTAAAAGAAATAGTACCGCAATTAAAACAACTGTTTGGTATGGACATATATGTAAAATGCAACCACGTATATTACTATAGGTGAAGTTATAATCTACCAGAAGGAAAAGAATAAAAAGATTTTTTATAAAGTTGGTTATTAGTATAAAAAATTCAATGATTAAAAATAATTTTGATGAACCTTGTCGGACTGCAATATTAAGCTGAATATAGAAAACCTGTAGTCTTACTTAAATTATTACTGTCGTAAGTTTATAAAGTATTGTACACACAATCAAAATTAGGGGAACAGTTTGACGATTTCTGTACAACAGCTCTGTTAGTAGTACATTTAAACAACTGGAAAATAATTTCTCTTGAAACTTTAACACAAAGAAAAATTATTAATTAGAAATGTCGAGTCATAAAGACAAGATAGAAGAATAACAGAATTTTACGAAGACGTTCAAAAAATAACAATAATAAAGGGTAGATATAATATTAATAAATATAATAAAGATAATATTTATTATTTATGAAAAATAAAAAATTTCTACAAAAAATGAAGATTTACAACAGTCACGTAATGGAAAGAGTATGGATCTACTGAAATATTACAAAATAACTAAGCGTACTAAAAATGATCCCGACGGTTATGTTTTAACAGTGGAAGAATAAAATGTTCCCCTACAGTGGCACATTGTGCAACCAAAAAAAAATACACATGCGGCTAAAGAAACTAATATAAGAAAGGTGTGCAAATCATAAACTAACAACGTGCCTACAGCAGGGTAGAATTATTAAAATTGTAGGAGTGTTTGTATTAACGCTTGGAGAAAATAACTACAAGGAAAGAGTTCTATACTAGAAAATATATTGACAAATCTGGAAGAAACAATCAATTAAAAATGAACTAAGGTTGAATGACGTAGTTGAGCTATTTGTTAAAATATTTAATGTGCTACATGGACAATACACCCATGAAGTAGAGAATAAAAGGGAATAACTACCCAAAAAAATACGACAACATTAAAAAAGTAAGGGGCAAATGTGGCAGGTCACCAAAACCTCTACAAATAATACAATTTTGAACAGCACCAGTCACCAATTAAAATGCGTCTGTTAATACCTACTTGAGCGAATTACTAAGTAATAACGGTACTTCTACTACTCTCTCTAGGATAGTCAAAAAAACAATCAGAAAGCCAGTACGTCCGTCAAATACTTAGGAGAAGCTTTTAAGTCGAATTGTAGGAATAGTACACTTGAATGGGATCTCCTTCGGAAAAGAGATTTTGATATTATACCTACCTGAAGTTAAAAAAATACACATTAGTCTCAAGAAACCCAGGATGTGACCTTATAACTGAAAAATTATGGTAAAATCTATACGTCTAATTTATGTGCCAATTATTGAAGAACAAAACCTTATTCGATCCACAACCGACATAAACAAATATTTGTTAAAGGATAAAAAGTTTAATTTATAAATTTCTTTTATGTAGCGCCAAATTTAAATAAAATTTGGCTTTAGAAAGAAATATGTCAATCGTTAGAATTATGCTTTTTTGAGAGGTCAAGACCGCTATGATCTGAAGGAAGCTAAAGCGAGGGTATCACAGGCAAATGTGAGAGAACCGGTCCCGTATATTTTATGCACCAGCGATACTTGATACATGATACTATTGATATTTTTGCTAATCATGAAGTAGCTTTAAGACAACTATGGATATCGGTTAACAAAATTAACAACTGGACTACAAAGTGGAGAATCAGGTTGAAGGTAGCTAAGTCAGTAAGCATTAATTATACGAACAAGGTGTCCCCACTATGTGTTAGCAAATATAAATAGTAACTAAATCTTTTATTTAAATACCCAAGTACTACTATAAATGTGATGCTGTTCTGAAAAACTTTGAGACAGCAACAACAATCTGTGGGAAAAGCAAAATATCACCTCAATACCAACGCATGAAATGGTGGAATGAGGAAGTAAAAAGGATAGTAATGGAAAAGAAAACAGCTTGGAAGAGATACCTACAGACCAAGAGAAACGAAGACAGGCAACATTATATAACAAGGAGAAATGAGGCAAAAGAGGTAGTGAAGAGTGCCAAAGAGGAAGCTTGGGAAGAGTTTGGTAGAGAGATGGAGCAGAAATTCAAAGACAACAAAACAACAAAAGGACTTCTGGAAAACAGTTAAAGGCCTAAGGGGAATGCACAAACAAAAGGTGTGGAGCATTAGGAACGAAGAAGGAGAAGTCGTTACAGAACTGCAAAATATTAGAAACATGGAAGAGACATTACAGCACAAAATTCAAAGCACCAAACATACAAGAACAATACAACCCCATCAGAGTAGAACAAGAAGAGACAGAAAACGAAACAATAACTTTGGAAGAAACAAAAGAAGCAATAGCACACATGAAAGTAGGAAAATCTGCAGGAAAAGACGGAATAAGCCCTGAACTAATCAAATACGGAGGGGAGTGTATAAAGAAATGGACACACAAGATATGCCAGCAAGTATACGAAGGAGAAGGAATACCGAGGGATTGGGAAGAAAACATAATAGTACCAATCCACAAAAAAGGTAACACAAACGACTGTGGAAACTACAGATCAATATGCCTGGCATCCTGCGTACAAAAGATCTACACCAGGATACTAGAAAAAAAAATAAGGCATCACATATAAGACGAGCTATTAGAGGAACAAGCTGTATACAGAAAAGGCAGACAGACTCAAGACCACATATTTACGCTTCGCATAGTAATAGAAAAGACACTTGAAAGAAACAAAGAGCTACACCTGGCATTCATAGACCTCCTAGCAGCCTTCGACACGGTACCAAGAGCAACCCTGTGGAATTCAATGGAAAGAATTGACGTCCCGAGAAAACTTGTAGAAGCCACAAAACGACTATACGGAAGAACGAAAGGAATAGTAAGAATACAAGGACAAGAATCTGGGAAATTCTTGATGAAGAGGGGGATAAAACAGGGAGACTCCCTCAGTCCACTACTATTCATTATCATGATGAATGAAATAGTTAAGAACAGCAGGAACCCAAACCTGAACACTAAACTAGGACACTGGAACATGGGGGCAATCAATATACAAAGCCTCGTCTTCGCAGATGATATACTACTCATAGCCGATAGCCAAAGGAAACTACAACAAGCAGTAAATAATTGGAACAACAAAATTAAAATAAAAGGAATGACAATAAATGCGAATAAAAGCAAAATAATGAGAATAAGTAAGAACACAGATGAAGAACAAAGAAACCTGAACGTAAGATGTGAAGGAGAGCAATTGGAACAAGTGGAGAGCTATGAGTACCTTGGAGTAATAATAAGGCAAGACGGAACAGTAACAGATGAATTAAGGAACCGGACCTCCAAGGCGACTAGAGTATACTCTATCAGATCAACTCAACATTAATCAACAAGAAAGAGCTGAGCAAAGAGACTAAGCTCCACCTGTATAAAACAATATACTTACCTACATTAACATACGGAATAGAAAGCATACCGCTACAAGACAAGAGCAAAAGTAAGTTAACGAAGTACCTGCGACGTATAGTCGGAAGAACAAAGAGGGACAGAGTGAGGAACATCACAACAAGAGAGGAGTTAGACCTAGAACCGCTAGTGGAAACACTACAGAAAAGACAACTAATGTGGTTTGGGCACGTGACACGAATGGGCGAAGAAAGGCCAATAAGGGTATTAGAGGCAAGAAGAGAAGGAAAAAGAGGAAGAGGAAGGCCAAGGCAAACATGGATGGAAACTATCAGGAAGGAAGTGGAAAGGAGGGGGAAAAGCATGGCAGAAGCTAAACAAATCGCTAGGGACAGGAAGAGATTTCGAAAATGGATAGAGGACCCGACACCTTAGGGTATAAGGGATGGACAAAGAAGAAGAAGAAGACCTACCTGAAGTTAAAAAAAGTACACATTAGTCTCAAGAAACCCAAGATGTGACCTTATAACTGAAAAATTATGGTAAAACCTATATGTCTAATTGATGTGCCAATTATTAATTTAGTTTCCAATAAAATCGATCCACAATCGACATAAACAGATCTTCGTTAAAGGATAAAAAGTTTACTTTATAAATTTCTTTTATGTAGCGCAAAATTTAAATTAAATTTGGCTTTAGAAAGAAATCTTGTCAATCGTTAGAATTATGCATTTTTGAGAGGTCAAGACCGCTATGATCTGAAGGAGGTTAAAGCGAGGGTATCACAGGCAAATGTGAGAGAGCCGGCCCCGTACATTTTATGCCCCAGCGATACTTGATACATGATACTATTGACATTTTTGCTAACCATGAAGTAGCTTTAAGACAACTATGGATATCGGTTAACAAAATTAACAACTGGACTACAAAGTGGAGAATCAGGTTGATAGCTAAGTCAGTAAGCATTAATTATACGAACAAGTTGTCCCCCCTATGTGTTAGCAAATATAAATAATACCTAAATCTTTTATTTAAATACCTAAGTACTACTATAAACGTGATACTGTTCTGAAAACTTTGTTTTAAAAAGGAATAGCTTAAAATCGAACACAGAAGAGTTATTAGCTGTTCCACACATAGTAACAATCAGATAATTCAATTCTTCTAAAACAAAATGCTCAGAAATACAATTGAGGCTTCGTTACACATTGCGTAACACTTGTGATGTGAAACCTTAAATACAAATTAAAACAGTGTTAAGTCAATGATCTTCGATTGTGATATGTATGTGAATACAAACAGTCGTCTTAAATATATGTAATGATTAAACAGTGGATCCAAACTTGACCTGGAGCCTAATCTAACGAAGTTTACCGAGAGTTAATTTGTGAATGTCGAGGTCATCTAGATTCCTGACAAAACAAGGATAACTTCTTCTAGTTGGTTAAATAATAGTGTTAGCATAAAGCAGAACACGACACAACAAAGCGTACACGTTATCGTAAGTGTAGCTAAGTATTAAAGTCTAAGGGACGTTAGTACGTCCTCAGCTATAAGAAACGTTTAAGAAATTAGTAGCTTAGATTAAAATAAAATTACTTTGGTCTGTAAAACCTGAATTTTAATATTACATATACCTACAGAGAATTTTTAATTATTATAATGAAAAATGTGGACAAAAATGACTTTAAAAATATTTTATAGGACAAAATTTGTGAATATAGAGTTACGCTCTTTGTTGTTCTTATTGTGCTTGTAGTAATGAAACGTATCTGTATTTGCTGTGGAGTAACAAAATACTTAAAATGTTTTTTACTAAAAAAAGGTTTATATTTCAGACACCATCAAAGTACAAAATGGTCTATAAGGCTATGGTTGTAGATGTACAACAGAAATACCGAAAAACAGAAATATTGTAATGTTTTAAGAAATTTCTCGACATCAAAGTAAACTGCAATGAAGGGAAAATAATAAACTATCAACAAGTTTATTTTCTAAACTTAAAATGCTAATGATATGAGATTCAGTTGGCTATGATAAATGCGTATTTAACAACCTTCATCTAATTGTTTGAACGAAGAAGAGCGTGGAAGCAGCTTTGTGCTATTTACATTTATCATCACTACTGTTGAGTCTCCCAAAAGAGTAAGCACATAATCAAAACTTCTTATGTTTTCATAACTACAAATAAATAGTTTTTGGCAAAGACAACTAATTAGATCTTCTATGTGGTTTTGCTATTTATAGCTATTTCAAATAAACTCAGAGCCATTAAAAAACAGCACTATTCTTAAAGAATATTCAAAGAATTTTACAAAAAAACCATAGGTTCAAACTGTCTTTAAATTGAGAAAAATAATTGTCATTTAAAGAACGTGCAAGAAGATTCACTTACAAAACTTTTCTAAACGCACAAGATCAAAAATGATTTAACCTACGTGACACCTTCAAATTATAGCAAAACAAAGCCAAGAAAAACATGATTTGATACCTTGACCATTCTATAAGGTGTTTACGTTATACTTGTAGGTTTTTTTATTGCATAAAATATGTATTTTATCGAATCTGCTCTGGTGACTCTCCAGGAAGTGTCCTTGAACTGTTACTGTACATCATGTATACTGCAAACATATTTATCATAGGGGTAACGCTCATATGTACTTTTGCAGGTGACATAGTCGTTCGTTTTAATCACTTTAAAGCTCGTATATCCTCTTTAACCCCATCTGACTCTCGTACATACCTGACTAAATCAATAGCGAATAAGAGTAAATTAAGCATCGCAGCACGCAGTACGCAGTTTATGGATAATTCTAATTAAGTGTTAAAGTTAGCTTAAAATATCGCCTTCAATTTTGAGTAGTACTTCGAGTGTGACCTTTTCATCTAATATTCTTTGAAATTATTTCCATTTAGTTTTTTTATTGCATATTGTTGGAGGTCTATAGCAGTTAAATACCTGAATAGAGGGCATAATAATGATCGTAAAATGGTCTGACGATAGATCTATGAAAATTTGTTTCAGATTTGAGGTAATTATGAGATATGCTTATACTAGACAGAAGTCAATGAGATCAGGTGGATATCTGTAACCAATAGATTAGTTGGAAAATCGACAGATTTTCATTTGCAGTACTTGCAATTGTAGTCTCCCACTGTAATAAGTCAGTTTCCTAGGGTGTTGCAATACTGATCAAATTGGTCTTGTTTTATGGCAAGTCTAGGTAGGTAAACGTATCAGAAATTGTCAAAGTTTCTAGACAATCTTTTGCACTTTTATTTGTATTTGTACAGTTTAATCGAACTTTGTATTGTAACAGCAGCGCCATTGGGATGTATGCTGTAGATAAAGTAGTTATCATTTTTTAACCAAGAATAGTCAGTAAAATAAGCTTTATATATTAATACTAGCTTGTTGTTCATTTTAAATGCTTTTAGTTCCTGTTTATGTTGACAAAATCCATTGGCGTCCCATTCGACGATTCTCAATTTGTATAGATCAATTATGCCTGTTATTATAGCTGTTCCATAAGTTGTGCCAACAAGTTTTTTAACTCATAAATATTATTGCTTGACATACTTTTCTGTAAACTATCAAAAATTTATTTACTTTGCCTGTTCATTGAAGTATACTATTCTTATACTTACTTTTTTTTTATTTTATGAGAGGCAGGCGTGTAAATAGCCATGCTCTCGTAGAGCGGTGTGGGGAACTAAGTACGGCCCGTCCCGAAAGTAAGACGCTGAGGCCCACATCGTCCCTTAAACGGCCGGCGCGAAAGCGGATGGGGGCGGCTACCGATATCAACCAACGAGTAAATTTGCCAAATCACTCACCTGGAATCGGCTTCGGCTTCGGCTTCAGCGGTGTTGATTTCCTGGCGGCCACCGTGCTATGATGTCTTCGTGCCTGGCTTTGCGGGGAGTTAGCTACGGGTAGATCATATCGCGACCGCACTGGCGGGGTTGCGTTTCGGAAAGTGTCGCCGGGCTTCGCGCCTGGCTTAGCGGTAGATTATTTTGAGGGAAATTTTGATTCGACGGCACTTGTCGGCATGCATTTCAAAAGGTGCCGCCGACGGTGTATGCAGGCTCGCAGGCCGAGCGAAAAAAATCCCATCTACCATTTTTGTGCGCGATAGCAAAACGTCCGTCGGCAGATATCAAAGTCACCAGCACCGCCTCGAACACAGACGGTTCAAGGGCAAACGGCCGCCACACCAGAGACAGTTATCACTTGACCTGTTTGGGTAGCATTTATTTGTTTTCTTCTTGACATAAGATATTTATTACCCAGTATTTTATGTAAAATATGATTTCTACAGTGGGCTGAGTGATTTATTCTATGGTTTACACATTTTATATCCTAAAAAGTAAGGTTTGGTCTCGCTTTTCTGGTGCGTATTAAAAAGTTTTTAATTTTTTATTTTTAAAAAACTGATATGTCGTATTTTATTCTGATTATACCAAATTACCTAAGTAAATATTTAATATTTTTTTTTATTGAGTTATTTAGTTTACAATCTGCCAAATAAATGAGGCATTCAGTAATTAATATGATTATCTAAATGACTTGTGGGATCTTGCCTACAATGGCAATTTCCCTTTATAACATTCCTAGAATAGCTAGGTATTCTTGACTATTAACTATACTAACCTAAAACTAAGTTCACAATATTAATATTGTTGTATGTTATATGAAAGTCAGCAGATTAAACTATTCAAATCTGTTGGGTAGGTCCGAGGGTTTAAATCTTTTTAACCTCCGCACTTCACCATTATTGTTTATTAAGTTACTTGCTAATTCATTTGGATGTGCACTGAGTTTATCGCGATAGGTGGCACTCACTTTTGTAATTAACTCGTTGACCGAACTTATTTGGAGATCGCGTCTTATCACCTCATTAGGCACATACCAGGGTGCGTCAATAATTGCTCTTAGCACTTTAGCCTGAAACCGTCTGATAATATCGATTGTGGAGTTAGCTGCAGCGCCCCAAAGTTGTAGGCCATATGTCCACACTG
This sequence comes from Sinelater perroti, assembly GCA_036346155.1. NCBI lineage: Eukaryota > Metazoa > Arthropoda > Insecta > Coleoptera > Elateridae > Sinelater > Sinelater perroti. Next base: position 1,243,524 of record JARFIY010000158.1, on the reverse strand, counting down.
GTCTCAATATTGCTTTGTACAGTAGAATTTTATTGGTTGTCGATAACTTTGATCTTCGACCTAATAGCCAGTACATGGATCTGTATTTCAACCCCAGTTGTTTTCTCTTTACCCAGACATGTTGTTTCCACGTGAGACGTCGATCGAGGTGAATACCAAGGTATTTGACCGTTTCTTGTTGTGGGATCTGTTGTCCGTTTAAACTAACTGGTGGGCATGTTTCACGTTTTAGCGTAAACGTAACGTGAGCGGATTTTGACTCGTTTGCTCTGATGCGCCATTTCTTTAGCCAGTCTTGTACCTTTTCAAGGTGGATTTGTAATCTGTGTGAAGCTGTTCGAGAGTCAGGTGTGTCGATAAGATGGCGGTGTCATCCGCATATGTAGCTATTGTTATTGACCCGGTAGTCGGAATGTCTGCCGTGTATAACAGATATAGCAAAGGCCAAGAACACTGCCCTGTGGAACACCGGAGTTTATGTTGTACAGTCTGGTGGAGTCTCCTTGGAGTTTAACGGAATAGTATCTGTTAAGTAAATATGACTTGATCACTTGATACAGGTCAGCGGGAAAAATATTTTTTAATTTAAAAAGTAATCCTTCGTGCCAGACCTTATCAAAGGCCTGGCTGACGTCTAGAAACACTGCGGAGCAGTAGCTTTTGCCTTCAAGAGCTTTATTTATTAGTTCTACTATCCTGTGGACCTGCTCGATTGTACCGTGTTGTTCGCGGAAGCCAAACTGGTGTAGAGGCAATAAATTGTTGTTCTTAAGTATTGGTTGAAGTCTGATCAGAAATAGTTTCTCAAACACTTTGGAGAGAAGAGGCAGTAGACTTATTGGCCTGTATGAAGCGACCTCTTCTGGTGGTTTTCCGGGTTTTGGGATAAGAATTATGGTGGCAACCTTCCACTGCTCAGGAAATACCCTAGTCTGAGAACTGCGTTGAAGATCTTGGTAAGTAGTGTAATGCCTTTTTCTGGTAACTCTTTAAGGACCTTGCCTGTTATCAGGTCATAGCCTGGTGCTTTGTTGTTTTTAAGTTTTGAATTACCGTTGTTACTTCCTTTTACTAAAAGGTTTACATGGAAGACTCATTTGAAATGGCGCCACTAGAAATTGGTGGATTTGGTTTTCTTCTTCTGGTGTAATTTCGGCTGGGTAAGGTACAAAAACTTTTCTAGGTGACTGGCAAATGTGAGGGCTTTATCTGAAGTAGTTCTTGCCCATGTTCCATCTACTTTACGGAGAGGTGGAATGTGCTGTATAGACCTTTTTCAATTTCCTAGTGGCTTTCCACAGCGAGTAGTCGGACGCTTCAGTGGGAGATAAATTCTCCAGATAATGTTGTATTGCTTGGTTTTTAAGTTTTTAGTAATTGTTTGAGTTCAGTTGCAGCCCTGTTTAGATTTTGTTTATCAATCGGCGCTCTAGTGGTTTGCCATCGGCGTCTCAGTCTCCTTTTTTCGGCAACTTTCTTTTTGACTAGAACTGGACAGTCGATGATTGGTTTTGTTTCTAGCTCACTCGGTGTAGCTTCCCAGGCAGATTCCTGTATAGTTTGAGTAATATGTTCGACTGCGTCTCTGAGATTTTCTTCTGTTTGTAATGGTACGTCTAGTTGCAATGCTTCATTGACTCTAGTTTTAAAATAGTTCCAGTCGGTCTTTTGTTGAGAAGTGACGGTGGTTTTCAATATGCAGTACTTGTGTACCAAGGGTGATGAGAACAGGTGAATGGTCAGACGATAGGTCCAAGCAAGTTTTAGCTTGAAGGTAATTCATACTTATATTTTTAACAATGCAGAAATCCAGGAGGTCTGGCAGTTTGTCTGGGTCAGAGGGCCAGTAGGTTGGTTCGCCAGTAGTGAGAGGGCTTAGGTTGTTTGCATTTATGGCTTTCAACAGTTCTCTTCCTTCGTAGTTGTCACTCTTGCACCCCAGTATATATTCTTCGCATTAAAATCTCCCCCAGCAATGAAGCGATGTCCAAGGGTATTTAAGTAGTGGCTGTACTGATCTTGTTTGTTTGCGTGTCTCGGGGGGCAATAAACCGCTGACAGAGTTATCGGTCCTAGCCAATCTTCAATTACGATAGTGGTGGCTTGGAGGTGTGGTTCAGGGTATTTATTTACTTCATGATGTTTTAGCGAAGATCTTATAATAATGGCAGTTCCTGCATGTGCAGTTCCATCAGGGTGTGGTGTGACATATATGGAGTAATTGTGTATTTTTAAATAGCTTCGTGCAGTATAATGTGTTTCGGAGATTAGCATGACATCGATATGGTGTTGTTGAATAAATGTTGTAATTTCGGGTCCATGTTGTTGTAGGCCATTTGCGTTCCAGAGTGCGATCTTAAGAAATTGAGCCATTATGATAATTTTGTGACGAGAGTTGTTAGTATGTTTAACATTGTTGACATTTGTTCCATAAGGCTTTTCATCATTTGTTTCAGTTCGGACATTTCATTAGATTGATGGGAGGGTGGTGCTAATGGCTGCTGATGATTTGTATTTGTGAGTTGTGCTTGGTGAGCTCTGCCACTGACTATTTGGGCATGTGTTACACCCGGTTGGATTAGTGAGGATTGTCCCCTGTTGGTTATTTGTTTTGTTCTGAGAGCAGGGAATGTTTTCTGTTGTAATTGTTTGTATATTTCGCAACCTTTATAGTTTGCCGGGTGATTCCCACTGCAATTAACACATTTTACATCTGGGCTTTTTGTTTTACGTAGGCATTGTATGGTTAGGTGGTTACCTGCACACTTGACACAACGAGGACTTCTGTTGCAGAAGTTTTTAGTGTGTCCTAACCTTTGACACTTAGTACATTGGGGTATTTCTTTTTTTGCCCGGGGTGGTTCAAATTTAACTATTGAGTATAACAATCTGTCTATGTTATATATGTCTTTATTGTTTGGTGCTGATTTTCAACTCTCCTTTACGTCCTCGGATGGTAGAGATATTTGTTACTGTATGTTTGTGTTCTTCAATAGCTTTTTTAATTGTAAATGTATCGGTTGAGGGATGAATGTTTCGCAAGACAACTCTGAAGCTACGTTCTTGTCTGTTTTTTGTAGGTATGGAATTCTGTCTTTTTCTCAGCTAGGGCGTTGATTATTGACGTGTATTTTTCAGAAGTTTTTGGCAGTATTTTTATCTCGTCATTATATAATACTTTTAGTTCGTAGTCATCTTTTGCTATATTCTCCAGTAGTTCCAGTAGTGGCGCCATGAATTTCACTCCAGAGACGTAAATTGGTGGCGGTTTTGGGTCCTTTTTATTTTCGCTTTGGTCTGTGTTATCGGCTGGGTTTTCATTATCTAGGCCATTATATCGGTTTGCCAGTGCTATTGGTTTATTTAACCAATAGTTTTCGGTTTTGGCCTGTTTTGTTTGAATTTCCAGTTTGTCGGTGTTTTTTGCTTCGTTTCCTGCTTTCTACTTGTTGCCATTCTTGCTCCTGTGACACTTGCTTTTGAGGTTGTGAAAGAATATATGGAATACTAAAGTTTGCGGTAGGCATCTGTTGATTTGGAATGGTTGCATAGTGTGGTAGTGTATTATTTATTGTGTTTTGCTGAAAGGTTGGCGTGGGATATCCCTGGACGTAATAGTGAGGGTTTGCGATTTGCTCCGCTTGCATCGGTTCGCTTTGTTGGGTATAATGGGATGCAGCATTTTGATAATAAGCCATAAGGTTGTGTGTGTCGCTTGATATCACTCGAAGAAATTGTTTGTGACCGCGGGGTCACCGTTTATCTTAACGTCGGACTCCGGCTGCGGCTGTACACAGCCTTACATTTGCAAAGCCAAACGACAACAAATGACGAGTTAAGGCCTTTGGAAGCAAGGATTCTTCTTGAGGATCATGTAGCGGGCCAAAACGACTGCAGCAGCTGCCAGTAGGGCTTCCGTGTCCCGCAGCCCTCCAGGATGACCGGCCTGAAGATGCCCTCGCCGGGAGAAGATCCCGGTTGCCGATCGGAGGCCCGGCTCGCAGGAGCCGCCGAAGCCCTGATCGCCGCCCTAAGGTTCTCACTCCTGGCAGCACTCGAGGATTCGTTCGCTGGGTCCTGAGGAATGAGAAATGTAGGCTATTAGATAGCTTTATGGTTAGCTGCGTTGCACTGATAACGGAGCGTACAAGTAGTGTCCGCACCGTTTCACTGCTCGCAAAATATTTAATATGGCACAAGTACCTTGGACTGCTGATCACAATTTTTTATTCATATTTTCGAGTGCGTAAAAAGTTAGTGAAAAAATTCACAAACTTTATGGAAAAACGTACAATTATTATTTAATTTATCAACATGGGTGCATCTAAATTGTATTTGGTCCATTGATTGTGTCTAGGCAATGAACCAAGAATTACAGTTTTATGTTGCAGTTGTATATCCTGTGTCATCAATACCAAGGGCTATGTTGTAAGTTTGTTTTCCCGTATTAAACTCGTGTTTTCTCACAATCATACATTGCAAAAATTTTGTTATTTTAAGTTTTAGACTTAGTACTTTCTCAGGTCATTAAAGGTTTTATCACACACCCTCGCGCACTTCATCCACTGTTAATCAAGCGTTGCGATCCGCTAGGAACTTCAGTAGGAAGTTCTGAAAAGTCCTAAAAACCAATCAGGCATTGCATGAGGATTATAGGTGTTAGTCAGGATTAACATGTACATCTCTAATAATATATTTTGCTGTTATATGTATTGGAATTTTGCTCCGTTGGTATAGCTACAGAAACTGGTTGTGTGTAACTTAAAGCGATTTATCAACCGAAATCTTTCAAATTCCAAAATACAATTGTTTGATATAAATGTACAAAAGGTGACAAACAAGTCAGAAATTTCAATTATAAGTAATTTTCTCATAAAGTTTTTAAATTTTTTGGTGCACGTAAAAATTTTAAAAGAAATTTTGTTCAATAGCCCACACCTCAAGATAATTATAACAAATTAAATACTTACACTAGGTCACTCATTCCATAAGTGTGTTTCGCAGCAAACAGTCGTGTGCCTGCACTTCTAATATTAGTAATAGGAGTCAAGTTTTTATATAAGTTGTTTAATTGACGCACACGTATAAACCTAAAGTGTATTTCTACTCATTTAAATAAGCCTAATGGCCCGATTTATTATAACAACAACTACTAAAATAATCAACAAGCACCTGACTTATCTACACCTATCAACAATTTCCAGTTAATACTGTATACCAACAATTTCCAGTAAGTGTAACACAGCAGCTTCTAACTACCTCCGCATTAGTTATAGTGCCCAATCAACCTTATACTATTCCTTATTTAACACAACCACATATTCAAAATCATCACTGTCCAGATTGGCGGCTGGTGAAAGATAAAAGTGTCACAAAAGTCCGTCAAATAATCCTAACTGGCTCAACAAAGAGCCATTACATTGATATACAAATATGGAAAATGAGGAACTTAAGTAAAAATGATTCTAAACCATCTCCTATATTTGTGTCAATAGTCAAACTTACTGCTTCTAGAGCTTCTGGAAAGTGTAGCTAAAAATATTGTAGACAAAAATATTGACCAAAGCACCCAAATAATATACTGCAATTGTTAAAGCTATAATTCCGTACGTATAAATTTAAACAAACCTGGCATTTCAAAGTAGTTCTATGAAATATTCACCCTTCCACTAATCTAGAAACCCTAAAGGAAGCTATAGAAGAACTTGATCAATTAGCATACATAAATAACATACCAGTACTACAAGTAAATAAAGTACGCTATCTAGGACAAAAAAGGAAACGGACATACAAATTAAGAACAGTACTGGTGGTTTGAGAAAACAAAGTTCTTCTGTATAAAATAATACTCACACCAATTTGGACGTACGGTATTGAACTTCAAGGATCTTTCTGTAAAGCTAACATTAACACCATACAGCGCAGTTTAAATTACTTAAAAAGTGCAAATTCTCCCTGGTATGTTAGTAATCTAACACTGATCTTTAAATATCAACACTAGAAAATATACAAAACCACAAGAAACTACAAGTTCATCCAAACTATCTGCATCAAGCGTGCAACTTAATCCTCCCTTTCAGAAGACCAAAAATGAGTTCCATTAATCTATGGGGAGCTTAATAGCAACGTATGAGAAAAAATCGCTAATTAGATTCCTCTATGCCATTAACGCCGTCCTATTAACTTATCGGATGATTTATTTATAGTTTTTTATTGCTAAGGTTCTACTAAATAAAAAATAAGTAGATATTCATATGTATATTTTTAATTCGGGTACAACGTGGAATGTTACAGCCCTATAATATGATTCATACAAAATTTGAAAATGGCACACTTTGGGTAATATAACTATTGACTGTTTTATACGTTTGTATATAACTCAATCATTTTTTTAACATTGAATTTAAACTTAATTTTTAATTGTTTTTTAATTATCTTTCACTTCTGCTGTACTTAAGCAAAAACAGCTGGTAAATAAAAAGAAAATGAGAAAGTGTTCTATCATCATTAGCTTCTCTCTGGCCAATTTAGTTAGTTCATATTATTTCAAATGGCACACTTGACAGCTCTCGATAATATTGAGAATGTCGCTATTACACATTTTTAGAAAACTGTCCTCAAATCTCATCAAGGAACTAAATAGAGAAACTTAAGAAGCTAAAAGTTAAATTAATAAAAGGTAATGGCTGCAATTAGACAGTAGAAAAGTTTTAAAAGATTGTGCACGGAAACTTGCAAATAACATCCACGTTAAAATACAAACCTTTTTCTCTATCATTACGGAATTGCCGAAGAAATTAAGTAAATTAAATGGAAACGTCAGAAGCTGAAGTCGAGCATTCCTTCTCGCCATATAACAATTCCTAACAGCGTGGCCTGTGCGGCGCAGGCATAGCACGCCGTAAACTCCAAAAATGGCGGGCTCTATAGATTAGCAGCAGCTTCAACCCCTTCGCTCTACCCCTTCATCAATCTGCCAGCTGCCGAAAGCAGACCGGCGCTGGCGGCGCGCCGTCGAAGAACCGGCGGCTGGTTCGGAAGTCTAGCCAGCAGTTTATCGCGAAAATTGCTGATAGCAGTTCAACCCTTGTTTTATGAGGGATTTGGTCAGTCATCGATCTGTCGCCGAATTTGAATATCTCGGGCCTCAAACGGCGGAGTGCCGCGCTGCCGCGTTAGGAGTCAATCATCTCGGCTGACAGCCGTTCCATCTGTTGTTTCGCGTAAATATCGGGCGCATCCCGGTGCCTGTCGTTGGGGTGGTTCGAAGTGACGTTTCTGTGTTTTTAGGACGGCTGGCAGTCGCCGATCGGCCCCTGTTTGCTGGCGCATTTGGGCCGGGTGTTGTCCTCCTTAAGGGGTACTTTATGACAGAATAAATTAGAGCCAAATCATACATTATTTATGGTGCAGTTGTTTGTAACTTAAATAATAATATTTTGAAGATAACTTTAACTCAAAGAATTTTGAGTTTATCTTCACTATTAGATGTGAGAGTTCTGTTTCTTCGATTTTTATTGATATACATAATACTTTCTTCTCTTCCTGAGCATAGTTGAACATTCTAACTTAACAAATGGTTTAATATTTTATTGCTGACTAATTATTTCTCATATAATTCTGCAGGGTGAATTAAAATCTATATTTCTAATACAAATTTATTGACACAAATGTTTATTTTGTTACACAGGAAAATAAAAGTAATTTTTTAAATTTAAACGTAAATTAAATATTCTGAAGGAAGCTAGTGTATTAGGTTTTATTCTGCACACCTACATTTTGGCCCCACAGGTAAAAATAACATGGAGTTATATCTGGACTTTTGGAAACCATTCGTCTGTTTACATCGTTACATCCAACGTCCTGAAAAACACTGATCTAACCACGCACGTACAGTAACAACAAAATGGGGTGGTGCACCATCCTGCATAAAAATAAACTTGCAAATATTATTTCAATCGGATAGCTTGGACCACTAGTCATTTTCAATCACCCGCATGTAGAGGTCTGCATTCAGGGTGTCACGATGAGCCTTGTTGAAGTCATTTCGCACCCCACAGTCACTTTTGGTCAAGTTTGCATTCTCTCAACCGACATTTTGAGATTGCTGCCACGTGAAGTCTATTAATAGCAGTTATGAAGATTCCCAAAACCGTCGATATAAAATGCGGCCTCATCATTCTATAGGATGTTTTCAGGTAGTTTAGGCCAATCCAGTATTAACTCCCCATGTCCCTAAGTTGCATTTGGTACTACTAGCGGCCGATACTTGTGACATCGATATGGGAAATGTAAAATCCTAATCAGTGACAGTTGTCTTCATGACTAAAAATTTTACAGCCAAGTTTTAATGCAGTACCGGTCAATAATATAGTAACTTTTGGTATTTCCCCTATAACTTTTTTATCTGTCGATGATTTTTTTAAATTTTCGAACAGCATTTGGCATGTTTCACAGTTACGCAAATTTTGACTTTTGCAAACGTCTGCTGATAATGGCCTGTAAATACCGTAATCAATGAAAATCACCGTTTTATTGACTTTTGAATAATTTGTATTTTGCGTTGTTTTCATTCTTTTTCTTGAATTCTTGTTGCATTCTTTAAATAATAATGTTCGTGCTTAAGGTTGAACTTCCATAAGCTTGCAACATAGCTCAACTTTCAGAAGAGCACCATTTTTCATTTTCTGCAAACACTAAAGTATTTAAGGTGGTGCTGTGAAGAAGTTCAAGGCCGGTCGGCCTAAGACAACTCAAGATACTTTGACAAGAACGTCATCCGCATGTCCCGCGACAACCTTCGCCTCGTTAATTGTATTATCTCCTGGAACCGAAACCATCAGACGTCGTCTGCATCGTGCTGGATTTAATGGACGTCTGCCAGTAAAGAAACCGATAATTAAAAATAACAGGAAGACGCACGTGGAGTCAGCGCAGGCACACAAACACTGAACGAAAGAAAAATGGCAAAATGTGCTCTGAATTGACGAAAGCAAGTACATGTCATTTGCAACAGATGGCATTGAGTAGATTCGCTATTCCAATGGCACTCACTCACTTTTATGCCAAGTACCAGATTTCCACTATAAAGAAGTGTTATAGTATGGAGTTGTCTCTGACTTTGGTACGGGCTTCATCAAGAGAATCCACGGCATTGTAGATTAATATTTGTATGAGGACAGCCCCAAGAATACAATGAGTCGGTAATCCATGCAGGGCTTTATTTTCCAAAAGGATAAAAATCTCTAACATGATTCGAGGCATATAACTAGTTCGTTCGCCGTTATATCACCCTCCTCGACTAGCCCAGCTAATCCTCCGACCTAAATATTATCGAGGGTCTTTGTGCAGAGCTGGAGCGTCTGATTGGCAGAAATGCCAAGAATGCGTATGAAAAGCATGCCCAACCCGAAGAGAAATGGAAGAACATCTCCCTCTTCTTTATACATACTCTTCTCGGCTTTGTGCCTCGCAGCTGCTAGACTATCATCGATGCCATGGGTTGTGCTGCTGAGTATTAGACTGTTGTTTATTTTTAGTTAATTCCCGGTGATTTAGTTATTACGGAGTTTTTATCTGATGTTTGCCTCTTTACTGTATTTGCTGTTTTTTCCAGCTGAGTTGTAATTTGTTTTTTTAAGATCGATTTAATACACTTGTAAAAAGATGTTAAAATATAAAGCATACATTGGTTTCTAAATTTTGCTCTAATACTGTTCTTTTCTTTATTTTTATGTCTTGATATAGTAGTCATGAGGATTTTCTTCTTGTACAAAACTTTATTAATCTTTTTTCTTTCTGATATTGCTTGGTTGCAATAGGTACTTAATAAGTTAAAGTTTACGTAAAGTGGTTTTTTATATACAGTGCAAATGTACAAGCTGCTCTGTGGGAGCTGTAAGTAAATGGGACGAAAGCTAAACTATGAAAGGAGAAACTGTCCAATGAAAGTACTCCAGTGAGTACAAACGATAAGGATGATTATTTACTATGTTGCAATTATTGTCTGCTGGCCATCGTCGTTTCAGACGTCTTCTGACCTCGTGTTGATTTCTCAGTTGATGGACTAAATCATTGGGATGGTCAGCAAGGCTGTCCAGGTATTTGGTGGTTAGTCTGGAAATTTCGTCTGCTGCGAGTGGGATGCCTGAGTCGTCATGTAGAGTTTTGTTGCTGACATACCATAGGCCGTTGAATATCATCCTGAGGGCTTTCGACTGAACTCTTTGGAGGATCTTGGTGTTTGAAGGCTTTGCACATCCCTAAATCTGAATGCCGTACGTCCAGATTGGCTTTAGAATACATTTATAGAGAAAGATTTTATTTCCTGTTCATCTGTTTATAGTTTTGGGTTGATCTGAATCTTCTTCGTTATATGTGGTTTCCACTTAAGTTTCTTATCCAGTATGAGCCCCAAGTATTTAACTTGATCGACAATCGGTAATTGAGTGAAACGGTAGAACAGTTTGTGCGTTTGTTTGTAAAAGTGATTTTAACTGATTTGGTTTGATTTATTTGCACGCGCCAGGTCTAGAATCAATCTTGAAGGAGAGTAAGGTGGGTTTGCAGTTTCTCGGTGGCAAGTTGGGGGGTTGTCATCGACAGCGATGATTGCTGTGTCGTCGGCAAATGTGACGAGGGAGATGCTAGGTGTGAGTGGGATATCTGCGGTAAAGAAAAGATATAAGAGAGGGCTTAAGACGCTTCCTTGAGCTACGCCTGAAGTGATTGGATAATAGAAAGATGTTGCGGTGTTATATTCGGTTTGGAAGTATCGATCATTCAGGTATGATTTGAGAAAAGGTAATACGGGGTAGGAAGGTTGAGTGTGAGTATATACAGGAGACCGTCATGTCAAACTCGGTCGAACGCTTACAAAGTTGCTTTCTTCTAAACTTGCAGCTGTACATAAGTCTATGACTCTGTTGAATGGTGGAAACTTGCAACCAAATTGGATGCAAAAGTATTACTAGTCTATGACTCTGCTGACATTTTCGATAAGTCTTTTCAATAGAATACGTTCAAATATTTTGGAGACGATTTGGTAAGAGACTTATAGGTCGATAAGACGTCACGTTATTTAGGGGTTTGTGTGGCTTAGGATTAAGAAGATTTGGGCGAATAAAGAAAATAGAAAGCACAACATTAAGACTTGGTTTGCTTTTTTCAATTATATTTATTTTTTTGTAATGTAAACCCGATGTTCATCTGAAATAATAATACTAATTTGAGATTAGTATATCAAATAGAATCGCTAATTTCATCTAATTCTTATAGGAATGAAGAAATCAGGTGTTTTAGAACACATTTTGATTCTAATTATTATACTTTGTGGAACAAAAATCACATGCAGGAAAATAATTTCAGCCTGCTTTAGTAGTTTCTGCATTTATTTTTAAAACAATAAACATTCTAGATTGCATCCTCAATCAGCAAATAGATTGTGTTTGTTCTAATAAATTGAAAAGATTATAAAAAGAATCTTTAAAAAACCATAGCTTAAACTGTTAATGTTTTTTATATAATTAATGTTATAAATATTTATTTAAGTATCAAAAGCAAACTATTTTATATTTCATTGCTAGTAATTTAAAAAAAGTTTAACACTCATTTCCTTTAACTCGATCACTTCTATATCATTTGACCATAGAGTTACTTTTTTTAAGCAAACAGGTGTAGCTTTCATGTGATACTATAGCTTTTCTTTGTAAGATGGTACAGTAAATTAATTCAACTTATGTGTCTAATTATCAAACATATTAAAACTTGTAACCGCAGCCCCGACAAACTTTCCTCACTATTAGGCCAACTTAGCAAAATTAAACGAAACTACCTCGTAATATGCAAAGTATAAAAGAAACATGTATTGTACAAAGTCATCTATAGGTAGATCAATTACGGGTACATGGCACATAATCAACTGCAATTGTCGACAAAATGAGTCAAAAAATACGACCGTGGAGCTACTATACTCAAATTCCTTCACACGGGAAAATCACCGACAGAAATTACTCCAAAACACAAGGATTCTGACCATCAGGAATATGTAAGTGGTAATAGGGCAACTTACACCTGATTACAATAAAAGTGATTAAGTCATCTGCGAATTGAAAGAGAAGACCGATCGGGGTTTTAAGCAGAGCATAATTGACCTGGCAAAATAAATGGGCCCGCCGAGGTCGACAGTCAGTCTAGCAGTGCACCAGGAGCTGCACTACAAGTCTTTCTTTCTGAAGAACCACTAACTGTCAAGATGAAGAAGAAGTCCAAGTATTGCTAAACATCAAGCTCGATAGCGCTGGCTTCCTGAGATTCTTTTAGAATGAAAAACTTCATCCAGGACAGGAAAGTTAATCGCCACAATGACTGCTAGATCTGCCAAGATACCTTTGAAGTATCTAGTCTCATGCATGCAAAATTTCCTGCTTCTGTTATGGTGCTGGGGCTCGTGAACAGCGAAAAAGATGTGGGGGCGTGGTCGAGAAGAAGGTCAGTGAGGTGCATTATAACACCAAGGACAGCTTAAGGGTCTCAATCATAAAGGTAATGAGACATATCGACAAGAAGAAAATTGTGTTGATCTGCAAAAGCTTAATATGAATGATAGAGGAGAAGATATAAAAGACAGAATACAAGCTGAAAACAGAGCCTACTACAGTAATAAAATTATTTTGAAAGATAATAGCATCAGTAAGAAGACAAAATTACCAATATACAAAGGACTAATAACACCAGTTGTGATGTATGCAGCCGAAACACTATGCCTAACAAAAATAGAAGAAAAACATCTAAGAATATAGGAGAGAAGAATGCCCAGGTTAATACTAGCACCAAAGAAAATCAATAATATTGAATACCGCTCGAAGATAAACCACGAAATATTAGAACAAATAAAGGAAAAAGACATTGTGACAGCAATTAAAGCGTAGAGGTTAAGATGGAGAGACAGAAGTACAGGAGTGAAAACGACCTAACAGTAATAAAATATTTTAAAGAAATAATATTAGAAGCAAAATCCAATATACAAAGACAAAAACGTTGTGATGATCGCAAGGAAGCATCCTAAAAAATGAAGAAATGAAGAATATAGGAAGAAGAATCCCAGGTAAACAGACCAAAGAAAATCAATATTGAAATACGAATGACAGATAAACAGAAAATTAACAAATAAAGGCAAGACATTGTTGAAACAGCAATACACAGCAAGAAAGTTGTAAATCGGTATAGGAAGATACGGGAGACTAATCCATACCAGAAAACAAAGAATAATATTATGAGCCATACCAGAAAAAGAGACAGGATGAAAATCTAGGATAATAGCAGATATAAATAAATCAGATATAAATATAATAAAATAATATATATTATGAATCATACTATCAAGATATAGTGAATATATATAGAAGATATAATATATATATATATATAATATATATATATATATATATATATATATATATATATATATATATATATATATATATATAGTTGATGATAGTGTCACCCTATATTTTGGTTACGTTTTGGTACCGACAGAAAAGGATAACTACCACCCAATTGGAAATAGTCCAATCGATTAACCACTGTTAGGGCACACACTATTTGTCCTATGGAAAATACTAAAGGCAAACAAACTGTTAGTTAAATAAATTCACTGCACTCTTTTTTTTAAGATTTACTATCCTTTTGGGTGCGGAAAAAACATGTAAGACACATAAAACTCTAGCAACGCAGACGGTACTGTCTTTGTGTCAATATTATGTATTCAGCTTCTACAAATGAGAAAAGAACAACCAAATTTAAGGAACATTTTGGTAAAAGCGGCCCGAGCCTGTTACAACTGAAAGAGTTATGTAAACAAGCAAAACTTTAGATAATGAGCTCCTAAACATCCTAATCTCCTTTACCAGAGAACAATGTTTTGTTGTTGTGTATATGTTTGTTGTGGATAACTTATGTTGACTTATTTTTTAATACAACGACAATAAAGTCATTACTCTTCCAGCAGACTAAAAAAGTACACTACAACAGATTATAATACGTGTACTAGCATCACTCTCATTAGCTTGCTATTATTTTTTCTAGAAAGGGCTGCAGTTGAATAGGCCATCAAGCAACTAAAAATTAAAAAACGTTAAAGTTGTTCTTTAAATAATTTCGGGAAAAATTTTGGAAAAATATCATTCCAAAATAAAATTCTGCAATAATACTTATTCAAAACAAGAGAAAGTGCTAGATAATTTTCGTAATTTGCGAAGTCTCATTTCAGTTTAGTAAATACTCAACATTCTTAAAAATTTGTTACCTAGTCATCAGTGCTAGAATTGCAATTTAGACAGGCTATGCCAAAAAGTCAATTAAGCCACATGTGAAACTTAGTATAGATATTTAGTACACTTTTTACCTCATTATCATCATTTGCTTATATATCTATTCTTTCAAGAATGTAGGCCTCTCCAAGTACTTTCCACAGATCCCTACCATGTGGACCGACTTGTGCTTCGTTGTCATGTTGAAATACCCAGCCGCCAGGCGTGTTTCCACGTGCGTATGGGAGCATATGGTCTTGCACCAACTTACCATAAACGAGGCGGTCCATGGTGTCGTAGATCAGAACAAGTGGACCAACTCCTTTGGCACTGGAAACAACCCCACACCATTACAGACCCACCTCCATGTTTCACAGTCGGCTTCTGGTACTTCCAAGTGTTTCTTTCGCCTACGAGACGTTAAAATCACTGCACGCCTACGGTTGTAAATAAGCAGAACTTGCTCTAATCACTCCAGAGGATGTTTCCGGTGGTTCTTAATTAGAAAGCTAAAGAATTTCCAAAACTCAATTACTTTTGTGGGATGCTGTATACCTTTTTTCTAGATTGTACATAGAAGCTGTTTAGCCTCCAGAAGATACAAATTGAATTTGAAAGTCAAGTGATTGTATGTTTTAATTGACTTTTATTTTGTGCTAAAGTAAATGGCTCTCCATTAAAAGGCGCCATTTTAAATTATAAAAACAGATCTTTGACATACCCCCCAAAAAAAGTCTAATTATTTTAGATCGTATGATCTGTGTGGTTGATTGAAGTCTTTATTTTGAGAAATTACTTGTCCAGGAAATGTCCCGCGCAATTATTGCAAATAAAGGTCGGCCTCGTCTATAGCATCCACATCTGACAAAAAAACTCAGCTAACTATTTCTAGCCTCATTCTCAAAAAAATAAGACCAACCTCAAAAGCATTTAAAACTATAATTTGCTGGGGATGAAGAAGTTTTTCTGTTATTTTTCTCAAACTTTTAGATTTTTTAGGCCTGACAATTTTGCTTATTTGCGTACCAAATAAGGTGGAAATGGAATTTATTAGTCAGTATCTTGAAAAAATAGAAGCCAGTTTCTTGCGTCACCACCAGCCAATTAACAAAATTCTGAAGTTGTTCGTAATGTACTGTTATCATTTCTTGTATCAGCTAGAATTTGTAAGCTTTTAGGCTCAAATCTCTATGCACATTAGTTTGTGAGGTGCGAATGTCTTGAAATTGATACATTTGAATCTTATGCATCATTTCAGTTACAGCGGCGATACTTCTTACAACTTGGGCTAGCCAAGCACACTTTTGGTTGTTTACATTCCAAATTTGAAGAAAAAGCTCGAATTTTAGTATTAGTTTCAGTACTGTTGTGTAAAAAAGTGCTTAATTTCGAGCGAAATTTTTATCATTTTGTATAGTGAAATTTATTGCAAATATTTTTATAGACATTGCATATGCACCTATGTGAGAAATAAGATAAATGTTTATAGAGTGTCATCAAGGACCAATAACTTATAACCAATCTTGATTTAATAATAATTTATAGAGGAAGAGATCAAAATGTTACTAATGTTGAAACGAAAGAAGTGACTAAATACTTTGCCAAAAATGAAATTAAATCGTCTTATATAAGTTTCAGAAATTTTTTGATGGAGCTTTGTATATTGACCTTTCATTTTTCTATAATTAATGATACTTTTTACTCTATACTTCCCTTACATAGTAAAATCTGCAAGCTGATTTCTTAGCTCGCATGACTTCTGTAATATTTTGTGGTATGAAAAACTTAAGTAGGCAAATTACAGTCCGTTGCCTTTACAAGGATATGAAACACATCATGACGCTTTATGGCGTACGTTGTGTTGTAACATAACCTACTTCTGAAGCCTTCAAAATTGGAATTGTAAACCAAGCCGCGCTGTCGCAGCGCTTAATAAGTCCTCCACGTCCTCTTCAGGGCGCGCTCACGCCAAAACCCGATCGGCCCTAGACTGCTGCGCCGGCAAAAAAACCCTTTATCGGGTATTTTACAGCGCCCGAAGAGCGAAATAACTCACGAGGGCTCTTTATGATCGCTCAATCACAACTGACGCGTCCTCCCGACTTTAGAACTCGCCCGCTCGCGCGCTTTATTGCTATCCCATCAGTCAGCATGCAGATGAGATGTTTAATAAAAGCCAACAGCGCCGAACTTATATCGGCGCTGATAAGCGCCGCGGCGCAGGCCCCACTTTTGGAGTTCACCCGTTCCGTAGCAGACTCCGAATTTCCTCCGCGCCGTGTCCACCCGCGCCAAAGTCGGCGCGGGGCCGGCCGCCGAACTTGCCGTGCCCTAATGGACTTCGGCTCCCCCTCGGAGACGCGGTCCCGAAATGTCAGTGCGAGTCGATAACCCAGATATTTCGGGAAATTTGGTGAAAGGTGCGGCTGGCAGCGGAGCTTATTTAATAACGCGGCGGGGCTCGGGCAGGAATAGCGATTTTCCAGCGGGAGCCCGAACTGCAAAAAGGAAAGGACTTTTAATATTGGGGATCGAAGAGTCTTCGCGCGCAGCGAGAGGGGAATTCTAAATGCTTCTGATGTGAGCAAGCTAGAAGTACAACACGGTAACTCATTCAGACTTCTAAATAATTCTGGGGGTTTTCTCTTGTCTTGCTGTTTTCGGTGTGTTAGTCGGGAGGTGTGATGTAACGGTTTTGACATCTGTAATTAGTTTGCTCTAGAAATTGATCTCCACACTTGAGGGTAAATTTCGCTAATTGATTCCTAATTCTCATATTACTATTGCTGATACTCATCGCCCATCGTTTTATTAGATCATAATCTTTAAACTGCTGTTTTACATGGGGTGACCCAAACTGAAGTTTTACAACACAACATATTGGAACTATGTCATTGACAAGCAACCATTTTTTAACAAAACTTTTCATAATACTTTTCTATAAATACGACTCTAGTTCAGAACTTACAAGTCTGACTTTCTCTTTTAGTCCAGGAATCATAGCATTTTTTTTAAACAGTTCAAAAGGAGAAAGTCTAATGAGGTTAGATTGCAAGAGTTGATAGCCAATCCATGTTACCCTTCTGTTAGACAACACAATCATGCAATTTGCTTTAAAAAGAATGATTTGTTTTGCAAACGTTACCATACACTTTTGTATACCTTAGAACTCAGCTTATAAATGTATGGCATACCTGGTGGACTTTTTTAGGTATTTAGATACAATTTCTACAAATGCAAGCTTCCAAAGTTCACAGAAGCAAACGAAGAGCAATTCAAATTCTATAGTTTAATTTGGATCACCCCCTACACTTGTATGTCTTATGTTCAACATAATCATTCTCACGCTGTTTACTATCGAGCTGAGTTTTGTTAATTTAGATCACCTCTTTGATCATTTCTATTACTGGTTCTGTCGAAGTCTAACAAAAAAGTTGTTTTTTGTCAACTTTTAAGGATTTTTACGACTCACTTGTATACAGCTTCATTGAACGAACGATTATTCAACCGATAAAAAAACCATAATGTAGATTAAAAAAGCGATGCTTTAAGAGTAACAAAATTTGTAGTGATGTTATTGTAAAACATTCTCTCGTAATGATAAGCGTCCTACGGACGTTAAGGTAGCGTAATCGGAGTGACCCTTGAGATGTCATTCGAAATAGTCAATTTTGCAAATCTTTCTTCGATTGCTTACTCTAATAAAATCTCGTTAAGTCGAGTACGAGTATTGATACGGTGTGGGTGCAACGCGCGCGCTCCGTTATCAGTGCAACACGCCTGGCCTAAACTGTAATCTTTAACCTCCACTGTGAGTATTCATAGTAATATTAACAAATACATAGAGTGCCAACACCTCATTAAATGATAATAAAATGAGTCTACAGGCGCGGACTAAGCGCAAACTTGATGAATTAACACCGCCTCTCAATGAGGTGCAAAAGCGATACATGTGGTCAGCTGAAGAGCTAATCACACAAAACAGATTCTACTTGCCCTCACAAAACGATAGCGAAGATAACACAAGCAAAAATCAACACACCTCCTACAGAACCTGCTACTTCTATTAATAGACCTAAAATCCCGCCAATATATCTGCACAATGCGATTAATCACAAGACTCTTGTGGCAGATATTAATAAAATTATCAAAGAACCGTTTACAACAATGTGTACCACGAATTCGCTACGCATCAATTTATCGGATGATAACGACTACCGCACTCTCACAAAATTTTATTCTGAAAATGGAATTGAATATCATACATTCCAAAACCCCAACCTAAAACCTCTGTCAGTGGTAATTAAAATGTTCCGTTATCACTGACTACTGATGAAATCAAAACTGAGTTACAAGTACTACCTGTCATCAATGTAACACGTCTACTGACAAGAGATAAAAAGCCCTTCCTGTGTGTGCAGTCGACCTAACCAATAGCGATGAGGGCAAAAGATATTCTCCTTGAAGTCAATATATCATTCAGTTGTGACCGTTGAAATGAGAAAAAGTCAACCAGCTTACCACAATGTCATCGATGTCAACGCTACGGGCACACAAAAATTACTGCACCCTCACACCAAGGTGCGTCAAATGTGCTGGAAATCACAATAACAATGAGTGCACCAAGCAACCAACAACTAAATCGACATGTGTCAATTGTGGCGGCGATCATGCAGCGAGTTACCGTGGATGCAGTCACCATGTTGAACTCCAACAAAAATACTTTAAAAATAGAAAATAGCCAATAGTTCTCACGTCAACCCAACGCAAACATACGCTGATAAACTAAAAATAATCCACACGTCAACAACATCTCCTCAAATTCAGCAGCAACACAACCAGTCGAATCCTCTCAGTTATCACATATAACTAAAATTATTGTCGATCTTGTAACGTCCTTTCTTCCCCAAATTAAAACATTCCTTTCAACTACCCTGATACCCCTGCTGCTCAATGGATCCTAAGACCAGAAGAGCAATTGAAAAATTAACAATCCTTAATTGGAATTCAAATGGCATCTTAAATCAACGATCTGCATTTATCGCATTTTTAGCCAGGTACAATGTGGATATAGCCTGCATTACTGAAACTCATCTGCAAGACCACGATAATCTTAAAATACCAGGATACAATGTATATCGAAAAGACAGAAACGCCACAATAGCTTCAGGAGGTGTGGCCATCATCATTAAGAGAAACTTAGAACATGCAAGTATCCCTAATATACTAAATACTACTTTAGAAACAATTGGAATCAAAGTGAGACTACATGACCAAAGCCCTCTTATCATCTATAGCGCGTACAGGCAGCCAAACAAAAACTTAATGAAAATGATATAAAACCTTATTCAATACAACTGACCAAATATTAGTAATTGGAGATATCAACTGCAAACACCGAATGTGGGCTGTCGAGCTACTAACCCTGAGGGTACAAAACTCGAACAATACTCAACTACATATGGCTTTCAAATTATGCCTCCGAACGAGTATACGTATTATCCTTATCGGGAAGATCACCAACCTGAT
This sequence comes from Sinelater perroti, assembly GCA_036346155.1. Classification (NCBI taxonomy): domain Eukaryota; kingdom Metazoa; phylum Arthropoda; class Insecta; order Coleoptera; family Elateridae; genus Sinelater; species Sinelater perroti. Next base: position 1,223,686 of record JARFIY010000158.1, on the reverse strand, counting down.
ATACTAGATATTGTTCTTCAAAAAAATTTCCCAAAACAGATAAATCAAAATGTAGTAATGGAACTTAACTCTGACCATGTACCTGTGTTAATATCCTTCCTGGGCACACCACAAATTAAACAACCTCCTCAAAGACTTATTAACGGACGAATCGACTGGAACAATTTCCAAGAGCGACTAAACTCCAACCTACATGAACCATATAGGTGTGAAAACCCTGAAGACCTTGGTACTGCAATTTCTAGCATCACCATGTCAATCAGGGACGCTGCCAAAACATCGGTCTCAACTCCTCGAAACATCATACACGCTAACTATAACTACCCACCCAGCTATATATTAAAACTGATCAAGACAAAAGTCAAAAGACTCCTAAATAGCCTCACCCATCGTCTTAAGAAACAACTGGACGAATACAGAATTGAGTCATACCGAAAGCATATTGCTGATATCAGCCCTGGAGATCCGGGCATGTGGAAAACTACCAGAAGAATTCTGCAACAACATGACGAATTACCAACCATAACAAATGGACCCAATATCCTCTACACTGATAGCGACAAATCGCAAGTTTTTGCCGATCACCTCGAACACGTTTTTACGCCAACAAACATCTGTGGCACTGCACATGCACTTCATGTACTAAATCATATCGAGCGCAATCGCCCAGTTATCACAGAAAACATATACCCTATCTCACCAAGTGAAATAACTCAATTCATATCTGCTCTGCCCAAACGAAAGTCACCAGGCCATGACCTAATAACTAACATTGTCCTTAAACACCTGACCAAAAAATATATAGCATACCTCGCATCTATATATAAGGTGTGTCTTCGCATTGGATACTTTCCACGGAGCTGGAAACACGCGCACATACTCATGTTTGCAAAACCAGGAAAAGATATTAAGAACTACCGGCCAAGAAGCCTACTTACAACTTTATCAAAATTCTGGAAAAATTATTCATGTTCGATTATCAAAAATTGTAGAAACCCAAAATATAATACCAGCATTTCAATTTGGCTTTAAGAAAGGACATTCAAGCTGCCATCAGCTCCAGAGAATTAGCGAAATAATCGAAAATGGATTTGAAAGTAAATTATATACAACAATCATCTTCATCGACATTGCGAATGCTTTCGACAAGGTATGGATTGAAGGTCTAATGAAACAACTACTTGACATTAATATACCAAGTTACCTGCAAGCTACAATATTTTCGTTTTTGGAAGATAGAACCTTCGCTGTTAAGGTCAACTCTGCCATATCTGATATCAAAGCTATACATTCGGAAGTTCCTCAAGGAAGCATTCTTGGGCCTCTGCTATTTAATATCTATACATCAGATATACCAGTAACCGGAGCTTCTATAGCCACGTTTGCGGACGACACGGCGATTATCACGCAAAACACGAACTTACACATTGCAGTACAAGAACTTCAACACGCCACGAATACAATTAGTAAGTGGCTTAAAACATGGAATATCCAAGTTAACCCTGCCAAATGCCAAAGCAAAATTTTCACGCTAAGGAGAGATATCATCCCGCCCAACATCGAAATTGATGGCAAATCTATACCATGGAACCTCAGGGATCAAGCTGTAAAATATCTTGGAGTACACCTCGACACACGATTAACCTGGAGCTACCACATAAACAATAAGCTACTCCAGGCCAACAACAGAATGCGTCAGCTATACCCTCTCATTAATCGCAAGTCATCTCTGAAGCCGGAGTGTACCATACTATTGTATAAAACCCTAATACGCCCCTTAATCTTATACGCTTGCCAGGTTTGGTGTACTACGTCAAAAACAAACATCAACAAAATACAAAGACTCCAAAATAAGATTTTACGAGTTGCAGTGAACGCGCCTTGGTTTATTCGTAATACCCAACTACACTACGAACTAAGAGTTTCATATGTACAAAATTACATCTGTGAAAGTGTTAAAAAGTTTATACAAAACGCGAGTGCGTGCGACGGGGTCACCTATTACAACATGTGCAAGCGAAATATACACACTAGGCTAAAACGAAGACTACCCCAAGACATCGTTATCGTAGAAGAGCATAACGATTAAACATTAACAATATTAATAATCAAGACGTTACAAATAGTTTTGTCGTGTCATTTACAGTAGTTATTTGTAATATTATTAAACATGTCATGAATAACATTTTAATTGTTGAGCTGACAATAAAGTCTATTAAAAAAAAATCTCGTTAGCACACGACATAACATTTTGGCGACGAGGATTGCAACCCAAGAATGGACAACACTGCGGTAATTGAAGCGTCATCCCGATGTCTCGAAACTTCCAGTATACCGGCGATTCGGATATGGAAAGATGTTCGATTTTTATTTCCTCTCACATTTCGGAGACAAGGAGACCAAAGAGGGTTATCTATGGGTTATCTAACATCTATATTACGTTCAACGCAGCGATGAAAGCTATGGAAAAACACTTCATACCGAAGATCAACATGGGTGCGGAACGTTACAGATTCCGATCTAAAATACAGCTCCTGGAGGAAACAACAACGCAGTGTGTTGGGGCGTTGCGGGATATGGTTTCAAAGTGCGAGTACGGAACGCCCACAGATGGCATAGTCCGGGATCAGCTAACTTGCGGCACGTCAGTGACAATGATTCGTGAGCGTTTGCTGGTGGGAACACTGGCTCTTACGAAGGCATTGAAGATGGCGAAACAGATTAATCTGCGCTAAAAGAATCAAAGACCACCGCACAAGAAACTTAGGTATCAGCTTTGAAAGCTAAAGCTGAGGAGTATCCAAAGAAAGAAAGTGGAGGCCGTCTTTGGTTTTAGTAGAAAAGATGCGGTATTGCTAACGGAGAAGGTAAACAAAACATATATATTCGATGTGGTTTTGCTGCTTATTTAAAGAAAGAATGTCCAAAGAAAAATTCGAAATGTTATTCATGCAAAAATGTAGAACATTGTCGCAAGATGTCCAAGTCAAAGAAAGATCAAAAAATTAGAATAAAACAAGTAACAGTGTTAAAAATAGAATCAACAGATATTGTTGGTGGAAAGAAAGCTAACGTTTTATGGTCAATACAAGATTGTCAATTACGCTCTTATCGTTGAAGCTTTATCGAAGGTTTTGGTCTGGCATTCAATTAGAGAGGAGTAACAAGAAGCTTGCACCCAATTCGAAAAATCAAATTGAAGTTCACGATCAAGTAAAGGCTACACATACATTATCGATGGTAAAGGAGCTACGTTAGAGATGTATTTCATCCGGAGTTTAAACTTGATTATAGCTGGAGGCAAATTAGTATCAGTGATTGAGGCACAACCTTTGGATATTAAAGGACACCTAGTAAAAAAAAGGAAATAATTTTACCGCTGATAAAAAACTTCGCACACGAAGTAAATATCAGAAAAAACGCGAAGCCCGTTAAACAGAGATTAAAGCAATTACCGTTAGCCATAGAAGGAAGAGTCTCAGCAGAAACAAAGACTGGTATGGATGAAATGGTTGAAAATTTAAGCGGAGGATAAAACTATGAAAACGGGAACTGCATCGTTATAGCAAATCAAATTTCCAAACGCCGCTTGAATAAAGCTTGGAATTGATATACCGTTCGAGACTCTGCCATCGAAATTTAAATATGCAGTCACACTAATTGATAGCAAGTGGCTGGAAATAATTTTCGTACCCACGATATCGACAGAACCGATTATTGGTTTCTTGAAGATAGCGTTCGGCTAAGAAGCAATCCTAAAGAGCTCGCTTTGGACAACAGTTAAGAATTCGTCTCGCGGGAATTTGAAAGCTGTCTGGAAGCTCGAGATATTAAGTATTTGAGGATAGCGGTGTCACCCGAGAGAGAATGGTAAAATTGAGCACTTCAACAGACATTGCAAATTGTGAAGACCAATGGATGTGAAGTAAACGTTTATTTCAAAGAATTTTTGATTTATTTTAGAGCAACAAAACATTCTATTACTGGTTTATCTCTATCAATGACGTTTCAAGAGAGAAGTTTGAGAACGAAGCTCAACAAGCAGAAGAATTCCTCAAAGGAGGAAGATACAAAGAAAAGTTCAGAAAGAACAAAAAGTCAAAGCGGTAGGTACTTCGATGAGAAAAGAAACGTAAGTGTACCTTGTATAAAGATAGGAGTTGGTTGCGGGTAGGGATCCCGACACATGTAACAAAAGGTGACTCAAAGTTTACGTAACTTAGAAAATTGGTTTGTCGCACGGGATGTTACACCTATAAATTGTCGTATGGACGAACCTGGAACGTATCAAGACTGACCAAGTCGGAATTACATAGATTTGCTCGAACCGGAGAATAGTTTTGGTAGGGATACTGATGAGGCAGTCGATGGTAGTCAATCAATTCAGAATCGTACCGCCGAGTTTTGCCGGGACACGCGAGTGCGGAAGAAGTGGGACCGCTACAAAACATAATTTCCATATTTACAAAAAAAGAGGGGCTCAAATATTGCTGACTGATCTTTCTACAAAAAAACAAATTCCCAAACTCCTACTGGCAAATGTCAGTTTTTAACGTACTACCTCCCCCCCTCAAACTCCAACACATTTTTTCCAACGTTCTGGAAGCATTCTGATTCCCTTGTCAAAAATGATTTTTGGTTGGCGGCGTATCCACTTCCGAACGGTCTGAATGACGGCGTCCTTATCCACAAACGCGCTCTCTGCCCTCTGAAGGACTTACACCACTCAAACACACGGATCCGTAAGAGATACTTCTTCCCACACTAATGTTGAAGTCCGTGGTGAATTTTAGCGGACGGGATGTTTTCTCCAACGACGAATTTGATCACAATGCGCTGTTCCGCGCTCCGCGGTACCTTCTGCTCGCTCATCACTCTAGCAACACCCAAACAGGATTGAACAGGCTCTAATCCGAGCAAGAGAAAGGGTGGAAGTTGTGGCTCCAGTCTCTCAAGATCACATAGCTGCTGCACAGTGCGGCTTGTTTACACACGAATCAGTCCCGGTCATATTTAAACCACTTGTACATCCCCTCGTAATGATGCGTGCGCTATGGAGGTTATTAAGGTTACGTACTTGAAGTGACCTGTGGGCTGTCATTAGAATCAGTCAATTTTGTAAATCATTCTTCGATTACTTATTCGAATAAAATCTATTTAGCACGCGACATAACACGATCAAACTCAAGAATCAAGAACTGAAGGAATCCCGAAATGCACTCGTCGGAAGTAAAGATCAAAAAGTATATCTACATCAGAATTTTTAGCCAACTAGAATAATATTTACTCTAATAGCCATAGGAAAGAAATAATCTTAATGAATGTGATTAATACAAGCGAAGTTGGCAGAATGAAAATGAAGGTGATAAAAGTAAAGCACGTACTATTAAGGAAGTATCGACGTCTACTCAGGATTATTTTCCGTTTAAAAATGAAGCTAAATAGAATAACATTCCATTTATTAGCCGCAAAACAGCATTGCTGTCCACAAAGACCTACTTCATCATTATCTGCGTCTAATACATTCAAATGTATTTTACATGAGAACTGTTTGATATATTTGTCCGCCAGAGTAACAAAGGTAATGAAATGATCAAAAATTCAACAAAAAAATTATAACAAGCAATCACTGCGTTGAAAAGATATGACTGCAACCGAGTTTCACGTGTTCTTGAGAATCACAATTACATCTGAAGCTAATAGTTTAAACACGGACTATATGTTTGATACATTTTATCTAGTGACGATGCTATTATAAAAACACCATTAGGAAGATAAGCATGTGGATAGATTTTCTAGCTGTTCTAACAATTATTTCCTTGTAGAGTAATCTCCTGAATAAAGAATTAAAATGTGGTAGATATGTGATACTGAACGTTACCATTTTCTCACATTACAAATTTGAAACTGAAAATCAAAATTAGCATGAGAAGTCACTAGAAAAAGGAGTCATGAAACAGTTAAGTGCTCAATTTTATAGATTCGAAAGAAGCATAACAATAGATAATTTTTTCACATCTCCCCTTTTAGTCTCGAAATCGTTGAAACACTAAAACATAAAAAGTACATTCCAACAGAAATGATAAACAAATTTTAAAGACATCAATTTGTCGTTATTCGGATACCAGTACTCTCTGTAAATATGTTCGTACCAACAGAAAAAATTCATCATGACGACGTTTAGACCTAACAAAAACCAGAGGTTATTTACTTTCACCATGTAAGTTAGCGATTGAGAGAATGCGAATAAATTTATTGTTGCTGGTTCTACTACTGTCGCTCCTAGTCCTTCTACAACCTTCTACAGGCAGGTTGACGCAGAACTGTTGTCGGTTTGTGTTCTATTTATCATGCGATCTGTTACAGACGCAGGAGATTTGAGAAGTCTGTGTGTGATAAACAGTCAACTGGGACTGGAAAAATTATCATATATAGAGTAATCTGTGTTATGCGTTAACTTATATGTTGTGCTTCTTTGAAAATATTTTCAGATGTAAATAATAAAATGTTTGAACTTATTATATATACAAGTTTTTAAAATATTTTATAATTTGCTGCAGGAATGGAAAATCTACTGAATTCAATGTAAAGTTAAGGATTGTTATTTTGGGTACCCACGCAATAAGACAAGGGTTAAAGTTTTGGAAAAATGCTTTACTCTAAATCTTTCTTCTCATAAAAAGTTTACTTTTGCGGCTATTTTGGTGCATAGTAGGCAACTAAATATAGTAAATGTGTAAGTTCTAAAGTCTCTAATTTTTTTCTGAACAAATACCCAAAAAAATTGAAACTTCTATTATCTCTAAACATAATCTTCGTCTAGACGTACACATCTTTTACAACGTCATAGTCATGATTCCATGGCTGTCGAAAACACCTTTTTAAGGGTGTGTTTTGCCCACTGAAAAACCGCTGATGCAACAGCGGCTCTACTGAAAATGAGCGGCCACGGAGAGTGTCCATGGTCAAAAATTTATGGCAGCATTACGTATTAACATGTAAGACACATTGCCACCCGCGCAGCTTTGTGTTCGTCCGTCAGCATTTGTGAGATCCAACTTGAAGAAACTTTCCGCGTTTCTTAGGTCATCATTCAAAATGGACTCTACAGATTCTACAGAAATGCCAAGTTTAGTCACACCTAAATCGACAGTCTTCCATAACAACTTGCTGCGCTCGTGTAATTATGGTTTCGGTTCGGCTGGTTTGTGGCCAAGTCTGCTTAGTCCAAAGGAAACATGCCATGCACTGTAACCAGAGTTCACTATACTTATAACGTTAATAGATATCATTCCAATAAATATATGTAATATTTTTCATGGTCCTCCTCAGAATCATCAAATCTAACTGTACCATCTTTTTGCTTAGATTCTTCTTATTAGAAGTAGAAGTTAAAACTGACAGGTTTTTAGAATTTTTGTATATACAGCATGTTATTTAAACAACTTGAATACTTCTTTGGGAAAGTGTTATTATATATTTTAAGATTGTCAGAGACGAACACCAAGATGCATTGTAGTTTTTAAGATATTTCCGAGATTTGATTCCTTTTTGACTAGACTGCTAATCGAAATTTTAAAATGTGTTAGTTGATATAAAAATTTATCCTGATTACTGAGTTACCTTTAACACAACAGAAACAATTTTATCCATGGGTTGATTTTTATATATTTTCCAGAAATATTAAAAATAATGAAAATATGTATCATCCACCTTTGGCAACAAACCAACAACGTTTACATTAGAGCCATGTTCTTGCTGGTCGTATAACCAACTTGTCACTTTCCAATCGTAGCTTAACTTTTTGCGTCTTTTGTACAAAAACGACTTAATTTATGTGTGTTATAATTTTTATCTGCTCAAATATTTAAACAATAAAAATCTTTTAATTGATTTGAACAATTGAAATATCTTTATCATATTATGTCCAAAATTTCATAGTTAACTTATTATTTAAACATAATTTCAACATTATTACCTAGCTATTAAATTGGTAAACAACATTGTTTTGTATACTTTAAATTTGTGGAAGATATGTCGAGCTAACAAAGATTTCCATAATTTCAAAATTGTATATACAATGACTTTTGCAGGCGACATTTATAACTGGTATATCTGTAAGAAAACAGTAAAATAGTTCTTTATTGCATTCTGGTCTGGGGAGTAGGACAACTAACAAGGAATTGATCATAGACGTTGTATCATAATTACGTGATCGGTCATCATAATTTGGTATACAGTATGATATGACTGAGGTACTGATTATAAATGTTATATATTGCAGTGTGAATACAATGACAGACTAAGTAATTAAGGTCAAAATGACGTAAACACAACATTGTGTTGTTGTGTATTGTCCATTGTCACTATTTTTTATCTCGTGTCAACAACAAGTGTTCCTCTAGTCTCATCAAGATGGCCAACCCCATAAATGTTCTGCATCTCCTCCATCAAAAACATAGACCTCAGTATCACCCTGAATCTCCAATCAGCTTTGAAGAAGATCTTGCGGAGAAACTCATCAAAGTCCTTGAAAAGAACATATTGAAGCTCTACTCGTTGACAATGCATCAATTTCAAGCAGAATGTTTTGTAGACATGATCATATATTCCTTTATTAAGGCAGAATACATACTAGAGAGACCTCCCCGATTTGAAACTCCCGCCACTGTTTGTTTCCCAAGAACCTTCGAAAATTGTCAGGACATCGAGGGCGAGCGATGCAATGCATTATTCTTCATCAGATGTGCTCGTTGTCAAATGTATCTTTGTGTTCAACACTTTTTTACAGTTAACACTAATGATATCTCTCATATGCATTATTGTTAAGCGGTAAACTTTCATACTAAAAGTAGTCTAAAGTTTTAAGTCACACAGCAAAAATCAATAACATGTATTCTTCCTTCAGTCATATCATACTGTATACCAAATTTGATAACGATCGGAGCAGAACAACTCCATGACATTCCTTGTAATTAAAAATATTCCCCCATCATTAAGCTTTTCAGTTTATGCAAAGCTTACTTTAGAGTTTCGGAATATTGATCTACAGCAACATTTTAACGAATTTTGGAAGATAACAATCTTTGTTCTTAACGTTTCTATATTTTTTTGCTTAATTATCTTGATCCTGTATATGGTTAAAATGTTAACCACTTTTCAAAATCTGTTACGTTTACGTACAATAAAAATAGCTATGACCTACAAATTTTCATTTGCTTCATATTTTAACTTTATTTACATTTCGACAAAGTCTGATATAAACTTGTGCACACATTACGACTATTGGATCATATTGAATACCATTATGATCTACCATGATCCATTTTTTATGGTATGGGTTTTTTCAATTTTTTCTCTTTGTTCGCCGGAAAGAGAAAATTATTTGTTCGAACAGGAAGAAAATGGTATACATACTTTTCTTCCTCAAACCATTTGCTTTCCAACGAACGAAGTTAAATAATTGAATAAAAAACCAATGCATAGGAAGAAAATAAGTGAAAACTGCCCAATGAGAAAGTATAGTTTGTAGCAAATTTTTACCCGTTTTGTTCCTATGCATAGCCGATAAAAAAATGAATGATAAAATCAGAAAACTAGCAATGTATGCTTTCATTCTCTTCTTTTTATCATTCATCGCTATTTGTCGTCAGTCGTAATTTTTTCTATGTCACTACTAATTTTTTCTGCTTGTACTGATTGTAATCAGTAAAAGTCTATTGAAGTCTTGTTCAGTTATATTTTGTTGTGTATTCGTCGATTGAAAAAAAAAACGGAAACAGAAGAATTGTCATGTAATTCAAGTGAAAATTGTGCGTTCATTATTAGGTCTTCTTGCGTCAAAGGGTTTCAAAGCCAAAGTTATTATTTTGAATCGTCAATTTATACTGTCAAAACAGAGCATATCGGTCTTTTTACGTCCAGAATGGTTATTTGTCGTTGGCGTCTGTATTTGAAGTTAAAGTAAGTAGTGCAAGCAGTGCTCGTGGTTCGGTAAAAATCCAGTGTATCTCGCTAGTCAAACGTTCGTTTTCAAAAAGATAAAGACTCACATAAGTCATATCTAAATGCATAAATTCATGAAAATAAGTCATACGACTGATCATTTCAGGTCATATATAAATAACAAATCTGTGTTTAGGGATGGTCTGAGATCTGTAGTTATTCTTTAATGCCTATCTTACAATATATATGAGAAGACGGTGTAAAATATTCACTTTTTACCGTAACGTTATTTATAATATAATAAACTGTAAAAGTGAAAATTATAATAAGTGTTCAAACTGAAGATGTGATAATTATCGCGATAAACTGTAATAAAATTATAATAAGTGGTCAATCTGAAGATGTGATAATTATCGCGATAAAACCCGGGCTTTATAACAATATATAAAATGGAGAGATTTCGTAATTCTAAAGTGTAAATATATTTTCACGGACAGATTATAATTTACTAATGATTTTTACTAAAATATTGTTTATTCTCTACTCTCTATACTTGACTTGTACTTAAGTCCCTCGCTCCGTCTCTTATACTTGACTCTCTCACTCCATCTCTTGTAATTTTGTTACTCACTTACTTCGTCTCCTGCACATATGACATATGGCTAATTGTATTAATTATTCATAATTATTCGTTTAACCTTTTAGCTTCGGGAACTGTCTTCACTTATTGAGTCTGGTCGGTCTAGGACAATGAATTCACTCCTGCAGTTTGTGAACCTCAAACCTTAACTTTTCTCATTCACTATGTTAGTCGCGGGCCTTAGGTTTAGCTTCAACAAATGGTAATTGATTATTATTTTCGCTTTTTAATTAGCCAAGACGGAGGGCCTTTGGTCGAAAAAAGTGCAAGATCTGGCCAACTGGAGGTAAAAAATGAGAAGCACGTGCAACTGAATGTCTAGGAACACAATGATGGCGATAACGGCATACTAAGATTGTACCCTGAGCTATAAGTAGAGGAAGATCCGGAACAAAATGTTAATCTAGCTCCATACCTTCAGAAGGTGTCAGATGACGAGAAAGATCATCCTGTTCTTGAGAGGGCAGATAGGGATTAAAAAGCCCATCTGCTTTGGAAGGAATTGATAGAACAAGGTGGGCTCGTAATAACCCAAGCAACGTGTACGGATTCCCCGCCTATTACTTTGCAGGAAGAGCTGAGCTTCCCAAACTTGTCGCTAACTATCTTTCAATAAGTGACATATTTGGTCTTATCTTTGACGATATTCTACGGCAAGCCACCTGTGAGCACAAAAACGCAACAGAAAGCACGATGATCAGCTTCTTATAAACTGAAAAAACACCGATTTGATGAAACTGAGAGCTTCCCTTGGAATTCTCATTTGGCCCGGAGCTCATTATGATGGCAAAGTACTTGTTCATAATTTATAGACATCGAATTTAATATTCATTCTATAAGGTTGTGATCTCAAGGAATAGGTTGCAATCTTTGCTTACGGGGTTAAAATTTGACGAATGAGAAGACCGACACATTTGCTTTCGCAATGAGGTTCGGTAAGCCGTCTTTAGGGCCAGACCGGTCTCCATGTCATCCAACGACATAAATCAAAAGATGGGCCCGTTACATTATGCCGACAGTAGACGAGAGTCTGGTGATCTTCTACGGGCTAGCTGCCCATAAGATGTTCAAGAAGTCAAATCTTGGGAAGTACGGTTTAAAGATTTGTGAAATCGTAGATTTGGAGACTGCGTACTCTACACCGAACGGAAAGGTGCGCTCGATCGAAAACAGGGACAGCGGGTAGTATTGGAGCTCGTAGAGCCTTATTTTAAATGCAATTGGACAGTAATGGCTGACAATTTGTTGACCAGTTTTAGCTCTACTAAAGAACTGATACAAAAAAAGTTATTGGCAGTGACAGAAACCATAACAGAAGTGTCAAATGAGTTAAAGAACAAGCAGAGAATGCCAGAGAATTATTCTGTGTTCGTCGTCTCAGAGGAGGAAAGGCCCAGTAAAACCTCTCGGTATCGTATAGGGAACACAAGAAAAACGTGGTCCTTGCCTTGTTCACAGCTTGCCGAAATGCCTCAGTCTCTGTTAGTGATGAGTTTTAAAAGCCGAAGATCATATAGTATAACTACAAAAGTTGAACAACATGGCTGATGAGCAGACAAAGTATTTCTCCTGTCAACGCGGTTGTGTAGGGTCGTAAGGAAGCTCGCTTACATAAAAATTGCCCTTAACTGAATGTTCAGTTGGAGTTCCTCTAACACAAAATTGCGTATAAAGCGACCCAAAACCACCACGTGCTCTTATGATAACTATGAGAAGAGAGTGTGCAGAGACCCCCAAATCAAGAAAATGCTGGGTGAAAATTGCAGTGAGCAACACTTGGCTGAAGTGTCCCCATTATTTTTGTGTTGTTTTTTAGTTTTCTTCTAGTTATTGTTGTTTAGATTTTAGAAAAATTTCTCAAATATTGTTATAGATTTTATGTTTATGTAGACCTTCCGAGGAGGTAACAAAATATTGCAAACAGAAACCACCCTCAACAAGCTTTTGTTATGTATCAGCAGAGTTAACTTTTCTTTTGACACTACATAAAACATATGATTTACCATGCATGATTTCTTATGCAAAAAACACTAGTCCTTGTATTTTTAACTTCATAGTAATACAGCATCATCATAACCTGCGTCATTGAAAGTGTTGGAAACTTTTCTTATATAAAATGTAAGCATATATTTAAATTTTGCTTCATCAAAAGCATAGCATGTTTTAGTTCACGCGGTTTAGAATGCTCATATTGCTTTGTTCCATCTTATTTTGTTTAAATTACTAGATAAAATTTTAACCTAATTTAGTAAACTATAGCCGTGTAACTACACCAGTATCCAGGAAGTTAACGGGTATACATATAATATGAATTTCCCTAAACCTCTTACATTACAGCATTCCCTAACGGAATGTTTTATCAGTTTCATCAAGCTTTGCAGGGCCAACTGTGTCGCTCAAAATGAAGTTTCGCTTGCGAAGACCACCTTGCTTCAAGCCCATTCGATATATGGCAAGCATTGTTCTGTGTGATAGTATAATTTATTCATAGTCAACGGTGTTCCTGCAAGGAACTCCGTAATAAAAATATTAAAACGTATGACTTATCCGACTTATCCAACACCATGCACAACTGTAATAAAGTAATCCGTACATGCCTGTTTAACATGAAAAAACAGGAAATGGGATAAATTCAAGCAATATATTAAAAAAACGTAACGATCTTCATTAAGCAGTACAAGAAGTATTATATGAATAAACTACGACGGAAATAAAAACCTACATACAGCTCATAAGGCATCCCTTTACATTCAACGACTAATAAGCAAAAAGTTTGCCATTTAAAGGCTGTACTAATAACTTGTCGCTTATCAATAACACTTTATAAAAGGCAACTACCGATCCACATACTACCAATTCAAAAACAGTGAATGGGATCGTTAAAACAAAGAGAAACCGGATGTTTCTATAAACTACTTACCTGAAATCTTTGACCCTTTATAGCTGTACTTTGTCACAACAACATTGGCGTAAACCAGATTTTCCAAACGCACCATATAAGTAAACTAAGCATATGTAAAGTTATAATTTAAGAAAGAGGCAAGTAGACAATCATTTTACTGAGTCATATCCACATTATGGAACTACTGTCTAAATACAAGTCCGTTAGTATACTTGAAAATGTATTACAAAATCCCGAATTACATCAATTTAAATTTAATAAAAATATTCATTGACATATCATAGGCGATTCATAAAATTTTCAGTAATTACATTTCTAACAGAAATTTCTCTTTCTGATGATTGCGTTATAAAGTCTGTTGTGTAAAGAGAATAATTCTAACTCGATAAGTTTTTTACTAACAAACTACCTGTAAGGATAATTGACTTACTAGTGCCTGAAAAACTGAAACCACACACCTAGATTTTTATTTAATCCGAAGACTAACAATAAACCAGCACATATAAGCAAACTCACACAGATTTAAGCAAATGTTTTGATTTGTGGGGCAAAAATCTAAATTATCGACAAAAGACTTGAGTTTTAAAGAGGTGGTAATGCAACACAATTAAAAATCACACAAAAATTAGCGTTAAAAATTATTTGAGCATCAGGAAGTGCACCTTGGTGTTACTCGTTCTACTAGTGAAATCCTATTTGAGATGCTAAATTGGCTTATTACTCTTTTAAAATGTAGAATAAAAATGAATCAACAAACGAGCAATAATTTTGGCAAAAGCTCAGTCGTGATCAGTTTTGTTCATTTTTCATAGAAAAGCGAACTAGTAATGTAACTTAAAGTCTTCAGCGACATAAATTGCCAGCAAATAAAGAGAAACGCCTGGAAAATAAAAGCAACTGCAACATGCTCTTTTTGGGGTGCTTTAAATTGGAAATATGTATCTCGTGGGCTTTTTCATCAAAATTAGTTTCTTTGTAGTTTGAAAATTTTCATAAAGAAGTTATGTGACTTTTCAGTCTCGTCTAAACGCATGTTCTGCATTTCAACAGCCTCTAAGAGAGTCCACTAATAAAATCTGTGTGAGCCGTACGAAGCTTAATGTACTGGGCTGATTGATAGTCGAGTTTTTTCAAGAGCACAATCAACTAAGTGTAGTCTCGGGGCAGGATTAAGTCAAAACCTTCCATTTTTGTACTGTTGCTACGTAGAGCTTCTACGTTCTCCTAGATAATTTTAAGTTAATTGCTTCATCCCGCTAGAAATTTATCTGCAGCTGCTTCTTAACATTGCCCGTACTCGCTTTCCCCTGGGAAATTGTTATTCTGTTTGCTAGAAAATTAGGATTGAACTAAGTAAGCAAGAGCTGAAAATTTCCATGACGCATAAGGAATAAAAATATGTAAAAAACTTATGCGGGGCAGTTTAAAATTTTCAGATCGATTAGAGTATATATTTTGAAGCTATAATTGCGAAAAGGTCTTTAATCATAGTTACGTGTATTTTTAAATTATTTGACGCTTTTTGCTTTTTTATTAATTCTCTACTTCTGTTTATAGGTATTTTTGTGCTAATTTAATTAACATAACCTATTAATGGCAAAAATAGCAATAAATATGGGAAACAAAAGGAAAAAGCAAGAGGAATGAAAAGGAAGCGAATAGAATATGACATAAAGCAGACTAATAACGAAGAGAAGAGACAAAAATTTAGTAAAGCGTTAATAAGCAAGGGAAAGGATATTGATTATGGTAAAAGCGTTGAAGATACGTGGAATTATTGCAAACAAGCATTCCTAAATACCGCGGAGAGTATAATGGGAAGAGCGAAAAGAGATAGTAAGAAAGAGTGGAGGAGCGACGACACCTGGGAGTTAATAAGAGCAAGAATAAATATTAAACAAAAAACATTAGGAGAAAAAATAAAGAAAAACACGTAAGATTGTGAGAAGGTGAGCAAGGACATAAAAAATGCAATTATAAGAGATAAGCGCAAATATGTAGAGGACATAGCCGGAAAAGCTCAGTATGCTGCTGGTAGAAGGGACATGAGAGAGATATATAAAAACATAAGGAAGCTAACTAATAAAGGGAAACAAATTTCGATCCTAAAAAGCAAGAATGGGGAGCTGTTATGCACAGAAGAGCAACAAATGGCAAGATGGGTGGAATATTTTAACAAAATGTTGAATGCAAAGCAAGAAGAAAATCTAGAAATTGCCGAGAAGATAGAAGAAAAGATGGAACTGAGAGTTAGAAATGATCCACGTTCAGAAGAGGAAATTCAATGAGCAATTAGCCAGATGAGAAGTCATAAATCTATGGGGATTGGCCAGATTACAGCAGAGAGATGTAGAAATTACAGTAAAAATATTAAAATATATGGAAAGAAGGAAAATTCTCAAAAGATTGGAGAGAAGGAGTGGTCATAAAAACAGCAAAGAAAGGAGATCTCAAAAAATGTGAAAATTGGATGGGTACTACCCTGCTCAGTATTGTTAACAAGATATTCTATAAGATCATACAGGAAAGATTAGTAGCAGTACTAGATGGTGAGCTAAGAAAGGAGCAGTGCGGATTTAGGGCAAACCGATTATATATTGATCACATAATAACCTTACGAATTGTGGTAGAGCAGTCTGTGGAGTATAATGCACCGCTATACATAGTTTTTATTGATTACAGCGTGCTTTCGAATAAAGAGTGCATATGGAACACCCTGCGAACTAAGGGAATGCCACCCAATATAATAAATTTAATAAAAGAAGGATATAACGAATACGAATGCAGAGTTGAACAAAATGGAACGCTGTCGACAGCCTTCCAAACAAAGTATGGTGTAAGACAGGGGTGTACCCTTTCCCCTCTGCTTTTTGTGCTGGTTTTAGATGAGGTGTTGAGAAGGGCTATGAGAGGACAGCAGGGAGAAATAAGATGGAACCTAACAGAAATACTGAATGACCTAGATTTTGCGGATGGCATCTGCCCCATTGCTAATAACGGTGAACATGCGAGACAAGTTAAACAGTCTAGTAGAAGAGTCAGCCAAAGGTGGGCTAAAAGTAAATATCAAAAAGACAAAGTGTATGTGTCTAAATGTAGATCGGCCGAAAAACCTATTAGTATATGGTGAAGAAATAGAAAGAGTTGATGAATTTGTGTACCTAGGGAGTGATGTGGCGGCGCTCAAGGACGTAAAAAGTAGAATAAATAAAGCAAGGGGGGCATATATAAATTTGTTATACGGTCAGAATCGTAGGCGGTTCACGGGAGTGATAAAACAAACGCTGCGGGTGTTCGTAAACAGATGTCTGAGGGGTATACAGAAAGTGTGGTGGCTAGAGACCATTAGTAATGTATGAACTGTGGAGAAGGACAAATCAGGTGGACATAGATACGGAGATAAAAAAGAGGAAATATGGATGGTTGGGGCATACCTTGCGAAGAAGTGGCGGTTAAATTAGTAAGAGGATATTAAAATAGAATCCAGAAGGGAAAAGAAAAAGAGGGCATCCAAAAAATACATAGAGAAATACGATAGAGGTGGAAACAAAAAATTCGTTTCCAGAGTTAGCACAAATAGCTACGGATAGGAAGAAGTGGAATAATTACATCAAAACCCTATGAGCCATAAGGGTATAATGGGACTTATTATTATTATTAATTTTGTTTGTTTTTACTATTTTGTAAATTTGAGTAAAAATTTGTAGTTTTTATTTTTCTAATTATCTATTTTAGTTTTCTCTTTTACAGTTTCGTTATTAAGTTACGTCCCATTGACTATTTTGTTAATTTTATTGCTTTTATCTTTTTTTTTCATTAATATATTTATCGTAGCTTCCTTTGATTCAATAGTAATAAGTAATAATAAGTTTTTTAATTTTCTCTGTGCTTGAAAAGTTCTTTTTACTTTCCTTATCCTATAATAAGGAAAGTAATGTAATCGGCGGATATTTGACCTACCCAGTTTTTCACATTTATGGACGAAATATATCCTCAGGACACCAAAAAAGTTGGTTTTAGCCATTGGTTCGTGTGTGTGTGTGTGTGTCTGTCGGTCTGTCAGTAAACAGGATATCTCGAGAACCGTAAGAGCTAGAGACTTGAAATTTGGTATGTAAGTTACTTGTAGTTAGGGGACGCAGTGCGAAGCTTTTGGTAGCAAGGTCGCAAAATCGGTCGCAAAGCGGTCGCGAATCTAAACGGTTGAAGATACAAAAAATTTATGAGAATAATAATGATTTGTTATCATGAATTTAAAATAAAAGTTGGTAAACTAGGAATTCGAAAAAAAATTGAAGCTTAGGATTTTTAATATACCGAGGGTTCATAAAATGTTTCGGGAAGTTTATATTACCGGAGAGATCAAACCGAGACAAACAAAAAATTATAATGAAATTTTTTGATAATGGCGAAGGCTGTGCGACAGAGCTCGCACGGTTACCTTCAGTGATGTAGCATAATTGTAAGTACGAGTCAATTATTGTCTTGTACTGTTTATTTTAATCAGCTTTCGAGTGTTGGACTCGTGCCTCGTCCTTTTTTAAATCAACAAATTTTTAGACGAGAGCAGCGCAGGGCCGAGACGATGGACTCGGTATAATATATAATAATAGGATAAGGAAAGTCGTGTGATGTTCACACCAGATTTTTAAATTTACTTATTTATTGCTTTTTTTAGAATGTCTTGTTAACATTTAAAGTTTATTATAGAGTATACTATGTATTCAGAACTACATTGAAATACCATCCAAACGCTTTTACTACCTTTGTTTATATTTAAGCCATATGCAGTTCTAAAATTGATATTAGGAAATTGTTAGTCAACAGATAAGTTTTTTCTTTACCTTTTTCATGTTCTGCTCGTATTATGTTATTATTTCTGTTCCTTTTCTAGTACATTATGCGTGCTGCGAATCCTCACTATTGGTTTTTATAATTGATTTATTAATTCTTCTACTGCGTTTATTTCTCACTTGGTTCTGCTTTCTCTTACAATTTAACACTAATTTATTTAGGCATTTCGTAGGGCAATATTCTAAATTCTTTTTAATTAGTTTCATTGTTTTTTCATATTATCTTAGTAGTGTGTAATTTATCTCACTATTTTATAAGGAAGATTTAGATGTATAAGATGTTCTGGTTGAAGATGTCTGTTCTGTAAATTTAGTTTAATTTTTACTTAGACATTTTTTGTGTCATTTATCTATCACTATGATTTCAATTTTAATGCTACCATGTCTATTATAGTCAATAATTAAAATTTTATTTAAAATGTTGCTAGTCTTTATTTAAATAAATTTTAGTTTTTCTTTTGCAGTAGACCTCTGCTGTAATTATTTTTCTAAATTATACGATGAAACAGTAAATGGCGTCTTTTCTAGACCGCCATAGAATCACTGTAACATTTATGGGATAAAAAACGCATTCTTGCGTTTAGGAGCTTCCACTTCGTATTGCAGGTCATGGTTTCGTTAAAAAAAATTTGTTGTATGTATATGAGTGGGGACGTGGCGGTGATTAAGATGGTTCAACCAGTTGGCTCTGTTCTCCAGCCGGCGCGCGCGAGTTCGAGTCTCGCTCAACCCATAGGTGTGTGTAAATGTCCTAGCAATTAAATACATGTTAGTGGGCACAATAAGCCCTTGAGCCTGCAGTGCCTGTAAGTGCACCCCCCCCCCCCCCAAATGTATATGAGTAGTAAGTTAGTACGTGGTTCTTGTGGCGTTCTGTCAGTTCATGTAAAACATGTCTGAAAATTTTTTTATACTATAAATATTACAAATTAAGGCTGTTTTAGATACATTGAAGCTTTCCATGGGTATTGAAAAGCAGTTGATATTTTTCGTTTGAGATGATCTACCCTTAATTACTCCTACTATTTTTTCCTAATTTTTTGATACTTATGTTGTACCGTTAGTCACCCAATAATTGATTAATTTCTCTTACAGCTGCCAAAGCATTTAATATTTTTTTTACTTTCGAAGCGTAAAAACGTACTCGGTTCGCTCAACGTAAGAAAGTGTTAAAGTGTGTTCGCTTATGGACGCGATAAATACGAGGCCGCTGGCCTGCGTACCTATTTTTAAGAGGACATTTAACAAAATAAGTTTATTAATTTAAGCAAAATCTTCATTAATGGGTTAGCATGTATCCACCCCAAATTCAGTCAAATCAAATACCCGGAGTCACCCTAAATACACCTAATCTTCAAAATCCAGTATCCTTTCAGCAAACAGGTGTACCATTTCATTATCTGCAATTTCAGCCAACAAATACAGCTATTCATAATCAATCCACTAATCAATTCTGTACCCAGAAAAGCCCGTGCACAGCAAATTTAAATCCCCAGCTACCGAATACCTCACCTAGTTCTCAAAGTACTGTCGAAACCCTAAGCGCAGCAAGTGACTATGAAATGGACGATACTTAAAAGAACCAACAAATATGACTGGCAATCAGTCAAAAAACATAAAATTAGCCATAAAGTGACAGGTAAACACCCAACACTCAAACAGCTGTCCGAAATAGATTCAAACCGCTTCAGAAAGGTGTCGAAAATACTACAACCAGCCAGAACACCACCACTGAACTAGCTACACCTAAGCCACCACCGATATTCATATATGGAGTTAAAAACTACCAGAACATGATTAATAATCTTGCGGAAATTACGGAGGATGAAAGTGGGCTATTGAACTCTTAATTAATATAGCTATGCCTCTATGGGCTGTCCCATCTGAGTGTTCCGTATGATAGCAGTTATAATGCGGTATTCTTAGATACGACCTAGCTGTAAAGTGCGATTCTGATATAAGTAATATATCAAAAGTTGTTTAATTTTAGGAACAGTTCAGTTTCGTATAATTTTGACAAGATACCATTTGCATTCCATAAACCATTAGCGAATTAGTTTATTTATAACCGTGGATAACATGTTTATGGCCATGTTATTTTGCTGCATTAATTATGAAAACATGAGTTTAAATTTCTCTAAAAATACGTGTAATGTTAGTTCTTGATTTTGATTGTGCTCTGTGCCTCTTTGTGCTGCTTGGCCGTAGGTAATAGTGTATTTAAAGCCTGTCCTTGCAACTTTTTCTTTAAGTAATTCTGATATGTCCTTAATGGGCATTGTGTGATGAAGGTTGCGAATTACCACTCTGAACGCCTTCTTCTCTTTGACTTGGTATGTATGGTATATAACCTTAGAATCTTGCATGTAAGTTATTATTTTTCGATAGGTATCTGATTTTATACTGTTCTGTTACGGCAACGTTTGATAACGCATTATCATTTTGTTATAGTCTGTACCACCGTAAAAGATATTGAAGGCGGCTTGTGTAGTGTAGTTTGATGTGGATTTGTCGTGTTATCCTCTTCACTTCGTTTGTCATTAGAGAGAATAGCATATTTATTATTGTACATGATATTGCTTATTTTACTTGACGTTAATTGGTTTGAGGTTTGTTTTCGTTTCTTGGTTTGCACGAGTTGCAATTCATTGTTGGGGGACGTAACAGATTCGATGTCACTATCATTATCCGATGTAAACATATTACTTGATTCGTTGTTGACTGGCGGATTATTTATTTTCTGTGACAAAATATTGCTAGTGGTTAATATAGGCATTTGGGGTTGCATAGGAAGCATATTCGGTGTATATGTCGGAAAATAAGAATTATTTGTAATGGGGTTTTGTGGTATTACCTGGCTAAATAGAGGTGCGGATCCATTTGCATATGTGGTATTGGCTGCTGAGATAGTTGGGTTGACGGAAAATAAATATTATTGCTGCTGTGTTCCATGTTGATACATGCAAGTGATGTATGTTACTTATATCTAATATAAGTATAAAATAATTTTATAACGGCAGGTATTATTACTGTTGATAATCGCGTTGCAACACTTCACTAATCGCTTGGCACACGTCCTTACTTTGTGAAAGTCAAACGCGGACTCATCTTATTATATGAAGATTAAATATTTTAGTCAAATTGTTCCTCAACGTCCTCGTTTAAATTAATCCTTCGTGCCATCTTTAACAATCTTAAAAGAATAAAGTTGAGTGGCGACTTTTTATTTGGCCCTTGTAGAACATTTACGACCATCGTGTGATTGGATCTTTGGTTCAGAAACTCTTGACGTTTCGTCCACAATTGCGGCGGACATCTTCAGAAGAAAATCGTCTAAACATTAAATGACTGTCCCGTGCGTTTTCACTTTCATACTCGTACGAGTATCGCAGAGATGGTGTTGTGGGGTCGTGACGTCACCAGAATGGTAGATAACGTGATCGGGCTAGCTACTGACGTCAATCGGGTCGTTGCAGATAATATTTTGGCATTTTCTAACGTAATTCGCATCGTGGTCTGTTTTTTGCCCCTTGAGAGCCATAAATCAAGATTTAGGTAGATTGAGTCCGTCGTCCCTGTTAAAATTATTTTTATATTTATAAGTCTTTACGACTCTCTGTATAAACTCGGGTAGTAATTCCTACAATTGGACAAAACTTGTATTTCAAATTCTGTCTCGTGGTTAGGATTTTCCAAAGCATGTTCAGCAATTGCTGATTTATCGGGTTGATTGAGGCGTAGATGACGTTTGTGTTACTTTATTCTGGTGGTAATCGTTCGTCTCGTAGTACCAACGTAGACTTGCTCACATGAATAAGGTACTTAGTATAACCCTGGTGTATTCTATAAGTTTTTATAGCTTTAGCTGGCCTAAGCAAATTTCGTATCTTGGTGGTGGTAGTGTAGATGGTTTCCACCTTGTGTTTATTGAGAATTTTTCCTATCCGTTCCGTAACCCTGTTAAGGTAAGGTAAAAAAACTTTGTCCAGAGAACAAACCACAGGATGCACCACAACATCGGCCGTGTAAGCTTTCGCATCTATTTCATTTACGACCACTTATTAAGGTTTTTTTTAGGTGCCTAACTTAGACGAGTTTTAATCTTATCATACATCTTTAACAGAATAATTGTAATTATTGCATACAGATCCATTTTAGCTTCTGCACTTCAAACAAAAAGTATGTTTATATTTATTCGAAGTTGTGTAAGTGACAGGAAGGACGAAATCGGCTACGCACACTTTAATATTCTCAATAACATTGTTTAGATAATGACATTTTAATAGTAAGTATGTTTTGTTCATCAGTTAAAGATTAACTTTTTGGGTAAAACACACAATAGACATTAAATCAAATTACATTTACATGATAATACGCAAACCCGAATAGCGTCAGCAGAACGGGGCTGTGGCATATTTTAAAAACCCTCCAATAAGTTGAAAGGGCCGCTCTCTTTGATCCAGCCCGGCAATAAAATTCAGTGTTCGCAAATTAACTAATCCCATTTTGCATCCAGAAACAACTCATATACGTTGCCCGCACCCCAGCAGCTCGGGACGAGCGTTTTTAACCCGCAACGAAAACAAATTAGAGCTACTACATCATCCCTTCGAGCAAGCCCGATGCAAGGCAGCGACACGGCGCTCGCCCTGTTCTCTTCGCTGTCGTCTATATTTTATCATTTCGTTTTCGGGAGAGCTTTAGTGCTCTCTCCCTGAGAGGGCCGAGAGTGTCGGGGCCTGCTGTGATTGAGGGCCATCAAAATGCGCCGATTCCGCGCGATCCCTCTTACGGCGCCCGGCCGGGCAGATTGCGCCCGAAGACATGCAACCGCCGCCTGCACTTGCCATGCAGATCCGGCGGCGCCATTGTGGGGCGCACAAAGAGGACCTTGCGCTTCCTGCCCGAGATCATGAATGCAAACCGCGCGGCAAACATTAAAATATGGAAATGCAGCGGAGGCCCGTGCATACATAAATCAATGGCCTGTTTATCGCGCCCGCCGACTTCTTGCGACTCTAATGCATTTTTTATGTGCAGCGTTGTGTGGGGCGCGTTTCGGGGATTGCTGCCCTTATCGAAGTTTATGCGCTGAAACTTGGCGCTAATTTATTGCGGCGGTGGAAGTGCAGCTATCCAGGAGTTCTCGCAGCTTGGGCCGCGACGCGCCAGTCTCTGACATTTTATCATGCAGACACTTTTACAGTGGATTAGCTACAAGGGCAATTCGGAAAGAAATCTCCGTTTGGTTATCAATAATAGACACGCATCGATAAAAAACCTTTATTACATCGCATATTATCCACAAGAGTCCTACAAGGTTTAAAATTCTTTATACAAAGAATT